>BTPG01000001.1:303895409-304092909 GCA_036245525.1 Semisulcospira habei | reverse complement strand
TGTACATTAATTTACACGTTGCGGCCTGTCCTTCAAAAAGTCTCGCACCCACAGAAAAATGCTTGTGTTCACAGGAAAGTCCAACACACGCTGCAAAAGCATCAGTGGTTCAACAGTATTAAAAGCATTAGAAAAGTCAATAAAAAGAATTCTCACATGTGCTTTTGAATTTTCAAAATGTTGAAAAACAAGATTGTACAGTGTAAGGCACACATCTTCCACACCATCATGATTTTTGTAAGCAAATTGGAGTGGATCCAGTAGTTTGGCAACATCATTTAACAGATGCCTCCGCACCACCTTTTCCATACATTTTGACAGCATAGAAGTCAATGCAACTGGGCGGAAATCGTTGAATTCACGAGCATTGGGCTTTGTAGAAATCGGAACAATGCTTGATGATTTCCAAACAGTAGGGACAGTATGAAGATCAAGCAGGAACTGAAAGATAATAGCGAAGATCTTTCCCAATTGACCTGCACATCTGGTCCAGGTGCTTTGTGTGCATTCAATTTAGAAAAGATGTTCACTACCTCCTGTTCAATAACTGACAAAGATACAGGCACAATAGACTGGCACAAGTAATCACAGTTAGCACTAAGGTTCCTGCCATCGAACCGTAAGTAAAAACGATTCAGGTCATTCGCAAGCTCAACCGGATTCCCAGTTCAAAGCCGTGCTTGTTTCTTTTGCTGCCTACCCATTATACAGTTCAGACCATTCTAGGCCTCTATAGCGTTGTCGGAAGTAAATTTCGCTTCGATCTTGCTTTTATAGTTCAGTCTGGCAGCCATAGCAGCCCTTCTAAAATCCTTTTAATTTTCCCGAAAGTGTTACCCTGTAAAAAAGCAAGTTTCTTCTGGTTCAAGTACACCATAAGCTCCTTGCTGAACTATGGCTTATTGTTGGCAAACATCTTCATTGTCTTGGTTTTAATTGCAGTGTCCTCACAAAATCTGACATAAGATGTGATTGTCTCAACAAGTTCGTTAGGATCATCACAGTTATGAGTAAACATATCCCAATCTGTTGCCTCAAAGCACCCACTGAGCTCCTTCATGCTGTCTGGTGTCCACAGCTGAGTGGTTTTGTTACAGGCTTGGACGTCTTAATTTTTGTCCATACGTTGGCACCAAGTGTATGACGTTGTGGTCCGAGTGCCCCAGGGGGGGGGGGGGGGGGCGCCTACACAACGGCTTGAACGCATCGTCAATGTTGCCAAAGCTACAGGAAGAAGATCGAAGACCAGTTCTCCTCCAGCAACATGCGAGAGGTGTGGCGGGGTTTGCAGCAGGTCACCGGCTACAAGCAGGGGGCAACAACTCACGACGACGTCGACCCGGAGCTCCCGGACAGGCTAAACCTGTTTTACAGCAGGTTTGACCAGAAGAATCCCACTCCTGGATACCGTCCTCCGCTTCCTGGACACGCGTCGACTCTGACGCCGCCCTTTAGAGTTCAGGAGGTGGAGGTGAAACGTCTCTTCCAGAAATAAAATCCCAGGAAAGCCTCGGGTCCCGACCACGTGTCTACGGCTGCCTTGAAGTTCTGTGCTGACCAGCGCGCTCATGTCTTAACCGATATCTTCAATATCTCTCTACAGCAGATGTCGGTGCCGCGGTGCTTCAAGTCGTACGTGATCGTCCCTGTTAACAAGAAGTCAAAGGTCACCCAGCTGAACGACTACCGCCACGTGGTACTGACGTCTGTTGCCATCGATGTCCTGGAGCAGCTTGTTCTTCGCTACCTGAGGGTATCCACGGGGCCTTTGCTTGATTCACTCCAGTTTGCCTACCAACCAAACAGGTCAGTGGATGATGCAGTCGCACTGGGCCTGCATTTGATCTTGCAGCACTTGGAGACCCCACGCACCTATGCCAGAGTGTTGTTTATTGACTATTCCATTGCTTTCAACACCATTATCCCTCACAAGCATTTCGACAAACTCGCTCACCTCATTGTTCACCCCTCCATATGTCACTGGATCCTTGACTTTCTTCTGGACCGTCCTCAGGTCGTAAGACTCTACAATTCACACTCTGCCGCTGTAACACTGAACGCTGGCGCTCCACAAGGATGCGTTCTTTCTCCGCTTCTCTTTACCCTGTTCACAAATGACTGTGTCTCCGCAACCCCGTCTGTGAAACTTTTGAAATTTTCTGATGATACCACCCTTGAGGGCCTGTTGTCTGATGCTGACGAAGCTGTGTATCGAGACGAGGTTCGGAGAATGGTCGACTGGTGCTCGGAAAATGACCTGGAACTGAATGTCTCAAAGACAAAAGAGGTGGTGATTGACTTTCGTCAAATCAAAGACCCGATACCGCTCCTTGTCATCAATGGGGAAGTCGACTCGTTCAAATTTCTCGGCTCCATCATCTCGAGCGATCTGGGTTGGGACAATAACACTACGACCATTGTGAAAAAGTGCCAACAGCGTCTCCACTTTCTGAGACAGCTGCGAAAAGTCGGTATGTCCAGAGGAATCATGGCACAGTTCTACCGCGCGGTGATAGAGAGCACCTTGTGCTTCTCTATCACTGTCTGGTATAGCAGCACAACCGCAACAGAAAAGAACCAGCTCGAGCACATTGTAAAGACTGCCTCCCAAATAGCTGATTGCGACTTTCCATCTGTCGCCTCCATTTTCAAAACGCGTATGGAATGGAAGGCAGGAAAGATCGTTTGCGATCTGTCACACCCAGCCAATCATCTCTTCGAGCTTCTGCCCTCTGGCCCTCGGTTTCGTGCTTTGAAAGCCAGAACCTCTCGATTCAGATGCAGTTTCTTTCCAGAAGCTGTCCTCAGTTCATCACCATCCATGGATCAACATGATTCCATGATTGTGACATAGGACTGATTTGTGTGTAATATTGTGTTTATCTATCGTTAGTGCTGTGTACAGGACGATCGCCAACTGAGTGTATGACATGATGAATGCATGTGCAGCCCTACAAGTGAGGATGTATTTTACTGTCGCCATGTCACGCCGTGAGATGGCCTTAGTTGCCTGCTCGGCGTTAAACCCAAACTAACTAACTAACTAACTAACTGTCGCCATGTCACACAAAAATCCTTGTAACGTTTTACTTGCTGAATAAATGTCTTCTGTCTTATGTCTTATCAATAGTGCGATTAAGTCTTGCAGGGCATGTAATGTACTGTTGTAGAGAGAGGTGTGTTGTTAAAGCGCACTGATTAGAGTCGCCAAGAATAAATACTGGCTGGTCAGGATAGCGTGACACCACTCTGGAATAACAGTCAGCGATCGTCTCAGCTGCAGCTTTGAAGTCGGGACCCGGAACATAAACAGTAATAATAGTCAGCTGGCAGAACTCACGTGGCAAGTAGTGTGGTCGCAGCTACACGGTTATCAGTTCAACGTTGTGTGTACACACTTGTTCATGGACAGTCATTTGTGTAGCCCACTTTTCGCTTACGAACATCCACACACCATCCTCCAAGTTCTTCTTTATCTTAACACTATCTCTGTTAGCCCGTACAGTTGTAAAATCAGGCAATGTCACTTCCCCAGAATCCTCTGCCAGCCATGTTTCGGTAAAACAGAATAAATTAGTCCGACTAAAATCACCGTCAAACTGCATTACAGCTGTCAACTCATCCATTTTATTCTGCAAGGAGCGAACATTCGATAATGTTATGGTAGGGAGGGGGTGTCTACTACCCCGTCTCTTCAGTCTCTCCCTCACTCCGCCTCTCGACCATCTCTTTTTCGGTGGCTTCTTCTTCTTTCCCCCACATTCAGAAAGATCGACCAAGTTCAAGTTCAAATCATATTCTACACCCGTGTGTTGCAAAGCGAGCAAAAACTCACGACTGTACACATGCAAAATGGCGGATGAAACGGTCGGTCCTTGCTGGCCCAAAACTAAAGTCGCTAAAGAGGCACAGAGCTACGACGGTCCACATGTAAGTCCTCCCATCATGGCACAAATGCTTGCACATTTTCATTCACAATAGTACTCTGCCTCCCCCCCCCCCCCCCCCCACCCCCAAAAAAACAAAAACAAAAACAAAAAAAAAAACACAAATAGCAGTGACAGTGACGAGCCAAGGGTCGAAGAACAGAGTTGCGCCCCTTTCATAGGCGCCAAGCTATTCTGACACCCACCTTGAACTATCATACTCGATCTGTTTCCTGAATTGTAATACAGTCTTCACAGGGCGACTCCAAAACTTGGGGATTTCCAACTTGGGGCGCAATGGGTTAAAGTATAACCATTTTTAAAGGGGAAACACTCGGCTCTTTACGTAAACTATAAAGATTATGTGCGTATGTTTTCAGGATGCGGGAGTAATTTCACACAAGCCTCTGGGTATTTTGAGTCCCCCGGTTACCCCGGCTACAGCAGCAGTCTGGACTGTGTTTACGTCATCAAAGGCCAACAAGGGGAGCGCATCACGCTGACATTTCAACGATTCGATATACTGGATCTAAATGGCAGCTGTACTTACAAGTTTCTAGAGGTGCGTTAGTATGTGAGTAGTACGTAAGTCACCCGTACTGTATACAGCGCCAGTGGCTGCACGCACAAGACAGTTATTAACTCGTTAACTGTCATAAAAAACGGAACACCATCCAACAAGAGGCATAGATCCTCATGAGCCCCCGCAACTGCGGGGGCTCATGAGAATATGTGCCTGATGTTGAAACCACTTTGTATCATTGTTATTTGACAGCTGGGGATCTTTAACGTTGAATTTACAATGATTTCAAAACAAGAAAACAGAATCTACGTTAACTCATTCGCGACCAGCTGCATCCGGATGCGGCTGGCCGCGAATGAGTTAACTGGCAGTGAAGGGGTTGAAGTGTATAATATTGAATATTGCCAATTGGTTTATCAAAAAGCAGGCCTCAGCAAATAATCTGGGGAGGATCCTATTCAAAATTGAAACATGTTTATGCCTTTGTTATTTAATAAACAGATGTCAATAATTCGACTGAAATTAGATTTAACTGATTTTTTGCGACATCCGAAACGCCGTTCAGTTAACTGTTTTTAGGTTCTAAAAAAGCATACTTAAGTCATACATACTGAGCGGAAACATTCAGTGGTTTTTTTTAAGGTTTTATAACTGGTGATAGGAAAGGAGGCTTATTGTATGGACTAATTTCAGAAGGGAACTAAAAGGTAAATTTAAAAAATTTAAACATTTAACCCATTCAGCCCTGACGCACTACAACAGGAGATGGATCGACCAGGATATTCAAGGGTAGTGCCAGATTAGCTTGGCGCCTGTCGGCGCCAAGCTAATCTGGCACTACCTTTGAATTATCATGGTCGATCCATCTTCTGCAACAGGTGCATAGTCGTTAGATGACGTCTCCAAAATTTGGGAAATACGTGCGTCGGGCTAATGAGTTAAAGCAATCGGATCCATGCAAGAAAGGGGAAATAGTTCGCAAATATCTCCTTTATAAATGTTATTTGTAACGACTTACAATGACGCCTTATGATCTTGTAAATGACTTTTCTGCTTTTCTTTTCCATTCAGGGGCGGATCGGGGGGGGGGGGGGGGCGGGGGGGGGGGATTCTAGGGGTTCAGGCCCCCCCTGCCCCGACCCAAAAATGCTGTAAGAAAGTCCCCTTTTGGACCCCCTCCCCCACCTTCTTATTTGATTTAGTTGTTTTCGAATTTTGACACATACACACGCTATACCCTCTCCCCCTCCCGTTGTTTTATATGTTGGCGATTGGCGAGAGGGTTGACACACACACGCCTTCTTCTTCTACCCCCCCCCCCAACCCCACCCCCTTCATCACCCCTCCCCTCCGTTGTTTGATTTTTCGGCCGCTGGAAGAAGACTTTTCGTCGTGAGGCCTCTTGTGTCATGTTGAAGGTCCCAAGCAAAATGGTGGAACCCCCTCCCTCCCCCCCCCCTCTCGAGGTAACTGATCCGCTCCTGCCATTGTTAGGTAGACGAGTTTCCCCTGTGCGCACAAGGGGCAGTAGAAACCGTATGTTACCTATGCCTACGTACGTGGATTGTGAAAGGAAGGATGTGAAACTCTTAGCTGAAGCAAGGCAACATTGAGAACCCCCGTTGCATTGGTGAGTTTTAGCAGGGCAGCTAATTGCTTTAACTCATTCAGCCTGACGGCCGTATTTCCCAAATGTTGGAGGTGTCATCTAATGACTATGCACCAGTTTGCAGGAGATGGAGCGACCATGATAATTGAAGGGCAGTGCCAGATTAGCTTGGCGCCGACAGGCGCCAAGCTAATCTGGCACTATCCTTGAATTATCATGGTCGACCCATCTCCTGCTGTAGTGCGTCAGGGCTGAATGAGTTAAATGCAGGGATCATGATAAACACACCGGAATGCCAGGGACAAAGGTATTTTTTGTTATTCCGACTTGAACTCTTTTTCGTATTGGTTACTAGTCTTTCCGTTTAACCCATTCAGTGCCAAGAAAATTTGAACACGCCCAACTGCAAGAGGTATAGATCCTCATGAGCCCCCGCCGTTCTTGGGGCTCATGCAGATACATGCCTCTTGCTGACATAACTTGTTCCTAGGACTAGGGTTTGTTGATGATGAACTGACAAATACTGCAAAAACGCAGTTTCCGTCAACGGGCACTGAACAGATTAAACAATGTTATGCCTTTGAAATAACTCATTCAGCCCGACGGCCGTATTTCCCAAATTTTGAAGGCATCATCTAATGACTATGCACCAGTTGCAGAAGATAGATCGACCATGATAATTCAAGGGCATTGCCAGATTAGCTTGGCGCCGACAGGCGCCAAGCTAATCTGTCACTACCCTTGAATTATCATGGTCAACCCATCTCCTGCTGTAGTGCGTCAGGGCTAAATGGGTTAACCCTCTTGTGCATGCTACAGCCACCGGCATTGTAAACAGTACTGGTGGCTGCACACACAAGGGGGTTAAACAAATTCATTTGTAATCATTATTTATCACATTTCAGCTACGAGATGGCGACTCTTCTAAGGCTCTACCCATTATGGGGTTTCCCTGCGATTCGCCGTGGGCAGGTCTTCGGAAGAGAGGTTTCCATAACTCTATGTACATCCGCATTAACCTGGTCGGCTTGCAAACCGGAATACGATTTCGAGTCAGCTACACTTCCGGTATATTTTGCTTTATTCCTCTTTTTAAAAACTGAGCTAGGTTTTCAATATAACCGTTGTGTGTGTGTGCGTGTGTGTGTGTGTGTGTGTGTGTGTGTGTGTGCGTGTGTGTGCGTGTGTGTGTGCGTGCGTGCGTGCATGTGTGTGTGTGTGTGTGTGTGTGTGTGTGTGTGTGTGTGTGTGTGTGTGTGTGTGTGTGTGTGTGTGTGTGTGTGTGTGTGTGCATGTGTGTTCGCTCATAACGTATGCCGATTTGCTGTTCATCATATTGCGAAAGCTGTAGCTGTTTCATCGGATCATCGACAAAGTTGTCCTGTTGAGATTGCATGGAGAGCTGGTGGCTCTTAGTCCATTACATCCTGAGACTGCTTTTTTCAAATTTGCTTATTGTTCTATGAAGTCTACATTACAGATTAGAGACAGATCAACCATTTTAGTTCATGGGTGGTGCCTCAGTCGCCAAGCTATTCTGGCACCACCCTTGAACTTTTATAGTCAAATGTATTTCTTGCAATAATGTATCACGATGAACAGGGATGTCGTACTATTTCCGCAACAGATGTGCATTAGGTCACGGGTACTGTACCCCCTTGTGCATACAGCCACCGGTACTGAGTCAACCCCCATGTGAAGGCAGCCACCGTTACTATAATCAACCCCCTCTTGCATGCAGCCATAGACAATGTAACCCTTAGTGCATGCAGCCATATAACCCTTACCATTCAGAATACACCAGTGTGTGAAATAAGTTTGACTAAAATAGTTCAAGGTAGTGCCAGCAAAGCTTGGCGCCTCTAGGCGCCAAGCTATTTTGGCACTACCCTTGAACTAAAGTCATTGGTCTATATCTTTATCCGTAAGTGATAATGTAGCTTGCATAATTATGGCAGTGTACAAATTTGAAGCGTTTAGCCTCAGTATGATATGAGTTAATAGGCATTCTACACTGACCCCTTGTGCATGCAGCCATCAGGAGACAGATCGACCATGACAGTTCAAGGGCAGTGCCAGAAACGCTATTTTGGCATTACCCTTGAGCTATCATGGTCGATCCATTACTTAGTATGCTGTGTCAGAATTAAATGAAATAAAGCTATTATTTTATGTTTTTGATGTTTGCTAGCTGTTCTGGTAGACGCTTTCTTGCTCATCTCTGTCACACACATCACGGGTACTAAAGAGATTCTCCGAGTTGATATGGAGACGACAAGCATCGTTCAGATACATCGCCTGCGTCTGCTGATCCCCGTTGCCGTGGATTTTGATCCGATAGAGGGGCGACTGTACTGGACAGACATTGGCCTTGACACCATTAGCAGCGCTTACCTCAACGGCAGTGACCAGAGGACACTCAGGTATCTTGGTGGAGGTAAGTCATATAGGCTACGTGTATTGGTGTGTAGTTTTGGACCTTACGGCCAAAAGCCTTAAGGTCCCCGTTCACTGTGCAACACACACATATATGTATAATCTAATTCAATAAATACGCCTATGGGTTCTTATTACAGGTAGGTTAGTTCCCCTGTCAAAATTCGACTGCATTTGCTGCCTTTCAAATTTGGAGAGTCTGTGCTTACAGTCGCACGAACGAAGATTGCAGGGGACCCAGTAAGCAAAGATCCTCGGGCTCACGACTGTGCGCGGGCCCACTGCGGCCGTCGTGGGCCCGAATAAATTTTGCGACTGGGGAACAGAACACTGCACGCATGTAAGTAATACGAATGAACACTAAATAGACCATAAGGGGAGGGAATCTAAAATTTAAATAATACAAGTGTTTTGTTCCCCAATCTCGCTGTAAGTATCTATAGGATATTTTACAATCGGAGCAAGTCAGGGGCAGGAAACTCAAGGCAGAAAGTCTTAGACTCCCTCCCCCCTGTGAGTATGCCACCGTACGGCCAGCGAGGCTCAGTCCCCTGGCCAGATCTCAGGCAAACAAGCGCAAAATGTCTTCTGAAAGCACGGAACTGCTAGTTGTTTTCGGATATCTCCCATCCGAGTTTTGTGACATTGCAAGGAGCAAACGCTATTGCTTTTATATCTATAAAGGCAAACTCCATCAAATAATTTGTACTTCTTGATAAATTGGCTTATGTTTTCTGCGTCTCTCCTCAATGACAAATAAAATCTACACAGCAGCCAATGGGAACGTCCCGTAGATATCGATAGCTGGTACCCCCGTAGCAAAAGATCTTCGGGCCGAAGTCGGTGGCAGTGGGCCCGCTCAGCTGTGCGCGGACTAGGTCGTAGACCCAGCACCTACCAAGGAACAGCGCTTGGAGTCGCTGCTATGTTACAAACGCGTAGGGGTCGTGGCGTGGCGCTAAATGACAGAAATATTTTAACTCATTCAGCCCGACGCACGTATTTCCCAAATTTTGGAGGCGTCATCTAAGAACTGTGCACCTGTTGCAGGAGATGGATCGACCATGATAATTCAAGGGTAGTGCCAGATTAGCTTGGCGCCTTCAGGCGCCAAGCTAATCTGGCACTACCCTTGAATTATCATGGTCGACCCATCTTCTGTTGTAATGCATCAGGACTGAATGGGTTACATTAAAGGACGGATCCAGAACAGCTACCTACGTGGCGCTTCAATGCCACCATAAACCCACGTAGAAGGTTCTAGTCAATCACAAGCCACTGTCAGGTACTACGGTGTGAAAGAGTTTAGACCTCCCGCCATTATGTCTAAAGATTTTGGGATGAGCAGATTCCATGTTAAAAGTATGTAATGACGGTATCAAGAAAACGTTTACGTCCCTTGACAGCAAGATGACGACAAATTCTTTTAGTCAAACATTTCTTTGAGGCCTCAATCTTGCAGAACATAATTCTTTAAAAGAGACTGTACTCCTTGAGAAGGGTCTTTACGGGAAGAAAAAGAAAAACACACTACGTACTTCCGCAACACCAGCCAAATATCTTTAAAAAGACAAATCTTCGGCGGAGATAAAAACATCACATGTTTAATAAATGGAGATTGTTTATCGGTCTAACGACGAAAGCGATTCGTCTCAAGCAAAGGATCCACTCAACTTACTGTCTGCGCTATGATATCTACAATGGACTTAGATGTTCCGAGAGCGTGAGAATTCATAACATCTTATGCGTCACCACCATCTCGTCAGCTGAGTGTAAGGGTCACCGATTCTGAACAGATGGATTCGGGGACTCTGTTCTATAGTGCCCCAAAAAGTAACTGAAGCCCCGGCCGGGGTTATGCGCGGGCCCACTGTCGGCCCGAAGACCTTTGCTAACTGGGACGCGTCGATTTCACTAAACAGGACGTATACTTTACGCAGGCAAGTTTCTGGATTCTTTTTTTAGGTACATCAGCGCTGGGAATAGCAGTGGACCCTGTGTCGCGTCTGGTGTTCTACACTGACGAAAACAATGGCGTGATCGGCATGATGACGATGTCAGGATCCTCGCACAGAACCGTCATTCAGAGTACAGGCTCGGACAAACCTCGAGCGATTGTACTGGACAGCAGGAATGGGTAAATAAAATAAATAAATAAATTAAAAAAAAAAAAACCATGAGGATTTTATCTCAAAGTCTACTGTATTGTTTGGAGCTCGCGTATCACCTCGGATCTGGGTGGGTGGGTGGGTTCCAGGGATTACGAACTCCGGTCTCCCCCTCCCCCCCCCTCCCCCCGCCCTATCCAGGCCCCAAAAATGTTTTAGAATGCTATAACAAATTCTCAATCTCCCCTCCCCATCCCCACCCTCCACCCTATAACCCGTATACATGCACAAAGTGTAAAATCAACCCTTTGTGCAATAGTGCACATGTACGGTAAACAGTACGGATGGATACACACGCAAAGGGTTATACAACCAGATAAAACCCAAGGAAAGCAGAACGCGCAGATACAAGCAGATATGTACCACGGGCCTTTTCTGTTGCTTACACACAGGGTGATTTTCTGGAGCGAGTGGACTGGAACACCGCCCAGGATCAAGAGAGCCAATTATGACGGGACTGACCGCAGGGCTATAGTGTCTTTGTGGCTGAGATCTCCTAATGCACTGGCCCTGGACGTCAACAGTAAGTCTGCCTCCCTTTCGTCCTCGTATAAAAATAACTGTTTTCGGAAGAAAAAAAAACTATTTCCTTCTGACCTTACCGATGCGTTAACTCATTCGAGACGGGCCGCATACGGATACACGGCGTAAGCCGCGTATCCGTATGTGGCCCGTCTCGAATTATTACGCCGCGTATCCCTATGCGGCCCGTCTGGAATGAGTTAACACTTAGACATATATATAGGCCTATTTGCTTCAGTATCTTTCTTTTGTTTCTTGTGATTGGGTACCTTTTCATAATCGGGTACCTTTTCATATTTCAGTGTGTACCTTTTGCATAGGGCTTTTCTTTCTTTGACACCTAGACAAACATTTTGACACCTAGACAAAGACGTCGGTCTTATTTTGTGTTTAAAGTGAACTCATGCTATTGAATTCTTTAACCCTTTGGCTGGCGGAAGCGCATTTTTGTCGCGGTGATTCCGGCAGGAATTATCGCGATAAAACGCGCTACTGACAACTAAAGGGTTAATGCAGTGAGTGAGTGAGTGAGTGAGTGAGTGAGTGAGTGAGTGAGTGAGTGAGTGAGTGAGTGAGTTATAGTTAGTTTAACGTCGACAAGGCTATAGTCGGACCATTCCAATGAGGTTTTTGATGCAGAATAGGGCAGAAAAAAATAGATTTGCTGTCTGGGTTTGAAAGAAATGTTTTTCGCGCGCGTCGGACATTTTTTTAAAAAATGTTGCTCGTTTCATCAGAATCTACCCTATATACTTACAATCAGATTTGTTTTATTTTCAGACGACCGGATATACTGGGTGGACGGTGCCACTGATGCAGTGGAATATTCCGACCTGAACGGGAACATGAGAACAACTCTTTATACAATATCTCCTGGATCTACACTGTTTGGTTTGGCCCACTACCAGCAACACTTGTTTGTTGTTAGCTGGAATGCTGGCTCTGGGTAGGTGATAAAGAAAAATCAGAACTGTGACTGCATAAATTATTAGAAGTGCTCTTACAATAATCGTGGGTCCAAGTATTTATGATTTTATGCATTCGTGCATCTATCCCTCCAACCTTCCGTCGATTTTGTTGTTCCTGTTTATAAAATAAAAACAGCGTTGAAACGGGACGGGGTGGAGCGCGTTCAGTGGCACGTACGGCTGTGCAAAACCACACTTTTAGTTAGGAGCGGACGGGTGCCACTGAGTGCAAGATAAGCCATCTGTGGCAGTAGCCGGGCGTGGGGGCAATTAATCATTATCGCGGGCCTGGTCAGGTAGACTGGAAGAGCTGTTCATGGTGCTAGAAGGGAGTGCTCTGCCATTACCCTACTACTGTGTGTACCTGCTGACAGCCGCAGTGCCGCGCACTGCAGCGGAAACGCTGAAAAGTGTTAGTAACTTAACATTCACAAATGCTATTTTTTTTTTCTCAGGAATGTCATTATAACATGAGTGTTAATTTGTAGCTAATAAAATTTGCTTTCTTTTCATACTAAACATGCCCATGATGCTTACTACCAACACACCTTCAAGAGTAGTTACATTTCATATTTGCAATACAATGAATATGCAATGACAGAAAAAGCTTTAACTTTCAAGCTCAATCTGTTGTGCATGTCATTTTTATGTGAGATGAAAAGTTGATGTATCTACGCAGCATTCTAGCCTCTACTGTTATCACTTACTAGAATTCCGGTTCCTTTCCTGCTAGAGCAACACTAGCGTCAGAAAGTACTCCATTGCTGAGAAGCTGGTAATCCGATAGGTCCATCAAGACGATCCTAACATTGGTGCACTGTGTTTATGCCGTACACTTGGGTTTACACAATAAATTCATAACCACTAACACAAGTAACAGCTCTTAAGCACATCACATTGGTTCCTTTATTTTAACACTAACACAAATAACAGGTCTGAAACTCATCACACTGGGCCTTTATATCAACACGAACACAAGTAACGGGTCCTAAGCATATCACACTGGTGGTTCCTTTATATTAACAGTTTTTATAATTTCCCTTTTAGGGATGAATAGAGTTTTTTTTTTTAAATTGAATTAAATTATGTTTCACTTTTATTTGCTCCTACGAAAAAGGGGGATTGCTAGTGCTAATAATTGATGGAGTGATGAGTGATGGATCATAAGTTGTCAATATCTTGTTAGCTTGTTCAATGCATTGTTTGCAGACTCAAGAGTGCGATCAGATAAAAAAAAATTCAGTTTCATTAGTCTTTGGTAACATTTTACACAATATGAATGTGAGTAAAACAGTACACCAGTTTCAACTACAGTGAGTCCACGTATTTCCTGAAGTTCAGCTATGTTACGTGGTTGTCGTAGTATGATATCACACCAGACGCACGCACGTAAGGTTCTTGTAAAGAAACTTCACTCAGCTGCAACCCGTCGCACGTGGCTTATGTAATTGCAGCGATGCGTGGCTTATGTTATATCAGCGATGCGATCTCCACACAATGCATTCACAAATGCACCAACACTGAGACACTGTCTCCTCTACAATGCATCAACACTTTTGACACACTGCGTCTCTCATACAATGTACACAATGATACACTGCGTCTCTGACTTACAATGTACAAACTATAAAATGCATCACTCCGTCACTGACAATGTACCCACACTGATACACTGCGTCTCTCATTTACAATGTACACACTATACACTGCATCACTCCGTTACTGACAATGTACCCACACTGATACACTGCGTCTCTCATTTACAATGTACACACTATACACTGCATCACTCCGTTACTGACAATGTACCCACACTGATACACTGCGTCTCTCATTTACAATGTACACACTATACACTGCACTCTCTCACTGACAATGTACACACACGCTTCCTAGAATGGTCTTTTATAGTATTATAACTTTCCAGAATAATCCAGCAAATTCGCACCACACAACCAATCAGAATTCAAAACGTAACCAAAACGTATTAATATTGATCAAAAAGAATTTACTAGAATGAGCTACCAGGTTCCACTATTATTTTAAGCGCCTTTATACAGTGTCGCAAAATGTTGCCGACACGTTGACGTCCCATGTGAGGTCATTAGAAAGATCGCGACTTTGCTCGAACGTTCTGGTCTAATCGCAGCGAAACCACGCATCACAAACATCGACCGTGACTCTCCGTGCGACTTTGCTAGAAACTTTCGGTCTAATCTTAGCGTGTCACAACAAAGTCGATCGCAGCTCTCCGTACGAACGAGAATGAATCCTATTAAAAAGGTACGTGATTCTTACCCAAAATAGCTCAAATAAATATCGGATCTTTCCATGATTAAAACACACATGCTCTCACAGAATAACACAACCACAAACGTAACAAGCTACATCCATTTCACACAGTTTGATTGGTTTTTCATCAAGTCTTCGCTTTGACCTTCCTCCACATACTCTAAATAGAGAATTTAACCTTTAAAAGTGAAAGGCTTCTTTGTGTGCAACAGTTTCTTGTGTATGTTTTACTTCCGCCATAACTGTACTGTTGTTTCCTTAGATTACACCATTTGGAACAAAGGAATCAGGATATAAATGAGCAGACATCAGTTAGTACCTGATACTATTAAACAGTATCACAGATAATACTGGAAGCTATAAGCAGAGGATAAAGCACAGTGATTACACAATACACAACAGTATTCCAGAATAGAGAATGAATGTTCAGACCTACTCAGTACTGTGAGGCTCAGATAAATTGTTCAGTCACACACAAACACGGTACCTGTCTTTATCCTGTGATTGCACCCTTAATAAAAGCGTAACCGGAATACTACCACCAACACAGGAACAAGCAGACAACAGTACACAAGTGTGTCAAATGGTTCTATGTAGAAAACTGTTGAAGAGGAGATGGAGAACATTAAACACAGGCATAACACATCAGTAGTCCGTTACAGAGATTGTAGAAGGAATAGTTGAAGCCAGACTGTGACCTAGATAGCCTGTTCGCAGCGGGGAGTGGCTGCCGCATACCATAGCAGCCGGTGGCGGGCCAAACTAAAGAGTAGGAAATCTGGCTAACTGCACAGCCGTGCACGTGGCACGTGTGCCCTATGAAAATGACATCAGGGGAGACGTGGCCTTATGCTTCTTCAAATAATCAGAAATGACGTGATTTCGCGGTGCGCCAGCCTAAAGAAGGCATAGTGACGTCGGCTCGCTGCTCTTTGTGTGTGTGTGTGTGTACGTGTGTGTGTGTGTGTGTGTGTGTGTGTGTGTGTGTGTGTGTGTTTGTGTCTGTCTGTGTGTTTATGTGTGTGTGTGTGTGTGTGGGGGGGGGGGGGGGTGCGTGTGTGTGAGTTTGTGTGTGTGTGTGTGTGTGCGTGTGTGTGTGTGTGTGTGTGTGTGTGTGTGTGTGTGTATGTGTGTGTGTGTGTGTGTGTGTGTGTGTGTGTGTGTGTGTGTGTGTGTGTGTGTGTACCGCCGTTTATGGACTGACAAGCTTAAAAGTGTAGGATCTTTTCCGTACGAGATGGTCTCCCTAACGGTTTTGATGGTTTTGTGATTGGGATACTCATTGACCAGAAAAGTCATTTTACGAGAAAATTACCGTTTTATCAACAAGATGGGACAAACCATGATCCACAAAGTCCCTTCTATATGAGAGTTGTCTTCGCTGTCAAGGGTCTCTCTACCTTTTGTCTTTGACTTGATTCTGATGTTGAAATATCTCCTTTTGAGAAAGCCTCGCAGATGTGCCAATGCCGCGTCATAGTGAACTCTATAAGGGGCGCCCGCAGTGCATACGCGTCATTGGTTTGTCAAACGTCATGTGTCATGACGTATTTTTGTGTTTACGTAATTGTATATTTAACGTGATATGAGTTTCGCTTTCGCTCAAGACTTGAGAAAAGGTGACAAAACTATAATTTTTTCACGGTACATATTTCTTGCTATAATTTGTGTGAAATCAGGTTGACTTTACCTGGCTACATGCTATACTAAGTACACCTGCATGCTCTTCTGAAAGCGCGTCGATGTGTGTGTATGCGTGTGCGTGCGCGCGCTCCAAACATCCTCAAGGGGCATTGATGTTTATGCGCCCTCCGGGCACATGAGGATCTATGCCTCTTGGAGATGCATGCATATGTGAGGGAGAGAGTGAGCGAGCGAGAGAGAGAATTACGTCATATTTAGAGTATGTCTGCGTGGTGACGGAGTTGCTTCTTTTACGTCACTGACACTGTCTGACTTTCTCCAGATGTCAAGGGTTTTTTACTGT
This sequence comes from Semisulcospira habei, assembly GCA_036245525.1. NCBI lineage: Eukaryota > Metazoa > Mollusca > Gastropoda > Semisulcospiridae > Semisulcospira > Semisulcospira habei. The sequence continues at coordinate 304,076,478 of BTPG01000001.1, read as the reverse complement.
TTAAATTTTTTTCTGAAAAAAATTAATTTTACTGAAGAAGTTGAAAGGCTACAAAGTTGACTAAAGAACTCATCTAATGTCTTTCTCCAAACTAGCTATATCGGGTCACCTGAATGCTCCTTTGAAAACGCAACGATGTGTGTGTGCGTGTTAATGCGTGCATGCGCGCGCGATCCAAACATCTCCAAGAGACATAGATCCTCATGCGCTCTCCGGGCGCATGAGGATCTATGCCTCTTGGAGATGCGCGCATGTGTGCGAGAGAGAGCGCGGCGCGCGCTAGAGAGAATTACGTCATATTTAGAGTATTATGTCAATGTCTGCGTGGTGACGGAGTTGCCTCTTTTACGACACCGCCACTGTCTGACCTTCCTTACAAGTCAAGCTTTTTTTTTTACTGTTTTAATTCTTTTTCTGAAAATAATTAATTTTTACTAGTGAAGTTGAAAGGATACAAAGCTGGCTAACAAACTCATTAAATGTCTTTAACCAAACTAGCTAAATCTAAAATTTCAAGTAAATATAACAAAAAATTACGGACTCTAATCTGGGTTAACCGACTTCATATAAATGGTTGTTTATGTCTTAAATGAGACATTCAATTACAATATGCTCGGAGGCTCTCTTGGCCACCTCTTTAATAAAGTATTTCGCCAAGTTTCAAGCTTGTTTGTACAGAAATATAGGAGAGTCTCTTGTTTACAAACATATGCACACACACACATACATACGCACATACGACGCTTCGCGCCAAATGTACGTTCAGCAACGTAACTAGACATGACGTATTTTTTATCTTGTTACTTCAATTGTGAGCGGTTTAGGCCTGCCCGCCTTTGACATCATGGACATGATATTAAGTTCGCCCCACCGCGACCCGTCCTAAAAAGTCCCCTCAATAAATAGTAGGGACTTAAAAACGGTTAACCGCATATCAGTTTATATTTTTTGTTTTACCTACCTGATATATTGTGATTATGCAGACCGAAAAAAGGCCTTAATTTAATTAGTTAACCAGATGTTGTACCTATTCAACTTTTGGAATGAAAAAAAAATAGTGAGTTTTAAATTTTCGGAATTTCAATTTTCACGATTTTGGGTTGGAAACAGTCAAGAAATATTTCAGTCTTTTAATGAAAGAAATAATCGTCTTACCCGGATGATTTTTCAAAAACAGTATAATGTACACAAACCTGCTGTTTATCCCGGCTCCCAGGCATTACTGGGTCAAGTTGTGACCTAAAAATTCCAGGTATTAAAATCAGCTACAAAATTACAAAATTTGATGCTTTCTGTGATGAGTGACTTAAAAACGTTCATTATGTCATTGTGAACACGGCGCTGTGGAATAGCGAGCGATGGTTTGATGTGAAGGCTATAGTGATGTCGTCTGGCTGCGCATACTATCATTCTTCTTCACAATGGTTTGACTACGCCAGCACACAGAACGTACATCTGTCTGTGTTTGTGTGTAAGCCTAATGGTGAGGTTTGGATCAAGGGTAGGATGGATAGAGATGGAACACACGGATACGCTTAACCCATTCTGTACCAGGTACACAATATCCACGTTTTGGAGTTGTCCTCTGCAGTACAATGCAGGAGACAGATCGACCATAATAGTTCAAGGGTGGTGCCAGAATGACTTGGCGCCTAGAGGCACAAAGCTATTCTGGAACCAGCCTTAAACTATCATGGTCGATCCATATCTTGCTGGGGTGTGTCGGGACTGAATGATTTAAATAGGAACAACTCTGGGCTGGGAATCCCACCTCGTTGTTTTTGTCATTTAGCTCAGCAGTGAACGAGAGCGACGTATGGAGACTCAGTACAGACGGGAGGCCCGGCGAATTGATTATTACTGGAAGCTTCCGGATGAACGACATCCACGTTTACGTAGAGAACGGTTGGCAGAGAGGTAATCCTATTGTATCCTTGGGGGAAAAATAAGAAACAAAATAAAATGATTAAGAAAGACTTAAAAATAAAGTTTACATGTAAAATGTCGTGTCACAGTTTTTCACTTTTTTCTTTTGTATCGGCTTTGCTCCGTCCGTTTCCAGGTTTGAAAGACCAAGACAGACACAGAGGTAGTGTGCCATTGTTGCTGTGTTCTAGTGCATGCGAATTACTACTAATATGGCGATATACTAGTAGATGCTGATACTCATTTAAAACAGTCTATTTTGTCTGTGTCCATAAAAACACGTGCTTGTTCGAAAGGTGAAGACATACACTTCCTTGTATAGGCTCACCACATTCGTTTATACCAGTCAGTCAATTTAACTCTTAAACTCCCAGAACTAACTGACTTCCATTCTATAGAGTGCTCATTCCATTTGCAAAGGTCGCAGATCTTTATGAGCCTGCGCAAGATGGGATAGCATCATGTGAATTACCCAATTTGAGCGAGTCATTAGCACAGTCTTGCATTATCCCTTTGGCTGTTGGTACCGCTCTTGTCGATATGATTCCCACCGACAGCCAAAAGGATCACTGTTTGTATGACACTCAGGTCCCAACGGCTGTAGTGACAATAATGGCGGCTGCAGCTTCTTTTGCATCCCATTGCTTGGCAATGCGTCGAAGTGCATGTGTCCTGACACTCCCACGAGCTGCGTTGACGGTACTGTTTGGTGTTTGCTTTTGTTTGTTTGTTTTTTCTACTTCACAGTTTTAGTCGTTTTGAGTGGGACATAAACACTCTACAGTTTTAGACTGTGCCGATTGCAAACTTCACCAGTTTATGAACGTTTGGTAATGTACGTGGATCTTAATATTTCTAAAAAGAAAAAGTATGTCTGTTTTCAGCCACAGATGCGACCCCAGCAGCTGTCGCTGAAAACAAAAGAGAAAAAAAAAAAGACACACACATTTCTTTCTTTTTAGAATATGTACTAAACTGAATGACTCAATAGTAGTCCCTGGTTAAGTTTACTGATGAGCACAAGAATTGCGACATTTTTGGAATGATCGAAAACACATTCCAGAAATGTCCGAATTCTTAAATAAATAAAGAAAGCTTTGTTTCTTTTATTTAGTCATTCAATCACTTGGTATTCACTCACTACAAAAAGCATTTCATATTATTCGTTGGTTAGTTTGTTGTTTCGTACATTCGTTTGTGCACTAGCTCGCTCGCTCGCCCGTTTACTCACAATACCCCTATAGTGTGTAATATATTTACTTGATTGTACTACAATGTCATCTGTTTTATTTGTTCTACTCAACAACCATCATAGTCCCTACAACCACCACAACTGCGCCTTTCGCCACCACCACGTCATCAACACCAAGACCCTCCACCACTCCCACTACTACCGCCACACCATCAACACCGCCACCCCCAGCCACCACAACACCACGACCCACAACCACCACCACCACAACTGCAACCACCACCACCTCATCAACACCAACACCCTCCACCACCGAAATCACGTCGTCTTTAACACAACAACCCACCACCACCACGACACCCACACCAAGACCCTCCATCACCACTGTACCTCTCAACACCATCACCGTGACAGGGCCGGACTTCTTTGAAACTAGTGGCTCTCATGAGATGACCTTAACCTGTAACCCCGAAAACCGGAAACCCTTGGCATCTCTGGCTTGGAGTGTGCCGTGCGTTAACCAACAAGACCGGAAGTGTGAGTGGAGGCCCAAAGTACCAGAGGATGACGGGAAGATGGTCACGTGTTCCATTCTTTATGCGGACGGCCAGTCAGCTTTCGGCTCCTTCACAGTAAAACTGAATTGTGAGAATAAAATATTGGTTTAACCCCTTCACTGCCGAGCAAAAGTGTACATGATCCAACTGCAAGAGACATATATCCTCATAAGCCCCTCGACTGCGGGGGTTCATGAGCATCTATGCCTCTTGCTGAGACCAGTTTGTATCCATATTTCTTTGACGATATTGGCTTTTGATATTTGAATGAACCAAGATTTCAGAAACAAAAATGAACGCTCAGTGTAAGTACAGTAACAGGGGAGGGGTCAATCCTCGTGTGCATGCAGCCAACAGTACTGATAACAAGACGGATGGCTGAATACACAAGGATTAAAACACGTACTATTTGCTGATATTCTGCATAACATAAACAAAATTTGTAACGTTACATTGTTGTGTAATGTTCTGTGCATCTACTGTGGGAATTCAGGGTATTTACCCGACCACATATAGTAATGCACCTTCGTGTTTGTGTATGTATGTTTCTCCTGCCTACTTCCTAAGTTCCGGAGAAAGACATGGGTTATATAAGAGACCTGATGCATCCTTTTTAGGGATGTAGATGATCGTCTTGTTCTATACCTGCGTATTTCTCTGTGGGCTGGCGAATGGGTGCCTGATAGGCGGGGGCAGGGGATCGAACTGTTCTGTCCAGCGCTGAGTAATTCCCCTTGGTTTGTTATACAATTCTGCCAGCGCTAGCCTCACCTATCTGGTTTGTGAGTAATGTTTATATCGGGTGAAGGTCATTAGAACAGCAGAGCTTAAAGTGTTGTTTTGTACTAAATGCTCGATGTACTATGCTAACCTAGTATATACCGTTCGACAGAACGTTTTTCCCAACTATCTTCTCAAAGAAATACTTTTCTGTATCACTTTAAGAGCAAATATCATTTAGTGCCAATTGACCTTAATATGGAATATTTGTACTGAACTCCTATGATTTGCCGATTTTGCTGTACAGTGGTAAACATTTGGTGAAAAGACATAAGCCATGTTCAATACCCCCAGCAGATTTCAATATCAAGGTCAAGCATGCAGACCACATGTATGCCTGCGCTGTGTCAGGTTTGAAAACTTGGCCAATTCACGTGAAAATGGATCTTTCTTTTCCTGGGCTTAATATATCTGGGGCACATTTAGGGATTTAAAATCAGTTATTCCATGAAAAGATTCCGAATTTTTACGACTCTACAGCAAAACTGACAGATTGTTTGAGTTTTAAAAAAAAAGTAAATCGTATTAGGTAAACTGTCATTGAATGATATTGGTTCTAAGATTGGTATAGAAAAATAGTTCTTGGCTGAGATATTTGTGGGCTCCAGTGTCAAACGACCTATGTATGTATCCCTATACAAATCCACCAGATCCTCCACTTGCGCCACCGATGATTCTGGGCTACAAACATGGTGACGTGTTGCACGCGGGCGACTCGGTGTCGATGACGTGTCAGGTTCGTGATGGAAAACCACTCGTGACGTCAGTCTTCTTCTCCTGCCCGGGACACCCGGACAGCGTAACGGACGTCCGCGGTGACTCAGAGGTACAGAGTTTACTTATCATTAACCATCTGAAGGCCGAGGAGGACGGGTTGAGATGTGTGTGTACAGCAGAATGGAAAAGGAGCGAGTGGTATGCCCTAAGTGCAACGAGGATTTTGCGTGTCAAAGGTGAGCACAGTAGTTAATTGTAGCTTAGTACTCACACACCGAAATTATGTGAATGTATGTTGTTGTTTTTTTTTAAATAATGAAATGCATTCACATACTCGAAATACGTCTGTCTTCAACGCCGCACAGCAGGTGATGGATTGAGGATGATAATTCAAGGGTAGTGGTAGATTAGCTTGGCACCTTCAGGCGCCAAGCTAATCTGGCACTACCCTAGAATTATCATGCTCAGTCCACCACCTGCAACTGAAACGTAGTCATTGAGTAACACTTACAACAATTTACAAGTGGGACCGTGGGGTTAAATGGGTTAACAATAGCTGCCACACTCCCTTTCTTGACATGGCACAAATGATCTTCAGAATGAATTTGTAATTAAGCCTCTTTGGTTTGCCGGAGCGAGGTCGTCATGGATGTTGGCGTGTCTCTATAAATAGTTGTTAGGTTTCGTTCGCAACGAACGACTCCCTACAACGAACGAGAGTCAAGTCACGGCGGATAACCAGCTTGTACTATATGCAATACAATACAATACAATACAACTGTATTGTCTGTTCGAGTCAAAGCACGACAGAAATGTGCCTTTGGGCTCGTCATAAAAATAACAAAAAGACACTAATAAACATTATAAGAACATTCCAATAAAATTATCATTGCAGCAGTCTATCACAGGCAATCTATCACACGCAATCTATCACAAGATGGGAGGTAATGTTAAGTAGATCAAACATTATATATCACGTCGTTATAAACAAGAGTTCAATATCGAGACAGCATTTGGAATAAAAGACTTATTAAAAACATTCTCTTTGGCAAGTGGCATGTTGAAACGTCTGCCTAATGGTAGCATTTGAAACTGATCAAATAGTGGGTGACGAGGATCACTGACAATGCTAGCAGATTTCCTTTACACAGCCCTATGGTACAGATCATCTAATGGGTACTGTCCTAGGCCAATGTTCTTCGCAGATGTTCCTACGATACGTGACAGTCTGCCCCTGTTTTTCATACTGAGGTCATAATGTTAAAAGTCAGTATGCCTTTAATCAGGATACTATAAACGGATTCTAAAACCTTGGAACTCACATCAAAACTTCTTAGTTTCCTAAGAAGGTACAGACGTTGGTTTGCTTTTTTTTCATAATCAGATCAGTGTTTTCAGTAAAAGACATCCTACTATCCACAACTGTGGCAAGGTATTTAAATTCAGTGACCACTTCTACAGGTTGATTATTAATTGAGACAGATACAAAAATATCATCAACTTTCTTGTCATCAATGACGAGCCCCTTGGTTTTCTGTTCATTTATTTCCAGAAAACTGTCTGCACCAAGACTCGAATACTGCTATCTGTGCAAAGTAGTCAGCCAGACTGTCTTCCTTTGGGAGTAGGCGTACAAGAGCCATGTCGTCTGAGAACTTTAAGAGACGAGAAGTGGCAGTATGACTAAGCATATGATCTGTGTATATTGAAAACAATGTCGGAGAGAGAACACAACCTTAAGGGCTGCCCGAATTTAACACCATTTGGTCAGACAGACTGCATGCCATGTATATTTACACGTTGCGGCCTGTCCTTCAAAAAGTCGCACACCCACAGAATAATGTTTGTAATAATAATAATATGCATAGACAACACTCCAAACATCTCCAAGAGGCATGGATCGTCATTAGCCCGGAGGCTCATGAGGATCTATGCCTCTTGGAGGTGTTTGGAGTGTTGTGTATGCTGAGGGCACAAGCCGTGATTCCGCTCTCGTTAGTTGTTGAGACTCGTCCGGCTTAAACGTAACTTCTTTAAACCTATTATATGCTGAAGCTGAATTCTTTTAATTTGCTTGTTGTCCTAAGAAGACCACATTACAGATTAGATCAACCATTTTTAGTTCAAGGATGGTGCCAGAATAGCCACAGGCGCCAAGCAATTATGGCACCACCCTTGAACGATCATAGTCCAATTTACTTCAAGCAATAGGTGTATCAGGATGAAAACTCGAATTACGACGAGATTTCATGACTACGTCGATGTACCGAAAATTACCGACCATAATTATACTTTGTTCATTTGATGAGAGCAATGTGGTCTTTTATATACCTTTCTGTTTGTTTGTTTGTTTGTTTTTGTTTATTGTTGTTTGTTGTTGTTGTTGTTGCTTTTTGTTTGTTTTATTGTTTTTATTTTAATTTTTATTTTTATTGTTTTTTTAAGTGGTGGGGGTGGAGGGGGGTGGGGTGGGGGGTAGGAGGTGGTAGGGGGGTATGGGGGAGGGGTAGGTAGTATTCAGTTGGAGGTCTTGAGGCACTAAACATGTGAGCGTGAGTTAAAGACTTCCCTGCCGCTGGGTGCATGTTTTGTTTCTGAAGTTTTGTTATATTTAACGGGAAAAGACCTCCACAACTGTCCAGGCCACATGGATACAAATTGGTCTCGGCAAGAGGAATAGATCCTGTCACGGTGGTTTGTGCGGATCTTTATCTCTTGCACTTGGATCTCGTTCTCTTTTCTTCGACAGTCAGTGAGTTAACTCATTCGAGACGTGTCGCCTCCGGATACGCGGCTTATGCCGCGTATCCGGGGACGGCACGTCTCGAATGAGTTATTAAAGTGCAACAATGATTGTTAAAGTATTAGTGTAAAGTGCAGCAGGGCATGCAGATTGATTGGCACACGTTCTCACTATTAAGTGCTGTTTCAGACGTCAACACAACAACGGTGCCTGAAGTCGGACCACCTGTGGCAGTTGTTGGGGCTGTTGTCGGGGCTGTTGCCGGTTGTGGTGTTACCATAATCGGCGTCATCGTCGCTGTCGTTGTCATCAGGAGAAGACGTGGGATCAATCAATCAATCAATCAATCAATCAATCAATCAATCAATCAATCAATCAATCAATCAATCAATCAATCAATCAATCAATCAATCAATCAGTCAGTCAGTCAATCAGTCAATCAGTCGATCAAATGAAGATCGTTGGTTTGCTGTGGTTTTTTTGTTTGTTTTGGGTTTTCTTTAGTCTGTAGCTTATTATAAAGATAGCCCGAGTGCCTACCAACCACTCATTAATATCTCAATATCTGGTCATATGTCAGCCAGCCAACTAGAGCAAAGCAGCCAGTCAGTCAATCGGTCCAACTGTCTACTGTCATAAGCCAAGAAAGACCGTGCTGCTCACGAACGCAAACTTCCTGTCCTTGTTGTCCAAGGCACCCATCAAGTTGATGCAATACAATCAAATTATGCAGGGTGATTTCCAGCACAGGTATTTCCTAATTCTTAGATTATCAGTCGACTAGGTGGGGTCGGTTGGGTGTGCGTGGCCGGACGGTATGTCGATATGCTGATGGGCGATACGCCGAATAGACATATTGCTGATGGGCGATATGCCGAAAAGACGTAATGCTGACAGGCGATATGCCGAACGGACGTAATGCTGACGGGCGATATGCCAAACGGACGTTATGCTAACGGGCGATATGCGGAACGGACGTAATGCTGACAGGCGATATGCCGAACGGACGTAATGCTGACAGGCGATATGTCGAACAGACGTTATGGAGACAGACGATATGCCGAACGGACGTAATGCTGACGGGCGATATGCCGAACAGACGTTATGCTGACGGACGATATGCCCAACGGACTTTGTGCTGACACGCTACATGCCGAACGGACGTACTGCTGGCGGATTATGTGCTGAATGGACGTAAAGCTGACGGGCTATATGCCGAACAGACGTAATACTGACGGGAAATATGCCAAACGGACTTAATGCTGACGGGAGATATGCCGAACGGACGTAAAGCTGACGGGAGATATGCCGAACAGACATGATGCTGACAGGGGATATGCCGAACGGACGTAATGCTGACGGGCTATGTGCCGACCGGACGTAATGCATAAGGGTCTTGTGCCGAACGGACGTAATACTGACGGGAGATATGCGGAACGGACATGATGCTGACGGGAAATATGCCGAACGGACGTAATGCTATTGTGCTATGAAAAAAATGCTGACGGGCGATATGCCGAATGGCCGTAAAGCTGACGGGCGATATGCCAAACGGACGTTATGCTGACGGGCGACATGCCAAACGGACGTTATGCTGACGGGCGACATGCCAAACGGACATAATGCTGACGGGCGATATGCAAACGGACGTAATGCTGACAGGCGATATGCCAAACGGACGTAATGCTGACGTGTGATATGCCGAACATACGTTATGGAGACAGGCAATATGCCGAACAGACGTAATGCTGACGGGCGATATGCCGAACAGACGTTATGCTGACGGACGATATGCCCAACAGACTTTGTGCTGACGCGCTACATGCCGAACGGACGTACTGCTGACGAATAATGTGCTGAACGGACGAAATGCTGACGGGCTATATACCGAAAGGACGTAACACTGACGGGAGAATTGCCGAACGGACGTAATGCTGACGGGAGATATGCCGAACAGACGTAATAATGACGGGAAATATGCCAAACGGACATGATGATGACGGGGGATATGCCGAACGAACGTAATGCTGACGGGCTATGTGTCGACCGGACGTAATGCTGAAGGGTTATGTGCAGAACGGACGTAATACTGACGGGAGATAGGCCGAACGGACATGATGCTGACGGGAGATATGCCGAACGGGCGTAATGCTGATAGGCTATGTGCCAAACGGACGTGATGTTGATGGTGCTATGTGCCGAACTGATGTAAAGCTGCAGGGCGATATGCCAAACGGATGTAATGCTGACGGGCGTAATGCCAAACGGACGTTATGCTGACGAGGAATATGCCAAACGGAGGTAATGCTGATAGGCGATATGCCGAACGGACGTAATGCTGACGGGCGATATGGCGAACGGACGTTATGCTGACAGGCGATATGCCGAACGGATGTAATGCTGACGGGTGATATGCCGAACAGACGTTATGGAGACAGGCGATATGCCGAACGGACGCAATGCTGACGGGTGATATGCCGAACAGACGTTATGCTGACGGGTGATATGCCGAACGGAGGTAATGCTGACGGGCGTTATGCCGAACGGACGTAATGCTGACGTGTGATATGCCGAACAGACGTTATGCTGACGGGCGATAACCCGATGCGACTTTATGCTGACGGGCGATAACCCGATGCGACTTTATGCTGACGGGCGATATGCCGAACAGACGTTATGCTGACCGACGATATGCCCAACGGACTTTGTGCTGACGCGCTACATGCCCAAACGGACGTACGGGAGATATGCCAAACAGACCTAATGCTGACGGGTTATGTGCTGAACGGACGTAATGCTGACGGGCTATATGCCGAACGGACGTAATACTCACGGGAGATATGCCAAACGGACGTAATGCTGACGGGAGATATGCCTAACTGACATGATGCTGGCGGGAGATATGCCGAACGGACGTAATGCTGACGGGTTATGTGCCGGCCGGACGTAATGCTGAAGGGTTAATACTGACGGGAGGTATGCCGAACGGACATGATTCTGACGGGCTATATGCCGAACGGACGTAATACTGACGGGAGGTATGCCGAACGGACATGATTCTGACGGAAGATATGCCGAACGGATGTAATGCTGACGGGAGATATGCCGGCCGGACTTAATGCTGAAGGGTTATGTGTCGAACGGACGTAATACTGACGGGAGATATGCCGAACGGACATGATGCTGACGGAAGATATGCCGAACGGACGTAATGCTGACGGGCTATGTGTCGAACGGACGTGATGCTGATGGGGCTATGTGCCGAACAGACGTAATTCTGACGGGCGATTTGCCAAACGGTCGTTATGCTGACGGGCGATATGCCGAACGGACGATATGCCGCACTGTACTATCGTTTGTCGTACAACAAGTATTGTCGTTATCTTTTGCCCTAAAACTGCGGAGATATTTTTACAGCCGTGCCATACCGAGTGCCCTCGCACGTCCGCTACATATAATATTGTAAGCTGGCGCCGGGCGCACGAGGGCTCACGCGAAGAAAGTAGAGTAATGGAAGTCTATTACACAATCGTTATAGCCGCTGATGTGGATTTGTACCGGGTGTGCGAAGGTTTGTGCGAAGAAACCGCAGTATTGTGATACAAAACAATAACGTGTGCCGAACATTGCTTGTTGTACAGGAGAGACGCACAAGCGCCCTGTCCAGTCAGCACCAAGGGGGACAGCAGAAGCACAGCAGGGGTCGCAAAGTGCAGTGAATGAATCACATGTCTACTGGAACCCGAGCCTAATGGACGTTTCTGACGTCACTAGTATGAGGTCATCTTTCACGTATGACGAAATTCTGGACTGGCAAAACGGGGGTGAGTAGCCACATATTTCAAAAATACGTATTTTGAAGGGCTCAACTTGCAAGATGTAGACGTAAATGTACCCAGCGGAAATCTACCCAGCAAAAATCGACTCCACCCACCCACACGCTGGCCTGCCCAGTAGTTGTGCTGCAGCTGTTCCATGCAGAAGTCTCAACTGAGTTGATTCACAGTCCGCTGCCTGTGAGGTACATTTATTCCAGTCGCCTGTTTACAAAATAACAGCAACAACAAAATCCCTTCTTTACATTTTAGTTCTACTAGAGCTATGCGAGTCTTGTATCGGCCTAACTTAGTAAGAAGTGGCAATATTTTGCGCATTCCGTCACACTTCATTTTAGCACAAACGGCAACCCAAAGCGCAGAAGGCCATCGGGCCGACGTCGACCAAGCACATCAACATAGTTTCTAGTGTCGTGCATGCATAGCCTTTTCAATGCGCAAAAGGCAATCGGCCCGATGGCCTTTTGCCCATTGGGAAGTCTATTCACGACTTTGTTAACTATGTTAATGTGTGTCGGTCGGCTGGCTGGTTGGTTGTCAGGTTTGTTGGTTAGTTTCATTCTTTCTTTCTTTGATTCTTTCTTTCTTGACAGAAAGCTCGAGTGACCAGTACCTTAGGCCAGTGGTTTTGTCAGACCATCCTAACAGTAGCACCACCAACCAAACCTACGCTAGACACATCCAGTCCACAGATCCAGAGCGCCATGGTTCGACTGTTACGTACCTCCAGCCAGTATAGTTGACAGACCCAAAGCGCCATGGTTCGACTGCTACGTACCTCCAGCCAGTTCCCTCGGCAGGTGACCAGATCAGCTCCATCTAAGACAACCGAAAACACCGATCAACATCACAAGAAGGAATTGGAAGTTACCCAGCCTGCGAGCCCATGAGTACCGAGGTCGGGCCGGCGCGGGCCTCAGAAGCCACAGCCAGACCACTCAGGGCCCGCGTCGGGGACCACCTCGGTACTCATGGGCTTGCAGGCTGGGTAGTTATTAGGGTTTGCTGGCGGAGCTCATAAACAACACCCAGCTGCAAAAGACATAGACCCGCGAGGGTATTATGCCGTCATGAGACCCCCCCACCCCTACCCCCCACCTTCAAAATGAAAAAAAAAGGAGTTGGGTGGGGGTAGGGGAGTGTCGATGCTCCCCTGTGCCCCTGCCCCAAATATTTTGGGTGGAAAAAAATTGGAGAAGAAATATTTTCGAGAAATGGAAACAAAAAATGTCTTGCTACGCCACGCGCGGGACTGCCTAGGAAACGTGAGCACAATCCAACTGCAAGAGACGGATCCTTCTGCGTTTGTTTGTTAGTTAGTTTTCTAATGCGCAGAATGCAATAGGGCCGATGTCGGCCGTCCTTAGTCCGCGCACGATTGTGCGCGGGCCAACGGCGGCCGACGTCGGCCTGATGGCATTTGCGCACAGTTTTTTTTTTGTGGATTGCTTTGTTTTTTTTTCTGATTCTTTATCTATTGGATTGATTGAGCAATGTATTCTCCTTCGCATTGTGCACGACTTTCTTGTATCTTCATGTACATATACTTCATTGTGGTATTGATCAATTAACTCCTTCACTTCCGAGATTTGTGAACTATCAGTTGCAAGAGACAAAGATCCTCAAGAGTTCCCACAGTTGCGGGGGCTCGTGAGGATCTATGCCTCTTACTGTCACCATTTTAAATCCATTTTCCAGCGACGGCTGAGGCTCTATTATTGGCGTAGAATTGACAAAGATTGCAGAAACACAATCTGTGTCCGACTGGCAGGAGAGGGGTCAATGCTACTCTTGTGTTTACATCCTCTAAGCTGTTGTAGAGTAGGCTTTAGTGTTGTGTGATCAAGTGAGAAATAATGTTGTTTGGAGGCTTGGTTCTATGTTCCAAATTCTCGCGCGGATGTAGGTGACATAAGCCGGTATTATTATTAAGCTGTCTCGCACTAAGACATGCCTGATAGTCGCAAGTAAGTGTCGCTTTTGTTTTCGAAATGACTCTTATATGGTAGTGAATCGAGACAAATTCGTCGTTTAGATCCGCGACAAAATTATGACTTTTGGTCACATCTCGGCATCGCTAGAACACACGAGCGGCTTCAGCCAGTGTATGTGTGGGCTTCAGCCAGTGAGTGTGAGCTTCAGCCAGTGTGTGTGGGCTTCGCTCGTGTGTTCTAGCGACGTCGAGATGTGATCAAAAGCCATAATGTTTTCGATGATCTAAACAACTGATAATGAACAATAAGAAAACAGGCTGAACCTGCGCCAGGATGGGAACTGAGTGTTGAACGGGGAAGGCTGCAACTGCGTGTGGAACTTCAAATGACAGCGGGGAAATGGGAAACGCAATTTTGTTATATGTATCTTGTATCAAAACAAACATTTCCGTAGGCAGCTTGGCTTGGGGACAATACAGTTTTCTGAATCTGAATCTGAAAACACGTCTGTAATGCTTAATTGTTGTTTTTTTCTGTATTCTTTACCGATGTTCATAAACTGGTTAAACAGTGTATTCATTTTCACTCACAAACCAGATAGGTGAGGCTAGCGCTGGCAGAATTGTACACAAACCAAGGGAATCACTCAGCGCTGGACAGACAAACAGTTAGATCCCCTGCCCCCGCCTATCAGGCACCCATTCGCCAGCCCACAGAGAAATACGCAGGTATAGAACAAGACGATCATCTACATCCCTAAAAAGGATGCATCAGGTCTCGCTTATAACCAATGTCTTTCTCCGGAACTTAGGGAGTAGGCAGGAGAAACATACATACACAAACACGAAGGTGCATTACTATATGTGATTCCCCTTGGTTTGTGTACAATTTTGCCAGCGCTAGCCTCACCTATCTGGTGTGTGAGTATCTATACAGTGGTGTTCACATGGCCGATTTCTCAACGATTTTTGTCTGGCAACAGTTGGCCGACGAAAGTTTCCACCTGTTGACATGGGCGTCTTTTGTCGTTTTGGAGTTGGCCGACAATTGCCAGATGTCGGTTGGGTGTTGGCAGCGAGTAGAGCAATGCTCGACTTTCCACCGATTTCCCACCAACTCCAAGCAAGCGGGTTGTTTCCTGATCGACGATTGGTTAGAACTAGCCAATCAAATATGATTTTGTTTTCAATCTTCAGTCAACCTGTTGTCGTGTTCATGGGGTGATGCCCCTTTGACCGAGTTGTGCCGAGTGTCGACGGAACAGCACGAAGTAGCTAAAGTTGGTGGCGTGTCGCTGGAAAGTCGTCGCAAAATTGGTGAGCGTTCACATGGGCAACGTCTTGTTGGCCAATAATCGCCAGACAAAAATCGTTGAGAAATCGGGCATGTAAACACCACTTAACTCGAGGCAAACTTGTATCGTTACATTGTTGTGTAATGTTCTGTGCATCTACTGTGGGAAATCAGGGTATTTACCCGACCACATTTTGGAGTTATCCTCTGAGGACTGCAATACAATTTTATTTAGGAGACAGATCGACCATGAGAGTTCAAGGGTGGTGGCACAATAGCTTGGCGCCTATAGGCGCCAAGATATTCCGCCAGCCCCCGTGAACTATCGTGGTCGAGCCATGTCTTGCTGTGGTGTGTCGCGGGCAGAATGAGTTAAGACAAGAGTTCTTCCCCTGACTCGCAGCGTCAATAAAACACAAACGTGTAACGGTGTATCCTATTGAGTCCTCACGCACCGAGTCAGGGGCACAACTCTTGACATGACTTCGGTTTTCTCCCTCTGTGCTATCACATGTAATGCAGTGCCCGACATGCACGGTTTTTTTTTTTTCAAATAAAGCATTCATCAGTAATGTATACGCTGTAACACATACTGATCCGTTCACCAGTGAAATGAAGCGCAAGCAGTAGTGTGCCGGTAGGGTTTTACTGGGTCGCTTGGTGACTGCGTAACTTGCAGAGTTGGCTGTGTAATCTCTGAAAAAGTCCCTCTTAGCGCTTGATGTGGTAAGAAAGGCAGACCATTTACTCGTCATGTCATTTGTCATAAGTTGTGTTTCTTATTGTAAACAAACCCTCTACCCGTCCAGAAAACAGTTATGCTAAATAACACCAACAGGAGACACAATCCCTCGTGTTCCCGCACGAGGGATTATGTCTCCTGTTGATGTTATCTAGTATATGAGGGTCTATACCTCTTGCATTTTTACTGTAGGTCGTTGTGCTCTGGTAGTCGTGATGTTAACGAAAGATAGATGAATACTGTATTCTTGTTGACCATACTGCACCACTGGTCTTTAATTTCAGACGATAGCTCTTTCGGTTTTTTTCTGTTTGCTATGGAAACATTATATAAGTATATCCTCGTCCTGTGAACAATAATGAGAATGCTACTAATCGGTGTTGTTTTTTATCATTTGCTTTCGGCAGACTTGTACAGTGTATGTGTGTGTGTGTGTGTGTGTGTGTGTGTGTGTGTGTGTGTGTGTGTGTGTGTGTGTGTATGAGAAAGAGAGAGAGAGAGAGAGAGAGAGAGTGTGTGTGTGTGTGTGTGTGTGTGTGTGTGTGTGTGTGTGTGTGTGTGTGTGTGTGTGTGTGTGTGTGTGTGTGTGTGTGTGTTGCGGTTCGTCCTAATGAACACATCCAGCATAACATTTTCAATATGCATCAATGTTCTGTCGAATCGAATTTCAGAAAAAAACTATGACAACAAAAATGTAGTGTAGTGGTTTATTCCACGTGTCTTTAACAAAATACACATTTCCTGTGAGGTGGTCTGCTGAACTTTGCGTCACAGTTTCTGCACTATTGTCAAAAATGCTAAATGAATGATTCAACACGAGGTATAGATCCTAAAGAATTCCCGCGACTGCGGGGGCTCATGAGGATTTATGCCTCTTGCAGTAGGTAGATGATGGTTGGTTTAGTCCCGCGCGGAAGGGTAGGGGTTAAACTGACCACCCCTCACCAACGTAGACCCCTAACAGTAGAGAGATTGACTCTTTCCATGACGCTGGACACAGTCATCTTTTGTTTCTAAAATCTGTGTTCATTCAACGACCAAAAGCCACAACGATCGAAGGAACATTGATACAAATAGATCTCAGCAAGAGGCATAGATCCTCATGTGCCCACGCAGTCGCGGGGGCTCATGAGGATCTATGCCTTTTGCACTTGGATCGCGCTCATTTGTTCCTGGCAGTGAAAGTGTCCATATCTCAAGACCACTGGTGCGTCGAGATGATTCTGCTTAGCTCTCACGTGAAATATACGCCTATACTTCAGTCGCTGTTTGGCAAAATGAAGTATTCCATTGCTGAGAAAAGCGATATTTCACTTCATGCAATGCAAATCTTGCATTTCTGAAAAGTGTATATATTTATTAGCTTTTTGCCCATTTTTGAGAAAAGCGAAATTTCGATCACTGTCACATTCAATGAAAATCTTAGAGAAGAACCCAACATCGAAAGAAACACGCTTAGAAAAGCCAGTTACAACACAATTTAATAATTCAGTCGAGACGTGCCGCCTCCGGATACGCGGCATAAGCCGCGTATCCGGAGGCGGCACGTCTCGAATGCGTTAATACTTCTACAAAATAGACAAACAAGTATAGAGATCAGTCGCTACTTACCTTATAGAAGAAGGAATGTGGCCCCTGAAGGATTTTACACGATTGGCAATCACCTTTTGGGTCTGGACTGCGTATTTAATGACAATCTCGCATTTCTCACAAATCGACAGATTGGCTGGTGTCATACAACGGCACACTTAGGCCAGTTGTAAGGATTTATCAGTTTAAAGGTTTTAACAACTGCGTTTCTTTTGCTTCCCCTCTCATACTATACTGATGAAACAGGGTGTTTTGGGGTCATAGATAGCGTAGATCAGGTCATCTGTCGAGGGTACTGGATGAAGGTAGGCGACAGATGAACAATGGCGCTCGGGATTGTGGATTCCACGCGACGCGGTTGTCTGTCGGTTGATCGTTTGGTCGTTGATGCTACCCACACGGGCGCCTGACAATAATCACCGTGACTTATTGTCAAGAACGAAAGAAAGAATAAGGAAAAAAGGTAGACAAAGAACAACAATCAAACAAATATGAAACTAAAACCGGTTATTGTCAATGTTACAATATCAATAATTATTTCCACCCGATACCCATTTATTGGAGGGATTAGTTGACTCCTTAGATTTAGGATCTTCTAACAACGGCGTGTGACGGGTTATGCGAAATAAGACCGCTCGCTAACTCAGTACGCAAAGCAATGCAAAGGTGATAAAACTGAATAAAAGAGAAGGTTACAAAGTAAAGTAGATAATAGCACTGTCAGGGGAGAGAAGTGTGCATGATCGACCAGTGATCATATATCTACTGTGGCCAAAGCATAAAAAAAGGAAATAGGAAAGAGAGGGGGCGCTTAAAAAGTGGCTGAAAGCAATGCATATGGAAGCCCCCCCCCCAAAAGGGGGCGTATCACATATCCCACTGTTCCAGCCACTCAGTGCATGGAAATTTAAATCTAGGTCTATTATCTACTTCACTTTGTCACCTTCCTAGGATGTTAGCACTGGCAGTCTCCCCTTTTCTTTTCATTTAATAAAAGAGAGAAAAGGGGTGAACATGATGGCCACACAGTTATATATATATATATATATATATATATATATCTATATATATATATATATATATATATATATATATATATATATATATATATATATATATATATATATATATATATATATATATATATATATAACTGTGAGAGAAAAAGAAATGCGACATTTTTTTAATCATCGGAAACACTTCTGCTCTTCAGTGTAATAATAATAGACCTACCCCTGTTTTCTTCCCAGTAAAAAGCGCCAGCCACCAATGCAAGAGGTGCGAGTTTTGATACCCGGTTCCGGGGTCGGACGTTTCTCCTCTAGTAAGTGTCATAATTAATTGCGGGCCGACCGTCGCGGGGTTCTTTCTCCGGGTACTCCGGCTCTTTCCTCCCCCCACAAATTTGGTATTAATTTCAGTCCACTTAATCTAATTTCCAAAATATAAAATAATGATTTAAATTTCCCAAAAAATCAGTAGCTCGCTTAAGCTTTCCTTTAGCCCTACGTGAATGTTCTGTGTTTATGTACAGTGTGTGAGGTAATGCGCGTGATTCACGTGAGCGTGCTTGTTGGGTTCAGTTCTCGCCTATGTCCTGCGCATTGAGTTATATTATACATATGAGAAATGAACTATATAATTACTATGTATTATTATTTTTTATCCTTAAGATGTCGTCATACGGGCAAAACGTCATACCAGTGACGTCACGCACGCCGTATAGGTTGGGGTGTCCTAGGACACCTAAACTATCTACTGCACTTTGAGGCTTCTGGTGAGGTTCTGCCATCCTTGCTCGTGATGACCAGTCAGGACGCCTGCTCCTAGCACGGGCTCCTGTAAACAAGCAAAGACGCCTGTCACCGCTATGTCATAGAGTCTACCACGGTCTCTTCTCATTAACCATCGTGCTCCTGCGACGAGCTCACAATACAATACAATACAATACAATACAATACAATACAATACAATACAATACAATACAATACAATACAATAATACCTTATTAATCCCTCACGGGGAAATTCACTGTCTGCCCATACAACACATGGCATCATCATTCACTCATAGAAATAATTAAATAAACCATAACCCTCAATTAAAGAAATGAACTTTAACAGACGTATTGTTACCTTTGTAACACTCTTGGCATAAAAAAAAAATACTAAAAGGGTTAGTACTAAAGAACTGAAGAATGTTGACCGACACTATCTACTGATATTACTGTTGAAAAGGGTAACAGCCTGAGGGACAAAAGAGTTGGCATAACGTGATGTACTACTTTTGGGTACTCGAAGTCTGCTACTTCGTTCGATACGTCTGCTGTCAAATTCATATCTAAGTGGATGTGTTTTGTCATCAAGAATGTCAGCCAATTTGTTCGTAATCCGTCTGTTGTACAGTGTGTCCAAATTATCCTGTGCCCTACCAATCACCCCGCCCCCTTTCAGGATTATTTGTTAAGGCGATCTTGATCTCTTTTACATAAATTTCTACCACAAGCACGTCAGTCCAAAAGTGAGAATGCTAACAAAACTGCAGCAGTAAAACATCTGTAAAAGCTGAGTGCTTACATGAAATGATCTGAGCTTTCTCAAAGACGGGTATGCATTTTTTCACAATAGCATCTGTGTTTTGTTTCCAGTTGAGCTATGCTACAGTTTTCTCACGTGAACCCTCGAGCACGAGAGCTCTTGCGAAGAAAACTGTTTGCGGGAATACACCCCAGATAGACCCCCTCGGGGGAAGTATACCACAAGCACACTTCTATTCAAATGAGATGCTTAGCATCTCATTTGAATAGAAGTGTACTTGTGGCGTACTCCAAGAGTTGGTCTATCTGGGGAGAATTTCTCATAACAGACGGTACCGGGTACTGATAACGTTTGGGTTTACGAGCTGAGTTGTCTTTCTTTGACCAATGCCAGCCATAAGCTAAAATAAAAATAACTGGCTGACTATCAAGTTGATTGCTTGCTTAATTGCTGTTTGCTTGCTTGCTTGAGTGAGTGAGTGAGTGAGTGAGTGAGTGAGTGAGTGAGTGAGTGAGTGAGTGAAGTTTTTTTGTGTACAAAATCGTGTAATTTTAATTACTTTTACAGGAGTATGTTGCCTTCTAACTCATTCGAGGCGAACTGCATCTGGATACGCGACTTAAGCCGCGTATACGGATACAGTTCGTCCCGAATGAGTTAATAAATGTTTAAAGTGAAGTCGAAGCAACAAAAGAAGACATACGATCACATATTTCTCATGTCATAATCAGAATAGACAATATATGGGGTTAAACATTTCCACGTCTATCTGGAGTAAGAAATCGTGTGCAAATTTAATTGAAAAAGCAGCACAAATTCTGATGATCTCATTTGTGCCGTTTCAAAATCATTGTACAGGATTATAAGGCATCTATGCCTTCAAATGTGATTGACATTGTTACTTTCTTGCTGCTGTGTCTTCATCTTTAACCACCTTGTGCATGCAGCCATCGGTACTGTTTACATTTCAGGTGGCTGCATGCGCAAGGGGGTTAGCATGACAGATTTATTCTCACCTTTGACAATCAAAATCCTCGTTGCACTGATGGCATACCACTCGCTCCTTTTTCACTCTGCTGTACACACACATCGCAACCAGTCCTCCTAGGCCTTCAAAGGGTTAATGATCAGCAGACTGTGTACCTCTGAGTCACCTCGGATGTCCATCACGCTGTCCGGGCGTCCCGAGCAGGAGAAGGAATGACGTCACGAGCGGTTTGCCGTCACGAACTTGAGACGTCATCGTCACCGAGTCGCCCGCTTGCAGCAAGTCACCATGTTACGTTTGTGTTATTCTGTGAGAGCATGTGTGTATTAATTATAGGAAAGACTCGATATTTATTTGAGTTGTTTTGGATACGAATCACGTACCTTTTCAATATGATTCATTTTCGTTTGCACAGAGAGCGGAAATGACTGTGTTGTGATACGCGAAGATTAGAAAGGAAGATGGTAGAAAAACCGCACGGAGAGTCGCGGTCGATGTTTGTGACGCGTGGTCCCGCTGAGAGTATTCGAGTAGATTCGAGCAAAGTCGCGAACTTTCCGGTGACATCTCATGTGACGTCAAAGCGTCTGCGGAATTTTCCAAAACACGGTATAAAAGGCGCTTAAAATAGTAGTCGGATTTTTGTAGTTTATTCTCCGGAGTGTTCTTTTTCATCAATATTTATGAGTTTTGGTTACGTGTTCTTTTCTAAATGGCTGTGTTGTATGAATTTGCTGGATGAATCAGGAAAGCATAATACTATAAACGTCTGTGCTAGGAAGCGTGCATGTACATTGTCAGTGATGGAGTGACGCAGTGTATAGTGTGTACATTGTGAGAGACGCAGTGTAACAGTGGTGTACATTGTATGAGAGACGCAGTATGTCAAAAGTGTTGATGCATTGTAGAGGAGACAGTGTATCATTGTGAATGCATTTGAGAATGCATTGTGTGAAGATCGCATCGCTGCAATAAAATATTGTTGGAACTGTTACTCCTGAGTGGTCTACAACCTTAACACGTGTGACTGGTTGCAGTAGAGTGAAGGTGCGTGCGTCTGGTGTGATTATCATACTACGACTACCACGAAACACACCATGTTTGTAGCCCAGGATCGTGGGTTCCGCAAGTGGAGGATCTGGCGGATTTTTGTACATGTCATTCGGAACGAACTGCATCCGGATAGCCGGCTTAAGCCGCGTATCCGGATGCATTTCGTCCCGAGAGAGTTAATAAATGTTTAAAAGTGAAGTCGAAGCGACAAAAAAAAAAAAAAAAAAAAAAGCAAAAAGATTACATATTTCTCATGTCATGTCATATCAGAACAGAAATACATGGAGTTAAACATTTCCACGTCTATCTGGAGTAAGAAAATATGCGCAATTGTAACTCGAATATGTCAGCTATTCGATGTGCCCCGCATCTTTAGCTGCAAAAGTGTCATTTAGCGTTGCCAGGGGGAAAAACTGTAGGCACTTCAGCAGTTATTCCTCTATCTTCTTTTGCATAAATGTTATCGATTTATTTATTCACATCGTATTTATAGATTTGTTGCCCACCGCCATTCATATGTGACTGATTCAATTCAATGTCCAGAACATCCTATAAGCCTCTGGGTTGTTTTGATCTGATGAAAATTCTCCATTCTCTCATGCTTTGGCAAAGCAATAAACTATTTAAACCAATTAGTAAAAGGAGCAGATCTATTTGATTTTGAAAAATGGATAATTAACCCGATCACTGCCACCGTCTATAAATGAAGTCTCTGAAACCATTGCTATTTCACTGTCAAATAACAAAGTCAGTTACAGCGACGTGGTAGGGGTTCGAAAGCGGTGGTGACAGCAACAAAAATCGAGAACAATGCGCGACGCGATAGCAGTGAGACAGTCGCGCTACAAAATTGTATAAAGTTAACTCCGTGAAATGTTTTTTCAGTACGTGACAAAGGCTCTAACTCATTCAGCCAAGACAAACCACAGCCAGACATGGATCGAGCATGATAGTTCAAGGGTGGTGCCCGAATTGCTTGGCACCCATAGGCGCCAAGCAATTCTGGCACCACCCTTGAACTACCATGCTCGATCTGTCCCTACAATTGCAATATAGTCCTTCAGAGGGCAACTTCAAAATTTGGGGATTTCAGTCCTGGGGTAGCATAGGGGCGCGGTTTCACCTTTTGCGTCGCTACGAAATAGGGAAATACACCTGTCGTTTCTGCGTCCGCTGCTCCGCTATATCAAAACACAACTTAAAGTCGTAGGAATATGAATCAGGATAGCAAGCTTATAAAAATGAGAGCACTTCAATAAATTACTGAACGACAAAACATAAAATTGATGTACAGGTGTTCTGTAAATTAGTGAAGTGCTCTCATTTCCGTTTCATTTGAATTGTAAATTCTTGACATATATAGCAGCCCTTAAGTAGCTGCGAACATGCTCCGCAAACTTTAAAGTGCAAATACATACATACATACACACATACATATATATATATATATATATATATATATATATATATATATATATATATATATATATATATATATATATATATATATATATATATATATATATATATATATATATATATATATACACACACACATATATACATCTATGTTTGTAAAATTGTTTATTTAACCCAGAATGTCACCTAGTAAAAAAAGTTTCTTTATTCCTGGCGCCCCGCATCAGTAGCAGCGGATGTGTCGTATAGCGTTGCCGGTATGTGTTAATCTCCTTGTAAATGCAGCTACCGGCACTCTTCACAATTAAATCTGATTGGCCATACTCGTTTACGCTATGGAGAATGCAAGAAAAAATCGTGAAAATGTGAACACCATCCAACTACAAGAGGTATAGATCCTTATCAGCCCCCGCAGTTGCCTCTTGCTGACACCACTCTGAATCAATGTTTCTGGGGCTCCTGGGGTTTTCTTGGTGTTGAATTAAAGAAGATTGCAAAACACAGTCTGCGTCAGTTGGCACTGAACGGGTTAACCAACATGTTATGCCCTTGATGTCTAACACATGTCACGCTCCACGTCAGATTGAGCACGGGTTTCCGGGCGCCAGTGTCACAAGTCAAGGTCATCCTGTGAGAGCCGTTTGTGTCAAAGAGATCAGGTCCGTTCAGGGGGGGCCGTGATGGGTTGTGCAGTGGTGGTGGGGATTATCTGTGTTGGTGGCGTGGTTGTGTTTTGTGGTGTTGGTGACACAGTTGTGGTGGTTTGTGATGTTGATGACGTGGTTGTGGTTGTGGTGGTTTGTGGTGTTGACGACCTGGTTGTGGTGGTTTGTGGTGTTGATGACACAGTTGTGGTGGTTTGTGATGTTGATGACGTAGTTGTGGTTGTGGTGGTTTCTGGTGTTGACGACGTGGTTGTGGTGGTTTGTGGTGTTGATGACGTGGTTGTGCTGGTTTGTGGTATTGATGTCATAGTGGTGGTGGGGGGCGTGGTTGCAAATGGTATGGTTGTGGCAGTTGTAGGGACTTCGGACGTTGTTGACAAGCAGAACAAACGAAAGAGAAGATATTAAATTAAATACAATAATTACATAAACTTATAACTGACTGACTGAGGAGTGCGTGAGTGAATGAGCGAGTTGGTGCGTGGGTGAGTGGAGTGGGTGAGTGAGTGAGTGAGCCGAGTTGAATTTTGTTGCTGAGTTGAGTTGAGCTGAGTTAAGCATATGCCGCTTATCCGGAGGCGGCACGTCTCGAATGAGTTAATGGTCACGTATTGTTATGGATATTAGGGTCATATGCAAACAATACTGTTTGTTATTATCGTTGATTGGATGAACGTTTTAATAATAATAATAAGAAGAAGAAGAAGAAGAAGAAGAAGAAGAAGAAGATTTATAAGGCGCCTATACATGGTAAGATGCTCTAGGCGCCGTACATATGAACAAGAAAAATGTTACACAAAAGGTGACAAAGCCACATGTACAATTACACATAAAACAGAAAATGACTAATTACATGAACACTGATAATCAAGAAGCCACATGTACAATTACACAGAAGAACAGAAAACGACTAATTACATGAACACTGATAATCAAGATGGGAAAAGATGGGTTTTAAGGCTGTGTTTAAAACTGGCACTAGACTCACTGTGTCTCAATGATTTAGGAAGATCATTCCAGGCTGATGGACCCTGGTAAGAAAAAGATCTCTGCCCAAATCCTTCAGTCCTTACTGTAGGAATACGAAGCATTTTATTGTCAGACGAACTGCGCAATTGCCTCGAAGGGATATAACAGTGAAGGAGCTCTGAGAGATAAGTGGGTCCAGTGCCAGAAAGAGAAACATGACAAATGGACAAGACTTTGTGCTTGACTCTCTCCTTCACTGGCAACCAGTGGAGAGCGTGCAGGATGGGGGACACATGGTCTGACTCTTTCGCTTTCACGACCAGACGTGCGGCTGAATTTTGGACTCTCTGGAGCCGATCAAATAGATACTGCGAGCATCCAGATAAGAGTGAGTTGGCATAGTCGATGCGAGACAGAACAAATAAACAAACCAGTGTTTTTTGTAGCCTCTGAGGTAAGGAACTGTCTAATAGAGCTAATACGACGCATCTCCAAATAGGCTGCCCTGCAAATGTTTATGACCTGTTTATCCATGGACAAGTCATGCTCAATTGCAACACCCAGGTTCTTCACTGACTGAGAGAAGCTGACGGTCGTGTTCTCAATCATGATGCGCTAATAATAATAATAATAATAATAATAATTACGGTATTTATAATGCGCTTATCTTATAATAATTATAACTCTAAGCGCGCACTCACAACTCGCACACGCATGCGCACGCTTTAGACAATGACTCACGTAACACAAATAGTGAAAATACATTACGACGGTCAGCTTGGTGTGGTGATATAGTGCTAGAACTGTTGAAAGAGGTGAGTTTTCAGGGCGGACTGGAAGGAGGAGAGCGAGTGTTTCTGACGGAGAGAGAGTGGGAGAGTGTTCCAGGTAGATGGACCGTATACTGAGAAGGAGCGGGGGCCGAAAGTGCTGAGTTTGGTGCGGGGGATGAGGATGCGGAGAGGGTCGGAGGCGGAGTGGAGGGAGCGGGGAGGAGTGCAGGGGTGAAGTAAGTTGGAGAGATAGGCAGGAGCGTAGTTGTTCAGGGATTTGTAGCAGAGAGACAGAATCTTGTATTGGATGCGTTGGGGGATGGGGAGCCAGTGAAGGAGCTTGAACAGGGTAGTGATGTGGTCGGATTTTTTCTTTCTGAGGACGAGGCGGGCAGCATTGTTCTGGACGCGCTGGAGAGTGAGAGTGGTGGAGTGAGGAAGGCCGGAAAGGAGAGAGTTGAAGTAGTCGATGCGAGATAAGATGAGGGAGACAACGAGTTTGGTGGCAGCTTCGGTAGTGAGGTATTTTCTGATCTGACTGATGCGGCGGAGGTGGAAATAACATGCCTGGACTGAGGCAAAGCGGTAGAAGAAGATGCTCTGGGTGATGCAATGAGCATGGCTTCCGTTTTTCCTTCATTCAGTTTGAGCTTGTTTTCTGACATCCACAGCCTCACATGAAGAATGCAATGTGACACGCTCTGGATGATCTCTTTGACCTGACTCACACTACCTGACTTATAGAGCTGTGTTTCATCACTGTAAGCATGATGTGAAACAGAGTGTCCAGCAATAATACTGGACAAAGGCTGTACATACAGTAGGAAAAGCACTGGGCCTAATACTGAGTCTTGTGGGACCCCAAAACGGAGGCTGGCAGGTGCAGAGACAGACACAGTCTGTGACCGCTCAGTAATGTAAGAGTGGAACCAAGACAGGGCAGTGCCATCAATGCCAAAAACAAGCTGGAGACGATTAATCAGGATAGTGTGGTCGATTGTGTCAAACGCGCTAGAAAGATCGAGTAAAGCGAGCACTGACACCTTACCATCATCCAGAGCAAGTAACAAGTCATTCAGGATTGTGAGAAGTGCTGTTTCAGTACTATGGCAACATCTGTAGGCTGACTGAAATGGATCCATAAGATTATTCAAGGCCAGGTGATCCAAAAGTTGCGAAAGCACAAACTTTTCGATCACTTTTGACAGAAACGGTAGGTTTGAGACAGGTCTATAACTCTTAAGGTCGTTGTGATCTAATGAGTTTTTTTTTTAGTAGGGGTTTCACAACAGCACTTTTATACATTGAAGGGAAAACACCAGATGCAAGTGAAGCATTGACAATGTGAGTTACGTACGGCAGTAAACTATCCAAACAGTTATACAACAAAATGGTAGGCACTGGATCGAGCTCACATGACTTAAGGGTCATCTTCATTAACAACTTGTGGACATCGTCACAGCAGACAGGTCTAAACACAGACATGGTCTGACCACGGAAACATAAGTCATTAGAAGAGACTGAAAAGACTGTGAGTCTAGGTCGTCGCGAATGGCTTGGACTTTGTCCATGGAATATGTGGAAAAACGAGATGGAAGTTCAGTCATGGAGTATATGCTAGGAAGAGGAGAAGACTTGACTTTGCCCAGCAGCTGATCAGCCACTGAATACAGTTGCTTACTGGTGTTGCATGCGGCGATCTTCATACTGTAGTAGAAAGTTTTTGCTGTGCTCACTAACCTGGTTACAGCTTTCTTGGCAGCAGAAAACAATTGCTTGTGAACTGTAAGCCCAGATTTGCGCCACTGTCTTTCTGCCCTACGACGTTCCTGTTTGGCGGTGCGCAGAGTACTCGCTACAGCATTGTGCCATGTGGTTGATATACGGGCTGGAATCTTACGACGTGTCGCAGGAGCAAGTTGGTCCAGTGCCGACCGTAGACATTTATCCAGTGCTTCAGCAGTAACCTCGGTAACAGCGAGAAGTCGCTCCAAAAGATCCGCCTCAAATGCAAGTCGATCAAGAGCCCGAAAGTTTCGAACTGTCTTGAACACTGGGACTGCACAAGGCCGAAGCACGTTAAAGCGGGCTGTAACGCAGTAGTTGTCAGACGATAATGCATCAGTAACTGCAGTAGAGGATAGGTAGTCACTGTCTGATCTCACAACAACCCAGTCAAGAATGTGTCCGTGGATGTGTGTAGGCCTGTTAACAACCTGTGACAGGTTGAACATGTATAGAAGGTCCAACAGTTTTGACACTGAAGGATTGGATGGACTGTCATAGTGGAAATTAAAATCGCCCAGGAGCACAGGATCGCCACTGGGTGAATTAACAAACTCAAGAAGATCTGGAAACTGGTCCATAAACATAGAGTTTTCATTCTAACTCATATCTGGGCAAGAAGCCCTTGAGTTATTGATTTTGGCCTACTGCTCGTACCCACTGGAAAATAAAACAGCGTAGCACGAGCACATTCTCTTCTTTCCTTCTCTTCGTAAAGATATTTTTTTACTTCTGCATGCTTTTCCCAAGATGCCACCTTTGTAACAGTCATAATTCACGTTCAACAGAATTTGCTGACCCATGCGAGACCGATCGAAGATTGCACAACTTTACCATTAACACAGTCCGTGGGAGCGTCAGGACACATGCACTTGGAGGCGTTGCCAGGCAACGGGAAACAAAAATGGCTGCATCCGCCATTATTGTCACTGCAGCCGTTCTGTCCTGTGTGTTACATGAATATTACATAAGTTACATGAAACACGTACACCAGACTGACCCTGGGTTACTTTGGCGAGGAAAATTGCTACGACAGATCAACCCGGAGCCCCTGTTAGCGGGCGCACTCCCCACATAGCCCCACTCGGGCTGTACACCAGCAGTATACTTCTATACAAATGAGATGCATCTCATTTAACTCATTCAGCACGATGGCCGTAATTCCCAAATTCTGGAGGCGTCATCTAACGACTATGCACCAGTTGCAAGAGATGGATCGACCGTGATAATTCAAGGGTAGTGCTACAGGGCGTCAGGGCTGAATGGGTTAAACAGATATGTAGTTGTTGTGGGTGCACTACCCAGATAAGACCCACTCGGGGAGTTCACCACAGGTATACCACAAGCACACTTCTATGCAAATGACATGCTTAGCATCTCATTTGATTAGAAGTGTACTTGCAGTGTGTAGGTAGTCCACCCGCAAAACGATGTGTGTATTTTTGCGTACACCATACTTCACCCTATAGACTCACTGTCACTCTGGCGTAGCACATTGCCAAACGAAAATTACCCCAGGTCGAACTGGCCTAGAAGTTATTCTGATGTCAGACCGAGTTCTCACTGAGAATTATGATATGAGTATTTATGTTGACATATTTTTTAAAAGAAGCTCCTGTATCGAGGATGGCATAAAAGAAACTAACATAAAGAATGCAGACACTGAAGTCAAGGTCAGAATATAATTATAGCAAATTTTTCATCAATCCAATTCATCAATTTAGTGCTCCTTTCAAATGAGTCCTGCAGAGCCCACAAATGTGTCTGGTGCTGTCTGAGGTTGACGAAATGTATGCCTTAAATGGAAAGAGTTGTTCTGAGTAATGCGCAGCATACCTGATGAACTTATTTGAGCCTGCGAATTCACAGTAATTAACCATAAGGGCTCAATGACAGTTGCTTTGACTAATGCAAATCCACTGCGCCACCGCGTGCGCGCCAGCGCCTATACTAAGCTCAAGACAAATACAAGGGAGCAAACGAACACGCCCGCGAATCGACGAAGCACTGTGATTCCAGAGCAGTTTCCAACCCGCAAAGCAACCATTCGCCTAAAACCTCGAACTGAACAGACTCGGTAGATATTTTGCCACAAATCTATACTAGCCTTGTCCTCTAAAGCCGATAGTTAAGTATGAATGGTTTTTGTAAAGTCAAACACCATTCATAGCAGCAGTGAGTTGTCGGTTTTAGATGCGGCTGGAAATACGCCGCAAGCTCATTTTTCATTGGTTTATGTAAATTAGCATATCCAAGGAAATTAAAACAAGAGTGCGTCTTACTATCGACATGAACTTGTGACCTGGGCTGCACGCAGCAGTCGCTTTAGTGGTTCAAGAGCTAGTCCGATCTACCGTGCACCCCACCCCCTTCCAACCGTCCCCCCCCTCCCGCCCCAGTACTCAATATGATGGGTTTCAAAGTGATTAGCATATCCTGAGATGTTTAAGCGATGTTCCCCTAAAATCCTTAGGAACACACAAGAGATATAACTGATGACCCCCATTTACGTTCTTCGCGGATGCTAATATGAGATTAAGAACCATTTTCCTCTAAATATATCTGAATTTATTCCAGAAGCCCAAATCAGGCATTATTATGTTTACACACACCTTCTGCGTTATCTGCAAAAAAACAGAATAAAAATATATTCAATCTGTGGCTCACAGAGAAGGTATTTGTGCACCCAGTAAAAGACCATTTCCACAAAATCGCTAAAAAAGACAAAAATAATGTGTCAGATGCCTTCAGACATTTTCTATAGCACTGGCAGTCCATTTTCGGGCTTGCGTCATTAAAACAGGATGTCACAATTATTATAAACTTGACTAGGTGATGCTGTGATCACTATGAGTGCCACATTGATTAATTTTGTATCCCTACCCCCAAGTTGTAAAAATATTATTACATGGTATTTATATGGCGCATTTCTCATATTATTTCTCATATTTATAATATAACACAATGCGCAGAATGTAGCCGCGAACTGAACCCAACAAGCACGCTCACGTGAATCACGCGCATTCACTCACACACTGTACATAAAAAACAGAACATTCACGTGGTGCTAAGGGCAAGCTCAAGTGAGCTACTGAAGTTGTTTTTGGAAATCGTTTGTATTTGAAATTTTATTAAGTTGGCTGAAACTGATACCAAAGTAGAGGGGGGGGGGGGGGAGCCGGAGTATCCGGAGAAAGAACCCCCGACGGTCCGCCCGAATTAACGGTGACACTACTAGAGGAGAAAAGTCCGACGCCAGAACCCGGAATCGAACCTCGCACCTTTAGCATTGGTGGCAGGCGCCTTAACCACTGCGCCACGGACCGCCCCTAATACACAAAATTAATTAGAACAAAATACTAAAGTTATTCCATTTCATTTGACCGAGTTTACCTATTAAGTTTTCCTTAATTTGAGCATAAAGTGCAAGAAAATGATGAAAGTCAGCATCCTTTATGATAGGTTTGTGGTGAATGATAGCTTTTTCCAATTTAAAATTGCCAAATCGGGAAACGTACGTTGTATCCTATGCCCTCAGAAATGTTGTATACAACTGATATTTTTTTAAAGATTTTAATGGTTAGGATAGAGTACCGCAGTTACTCCCAACCGAAACGTGGCTCCGCTCAGCTGGCGATGAACCCATCATCGCCAGCGTCACTCCGAGTGGCTACCGCCTGGCCTCCTTCCCGCGTGCTTCCAGAGGGGGTGGCATTGCCATCATCTACAGGGACTGTCTCTCAACTCACCTCTCCTTCTCTCAGTCTCTCCCTTTTGCTCATCCCTCCTTTGAATCTGTCGAGGCCGTAGCAACACTCCCTGGCCAGTCCCTCATCTTCTCATGTATCTATCGCCCCCCTCCAAGCTCTCAAAACAAACTCACAAACTCCATGTTCCTCACCGAGTTCGATCTCCTCCTCGACCACTACAGCACACGACCCGGAAAACACATCCTTCTTGGTGATTTTAACTTCCACTTCGACAAACCCGACCACCCCGACACAAAACGCCTTTGCACGTCACTTTCTAACCACAATCTTACACAGCACATCACTAAACCCACCCACCGACTCGGCCACACCCTCGACTGGATCATCACCCGCACCTCCGATCAACTCTTCCTCGACTTTGACACCTCCTCTGTGCTTCCCTCCGACCACCTCGCTATTCTTGTCGCCCTCAACCTACCTCCCCCGAAAAAGCCCAAGCTCTTTGTCTCTCGTCGCAAACTAAAATCTGTCAACCGAGAGAACTTTTTCGACGAAGCTGTCGACCTTCTCTTGGACCCCGCCTCCTCTCCCGATCTTGCATCCCATTTCGATTCCTCCCTTCGAAAACTTCTAGACACCCATGCCCCTGTCACCACCTGCTCCATACCCAACCGACTCACCTCTCCCTGGCTCACTGACGACATAGCCGAGGCCAAGCGCGAGCGTCGACAAGCGGAACGCCGCTGGCGCTCATCCGACCTCACCGTTCACAGAGAGATCTTCCAAACCACCAGATCCAAAGTCTGCAGAACGATCTCCGACTCCAAACGCAAACACCTTCAAAACAAAATCCTGGAATCCACTTCTTCCAAAACCCTCTACGCTACCATGAACACACTCCTAGGCACTTCTAAAGACTCTCCTCTTCCCAACACACACAGCAAAGAAGAACTTCCGTCCACCTTTTCCTCCTATTTCTCCGACAAAATCCAAACTCTGCGCAACACACTCGACACTCTGCCTTCTTCGCCTTGCCTCCCTGACACCCCCTTTTCCGGCACTCCCCTCTCGTCCTTCCGCCCCGTCTCTCAGGATGAAGTCCTCAAGACCATAAAGTCCATGCCTTTCAAAACCTGCGAACTAGACCCCCTCCCAGCTTCCCTCTACCAGGACGGCCTCCCAAAACTTTTGCCCTTCATTACGGACATCATCAACACATCTCTAGAAAATGGCTCCGTCTCCGATATCTTCAAGTCCGCCATCGTCCGTCCTCTCCTCAAAAAACACAACCTCGACCCAAACGAACTCAAGAACTACCGCCCAGTCTCCAATCTCTCTTTCCTGTCCAAGCTTCTTGAGAAGGTCGTCCTCAACCAACTCAACCTCCACCTCGCCGATAACAACCTCCTCAGTCCCTTCCAGTCTGCCTATCGCAAACATCACAGCACTGAAACTGCCCTTCTACATATCCTAAACGACCTGCTTCTCTCCACTGACTCGGGCAACATCTCCCTTCTTACGCTACTCGATCTCTCTGCCGCCTTCGACACCATAGACCACTCTATCCTCCTCCACAGCCTCCACCACTCCTTTGGCATCACTGACTCTGCTCACTCCTGGTTTCTCTCCTACCTCTCCGACAGACAGCAGTCCGTCATCATCGACGGCGTCTCCTCCAACCCAGTCAGGCTCTCCTGCGGCGTTCCTCAGGGGTCCGTCCTGGGCCCGGTCCTTTTTACACTCTACATCTCCCCACTGTCTAACATCATCCAGTCTCACCACATACACCACCACCTCTACGCTGACGACTCACAACTACTAGACAAAGACAAACTCGACAACACTCAGACACTACTGACTCGCACGGCTGACTGCTATGAGGACGTGAAAAACTGGATGACAGCAAACAAGCTCAAACTGAACGACGACAAAACGGAAGCCATGCTCTCTCCCTCTCTCCACCTTCAACTCGACAGCACCCCCATCTCCCTCTCTGACTCGGTCAAGAACCTTGGCGTTATCCTCGATTCCTCTCTTTCCATGACCAGCTTCGTCTCCGCCACGGCCCAGGCATGTTATTTCCACCTCCGCCGCATCAGTCAGATCAGAAAATACCTCACTACCGAAGCTGCCACCAAACTCGCTGTCTCTCTCATCTTATCTCGCATCGACTACTGCAACTCTCTCCTTTCTGGCCTTCCTCACTCCACCACTCTCACTCTCCAGCGCGTCCAGAACAATGCTGCCCGCCTCGTCCTCAGAAAGAAAAAATCCGACCACATCACTCCCCTGCTCAAGCTCCTTCACTGGCTCCCCATCCCCCAACGCATCCAATACAAGATTCTGTCTCTCTGCTACAAATCCCTGAACAACTACGCTCCTGCGTATCTCTCCAACTTACTTCACCCCTACACTCCTCCCCGCTCCCTCCGCTCCGCCTCCTCATCCCCCGCACCAAACTCAGCACTTTCGGCCCCCGCTCTTTCTCAGTATACGGTCCAACCACCTGGAACACTCTCCCACTCTCTCTCCGTCAGAAACACTCGCTCTCCTCCTTCCAGTCTGCCCTCAAAACTCATCTCTTTCAACAGTTCTAGCACTATATCACCACACTCCCCAGCCCAAGCTGACCGTCCTAATGTATCTTCACTATTTGTGTTACGTGAGTCATTGTCTAAAGCGTGCGCATGGGTGTGCGAGTTGTGAGTGCGCGCTTAGAGTTATAATTATTATAAGATAAGCGCATTATAAATACCGTAATTATTATTATTATTATTATTATTATTATTATTATTTTATGATGCTGTGATTCATTTGTGGCTGAATCTGCTGCCCTACCCCAATTTTACCAGTACGCGAAGGAACGCAAAATGATCATACAAATTGATTATGTCATACTCCTCTGTTTAAATATTTTTGTTGCCAGTTTTCTTAACAAAGTATGCACTCTGAGCATAACGTTTGTGATCATTTAATTAATTTCAAAGTGACCTATCAATTTAATTGTAATTCTTTTTGTGTTGTTGTTGTTAAAGCATAAAAAGGGGGAAACATATGTAAACAGGGGCTGCCGTTGAAGAACTTCCTCTTTAATAAAACAGCAAGACTGAAGTAAACGGCACATTCAGCAGTCTTGTCAAACTCAGTGAAGGTGTACCTCAGGGAGGTGATGTGTCTGATGCTGTTCTTGGTCTACATTAATGACATCAGTTCAGTACAGCAGTATCTCGGTTTGTCTCGAACATCCTCCATGCGGATGACTTTGCAGTGTGGAGCGCAGCAGAACATACTGAAATAGCATCCTGCAGAATCAAGGATGCTGCCATTAGAGTCAGCAGCTGGACTGAAAGATGGCCACTCAAAATGAGCTAGGCCATCTCTTTCAAACAGGTGGAAGAGGTTATCTTGAAAACTGGAGACCTTCCAGTACCAAAGACAGACAGGTCAACTTTACTGGCAACAAATAAATTACTGGATTCAGGTGGAGGCCTCACATCAAAGCCATGGAAGCTAGAGTTACAGTGAAAAAGTCTCGATGAAGAAACTGGTGGGGACCACATTGGCTCAAATTACAGCAACAACCTGGCGCAAGCAAACACCAGTTCGGTCAGACCAGTAGTGGGGTACCAAGATACTTCGACAATATGAAACACTCCCTGCAAAACCAAAAATGCCAGGCTTGACAAAATTTTTATGCAGAACATGGGTCATTCTCATGATGTAGTGACATTCTTAGAGCTTGACATTGTTTTCCCTGTTAGGAACCATGGAACTTTATTACGCATATTCATATTTACACCTTTCTAGACGAAAATAAATGAGAAGAAAAGACCATACTAGACCCGCCTTTACGCTATGTAAAATATATCGTAAAAGACCAGCTAGTTTCACTCATTCAGTCTGTCATATTTGCCTTTTTTCTTCAATAAACAAACAGCACACACATTGATTGGTCACATTTTGATCAGAATACAATCCAACGTTCCACATATTTTACGGACATTAAAGGGATTGGAGACACGACACCTCCCTGAGATACCATCTTCCCTGAGTTTGACAAGACTTCTGAGTGTGCCGTCGACTTCAATCATGCAATTCTGTTGAAGAGGAAGTCTTTCATCCATCAGTGCATCATGCCTCCAAATCCAGACAGTAGAAGCTTTAGCAGCAGCCCCTGTTTACAGCCCCCACCCCCACCCCCTCCCTTTATGTTCTTAATCCAAAATAGTTACAATTAAATTGATTGATCACATTGAAATTAATGAAATGATTACTCAATATGCATACTTTGTTAAGAAAACTGGGAACAAAAATATTTAAACAGAGGAGTGTGACGTAAGCATTTTTTTAAAGATCATTTTGCGTTTCTATGCATACTGGTACAAATGGGCGTAGGGCAGCAGATTCAGCCACTGTGGCCCCTAAATGAATCACAGCATCATAAAATCAGGTTGGGAGTAACTGCGGTACTCTATCCTAACCATTAAAATCTAAAAAGGAATATCAGTTGTATACAAAATTTCTGAGGGCATCGGATACAACGTACGTTGTATATGAACTTATGGCGACTGCAATGATCATCCTTGCAAGGCCCCTTGGCCGTTACTCCTGTGTCGTTAGCAAATATGAGATGCACATTTCACGCCAAAAATTAACAATGCAATTCACTACTTAATTACTTTAATTAATAAATTAACGTGCTCGTAAACCGTTTTCCTTGTGCCCGTTTCTTTCTTTGCGGGTTATTTCCATGATGTTAGGCGTACCTTTCTGCCAGCCGTCCTCTGTGTAGGCGTGGGTATCGTTTGCTTGGAATCCTCCAGTAAGAATCCTTTCGCCGGACCTCCCGTCTGTACTCAGTTTTAATACGTGGCTCACGCTGACTATGGGGCTAAGTGACAAAGATACGATGGATGGATGGATGGATGGATGGATGGATGGATGGATGGATGGATGGATGGATGGATGGATGGATGGATGGATGGATAGATGGATGGATGGATGGATGGATGGATGGATATTCAACTGAACAATTAGATAGATGGATGGATAGAAGGACGGACGGACAGGTGGATGGATGGATGGACTTAACACTAAGTGTATAAGAAGCAATAGTTTTGTTATGTGTTTATGGTCACCTACCCTGAACTAGTCCAGTTAATAACATTCAAGTATTGGTCGAGATGGGCCAAACCAAACAGCAAAGATGCAGCAAGCAGCCTATGAAGCACTGTTCACCTGTTCCCGTTCAGGCCGGAATATTCCACGGTATCGGATCCTCCGTCAACCCCAGTTTAGCCGGTCGTCTGAAAATAAAGAGTGTTATTGTGATCTGAACAAACATTGGTCCGGTTTCGTTACAACGAACAATTTCTTTTGCACCATGTGCATGTCTTGTGTTTCTCTTGTACCGCGTTTGTCTTCAGAGTGAAGCGTGAGTTTCAAGGTCAGCGTGCATGCTGAGTTCAGCGTAACTCATTCAGCCCGACGGCCGTATTTCCCAAATTTTGGAGGCGTCATCTAATGACTATGCACAAGTTGCAGGGGGTCGACCCATCTCCTGCTGTAGGGCGTCAGGGCTGAATGGGTTAAGCAGATTTACAGAAATGTGTAAAGCGCCTATATAATATCATTATTATTATTGTCATTATTATTATTATTATTATTATTATTATTATTACTATTATTGTGACGGGTGACATTCATCACTGGCAGTGGTTGCCTATCTAGGGCCCACGGATTAAAACGGGTTGTCTCCCTTTGGACACCGGTGGATTTTGGTGAACAGAGCTGTGTGCTATGCTTTCGTGCGTTGTCCTTTAATTTTATCCTGCTTCAGGTTTCCTCAGGAAGGCAAAACAGGTGTTTTGACATGTCAGTAACATGACTCAACTCCGAACTGTTCGAATGCGTTCTGCACAGGAAGTTAGAATCAGAAACATACGGTACAGGGAAGTACAACATGCTCTTTGACCCCTTTAAGGCTACAAGAGACATCAACACTCATGAGCCCCCGTAGTCGCGGGGGCTCATGAGGATTTATGTCTCCGTCTTATTTGTTTTATGTGCTTTACGCCTATCTCTGATGGTTCCATTAAATTTGTGATCTTAACACCAGTGTCGGTCATGTTGCAGTAGTTGCAGACGCCAGGTTCGTGATAATCGGCAGCGAAGGGATTGTGAACGACGAACCAAGCAAAAAAGCTGCATTTGACACACGTCACAAGCAAATTAGCAACATACTTTGATATAGGAAGGACCAAAAAGGAGGTATGGCCGACACAAAAAAGGAGTATGGCCAAGAGATATCATATTCATATGAGGTATGGATAGGCCGTACCTGCTACCCACCCCACCCTCCCACCCCCTTGCCCCGCGGGATCCTACGCCACTGAAATGTACAAAGAAAATAGACGTCCAGGGCTAGTGCATTAGGAGATCTCAGCCCCAAAGACACTATAGCCCTGCGGTCAGTCCCGTCATAATTGGCTCGCTTGATCCTGGCCGGTGTTTCATTCCATTCGCTCCAAAACATCACTCTGCGGACAAGCATGTGATCATTTCACGGTACAGTTGTCTTCGCATAGTTTCTTTCATTTCTAAAGTGTGCTTGTTTAAACATCCTTGTGCATAAAGTCATTGGTACTGAGAACAGTGCCAGTGGTTGCTTGCACAAGTGGTGTCGTGACCTGGTATTGTGAGCCTATAGCTACACTTCTTGATAACGTTATAGCCAAACTGCAAGTCTGTCATCGTGTACGAATCTAACGTAGGTCTTTGGTCTGAACGTTTAAATCAGGGTTTCCTAGCTCCTCACTTCATAAATATGGGTTCGTCGTTACACTCGTGATGATTAAAATAGCATTCAGTTACGGAATCGTTCTGATTCTTGTCTTTGTCTCTGTGTTCGTGAACTTCTGGATCAGCCACCAGGGCGAAAGAATTGTGTGTGTGGCTGCTCTTTATTACCTAACAGTGTAAGCTGCAACACTCCGTCTTCAGAGAATTATGTCTGTTTCAATAGATTGGAAGTTGTTACCGTAGGAGCATACCATAGCTAAAGATAATTCACACACAGAAATAGATGTCGTCGAAAATAAGAAGTAGGAAAAAATTGCGCGGGTTTTGATGAAAACAGTGGATAAATAGCCAGGACAAACAGGCGATATTGCATGTTTGTCCGGGTTTTAAATCCACTATTTTCGTCAAAACCAGTGCAATTTTTATTTACTTGTGAAACCGTCTATTTTATGCCAACGGTTTTATTGGCTGTTACTTTAAAGTACAATTACGCATAAATCTAAAGACACGTTTCTGCACCATTTGTCTTTGTTATGTCTTGTCGACACACCTAATGAACTTTAACAGCAGTTTGGACAGGCAGCAACAGCACATGCGTAATCGAACTTATTAATTATGTGCAGCAGTTAGCGTTCAAACTATTTTTAGCTGCTTCTCGTACCGATAGCACTGTATTTATAGAACGGTGCGGAGTTATTTATCAGCTAGGTTACTTGATATTAAGACGAAGTGTGCTGAACTGGATTCTCCTGTGTCTAAACGATGAACCATAACTAGACCTGTGTGTAGCGTTTCGTGACATGTTACAGAAGTGTATCTTTGAACAGTTACAGCGGTAATGGGCCTTAAAGCTGAGAAACAGTCAAAAAACTCCGCCCCGCACGTGTTTTAAAAAAACTTTGCAGGACCCAGCGAGGGCCCTGTCTTCGTGAACGTTCGGCTAACTTCGGCAAACCGGTTTGGAACTCAGTTGACTCAGTTTTCAACTGCGTTTGTCGTGCTGGCAAAACTCCCGTGAAAAAGACAGGCCACTTCCTGTATGCAGCGCGGAGTGGGCACCGCGATCACTGATCTAAACCAGCGATATTTCTACTGACAGCAACAGTAGCAGACGACACTCGACCACCCGACGGACAGAGCAGGCCATTTGTGTCTTGCCTGGACGCACACTGGATATGGACCAGGCCGAGCTATCCGTAAGTTACACAGCACAGCCTGAAGCTTTATTCGATATCGGAAGGGTGAGGAAGGAGGGGTTATTTGTCATTTTGTGTTTGTTGTTATATCTTTTCATCTGGAGTGGCCTACAGCAAAAAAAATTCTCCATACGAAGGGCAGCTACTAAAAATCAGCTTGACCCATGGCGACCTTGTATCTTTTGGCATCTATGTAAATAGTCGATTCTCTCTCTCTCTCTCTCTCTCTCTCTCTCTCTCTCTCTCTCTCTCTCTCTCTCCTCTCTCTCTCTCTCTCTCTCTCTCTTTCTCTCTTTCTCTCTCTCTCATCCAATTTACTGTGTTGGTTGTACATCACAATGCTTCTTTATTTATTTATATTAGCCTATATTGGACTGGAGGTACGTGTTGAAAAAATTCGTTCACAACTACAAAGTGTCAGGAGTCATACTTACAGCATGTACAGCCGTACATTCTGCCATCATAGTCCCCAACGCGTAAAATCCGTGGCTGTCGGTCAGTTTCAAAGTGTCACAGAATCGTCTGCTGTTGTCCGATCTGCTAATCGCGATGATTTCCGTGCAACAGGAAGTGGTCTGTCGTTTTCCGAGAGTTTTGCAAGCTCGGGATACGCAGTTGCCAACTCCGTCAACTGTGTTACGAACCGATTTGACCCACTTAGGGGCAGGGCCCAAGCTGGGTCCTGTAGAGTCTTTTTAAAACACGCGCTGGGCGGGTTTTTCTCATTGCACCTCAGCTTTAATCAATCCGGTCAAACCACTGTGCTGTGCGGTAAACTGAGTTTACGATGGACGGAAACCTTGTCTGAGTTCTTTACCCACCAGTTGATGGTGTCCAGTACAATTGCTCGTGGCCTGTCCAAGCCACTTCTGGGAATTATTGTTCTGTGCCAAAATCCTGACAGCGTCATCATGCCGATCACGCCATTGTCTTCTTCAGTGTAGAACACCAGACGTGACACAGGGTCCACAGCTATTTCCAGCGCTGAAGACTAATCAGAATAATATCCGGAAACTTATATTTTACAACACTTTAAATTTATAAAACACATGTTAATGTATACGACTCATAACGTTCAGTTCATATGAATGGGACTTTTACACTGGTTGTTGTGTCCGACTTTTCTCGGAACTCTCCTTTGAGAAGAGAAAAAGTCCCTTGTGTAAGAAATACAAAACTGGTGGTCATCCTTTTAATCTGAATTTCGGAAATGCTCTGCTAGTTGTACCAAAAGGACCTCATGTTTGTATACTGACGAGCAAAAGAAATGAGGCATTATTTGAATCATCGGAAACACTTCCCGATGATTCAAATGATGTGGCATTTCTTTCGCTAAAAATCTGTTACATTTATAAGGTTATCACGACGTCATGGATGCTATGTGTGTGTCTACTTTAGCCTTCTTGTGATAGTGGCTCTTAGCTCATGTTATACCAAAGCCATTTTACACGTTGCAAGCTTCCAAAAGCTCACTTCCGGACTTGGAATACGGACATGGTTGAAGTGAAAGATCACACAATCCAAAGTTTCAAAGACAGCAACCAGGGTCGTATTATGAAAAGGGAATTTAATCCATTCTAGAGTCGACTTCCCTAAATTTTTGGAGTTGTGCTATGAAGAGTGCATTATAATCCAAGAGACAGGTTGTCCATGATAGTTTAAGGGAGGTGCCAGAATAGCTTGGCGCCCATTGGCGCCAAGCTGTTCTGGCATCACCCTTGAATATCATGGTCGATCCATATGTAGTTATGGGGCGTCTGGATTAAATGAGCTAACCTGCCTGTGCCCATTGGCCTATTGTTTACATCAGATGTGTGTTGGAGAGTAAGTTTGAATCTTGCGGTCCACAAAACTAGCTGTCATTTACCTTTCTCATTATTCAGGTTCCTGAGTGACGTCTGACCGCTACCATCGAGGTAAGCACTGTTTAGAGTATTGACGCCGGTGTCTGTCCAGTATAGCCGCCCCTCCATGGGATCAAAGTCTACGGCAAAGGGGGCCCACAAACTCAAGCCAGGAATTGCAGTGGTGCTCTTCGTCTCCACATCTATACGGTGAATCTCTGGGCCCGTGTTGGAAGCAACAGGAATGAGGAAAAAGGCGTTTTTCACAATGCCTGAAAACAGCAAAACTGTGATAAATGACTAGACTCAAAAGTATTCTCTGCCAGCTATGCACTAGCATACACGACGACAAATGGCTCGCAAGCGGGAAAATTTACGATTAATGGAAAAGTTTGTCAGAGATTCATGGAAAGAATTGTACAAACATCTGCACGAAAACCATCGGAGATCATTTAAACTCTAGGTTTCAGACTGACGTAAGTCTCAGTTCAGTTCAGTTCACTTCGTTCAGGTTAAGATATTTGCGCTCAGAAAGGCCCATACGCCCTCCACCCCAACCACAGAATTCCTTTTGGTATCCTACCGATAGAGAGAGAGAGAGAGAGAGAGAGAGAGAGAGAGAGAGAGGAGAGAGAGAGAGAGAGAGAGAGAGAGAGAGAGAGAGAGAGAGAGAGAGAGGGAGAGAGAGAGAGAGAGAGAGAGAGAGAGAGAGAGAGAGAGAGAATGACAAGGAACTTTTATTTTACAACGGTAGAAGTATTTGGTTACAAGACCAATATTTAAACTTGCCGTTGCTACAAACAAAATAATGGTCTAATACATAACTAGGTCAGACACGTACACACGCCCGCATGTTCACACGCAAACACACACACACACTCCTGTAAGGAATTGGTCAGAGTGACAATATATAACTTATATATGGTACATACTGTCACAGCTAACATGCCTGACGGTAAAAATGTATGGGATGACAATACAGTCTCTCTCTCTCTCCCTCTCTCTATCTCTCTCTCCCCTCTCTCTCTCTCTCTCTCTCTCTCTCTCTCTCTCTCTCTCTCTCTCTCTCTCTCTCTCTCTCTCTCTCTCTCGCTCACACGCACACACATACACAGACACAGACACACACACACACACACACACACACACACACACTCGCATGAGTGCAGTGTAGACAAGGGTATAAAAATCAATTATGTGCTAGCAAACAAAATACTGAGGAATACAGCGCGATAGAAAAGAAAAGAAATGAGTTAAGAAACCTTTAAAGTAATTTTTTTTAAATGATAAAAATTCAAACATATAAATTGCATAAATCGCGCACATGGTATGCGCGTGCTTGCGCGCATGCGTGCGTGTGCGCGCGTACGCGTGTGCAATCTGCCATATTATGACAGACCACGCACACACGCACACGATCACATAACCACACGCATGAACGCACACACGCACACAGACGCACGCATACACACACACACGATCACACACCCATACGCACGAATGCACACAACCACACACACACACACACACACACACACACACACACACACACACACACACACACACACACACACGCATGCCAGTACATCAAAGCAGGTATTACTTGTCAGACATGGCGTCAATGCACATGCCGATATATGTACTCTGAGAAGAACATGCAGTTTCCGCAATTAAAGCTGGATTATTTTAGATATTTGAAGAGACCGTCTTTAAAAGGAGGGCAGGGACAAACTTCTAAGGTTACATGGGATCGAATTCCAGAGAGTACTACCTGAGTATGTTAAGCTAGATTTCAAGATGTCAATGCGAGGCCGCGGAACCTGAGAGTGCCGCCCCAGTCTGGGATGTAAAGAGGAAATTACTGAAAAAAATGGGTCCAGATAACGGGGCCCTTTTTGTTTACACAGCTTATAAATAAAGATGGCTTTGTTACATATAAGGTGCTGCTTCAGGGGAAGCATACCAAGAACTTCAAGTTTCTTTTCCGTTGCTATTTGAGGATCCGGTAGAATACGTTTAGCAACCCTCCTGTGTAAAGTATTCAGCCTCTTTAAATGCAGTTCACCTGAACCATCCCACACTCTTGATGCGTAGTCTATGTGCGACTTTACGTGGGCGTTATAGAAAATTGTACGCGTCTCTACATCGGTAATGAATTTCAACTTTGATAGCGTATAAAGGTTTTATAAGACACGTTTACATACGCTGCTGGTGTGAGTTTTCCACTTAAGTTGATCATCTACCGTGACCACAAGGAGACGGTGTTGAGATATTGTTACGTGGTAGAGTTGTAGTCGAAGTATGATAAACACACCAGACACACACGCACGTAGAGTTCTTTTAAATAGACCTCATTCAGCTGCAATCCGTCAACCGTGGCTTAAGGATGTAGACAAAACTGGAGTAACAGTTCCAACAATATTTAATTCAGCGATGCGATATCCTCACAGTAATGCTCTTTCAACTGCACAAACTACTGAATACAAAGTCTCTTCTGCTATGTCACAGTCCACACTACGACTCAAAGTTTCTCATACACAGCGTCTCTAGCAATAAACTGCGTATCTCTACAACTGACAAAGCAAGACAATGTACTCACGGGCTTTCCCAGCGCCCTCCTTATATACACTATCAAAATCTAGAATCTTCTACGGAAATCATGAACTCAACCAATCAGAACGGAACACGCAGCCGAAACTCATTAACATAAACTTTCCAGAAACAATATATCAGGCTACAAAAACACGGCTGCTCACTTCAGCTCTAAATTCTAGCATATAATAAAGACACATAAAAGTATGGTATCCCTATCTATGATAGCTCAAAAAGGTACGAGAACATTCACCAAACGAAATAAAGGCTGCTCGATACACGCGCACAGGAAAACAAAAAGTAGCGAAAATGTTGCGATGTCACCTAACCGACGTGACACTTACGAGGCCACTAGACAGTGCGACCTGTCTACAACGTTCCGGACTAAACAAAACGAAATCGGCTCTACTCACGAACAAAAGAAAATCTTACTAAAAAGGCACGAAATCATAACCGTGATAGCTCAAACAAACAACATATCGTTACCTACAAATAACACATGTACGCTCTCACAGGATAACACAACCACAATCGTAACAGATATACCTGTTGGACTGGTTCGCCGTTTGCTGTTAGATTAAGAGAAAGTGGGCGCAGCTGATGTCTTTGACGTGTGGCTATCACCATGCATTCTGTTTTAGATGGTTTAAGAACCATTGAATTAGAATCGCACCAGTGAGAAACCTCCTGTATGCTTTTTTGCAGACGTGTATTAATCGCATTAACACTGTGATCAGGCGTATGAAGAGTTGCGTCATCCGCGAACAAATCACACGAGGTTTGGCTACTACTCAGGTGCAGTGGTAGATCATTTATGAAGACACAGAAGAGCAAGGGCCCGAGGACAGAGCCTTGAGGCACGCCGCTCGTGACAATACCGTGG
The DNA here is from genome assembly GCA_036245525.1 of Semisulcospira habei. Classification (NCBI taxonomy): domain Eukaryota; kingdom Metazoa; phylum Mollusca; class Gastropoda; family Semisulcospiridae; genus Semisulcospira; species Semisulcospira habei. The sequence goes on along the minus strand of BTPG01000001.1, from coordinate 304,031,953 downwards.
GACGAGTAATTACCATTTAAGAACACTCTTTGCCTCCTACCGCTCAGGTAGGAATTAAAAAACGATACGGCATCTGCATTGCACAACTATGCTTGAAGTTTAGACAAAAGGATGCTGTGGTCTACAAGATCAAAGGCTTTTTTATTTTAAATCGAGATAGACTGTCCAAATCATTTGAGATTTATTCATAGAAGTTAACCAGGTGTCAACAAGTGTTGTTAATGCCGTATGACACGAATGTTTTGGTCTAAAGCCTGACTGATTACAGGTTTCACATACAAACGATTTTGAATTTCAAAAAAACTTCAGTAGCTCGCTTGAGCTTGCCCTTAGCACCACGTGACTGTTCTCTGTTTACGTACAGTGTGTGAGTGAATGCGCGTGATTCACGTGAGCGTGCTTGTTGGGTTCAGTTCGCGGCGGCGCTTTGAGCCGATTTTCAATTGGGATAAAGCGCCTATTTAATGCGCTTATTATTATTATTATTATTATTATTATTATTATTATTATCAAGGTACTGGTAGAGATGTTTGTAAACATGTCTTTCAAGTGGTTTTGACAAGGAAGAAAAAAAGGGATATAGGTCTGTAGTTATTCACGTCCGTAACATCTTTAGATTGGGCAGGGGCATTACTTTAGCATGTTTAAGCTCAGTAGGAAACGTGTTGTGTTGAATACACAAATTATAAATGAGAGAGAGAGAGAGAGAGAGAGAGAGAGAGAGAGAGAGAGAGAGAGAGAGAGAGAGAGAGAGAGAGAGAGAGAGAGAGAGAGAGAGAGAGAGAGAGAGAGAGAGAGAGATGAAATGAATTGAAATTGTTCAAAGATAAATAGGGAACCTTTAATGATGACCTTCTTTCAATCATGTCAGAGAGCGAGAATGACAATGACAATGACAATGAATCTTTCTTTTCCAAGGATAAAAAGATTGAGGTCTGAAGATCTTTCTTACATCTTGTCCTTGCAAAACTGGGTACTCTCTCTCTCTCTGTCTCTCTCTCTGTCTCTCTCTGTCTCTCTCTCTCTCTCTCTCTCTCTCTCTCTCTCTCTCTCTCTCTCTCTCTCTCTCTAAAGATTCGGAAATACTTGAATAGTCCAGAAGTAGTTGCATTTTTTAAATCATACCTAACTGATCGTAAACAAAAAGTTCTAGTGAATGGATCTTACTCTTCTCTAAAAGATATAAAGTATGGAGTTCCCCAAGGATCCGTGCTTGGTCCCTTATTATTTTGTCTATTCATCAATGACCTGCCACTTCATATAACTTGCAAGAACGTACAATGTCATCTTTTTGCTGATGACACTTCCATTCATATGACTAACAAAGATATACAAGTAATTTCTTCCAACTTGCAGCATAGTCTTGATGAAGTGTCTGAATGGTGTCACAGGAATTATATGATTGTTCATCCAATTAAAACCAAATCTATGATAATCGCCACTCGTCAAAAACACCAGTTAGCACCCCTGTTACTTAACCTTTTATTAAAGGGCAGGCAAATAGAACACGTTAATGAACACCGCCTACTAGGGATTACAATTGACAGTCAGCTTAAGTGGAAGGCTCATACGGACACTCTATGCAGAACGGTAGCCAAAAATCTTTTCATGTTGTCCAAACTGAAATATTACACCGACTCGGACACGCGCAAACTATTCTATAATGCTCACATACGTTCTCATATTGATTACGCGTCAACGGTGTGGGATGGATGCAGTGAAGTCCACTTGAAGAGACTCAACTCGTTACACAGAAGGGCAGCAAAGTTAATCCTTCCTGACCCACGACTCACAACAGAAGAAAAACTCGCCAAAATAGGATTTCTGCCGCTGCAAGACCACTTCAAATACAATAAGGCTATTTTTATGTTCAAAGTGTGGAAACAGAAAATACCAGAATATATCACAACTCTTTTCTCTAAGTCGGAATCTAGGCTTGGTAATATTAGGCAACTTTTCTTAGTCCCCAAAACAAGAATTGATATATACAAATCTAGTTTGTCATTCGCGGGAACGCAGACTTGGAACACGCTTCCTGATTATGTAAAATCCGCTTCCTCTCTAGCCCGTTTCAAAATCAGTCTCTTCAAGTACTTCTCGAAGCAGTCGTAATCATTTCGTTGTGAAATATATACTGCCCTGTAACCCTGATTATGTATGCTCCCAATTACAAACTCTGTGTGTGATGGTGTGTGTGTGTGTGTGTGTGTGTGTGTGTGTGTGTGTGTGTGTGTGTGTGTGTGTGTGTGTGTGTGTGTGTGTGTGTGTGTCAGTTTAGGTGTGTGAGATTGTCATGGGACTTTCTTTCCCTAAACTAGCAATGTTTTTGTCAGTTTCATTTACATTTAACTATATACTTAGTTGGGGTTTTTTTTTGTATTTTGTCTCGTAGTTTTGTAGCAACGGCAGGTTTGAAAAATGGCTATGTCTGTGACGATGTCAATGCCTCAACCGTTGATAAATAAAGCTTCATTGAATCATTGAATCTCTCTCTCTCTCTCTCTCTCTCTCTCTCTCTCTCTCTCTCTCTCTCTCTCTCTCTCTCTCTCTCTCTCTCTCTCTCTCTCTCTCTCTCTCTCTCTCCCGCTCTCTCTGTCTCTGTCTCTCTCTGTCTCTCTGTCTCTGTCTCTCTCTCTCTCTCTCTCTCTCTCTCTCTCTCTCTCTCTCTCTCTCTCTCTCTCTCTCTCTCTCTCTCTCTCTCTCTCTCTCTCTCTCTCTCTCAGGAGCCAAGCTATGGAATTTGTTGCCGATCGAATTTACTGAGGCTCCGTCTTTGTCCACATTCAGGGCTCGCTTATTTCGACAGCTGAAAGAAACTTGAACCCGGCATAGTTGTTTCGGCGTGACTCGCGCCATGAGTTGTATTGATGTTATTGTTCAAACTAAGTTTTTAATGTTCATGTTTAAATCAGGTTCTCAATGTGTGTGTGTGTGACTGCTAAATTAGCCTTTTGATGATCACGTTTTGCCTTTCCATTTTAATTAGGTTTATATATGATGAAAGACAAGATGGCGGCCATGCAACACCTCCGGGCCGCCAGCTCCGGCAGAAATGGTCGCCACCGACAGAATTCTAGCCATTGTATCTTCGTCATTGATATACGATGTCAGGCCCTACAATGCTGCATCACGACCGGTATTTCTTTTTGATGACTTTTGGAAATTTGATGTGTTGTGACTGTTAACTGGATTTCATATTTTTTTCCGCTGTGCCGCTATGCTGGGAGTTGATACACGCTGATTCTTGTTGTACCAAGCGGATATCAGTAGAACAGCGCGCGCTATGCTGTGGCAATACAACCAACGTGCTTTCCTCCCCTTTCATCAGTTGATCTCATCTAAGGAGTGGCTCTTCCGGAATGCCACGCTCAAAATCACGGCCTGCGCTAGCCTAGTGCACTCAACGAAGCCAGTACCAGCAAGCTTCAGGCCCCACATTCCAGCCGAATGATGTAATGACAGACACCTCCCAAACGCAGTGACTGTGTTTCTCTGAACAGCCGCGTGTGTACTTTTTTTTAGAAACCATTTTGGACTGCTTTCACGTTAATGATGTAGTTCTACTAAGTTTGTTTTTAAAATGAATATGAAGTTATATCACTAGTTAAGTTCAGTATAATTAAGGTGGTGACTGTGTATGCCGGAGCGACTGTCTAAACACCGGCGCTGTACATTGCGGCGACGGGCCCACAGGTGCTGTTTGATCGTTGTTCAGTTGTATGTTGCCTAGATCGGAGATCATCTCCGTATCGACGCGGGTATTTTGTTTCTGTTGTTTACTCATACTAGTTTTAGCCAAGTAGGAATTAATAAGGAACATTATAATAGTGTGTTCAGGGGACATAGGGCTGTCTTAGTATTCTGTTTTTGTTAGGGAGGTTCGGGTCGGGATGAGGCCACTGGCGCTGGCCATTAGATGCCTTGGCGACGGGCTTCACCCGTCCCGAGTCATTGTCCATTGTGTAGCTGTTATTGTAATTTGTGGAATGAGCGAGTGAGTGAATGTAAGCAGCACCTGTGGTGGCAAAAAATGTGAATTTCCCCATGAGGGATTAATAAAGTATTATTGTATTGTATTATTGTATTGTATATCACGCGCGTGTGAGTGTTGTGTGAGTGCGTGTGCAAGGACAGGATTGAAAAAAGGTCTGTGTACCTAATTATTTATCCTTGAGAAAAAAAGTTTCATTTCATTTCAAAGTTTCATTTCATTTCATTTCATTTCTCTCACACAACCACACACACACACACACACGCGCGCGCGCGCGCGCGCGCACATGTACACGCACGCGCAGACTATGAGCGCCCGACGAGTGCATGCTGATATCCAATGGTAATGTATGTCACTATTTGTGGTATGTGAGTCGTTGTCTAAAGCGTGCGCATGCGTCCACGAGTTGTGAGTGCGCGCTTAGAGTTATAATTATTATAAGATAAGCGCATTATAAATTCCGTAATTATTATTATTATTACAATGGTCTCCGCTAGTTCGGCGCCCACGCGGGCCGGGCGGGGGTTACAATAGTATAGTATTGTACCGCCGAAGTTGTGCGCCGCGAGCGCGCGTAAACGCCCACACGCAGGGGTCGCATTTCAACATGCATCAGGCGAGTCACACTGGCTGCCTCCCTCGATCCGATGCCGCTCAAAAGTGGCAGCAAATCGAGGGATGCAACCAGTGTGTAGGCGACCATATTCAGCAAAAATCATAAACACACAAGTAATGAGATATACAGACCTAAATGAGCTATCATCAAGCAAATGTACCATAAAATGAACACACACACAAAAACAGATAGACAAAATCAAAATGCCACATCATTATCATTTAAAGAAAATAATAAAACAAAGGTCTACGTTTGAACGTTTTAGAAGTGCTAAAACGAAGGCATTTTACGCTTACTTTTGTAGCAAGTGCTGATGTTTTGCAAGCATTTGTGGTCGTGATAGATTTTATTTTTTGGGAAGTAAATTCCATTCTTTGGCCGCTGAGTATGACACGGACGTTTTAAAAAATGTCAAGGCGGGGCCTAGGCACTACCAGATCATTCCTCATTGTCGGGTACAGAGTGTGTGAGGAGCCTTAAAGAGAGCAGCGAGATATCCTGGGGATTTGGTAAGAGTGATCTTACGCATAAATACACATTTATTGAATTGAAAGTGTTTACGAAGGGGCAACATGTTTCGTTTAGTTCTTTAATTTTATCAACGGTACTCAAAGAGATCTGAGAACCTTTTAGATTAAGAGAGAGAGAGAGAGAGAGAGAGAGAGAGAGAGAGAGAGAGAGAGAGAGAGAGAGAGAGAGAGAGAGAGAGAGAGAGAGAGAGAGAGAAGAGAGAGAGAAACAGAGAGGGACACAGAGAGAGAGAGAGAGAGAGAGAGAGAGAGAGAGAGAGAGAGAGAGAGAGAGAGAGAGTAGAAATAGATTAACTCATTCAGCCCGAAGGCCGTATTTCCCAAATTTGGGAGGCGTCGTCTAATGGCTATGCATGCACCAGTTGCAGGAGAGGGATCGACCCAGATAATTCAAGGGTAGTGCCAGATTAGCTTGGCTCCGACAGGCGCCAAGCTAATCTGGAATTACCCTTGAATTATCATGGTCGACCCATCTCCTGCTGTAGTGCGTCAGGGTTGAATGGGTTAAAATAAGAAATAAACAAACTGTACCAGAATTGTAGTTAACACGAAATCGAATCTGTGACCCATCAGAGTGGATCCTCAAGTACATGGTGTTTCCGAAACTTTTCTTCTGGAACCCCGTTGTCGGCCTATTCTAGGTGATTTTAACCACTGCTCGCTTAACTGGACTCTCAGGACTTACCACCAATATGTTGACTGTCCCACCCGCCTAAATAAAACTTTGGACCGTTGTTACGGATCTGTACCCTCAGCCTACAAATCCTACTTGATGCCTCCCCTTGAAACAGCTGATCACAGCACGGTGTTACTTGCTCCCGTGTACAAGCCTGTGTTTCAGCGTGCGCAACGTGTAGTTAAGACTGTGAGAAACTGGACCACTGATAGTATTGCTGACTTACAAGGATGTTTTGATTGTACAGAATGGGACGTGTTTTATAACAGTTGTGACAGTCTGTCTGAGCTTGTTGATGTTGTATCATCTTACATTTCCTTCTGTGTAGACTCGGTTATCCCCACGAAACAGATACTTGTGTTTGCAAACAACAAGCCGTGGATAAGAAAAAAATTGAAAAACGTTATCAACAACAACAAAAAAAGTTTTGTTTTTTTTTATCAGGGTACGGCAGAGGAAAAGAAACGGGTGAATAAGGAAGTGAAAGCTGCGATCAGACAGGCAAGGCTAGCATACAAACACAAGGTGGAAATGAAACTCATTAGTGGTAATCTGCGTGCCGCTTGGCAAGGCATAAAAATTATGTCTGCTGTCAACAATGCCAACGATACACATAAATCGAAATTCGGTCTTGCGGGCTTCAGTGACGATACGTTGCCTGATGCTCTTAACTTCTTTTATACCCGTTTCGAAACACACGATTTTTCGTCTGATGTAGCTGATCTGAGGAAGTCCGCACTGACACACGATGTCTCTATTGTCATTGAACAAGAAAGTGTTGAAAAGTGTTTGAAAATAATTAATGTGAACAAGAGTGCCGATCCTGATGGGATCTGTGGCAGGACGTTGAAGTTCTGTGCTGAACAGCTTAGTGGTGTTTTTCAACACCTTTTCCAGCTCTCAGTAGATAACTGCTCTATTCCCTCCGCATGGAAAACCTCAACGATCATTCCACTTCCTAAGAAAGATAACCCAAAACAACTGAACGACTTCCGACCAGTTGCATTAACCTCTCTTGTCATGAAAACTTTGGAGAGGATTGTCCGAGCTTTTGTTTTGTCTGCAACTGAAAGTAAAATGGATCCATTGCAGTTTGCTTACCGGGCTGGAAAGGGTGTTGAAGATGCCAAGCTATTCATTCTAGACAAACTGTACACTCATCTGGAGAGACCCGGTGCACATGCCAGGATCCTATTTGCCGACTTTTCCTCTGCCTTTAATACCATGCAGGCACATCTGTTAGCCCAGAGATTACTGTCTAATTTCAACCTTCACCCACAGCCTGTTTTGTGGATTACAGATTTCCTTATCGGTAGACCACAACGTGTTTTGGTTAATGGTCGCTTCTCTAGTACTGCTGTCATGTGCACCGGGTCCCCCGAGGGGTGCTGCTTATCTCCACTCCTTTACATCCTGTACACTGACGATTGTAGGAGTTGTCATGCTGACAATTACATTGTACGCTAGCCTCACCTATCTGGTTTGTGAGTATGACAATTACATTGTCAAGTTTTCAGATGACAGCGCCTTACTTTCCCTTCAGCAAGGTTCATCTGATGAACATGGACCCTCATTGACTGACTTTGTTAAATGGTGCGATGATTCTTTTTTAGAGCTTAACGTGGGTAAGACATGTGACCTTATTGTTCATTTTAGGATGAACAAGCAGGATCACAGTAAGACTATTATACATGATAAGGAAGTTGCCATTGTCCAGAAGTATAAATACTTAGGCACCATCTTCGATGATAAACTGAGTTGGGATGGCAATACTGAAACTGTTGTGAAGAAAGGCCAACAGAGATTGTATTTTCTGAGAAAGCTGAACTCTTTCTCTGTTGACAGGACCATTTTAACTTTGTTTTACAAATCTTTCTTAGAAAGCGTCCTGACTTTTTCGTGCATTTGCTGGTTCCCAAATCTTAGTGTTAAAAACAAAAACAGTCTTCATAGAATTGTTCATCTCAGCTCCAAGATCATTGGGGAAGAACAGAGAAGTTTAGCTGTGTTCTGCGATCGTCAGATTATAAGAAAAGCTACTTCCATCCTGGATAGTGATGCACACGTGATGAAAGATTTCTTTGAATTGCTCCCGTCTGGCCGCCGATACAGACAATCATCATGTAAACCAATCGCAGGAAACTGTCTTTCATCCCTGTTGCCGTCCGACTGTTAAATATTTTGTAAATCTACACAGCTGCTGTTAAAAGTGTGTGTGCGTGTGTGTGTGTGTGTGTGTGTGTGTGTGTGTGTGTGTGTGTGTGTGTGTGTGTGTGTGTGTGTGTGTGTGTGTGTGTGTGTTTATGCAGCTGTTTCATCGCGTGGGTATCGCTGGCCTTGATGGACAGTTGTAGAGGGTGTAAGTGCCGAAAGACGTTAATGTGGTCGCTGATAATGTCGTTAATAATGCTCTTTAAGTTTAAATAATGTTTTAGTAATTGTAGTAGTTTATAATTTTAATATGCCTTAATATTAGTATTGTAAGTCTTACAGATTTAGAATATTAATAGCATGTACAAATGGGATAGTAGAATGTCCTGATATTAATTAATGTTTATTGAATGACTTTTATTTGATTGTTCCCCCCGTCCACACAAATGTAATTGCCCTTTAAGGGATAAATAAAGTTATTTTGAATTTGAATTTGAAAATTGAATAATGCAGGGAAACGCTAAAAACCGTTCAGACCTTGCCGAGTTCCCATCTCGTAGCTGAAAACAGTAAACACAATGATGTACATTCAGAGAAATTATGTAGCCACACCATGCATGCAGGCACCGGTACAGTACTAATTGTTTTCCCAAATAGCCTAGGTGCACTAGGGCACAGCAGACCGTGATTATTCAATGGTCATCATCATCATCATCAGTCCCTTGCCCGAACTGGGCGTTGGGGGGACTGAAAGGCAGCAGCAACAGACAGTGCTCTCCACTGAGTTCTATTTTGGGCGGTGGCAAGCAAGTCTGGCATCTCGAGTTCGGTCCATTCTTTTATGTTTGCGACCCAACTCTTTCTCTGACGACCTCGCCGACGACTTCCTTCGAGAGTGCCTTGGAGGATAGTCTTGGACAAGGTGTTGTGTCGGGTCACGTGGCCAAACCAAGCAAGCTTGCGCCGTTTCACAGTTGCCAGAAGGGGTTCATGTGGGCCCACCAGGGAAGTGACGATGCTCCGTACATATTCGTTGGTCTTGTGCTCGCGGTACGAGATGCGGAGCAACTTCCTCAGGCACTTGTTCTCAAAGGCCTGGATTTTCTTTTCTGAGTCTGCAAGCAGTGTCCAAGTCTCACAGCCGTAGAGTAGAATAGACACTACGAGGGACTTGTAAAGCCTGTACTTGATGGTGAAGCTGATGGAGTTACTTCGCCATATCCTGTCCAGCCTGGCCATTGCGGATGTTGCTGTACCTATCCTGATACGGATCTCTGCTATGCAACTACCGTCTTTGGACAGGGTGGCTCCCAAGTACTTGAAGCTATTGACCTCTTCTAGCTTCTGGCCGTTCATGTGAATGTTGCTGCTGCTGTCGCTTGTGGTGTTGATCATCACTTTGCTTTTATCCGTACTGATCTCCATGCCATAAGACCCTGCGCTACTTGAAAGTTTGTCTGTCAGGTTTTGGAGCTCACTATTGCTGCCTGCCATGAGGTCAATGTCGTCTGCGAATCGAAGATTGCACAGGGATCTGCCACCAATAGAGATTGAAGTATGGTGGTCGTGGAGGGTTTCCTGCATGATCTTCTCCAGGAATATGTTGAAAAGGACAGGAGAGAGCAGGCATCCTTGACGGACACCGATCGTCGTCCTGAAGAACTCGCCTGACTGATTGTTAAGTAGAACTGCGCTGCAGGCGTTCTTGTAAAGCGCTTCTATCATTTGGATCAGTCCCTCCTCTATGTTGAACGATCTCATGACTTGCCAGAGTCCGTCGTGCCAGACGCGATCAAATGCTTTCCTGAAATCAATGAAGTTGTGGTAGAGTTCGCGCTGATGCTGCAGATGTTTCTCGATCAGGACGCGGCAGTTGAAAATCTGCTCTACAGTGCTTCTTCCAACTCTGAAGCCAGCCTGTTCTTCTGCCAGCAGTTCCTCGGCGAAAGTTTTGAGGCGGTTGAGAATGATTCTAAGCATTACTTTGCTAGGGTGACTTATCAGACTGATAGTTCTGTAGTTCTGGCACTGTTTCAGGTTTCCTTTCTTGGGGAGCGGGATCACTAGAGACTGTGTCCATTCTACTGGCCATTTCTTTTGCTCCCAGATCTTTTGACAGAGTGTAGTGAGGACCTTCGTTGTTACTTCTCCTCCATGTTTAAACAGTTCAGCAGGTATGTTGTCTACACCTGGAGACTTTCCTCCCTTCAGGCCGCGTACGGCTGCTTCCACCTCTTCAGCTAACACTGGCAGGTCTTCAGCCTTCCTGGCCCCAGCCTGGTTGTTTTGGAGGATGCTGGTGTCAGGCTCAGTCTTGTAGTTATACAAGTCTCGGCAGTACTCAGTCCATCTGTTTAGTACAGCAGTGTTTTCCGTAAGGAGTTGGCCGCTGCTGTCTTCGATGACTGTGGCTGTTCGCTGTTGAGTCTTGGTGAGGGTCCTTAGCGTTTCATAAGCCTTCTTGCTGTTGCCGTTTGCCATGCCCTCTTCCACGCTACAACACTGGTCTTCAATCCAATCTTCTTTGGCAATTTTCAATGGTAGTGCCAGATTAGCTTGGCGCCTGATGGCGCCAAGCTAATCCGGCACTACCTTGAAATATCACGGTCGATTCATCTCTCGAACCAAGTACATACTTGTTCAGTGACACCTCTGAAATTTGGGAAATGCTGCCTTGGAGTTAAATGGGTTAATTCAAGATTCAACATGGTTTAACTCATTCGAGACGTGCCGCCTCCAGATACGCGACTTAAAGCCGACACTCGCGTGTTAAACACAGATATATATAACAAGGATAACAATAAATGCTCATGAACTCCCTCGACTGTATCGTGAAAGAAAATTGAAGTTTATCCCTTTGTCCACCATAATCGAATACTACTACTACATCCTATGGTATAAATACTGTAGTTTCACTCATTCAAGACGACCCGCATCAGGAGCTGCCGAAGTGTCGTTGGTTATTTGCTTGCTTGCTTGGTTCGGTAGAAATACTCAACTATCAAAGAAACATGCTTTGACACGACGCGCACACAACGGTTTCGTCCAAACTGCGTTATACATAAGAGATGACCTAGAATATTCGTCACTAAATACGTACTCTAGAACCAAATATATAAATGATGTCTATATCATTGGGGCGATGGTAAAAATTATTAATCAAAATACTTTATATGTGATATCCGTATACCTACCTGGAGGGCCAAAAGATAACAACACTGACTGGATAAAAGATATTGATTCTCAGCAGACTACTTCCAGTCAATGGATGGTCCTCAGAGACTTCAATGCTCTTGCACCTTTCTGGGAGCCTAGATATACGATTGTAACAAGTTTTATCCGTTCCCTGCAGTTCAGAGTGATGGATCAGAAGGATAAGCTTAAAATAGGAACAACTATGAGCTGGGAATCCCATCTTGTTTGAAGACAAGTTGATGTTTTACTGACCAGACGCTTTCTATGCAGAATACTGATTTAACCCATTACATCATGAGGCTAATTAAAAAAAAAACCGCTTATTTTCCTATGAAGGCTGCATTACAGATTGGGAGATAGATCAACAATTTTAGTTCAAGGGTGGTGCCAGAATAGCTTGGAGCCTCAGGCGCCAAGCTATCCTAGCACCACCCTTGAACTATCATTGTCATTTCAAGCAATAGTGTATCAGGATGAAGGGTTAATCTCTTGACAAAGTAAGCCCATAGGACATGAAGCCACAGTACAAGTGCAGCGGTGGCTGCCAATACACGCAGGTTAAACTTTGAGGCACAAGGCATTTACTTTGCTGTGGGGCAAGGCTGACCGAGTTTGAACGATTTATTTTGCAATTCACGAATCACAAATCCCCTTTCCCCACTCCCCCACCCCACCCCCCCCACAACAACACCCATACAAAAAAAAAAATACATAATTAAAAAAATAATAATAACAATAATAATAATAATAAATAAAATAATGGTAATAATAATAATAATAATAATAATAAATAATAATAATAATAATAATAATAATAATAATAATAATAATAATAATAAAATAAGAATTAATAAATAAATAATGTCATTCACTTATCACGAGGGACACAGACGACGAAAATTCTATTTTCACCGGTCGGAATCTTTAACAAGGGGAGGTTGGGGGGGGGGGGGGAGGGTAGGGCGGGGTTGGCGGTGGGTTGCGGGGGGGGGGGGGGGAATACACTGTATGCTGGGACTGACTGTTGATAGGAAAATCAAATAACTACACCCACCCCACCCCACCCCACCCCCACCCCCAACCCCCACCGAACCACCCATGTATGCTGGGACTGATTGTTAATAGAAAAATCGAATAACTACCCTCCCCCTCCCCCACGAAACCACCACCCGCCCACCCTCCCACCACCTACAATGCATGAGAGGAAAACTGTGATAACTCACGCGGATCTCATTTGATTGGCGTTACAAGCAGGCTAGTGCAGTCTTGTATTATATAGTAGTAAATGCGTTTTGTGTTGACGCTTGAGGGTGTGGTCGTCAAAATAAAGTGCCCAGAAAAAGTGAACGCCACCCAACCGCAAAAAGTAAAGATCATCATGAGGAGGTATGCCTCTTGCTGAAACCACTTTGTATTCTGCTGTTGTATCCAGGCCACGTTTTTCTTGCGTTGACTTTACAGCGATTTCAGTAACCCGACCTGCGTTCACTGGCATTGAAGGAGGAAAATAAACGCCAAAAAGAGGGAAAATTCTGTGATTCGATATTAGTTTCACCTGCTCTCCATCGTGAATTGAATTGGGTGGGAATAGAAAAGTGACACACAAACACGTCTAACAAGCAGGCTATTGTAGTCTGGTATTATATATTAATAAATGAGTTTTGTGCTGAGGCTTGAGGGTGTAGTCGTCCAAAATATAAATATAAATATAAAAATATAAACGTGACACACAAACACGTTCACCACCCTCATCCCCCACCCCTTCCACCCCCTCCCCCCCCACCCCCCATCCCCCGCCACAATTTCTCCCCAATTCTTTTTTATACTTTGGCAAGTGGTTGAATGCGCAATAGGTCTTCTTCATGTTGATCGTGCCTACCCCCCCCCCCCACCCCCCCCTCCCGTTTTCCCCACTTTTACCTGCAAGGTCTTTCCAAAAGGATTCAAACAAAAAGTTGCAAGCAGACTAGTGCAGCCTATTTTTACACAGTAGTCAATGAGTTATGTGCTGGAGCCTCAAGGTGAGGCCGAGAGAAAGTGAGTACCACCAACTACAAGAATCATATATCTTCATGAGCCCCCGCAATTGCGGGGGCTGATGAGGATCTATGCCTCTTGCTGAAACCACTTTGTATCCAAGTTCCTTTGACGGTTGGGGATCTCTAACGTTGACTTTGCAGTGATTTAAAAAACACGAGCTGTGTCCAATGGCAGTGAAGGGCTTATAATACGGATCAACCCACATGTGACTCAATTCAATTCAATTCAATTCAATTCAATAAACCTTATTCACCCAGCGAGGGGCAATTAAAAGTGGTCCGACACGCTCAGTGACTTGGATATACACAAATCTTACATTAAAATATACACGCAATAATGATACAAACAATTAATTCAATTAAAATCTAATGTACTTAAAACAGCACAACATTAATAAATAAAATTTATGTTAAAAAAAATACGTGCACATCACACACACACACACACACACACACACACACATACACACTCACACTTGGGGGGCAATAATGAGACGAACTGCAGTAGGGACAAAAGAGAATTTTCGTCTGTACATCGTAATCGTACACGCTGGACAGCGAACCGACGACCCGATGGGAGACGGTCAAACTCGGCGGTCAGAACATGATCATTGCTATCCAGAATACAATCTACTTTTTTCAATATTTGTCTCTACGAAACATTACAAGCTTCTTTGATTTTCATCAATAATTTTTAATGCCACCCTTACGATCTTGTCTAGCGCATGTTTGTTTTTGATACTCAAGTTGGAATACCAACAGATAAAAGAGAAAGACAACACACTTTCAAAGAAAGATTTATAGAACAAGGTCAAAATTATTTTGTCCACTGAAAATGAATTAAGTTAACGTAAAATGTATAACCGCTGCTGACCTTTTTTCACAATGACCTCGGTATTTTTTATTCCATGAGAGTTTGTTGTCAGAGATAGTACCCAGGTACTTAATGCTACTGACAATTTCAACGGCCTGTCCATGTAAAACAGTAGCCTCAGAGGGTGCTGTCTGCTTTCTGAAATCAATGATGAGCTCTTTCGTTTTGGTAACATTCAGATCAAAAAAAGACTCATCACAGCATGTTACAAGCTCATCCAAAACAAATCCGTGATGATGTTCGGAGCCCTGTAAAAGACTATGTAATGTTGAATCGTCTGAAAATATCACAAGGAAACGATTTTCATAGCGGCTTCTAAAACAGTAAGTGTACATAATGTAGAGAAGAGGAGACAAAACACAACCTTGATGGGAACCAGTGCTGGTAAGACGCCAGTCAGAAAGAAAGATAGTTGACAAGAACTCTCTGAGCTCTGTTTGTTAAAAATTCCAAACCCATGATGTCAGCTAATAGTTGAGGGAGAAGCCATGAATCAGCTCTTAGCCAAAGATGTGAGATTGTAAAGTGTTATAACAACTAGGAAAGTTAGCAAATAAAATTCTAGCATGTGCATGTGGCTTTTCTAGATGTGTATACAGTGTGTTTAATATAAACAGCTTGGCGTCCTCCACACCCTTTCCAGTCCTGGATGCAAATTGGAGAAGGGGTTAAGCAACAGATAGAATAAACGATCTGATGATCTTTTCCTGGGGTTTCAGAGGTCAGGGCTACAGGTCGAAAGTCAATGGGTTCTTTAGTGTGTGTCTTATTGGGGAGAGGAATGACAGTAAAGGATTTCCAGATTTGGGGGATGAAACAGGTGTCGATAGAGAGCTGGAAAAGCGGCTGAAGGACTCCACCCAGTTGATCTGCACTATAACGTAATGTTCTTATGCAGATACCATCTTGGCCTGGGCTTTTGTGTACATTGATACTCGTTAAGCGTTTAGTTACACACTCTGTATCAATAAAAATTAGATCACCAGGCGACATGGTACTTCTCAGATCATAAATGTTAGTTCTAAAAGCATGTGTCTCAAAACGTGTGAAAAAGCTATTCAACTCACCAACAATCGCCTGATCAGCCAAATTCCTAAGTTTGACCTTTGACCCACATGGATCAGAAACTACATTTACAGCTGCCATGTTTTTAAAACCCTGCCACTGCCATGCTGATCTGAAATTTCCAGCAGTAAACTTTCTCTCAAATTTGTTTTTGTACCTGTGTTTTGGTTTTCTGGTTGCATGTTTCACTTCTTTGTTAACACGTTTCTTGTCCTCTACTGTGCCATCAAAAACACCCTTTTATTTTTTATTAATCACAGCTTTTAGATCTTTGGTCACCCACGGTTTGTTATTAGGATAAATCGTGATCCGTTTCGTGGGTATGACTGATCCCACATGAAAGGAAATGTACGACGAAATCACGTCATTCAGTTCTTCTAGGCCAGTACACGTTTCATAAAACACATCCCAGCGTTCGCAGTCAAATCAACCTTGTAGGCGTGCGATACCGTCACTAGTCCAGTCCTTCACGGTTTTTACCACTTTTTTTACATGCTGAATAATTGGCTTGTATACTAATGGTCAAAACGTAAGGGTCACTTTTTATCACAGACGCACCAACAACATCAAACAAATAATGTAACAATACTTGGAGTCAGTACTTTGCAAATTTATTCAGTAACAATTTCATTTAAGTTTTGAGTGAATCGAGCAATTGTAACAACGGCAGTAGGTTAGAATGTTCACCCACCCCTCATTTGAAAAGTCACACAAGACTGGTCCAGTCAGTAGCGAGTGTACCCACCGTTTGCAGCCAAGCATTCAATGCAGCGTTGACGCGTGGAGTTCACCAGGGTTCGGAGAACATATTGTGGGATCACTCCCCACTCTTGATGCAGGAACTGAGTCAGCTGGGGGACGCCTTGAGGTGGGGGCTGGTTGCTGACTTAGTGACTACACGTTGCCCCAGCACGTCCCAGAGGTGCTCGATGGAAGCCAGATCAGGTGAACGAGCTGGCCATTTCATCCTTTTGATGCCTCGTTGCTCAATGTACTCATCCACCATACTGGAGCGATGAGGACTAGCGTTGTCGTCCTGCAGAACAGCATTGTCGCCTATGGCTTGGAGAGATGGCTGGATAAGGAGCCGCACAATCTCGTCCCGATAGCACAGTCCAGTCACGGTGCCTCGGTTGACGGGGAGAGGGAGGGGGGGGGGGGGCGGTCCTGCCTTCCTTCTGGAGCCTGCCCAGACCATGACTGAGCCTTCTCCGTAACGATCCACCTCTTGGACGCATCCATCTGTGAATCGCTCGCCCTGGCGTCTCCAGACCCTCACCCTGCCGTCGTTGAAGGACACAGTGAACCATGACATCAGTAAACAGAACATGAGTTCACTGGAGTCTGTTCCACCTCACACGTTGACGACACCATGCAACCCGGGCTCTGCGATGAGCTGGAGTGAGGGGTATTCTCACCGCTGCTCTGCACGAAGCCAGGCCAATTTTGCGCAGTCGTCGGCAGTCTGTGCTTCTGCTGACGTTAACGTTTGCAGCTTGAATCAGTTGACGTCGCAGAGCGGTTGACGTGACAGTTCGGTCGCGCAGAGCCGCCACACAGAGGTATATGTCCTCCCTTCTGCTGGTGCAGCTAGGGTTTCCTGAGCACCCGCCGTGCTAAGAAAAGCTTCACACTCAATCAGGCAATCAATCCTCGCACTACCCTATGAACGGGTGTTTGTCTGTTTGTCTGTTTGCTCGTGAACGTTGATTATCTATCTACTGAGGGGGGGGGGGGGTACTTCTCTCTTTGTAACAAACGCTGAACTTAGCCATTTCACGGTTCGGCCTGGATAAATTATGGCGTAAGTATACGTTAACCTTGTGTCTCTTGGTAGCACATTCTATTGAGGTGATTCATACGGGAATCAACTAACAATAAAGCAATTCCGACAACCAAAAGATTAATATACGAGGTGGTAAGCACCGCAATGTCTAGGGAGGTATAGCCATATTTTTAGGTTCTTACGCCAGTAATACAATTTTTATTTTATTAACTATGTGTCCAGATAACTGTAACTGTTGTGCAGGAGTGCTGATGCGAAGAAACCGCAGTAATAATTATAGTGTTATAACATCAACCGTGCGGTTGATGTAATATAACTAGTAATGCAGTTTTATTACATCAACCGTACGGTTGATATCGAATAACTATATTACTGCAGTTTCTTCGCATATTAGCTTGTACCTGGTGCGCGAGGGCTTATGTGAAGTATTGTTTTACATGAACGTAACATGCACCGAACTCTACTTGCTCTATTGGAAAGACGAGCAAGCGCCTTACCCAAGCACATCAAGGCCCGCAATGTGCAGTAGATGGTCTAGATGTCCGCTGCAACCGCAGCCGACTTGACCTTCCAGTAGACGTGTCTGAACCCGCTAATATGGGGTCACCCCGCACGTATGACGAAATTCTGTACGGGGAAAGCGGGGTTAAGTAGCCACATGTTACAAAAAAGTACACTGAAAGGGTCAATTTCGAAAATAGGGCCCGTATTACTATCCGTGAGTGTCTGACGTTAACTTCGCCAAAGTATGACTCCCCGAAGTGGACCAGTACTTGAAGTGATTCACATCGCCGGGCGTCCAGTGAGGGGCTGTCACACGTCCCGTTTCGCCTGCCTCCGCAGTCCAGCTCGCTTCGGATTTTCTGCTGATGATACCGCTGTATCTACACTGACGAGCAAATGAAATGCGACAGTTTTGGAGTCATCGGAAACACTTTAGTAGTGTTTCCGATGATTCCTAAAATTTCACATTTCTTTCGCTCCTCCGTATAATTCTTTACAATTTGTGTTACGTTGTTGTTGTTTTTTGTGGTGTGGGTATTATTATATCGCTTGCATATCGTTTCTGATGCTGAGTAACTACCTCAGTTTGTATTAATCTGCCTTTTTGTCCGATAACTGTTGTCTGCAAACTGCAAACCGGCTGTATATAGCCCTGGTCATTGTACTTTTGTATCCAGCGTACCTTTTCCATATTTGACATTACGAGACTTGCTGTCCCACAAATCACTGAAGGTGTTTGTTTCCCAGCAGTGACTGGATCGAGTTTCAACACAGATGAGCTATTTCGATTTTCCCTCATTTCAGTAGACTCGATTTTAAATGACCAATCGACGCAGGCAAAAGTCTGCCAAAGTCCGAAGACATTAAATATTGCTGAAGCATTCTTTGCCCGTTTCAGTCACTTCAGTTGCAAGGTCTAACTCACGACAGACTCACGCCGACATAATTCTTTTTTTAAACCGTGAAAAACACGTGAAAAAACAAAAACAAAAAACAAACAAAACCAAACAGGAAAAGCGAATCAGACATGGTACGAATGAAATCTGCGTAGTATTTTGCAGTGAGTAATTTCCCCTGGCTTTACAACAATGGCGTCCTGCGCCCTAAGTTTGGCATTTTCGCTGTTATTTGTTCCGCAAATGTGACAATATTCAGAGAACTAGGATAACTCGAGGACAGTAACCTTGTTTATTTTAGTCTCCATGACGTCTTCTCTGAAGTGCACCACTAGCCGTGCTCAAAAAAGCTTTACACTCACTCACACACATCACACACACACACGTACACACACTTGAGCGCAGTACTCTGGTTGCTGTATAGACACCGAGACAGGAGGACACGTGTGCTGGATTGTTTTATCAAAGACCTGCTAAGTTAGGGATACAGTTTTGTATTCAGTTCTGAACTTCACAGGAAGTCGGTGCAACTGTGTAAGCAATGCAGTAATATGGTCGCGCTTTGATTTCTTCAGAACAATTCGTGCTGCATGGTTTTGAATATCTTGGAGACAGTAGAGCTGATATTTGCAGCCAAAATTTCTATTTGTGTGGAATTAGTCCGCCGCCTGTGAAGGACATTTATTCCCGTCGCCTCGTTTTCAAATTACAGAAAACAAGCAACTCGTTTATTTCATTTAACCCTGGCACACCATAGCTAGATATGGATCGACCATGACTTCAAGGGTGATGCCAAAATAGCTTGGCGCCCATGAACGCCAAGCTATTCTCGCATCACCCTTAAATTATCGTGGTAGATCTATCTCCTGGATTGTAATGCAATCTTCAGGACAACTCGCAAGTTTAAGGAAGTCGGCCTTAGAGTACAAAGGGTTAATCTACGTTTTACTCCTACCGAGCTACAGTGATCAGCCAAACTGAGCAAACGAGTAGTAATATTTCGCGCATTCCCTTACAACGCCATGTCAGAAAAACAAACAAACAAACAAACAAACAAACAAACCGTTGGAAATGATGTTGTATCATTGGCGGTGACGGTTACATAGGTGTATGGTTGGTTGGTCTGTTGGTTGATTCGTTTGTGTGTGTCTTTTTTTCTTTAAGTTTGTCAGGCGGTTTGACCGGTATAATCAACGACCAAACGTACTCAGGATTACCAAACGTACTCAGGATTAGCCAGTTCGTACATTCAGCCATTGTAGTATGCAGACCCTAAGCCCCATCGTGCCCATGATAGTACGCACATCCAGCCAGTGCTCTCGGCAGATGACAGGATCAGCACCATCTACGACCCCCACAGACGCTGAAAAATATAATTTATTGGTCGCAAGGGTTTGCTACACGGACCTTTGTAGAACTGAGGGAGGTCAAAGGAACCATTGTACCCAGAAGGCCGAAGACCTGATGGGTACAATGGTTCCTTTGATCTCCCGAAGGCATACAAGGATCCGTGCATCAAGCCCACTCAGTATTTTCGTAAAAGAAATCAAGAAGACATCGTCCGACCTGAATCACGCCAGACATGACTGACGTCAAAGGAATATACATTTATACATAATAGACTTATGACGTAATTTAAAGTATTTCATGACATTGCCGTCTCCAATACTGAGTGTGCTTGTTTTTTTCGAACGACACTAAGTATTTTTTTTTACTTTAGAAAGTTTTGGTGATCTTTTATAAAACAAAACTCGCATCCAAGATGCGTCACAAAGAGGGCTACATGAAGTCTGCCATTTGCCGCTTCAAGGCTTTTTGTAACTCGGTCATGTGGTACAGTTTGCGCTAAAGAGATTAGTCGTATGACGTAGGGATGAAAACAAATGACTTTGTTTTCATCCCTACGTCACACGACCAGTCACTTTAGCGCAAACCGTACCACATCTTCTCGGTACTGAGTGGGTTAAGATGTGATCCCTTCAATGCCGGGGCGCAGACACAACATCCAGCAACAAGACACATATTAGCCCATGAATCCTTGATAGCTCTTTTCAGTAACAACCGCGTTTTTCTTGTAAACCATTTGCGTAGCGGTAGCGGTTTTAGTCTAAAATCGCTACGGACGCGCAAAGGGTTAAAGGGTTTACTATTAGGGGAGATCGGCGATGCTTCCGAGACAAATAATGGACGATGGCAGTGCAGGTGTTAGCTCTTTGGCAGTCGGTAGCGCTTTTCCTGCAGAAATTAAAAAAAAAAAAAAAAAACGCGCTACCGACAGTAGAAGGGTTGTTGCGCCGAACACACCGAATTTTACCCGGGAAAACTGAAGCACTCCCCTTTTCCCGAGGATACAAAACACATCGTTGCGTATTTCCAAATTATTAAACTGCCGCAGTGACTTTCGCTTATATGCGGTGGGAAAGGGAATGTTGTTCCGTTGAAGTTCATAGGTTCCCAGGTAAAATACATAGTATCGGCGAACTTAACCCATTCAGCCCTGACGCACTACTGCAGGAGATGGGTCGACCATGACAATTCAAGGGTAGTGCCAGATTAGCTTGGCGCCTGTCGGCGCCAAGCTAATCTGGCACTACCCTTGAATTATCATGGTCGATCCATCTCCTGCAACAGGTGCATGGTCGATGACGCCTCCAAAATTTGGGAACTACGTGCGTCGGCCTGAATAAGCTAATTAAAGCTCTTCTACTCCAATGACCTCAATCCCCGAGACGCACTTTTCCTTTTGTATCACACTGTTCATTCTGTAAAGTTACTCAAATGAATAATGTCTCTCAACCCTTAAGGTCGCAAAAAATAGCAGAACTTTAACCCGTTCAGCGCTCGGTGACGGAAACTGTGCTTCTGCAGTCTTCGTCTGTTCAACAACAACAAGCCGTGCTGTCCTAGGGACATGGATTGAAAGTGATGTCAGCAAGAGGCACTGCATAGATCATCAGGAGCCCCGGCACCTACGGGGATTCATGAGGATCTATACCCCTTGCGGTTGGGTGTGTTCAAGTTTTCTGAACTGCACTGAATGGGTTAAAGCCAAGTAGGATACGGGAATGATTCTTTCAGTTTAATCTTTAGCTTGTCGGTAGCGCCTTTAGTGTTTCCGATGATTCCAAAAATGTTACATTTCATTTGCTCGTCAGCATACTTTGTGTATTGTGTTTGCTGCGCGTGGCGTAATCTTAGCTGTCTTTACATGTTCTTTGTGACAATTACCTTCCATGCACTGTATATGCTGCTGACTGTTAACGATCTTTGTCTGATCAGAATGTGTGTTACTGTCCATCAGCGATTGTAGATCATAGCTGCAACTCATAACTTTCCTTCCGTACACTGGTACGGGCTAATGGAAATGAATCCTGTTGACTACGACTTTGAGATGGTCTGTGATTTTGGACCTGACGTCTAGCAGCAGCTGTAAGTTCCAAAATCGCAGTCAGATGATGACAGAGGGTGTTTTGATGAATTAACCCATTTAGCCCTAAGGCTCCATTTCCTACATTTTGCAGGCGTCACTTAACGATTATGTACCAGTTGCAGGAGAAGGATGGACCATGTTTGTAAAAAAAAAAAAAGTGTATCACATCGCACACTGACTATCTGAAGAAATGGCCTGTTTTGTCGGCCGGACGTACACACTCTATTCCCACAACAAGTCGGTCAGTTTTGTGTGTATAAGAATGAGGTGTGTTTCGAAGACGTTTTGCTTTCAAAGCCGGTACTCCTCTCGTCAGCGGACCAAACCGTTTGAGACATCCACGTTCACAGCAATTCGTGGCTGTTGTTGTTTCAGTCTTCTACATTTAGCCCCGATTTACTTAACGGGTCAGATGTGTGTGCACCCTTTTGGGCAGAATCATTATTATTATTATTATTATTATTTTTAATTTCCTTCCTGGTCTAATTTGACAAAGGGTGAGAATCTCAGTTTGCTTCGCTGGGTGAGGTTTTCCGCCACGGGTCGACACAATAAGGGGGGAGGTAATCGTGGTAGCACGCTTGTGTGCCTTATTTTTAGGTTGTTTCCCGTGATTTTACTTACTTCTTGATTCCTCATTATTTTAGTTTTGAGGAGATTAGCATGTCTCCTAATTTTTTGTGTCTTTTATATGCGATTATAAGGGGTGTCGCGAATATTTCCCTGCATTCTGGGTCGTTCATGATTCTAAGCCAGTGGGTTTTTTTTATGGCTCTTGATAGACCTTTGGTGGCTGGGTTAACATTTGGTTAGCACCAACAGGGGTGGGGGTGGAGTGGGGGGAGGTTTGTTTCTTTTTTCTCCCGTCTGCTTTCTATTGTATTAGTGTCTCCTTTGGTGTGGAGAGAATTTGAGCTGATAGGTTGGTTAGCCTTTTGACGACGGAACACACATGTGTGTGCCCCAAGCAAAGCTCCGTTGCCGACGGGACGCACACATATGTGCGCTGGCCTAGTTTCCCCATTGCCAATACCGGCAGTATGGTCTAAGGGAAGCAATCTACTATAATATGTCAAGCACTCATTTCTTTACTTGTAGAGTGACTTTTCTTGTTTGTATGGGCTGAAACCAACGAATTAGAAGCTCTAATACAAAACGTCCCCATGTGCAAAAAAAAAAAATGGCGGATTTTGGTGTAAAAACTTTTATGTGTGAAGAAACTTTTCTGTTGTGCCTTTCTTTCTGGATTATTTACTGGTGACACACTAGAATATGTCTCTGGAATGCTAGGTGAGTGTAATTTTCACACTCTGGCTAACTAATACACTAACAGCATGTTCAGTTTCAGTGGAACCCAGTGTGAAACTGTTTTTGATTTTTGGCTTCTTACCCCATCTTCTTTATACACCTGTAAAATCTTGACATTACAAAATATTTTCTTCAGCATAGTGTCTACGAGTTCACCTTGAATTGCTTTTTCCACTGATACCAAATATGTTGGGGTATGATAAGATTTTTACAACAGACAAGGCCAATGAAATTTGTCAAAATTACTACGGTAGCAGGGAAAAATCAAGTTGGCAGACTACGGTGGCAAAAGGTTAGCGTGGTTTACACGTAACCCCTCGCTCGTAGCTTGATATTAAACAGGTTGATTTTTTTCAATTCTTTCAAATGCGTTAGAGCAGTTTCTTGCTTTGCGGAGTGTTTCCCCTTTTAATAGTCTTTTGAAGACTGCTGGTGGGTGGGCCGACAGGTGGCGTAGGTACTGATATGTTTCAGTTGTGCACTCTGGCACGTCATGGTAGCAGGCTCGTGTGCCTTATTTTTAGGTTGTTTCCCGTGATTTTACTCACTTCTTGATTCCTCATTATTTTAGTTTTGAAGAGATTAGCATGTCTCATAAATTTGTGTGTCTTTTATATGCGATCATAGGGGGTGTCGCTAATATTTCCCTGCATTCCGGGTCGTTCATGATTAGTCTAGGCCAGTGTTTTTGATGGCTCTTAATACACCTTTGGTGGCTTGGGGGGGGGGGGGAGGGGGGAGTTTGTTTCTTTTTCCTCCCCGCGTTAGGTTTCTCTTGTATTAGCGTCTCCCTTGTTATGGAGAGAATTTGAGCTGATAGGTCGGTTAGCGCGGTTTGCACGTAACCCCTCGGTTGTAGTTTGGTATGGAGCAGGTTGATTTTTCAACTGCGTTAGAACAGTTTTTTGCGATGTGGAGTGTTTCCCCTTTTACTAGTCTTTTGAAGACTGCTGGTGGGTGGGCCGACAGGTGGTGTAGGTACTGATATGTTTCGGTTCGTTTCCTGTACATTGTAATGTCCAATTGTCCTGATTGTTGGAAATTTTCACCCTTGTACAATCTTATGTCTAAGAATGGGGCTTCTGTGTGGCTGATCTTATAGGTGAAATTTATGCCTTCCGTGTGTGAGTTAGCAAGAGTGAAGTATTGGTGAATTGTTTCTTCTTTTGCTCTCATGATTTTTAGACCATCGTCACCGTAACGCCAATGGTGTAGAATTGATTCCTTGTGCTTGAAGCTATGTTACGTTATTTAGGATGCTTGCCATTAGGAGGTCACTACATGGTACATCCAATGGTTTGTTTGTAGTGCTCACCGTTAAAGGTGACGATGTTGTTTTTGAGCATCAATTCCAGAAGGTCAACTATTACTCTCCTTCTGATTTCTGGCATCGGTGGACACTTCAGTGTTGATGGGAGGGCCTCTTTGGTAACATGTAGGAGCGCAACTTGGTCTAGGACTGTGTACATGTTTGACACGTCGTCGTACACGCATATTTTTATGTCTCTTTCAAAGGACAGATTTTCCATGATTCTGGTCAGTGTCGGTGTGTTTTTCAAGTAGTTTTTCAGTTTTTCTACAAAAGGGAATAGATAGAAGTCTACTAGATGCCCGATGTAGTACGTCGGCGTTGATACTTGTGATATGATCGGTCTGCCTAATACTTTAAGCTCATCATTTAGACCGTTTGTTTCCGCCTTCCTGAGCTGTTCACAAGTGCTATTTTATGCGTTTTTGGAAGGGTGTACAAGTGAGCAGGGTCTTTTGTAGTTCGAGATTGTAACAGGAATCTGTATGTTATCTCGTCGATCTGCTCTCTTTTGTACAGTTGGTGGATTGTTTCCATGACTTTACTGTGCCGGTAAGTCATTCATGTTAGGCGGAAATATCATTGGTAGTGGATGCCTCCGAGTTGTCTTTCTGCTTCTTGTATATAGTCTCTCTTGTTTTGGAAGACTATTGTTGACATGTATCTGCCGTTTTGATGGCTATGTCTTTATTAATTGTTTTCAGTTTATTTGGCTGACAGCCTTACGTCAAGTTCTTCCTTTGTGAAGTTTTGTTTTTGTTTGGGTCCTTTGTAGATGGGATAACTCCTCCCTGGTGTTGCTGATGTATGTTTCTAAGGATGCATTATTTCCCTTAGGAGGTTCGTGCCCTGATTCTTCCCCCGGTGTGCTGTAGTGGTATCTGGGTTTCTTCCCCCGGTGTGCAGCGCATTTTTCGGGCAAGTTCTAAGAAGTCACCAGTGACCTCCCTTTTAAAACCTTTGGTGTTCAGGGTAGGAATGAATGTCAGTTATCCCTTTGGATAGCGCGAGGTATTGTGCGTCTGTTAGTTGGATGTCAGACAGATTGGTTACGAACTGTTTGGCTTTGTTTCGTTTGGCCGTTCGTTCTTTTTGCTTTTGCTGGGTGTGGGAGTTTTGGCTCCGTTGTTTTGCTCTTGCTTGTTTGCGTTGAGCGCTGTTTCGTCGTGTCATGTTTGTGCTACGCTGATCATCGCAAGAGTGGGGAATGGACGGCGTGTGGGAGGGGGAGATCAAAGAGTCTGCCCTCGCGGTGTCAGGGGCGCTTGCTGTGTGCTGTGTTTGGTGCCTTAGCTCGCTCGCTGCCTGGGCGTTGCCTGGATATTATGGGTTTATTTTATTCACTTTCCTTCTCCCCCTTATCCTGCATTTGTTGGTTTTGTTTTGTTTCTCCACCTCCCTTTTTCCTCATCGGGATTATGCAGGGCCCCTTCTCCGGTGTTTATTATTTGTGTACACCGTGTTAATTCTTTTAAGGAGTTTTAATTTAGGAGTAGGGAGAGGAGTGGGGACTGTGCGGTGCTCACGCCTTTAGGAGGAGTTTTTTTAGTCGTTTGTGTGACTGAGCCTGTGGCGATTTTTCCTTTGGTAATGTTTAGCGTTGACTCTCCATATGTTAATTAATAATATAGCCTTATTTGACCATGATTGTGGAGGAACAGATTGACCGTTCTTGGGACAGTTTGTGGCCCTTAAATGGGCCTTTTTCTGTCATTTAGACAAGGTTGGGTTACGGGAAAAGCTTCCGCTTTTTTCCGCCCAACCAAGAGCGGGGTGCTTTTGTCGCCTTTCGGTGCACCTTCGCCTTATACTTCGAGATGGTTTTGGTTTCTCTAGCTTCCAAGGAAGTGGGAAGCAGAATCAGGCAAGCCATCGGGTCATATGCAGACCTATTAGCCATTGTGAAAAAACGCAAACTGAAGTGGTATGGGCATGTCACGCGTTCAGCAGGGCTTGCCAAAACAATCCTGCAAGGCACTGTGCAAGGAGGACGAAGGAGAGGAAGACAGAGGAAAAGATGGGAGGACAATATCTCAGAGTGGACAGGACTGAAGCTGGGCGATACGCTGAGAATGGCAGAGAACAGAGAGGAATGGAGGGAGCTGGTTGCCAAGTCATCAGTGGTGCCCCAACGGTCGGCAAGACTACGGGATATAGATAGATAGATAGATAGCTTCCAAGGTTCGGAGCTCGGTCTCGAAGGCTTCTAAGGGTTCACCTTTTAAGATCGAACGAGCCGCTTTGATAGTTTTGTTTAGTTCGTCCGTCTTTCTGTCAACCGTCCGGTTGCCCGTTTCCAGAATCTTCTTTCGAAGCAATCTTTTGCATTCTCCGAGTGCTACTGCTAGCGTATTTTGGTCCTTGTCTTTCTGGCGATGGGTGCCGCTTAGATACGCTGAAGGCGCCAAGCTAATCTGGCACTACCCTTGAATTTTCATGATAGTCCATCCTTCCATCCATCCTGCTGTAGAGCGTTAGGGCTAAAATGCCGTATGTATGTGTGTGTGTGTGTGTGTGTGTGTGTGTGTGTGTGTGTGTGTGTGTGCGTGCGTGTGTGTGCGTGTGTGTGTGTGTGCTTTCAGTGGCCGAAATATCGAAAGGTGAGGGAAACCGGGGAGGGGGAGGGGGGCGGAGTTGGTGGTGGAGAGAAGTGGTGTGTAAACACACTCTCACCACTTGCCAAAATATCAAAGGGAGGGGGGGGGAGAGGGGGGAGAGAGTGGAGGGAGGGGGGGGGAGGTGGCAGCGCGGGAGGGAGGAAAAGAACGTGTGCATGTGTGAAACTCGCCAAAATAGCAAACGGTCCGGAGAGAGGGGGGGGGGGGTAAAAAAAAAAACCAATTAAAGAACTTTTTATAGCATTTTACAGAATTTTAGGTGGATGGGGGTGGGGGGAGGCCGGGTGGTTCCTGAAGCCCTGGAATCATCCCTTCCTCCCCCCCCCCCCGCTCCCCCCTCCTAAATCCGCCCCTGGTCATCTCATGTCGATGCGCATATTATGCAGCAACTAAACTCCCCAGTATCATTGCATAGGAAGAGCGCATTCAAGATTGCCGACTGTCACTGGCTGGATTTGATTTTGGGGGAAAAACAATGTTAATTTTGGTTCTTCTTGCTTTTCTTTTTCCTGACGTTCAAGATAAGATGTAAGTTGTAAGTTTAACCCCTTGACTGTTTGGAGACTCAAATTGTGAGTTTGAAGTAATGGTAAAGTGAACGTCAGAGATCCTCAGCCGTCAAAGGAACATGGATACAAATATGTTTCAGCAAGAGGTACAGGTCTTCATGAGCCCCCGCAACCATCGGGCGCACATGAGGATCTATTCCTCTTGCATTTGGACGAGAGTCACTTTTTTTCCTCGGCAGTGAAGGAATCAAATTCTGTGCCAGCCATTAGAAATAATCTCTTACCATATTTTCATGATATTTTAATTCATTTAGTCCCGACGCACCACATTAAGATATGAATCGACCATGATAGTTCAAGGAGGGTGCCGGAATAGCTTGGCGCCAAGCTATTCTGGCACCACTCTTGAACTATTACGCTCAATTTGTCTCCACAGGTGTAATACAGTCTTCAGAGGACAACTTCAACATTTGAGGATTTCGGTCCTGGGGCAGAATGTGTTAAAAACGTTAGACATCGTTCGGGTGTTTGTTCGGGTTAGCTTTGGGTTTGCTGTGATCAGTGCAGTTTGGTTGCTTGATTAGTGAAGATTTGTACTGCTTTATCTCTTCCTCTGTTTGATAAAGGTGACGGGCGGCACTAAAACCAAAGAGGTCTGTTTATGCTGGTTTGCGATTTCGAACCTTACGGCTTGGAGCCGTAAGGTTCAAAATCGCAAACCAGCACTCGAAAATTTTTCGCTCTAAATATGTACATTCACTGCTGTTAGTGTGTGTCAGTCAGTCTCTTGGAAGGTGTCGAGACCTTGATTAACTCCAGATTTAAAAAAAACAAACATTCGATTGTAAATCTTGTAAAATGCAAGAACATAAGGGCGAAAGAAAGAAACTGTGCTTGAGAAAGACGAAGACAAAACATTTCACTACGTTTCACTTTTCTTCTTGTTGTTTATTTTCGGTGGTACATGGTTCATTAAAATTTAGTGAAATATTTTTGTCTCAGTCTTTCTTAACATGTTTCCTGAAATTGGAGTTGCGTGAACAAAGTATTCCGACATCTATGGTAGTTAACCTGCACATTGAAAATAATTTACTATTCTTCTTCTTCTTCATCTTCTTCTTCATCTTCTTCTTCTTCTTCTTCTTATTATTATTATTATTTATTTTTATTATATTGTTGTTACTATTTTTATCATTCACGTGGTATTGTATACTTTTTCGGACACTGTACCCCGCGTACACTATCCAGTCTTCAGCTGTCCAAGACTTTTCAAGTCTCTGTTGAGAGGTCACGGCGACTTCAGTATTAAAATGAATCTCATTCTGCGGGAGAAATGATCGGGAATGGATGGATGTGTTTTTTAATTTTTTTTTTATTATTGAAGAGTCAAGTGAGTATAATTCCTTGCACTAGCGCACGTTTATAGAGTAAGAATACAAACGGATGTCGAGTGTCGAAGCTCCTCACGACTGTCGTAAACTGTGTTTGTGTTTCCTCATACGAAAGACAGTGGCTACGCACACACGCGCTCAGCGCGGAACTCGTTCTGTTGGTGTGCAGATTACGCCGTTGTCAAAATTTCTTTCTTCTGGCAATAAATTATTTTCATGTGAAGACTGTTGTGTTTCTTTTATATTTAATGCGGACACGCAATCGGGAAAGTGGACAACCGGAAACCGGCCGCTTTACGTAACGTTGAGTTACATTCTCGTAGGAAGCCGGGAGAATTAGTCTTGGACAGTTTAACACCGGACAGTATACACGGCGTAAAGGTCCACACTGGATAGTGAACACGGGTTACTACTTCAGCCCGCCGTGAGATAAGGCTGCAGACATGAACTTTGTAATGACTTGTGCGACTCTTTTTTTCTGGCTGGTTCAGACTTTTATTCTTCCCGCCGTGAGATGGCCCTAGTTGCTTGCTCGGCGTTGAACTGTACTAACAAACTAACTTCTTCTTCTTTTTCTCGAACGCCGTCACACTTGGAGTTTGGCTCTCAAAATGAAATCTGTGGTTTTCTGTAGCGCCTCCACAGGCCCGTACAGTTTATCTATCTATCTATCTATCTATCTATCTATCTATCTATCTATCTATCTATCTATCTATCTATCTATCTATCTATCTATCTATCTATCTATCTATCTACCTACCTATCTATCTATCTATCTATCTATCTATCTATCTATCTATCTATCTATCTATCTATCTATCTATCTATCTATCTATCTATCTATCTATCTATCTATCTATCTATCTATCTATCTATCTATCTATCTATCTATCTATCTATCTATCTATCTATCTATCTATCTATCTAATCTAATCTATCTAATCTAATGTAATGTAATCTTATCATCTTATCTTATCTTATCTTATCCTATCCTATCCTATCCTATCCTATCTATCTATCTATCTATCTATCTATCTATCTATCTATCTATCTATCTATCTATCTATCTATCTATCTATCTATCTATCTATCTATCTATCTATCTATCTATCTATCTATCTATCTATCTATCTATCTATCTATCTATCTATCTATCTAATCTATCTATCTATCTATCTATCTATCTATCTATCTATCTTATCTATCTATCTATCTATCTATCTATCCTATCCTATCCTATCTATCTATCTATCTATCTATCTATCTATCTATCTATCTATCTATCTATCTATCTATCTATCTATCTATCTATCTATCTATCTATCTATCTATCTATCTATATCCCGTAGTCTTGCCGACCGTTGGGGCACCACTGATGACTTGGCAACCAGCTCCCTCCAATCCTCTCTGTTCTCTGCCATTCTCAGCGTATCGCCCAGCTTCAGTCCTGTCCACTCTGAGATATTGTCCTCCCATCTTTTCCTCTGTCTTCCTCTCCTTCGTCCTCCTTGCACAATGCCTTGCAGGATTGTTTTGGCAAGCCCTGCTGAACGCGTGACATGCCCATACCACTTCAGTTTGCGTTTTCTCACAATGGTTAATAAGTCTTCATAGGGCCCGATGGCTTGCCTGATTCTGCTTCCCACTTCCTTGTTTGTGATGTGATCTATGTATGAGATGCCAAGCAGCCTTCGTACAGCTTCAAAAACTAACTATTCTTATCCCCCTTGTGCATGCGAGAAAGAAACATACTACAATCACCGGTACTGTAAACAATCTCGGTGCCTATAGCCGTTATCCTTTTTTTTTTTTAGCATATTAGTGAGTCAATTCTTTTCTTAAAGAAATCAAAGCTCATCATCGGTATCTGTGTTGCCCTTTCCAAATGCAGGTACCGGTTTCTCGTACTGTTGCTGCATACAAACACAAAGTAAACGTCAAAACTCCTGTCGAATTTTGGATCCAGTAAGACACTAGAGGTAGAAATTAATGGCACTGTTGCTGTACCACAAAAATAATAGAGGAACCGCATCAGCGAATTATTCCTGCCTTCTTTAACGAAGCATATGTCGTACATGATGAGCACTGCGAACGGGCCGGTAAGTAGTAAGAGTGTCACCGAGCGTATAATACGAGTCACAGTGACAGAAGACACTTTCTTTCTGCGATCAGCAACATGTTCTTTTGTCAGCTTCATTCGGGCTTCTCGCACAGACACCGCCAGTTTCCACACTAGTACCGAGTCACTGACGGCAAGAAAGACGAAAGTTAGAAGGGAAGCAAAGAAGAAGTCTGTCAATGACCAGATGTTAAGGAAGAATGACGAGTACTCGACAGACTTTGATGGTATGCAGCTTAACACTGTACCGTTAATCTATTGACCACCTCATATCCGTAGATGATACGAGAATAAACAAGGGACACAGCCAAACTCATCGATATAATCGAGCCTTGTAATGTTCTCTGGCTGCACATCACTCTGAGACGATGCGGCCAGACAACAGAAACAGCTCTCTGTAATGTCACAGCCACCAGTAACCACGCCGACAACGCTCCAGAATTGTA
This sequence comes from Semisulcospira habei, assembly GCA_036245525.1. Taxonomy (NCBI): domain Eukaryota; kingdom Metazoa; phylum Mollusca; class Gastropoda; family Semisulcospiridae; genus Semisulcospira; species Semisulcospira habei. The sequence continues at coordinate 304,000,500 of BTPG01000001.1, read as the reverse complement.
CAAGGCGCATGTTCACATTTCGCAAAAGAAGTCATTGGACATAAAAATGTCGAACCCAGACAGAAGTCTAATTCACCTTCGGAAGATTCCCGAATACAGAAGGCACAAGTCAGACAGTGCCAGTGCAATAAACAACAACAACAACATCAACAACAACAACAAAACGCGCAATGACGTATGTCCAGATTGCATTCGACTGAGACGTACGAATGTCATCACATTTCCAAAAGTTCCCACAGTCAGTATTACAGGACTGAAAACGGCCTCCATTGTTTTAGTTACAGTGTCAAAAGAAAAAGCTTCAATCATTTTTGATGGAGTCCTGCATAAACGCAGACAGAGAAGTATTTTCAGCTATAGCTTCCATTGCGGATGCAGACACCTAATTCGCTCAAGATGCACAATGGAGTCTTGCTTATATGTGTGCAGAGTTACCGCTAATCGACGGTAGAGATATGCTTCAGGATGTGACGAAACAAGTCAACTGTACTTTTTTTTACAAGAGTGAAACGTCGCAAACGCTCTGCACACTGTTTTCGAAAGAGTCTGTTTAAATAAGTACCGCAAAGACATAGATACATAGATAGAGAAATGCAAAATAAATAAATAAATAAATATTTATTTATTTATTTAACTTTTTTCACTTTATATCACTGAGCGATTGCACGACACATAAAACATTTTTGACAGAATGTGATTATACCTGATGTATAGTTTATGATCAACTGTTCTATTTACTGTGACTTAGGTTCAAACGAATGACTTTTGTCACAGACCTGTCAGTCACTGTCATGTTGAAGTCATCTCTATCTCTATTAGAAGTAGTGTTGTGTGTGTGCGTGCGCGCGTGCGTGAGTGCGAGTATGAGTCCATAAGCGTAGCTTTTCTGAATGGTGACTTTATAGATTGTTTATAGAGTGCGTTGTATTTTTTAAAATACTTTTTATAAGTTGCGTTTTTGTAATTATTTATTTTTGTACAATTAGTTTTTGTTAAGCGCCTAGAGCTCTAATCCGAGGTTAGGCGCTATACAAGTACTCATTATTATTATTATGGAACCCTTCTAGTTGTATGCAATTTAAGTTTGCTTTTCTTGTTTCGTTTACATGAACTTTTTGCGAGACATTATAACAATAAATCACTGAGGGGGTTTACAAAGTACCTCACATCATATCATAACATGTACACGGGAATAAACCACACATTTTCTGTAATTTCAAAATAAATGTCTTGTATTTTAATCTAAGAGAGAACATAATATGACAAACGGCAAACAGATTATAACATGAAGTTGGAAAAGTTGGAAAAAAGTTGCAACCATACATCACATTCTGTTTTATCTCCAGTATGCATGTGCTATTTGATTATTTTTCATCATTTATTATTACATCATTATTGTCTGATTCTACGTTTTTAGGCCTAGTGTTTCTTTTTTTTTATTTCATTTGTTTGTTGTTTTATTATGTAATCAGTTAGTTAGTTGTTTACTATTTTGTTATTCATTCAATAACTGTATTCACTTATTCATTCGTTCGTTCATTAATTTATTTCCAGTAACCAAAGGTTCCGCGCGGTCCGACTACGGCCTACATGGGACTGAGGACCTTTGGTTTTTTATGTTATTATAATTTTCTCTATTATGTTTATTTATTTATTTATTTATTTATTTATTACAAGTAAAGGAAATGTACTAGCACTGTCTGTTGTATTCATATGTATTTAGAACACGGTTAATTCATTCAGCCTCTACAGGAGAAGATAGATTGACCATGATAATTCAAGGGTAGTGCCAGATTAGCTTGGCGCCTTTCTATTTCCTCATCGCCATAGTCTGTTGTTGGGGCGTAAACTTGTACAATGGTGATATTGAATTGGGTTGCCCTCAAGCGTGTGGTGATAAGCCTACTGGACACTTGCCGAACAACTCATGACGGTGTTCACGATGTCTTTGTGGACGAGAAATCCGACATCCTGTTCGTGTTTGTCTTCTCTGCCACTGTAATACAGTTTGTGGTTTTTCTGGGTTGATGTTTCCCCAAGGTTCTTCCATCGTACTTCGCAAAGTCCTAGGATAGTCCAATGGTATCTGTTCATTTCGTGTGTCAGTTCCTCTACCTTTCCAGGCGTTCTTAATGTTCTGACGTTCCAAGTGCCAACACTCATGTTGTTCTGGCACGGAATTTTGGTGGTGATGGTGCACCAGTAACACACTTAACACCTCTGTCCTGGCGCAAGACAGAAGGCGCGGTCATTGTTCCGGGTGACGACCGAGCCGGTATGGATTGAGGTAAGGTTGTCATTGTATGTGGTGTGTCTTGGGCAAAAGAACCTGGCGGAGCCCATCCCCCTCTCCAGGCTGTTAACCACAACCGAAACTCCACATAACTTGTGGCTCGCCTTGGTCCTAGACACGAGGCCAATGAGACCCTCATGGGACTCCTTCGCCCTGGGTGGTGACTTTACCAAGGAAGTTCATACACCCAATCATGTACCGTTACAGCACCCTAGCCTTTGGTTATTCAAACCCTAACCTGCAAGGCAGCAAGGGACTCGTGGAGGGCGGGGTCGTCTATGTCCCGTGCAGATGTGAACATCTGCTTATTGCCAATGGTGCAGGGAGACTGGGATGCCAAAATAGGTGAGGATGCTGCTAGGAACTGGAAAGGCACATGCGAACGCTACTGCAATGCAGAGACCAACGACAGAGGCTTACGGCTCCTGGAATTTGCCAGCTCAAATGATCTAAAGCTGATGAACACGTTTGACCAACACAAAGCATCCAGAAGGTGGACATGGCACAGCCCGAACGGACAGCACCATAACCAAATTGACTACATCATGGTGAAGAGACGCTTCCAAACCAGTGTGAACATTGCAAAGACAAGAAGTTTTCCAGGAGCAGACATTGGAAGCGACTATGACTTAGTAATGACTTCCGGCTCCGACTAAAAAAGGTCAACAAGCAGGGTCCCACCAGAATCAAGTTCGACCTCGAGAAGCTGAAAGACCAGAGGTAGTGGAAGCCTTCCAGGCAAAAATATGAGGAAAATTCGCGCCACTGCTACTTTTAGGTGCAGAAGACACGGACGTGAACACACTGATCGACACATTTAACACTGTTGTAAATAGCCAGTGAGATCCTTGGCAAACACCGACAAGCAAAGAAACCGTGGGTTACAGCTGACATCTTTGTTCTATCTGACAAGCGTCGACAATTAAAGAAAAAGAAATCAGAGGTAGAAGGAGCTAAAATAATAATAATAATTACGGTATTAATAATGCGCTTATCTTATAATTATTATAACTCTAAGCGCGCACTCACAACTCGCGCACGCATGCGCACGCTTTAGACAACGACTCACGTACCACAAATAATGAAATACATTACGAAGGTCAGCTTGGGGTGGGGAGTGTGGTGGTATGGTGCTAGAACTGTTGAAAGAGGTGAGTTTTGAGGACGCACTGGAAGAAGGAGAGAGAGTGTTTCTGACGGAGAGAGAGTGGGAGAGTTTTCCAGGTGGATGGGCTCTATACTGAGAAGGAGCGGGGGCCGAAAGTGCTGAGTTTGGTGCGGGGATGTGGAGGCGGAGAGGGTCGGAGGCGGAGCGGAGGGAGCAGGGAGGAGTGTAGGGGTGAAGTAAGTTTGAGAGATAAGCAGGAGTGCAGTTGTTTAGGGATTTGTAGCAGAGAGACTGAATCTTTTATTGGATGCGTTGGGGGATGGGAAGCCAGTGAAGGAGTTTGAGCAGGGGAGTGATGTGGTCGGATTTTTTCTTTCTGAGGACGAGGCGGGTAGCATTGTTCTGGACGCGCTGGAGAGTGAAAGTGGTGGAGTGAGGGAGGCCGGAAAGGAGAGAGTTGCAGTAGTCGATGCGAGATATGATGAGAGAGACAGCACGTTTGGTGGCAGCTTCTGTAGTGAGGTATTTTCTGATCTGACTGATGCGGCGGAGGTGGAAGTAGCATGCCTGGGCCATGGCGGAGACGAAGGTGGTCATGGAAAGAGAGGAATCGAGGATAACGCCGAGGTTTTTGGCCGAGTCAGAGAGGGAGATGGGGGTGCTGTCGAGTTGAAGGTGGAGAGAGGGAGGGAGCTGGGAAAGTTTCTGGCGAGTGCCTACCAGCATCGCTTCGGTGTTGTTGTCATACAGTTTAAGCTTGTTGTTGTCATCCAGTTTTTCACGTCTTCGTAGCAGTACGAGTCAGTAGTGACTGAGTGTTGTCGAGTTTGTCTTTGTCTAGTAGTTGTGAGTCGTCAGCGTAGAGGTGGTGGTGTATGTGGTGAGACTGGATGATGTTGGACAGGGGAGAGGTGTAGAGTGTGAAAAGGACTGGGCCCGGGACGGACCCCTGTGGAACTCCGCAGGAGAGCGTGACTGGGTTGGAGAAGACGCCGTCGATGGTGACGGACTGCTGTCAGTCGGAGAAGTAGGAGAGAAACCAGGAGTGAGCAGAGTCAGTGATGCCAAAGGAGTGGTGAAGGCGGAGGAGGAGAATAGAGTGGTCTTTAGTGTCGAAGGCGGCAGAGAGGTCGAGTAGCGTAAGAAGTGAGATGTTGCCCAAGTCGGTGGAGAGAAGCAGGTCGTTTAAGATATGTAGAAGGGTGCTGTGATGTTTGCGATAGGCAGACTGGAAGAGACTGAGGAGGTTGTTGTCGGCGAGGTGGAGGTTGGGCTGGTTGAGAACGACCTTCTCAATAAGCTTGGACAGGAAAGAGAGATTGGAGACTGGGCGATGGTTTTTGAGTTCGTTTGGGTCGAGGTTGTGTTTTTTGAGGAGAGGACGGACGATGGCGGACTTGAAGATATCAGGGACGGAGCCGTTCTCTAGAGATGTGTTGATGATGTCGGTAATGAATGGCAGAAGTTTTGGAAGGCCGTCCCGGTAGAGAGAAGCTGGGAGAGGGTCTAGATCGCAGGTTTTGAGAGGCATGGACTTTATTGTCTTGAGGACTTCGTCCTGAGAGACGGGCCGGAAGGACGAGAGGGGGGTGCCGGAAAAGGGGGTGTCGGGAGGGCAAGGCGGAGAAGGCAGAGTGTCGAGTGTGTTGCGCAGAGTTTGGATTTTGTCGGAAAAAAAATAGGTGGAAAAAGCGGACGGGAGTTCTTCTTTGCTGTGTGTGTTGTGGAGAGGAGAGTCTTTAGAAATGCCTAGGAGTGTGTTCATTGTAGCTTAGAGGGTTTGGAAGAAGTGGATTCCAGGATTTTGTTTTGAAGGTGTTTACGTTTGGAGTCGGAGATCATTCTGCAGACTTTGGATCTAGTTGTTTGGAAGATCTGTCTGTGAACGGTGAGATCAGATGAGCGCCAGCTGCGTTCCGCTTGTCGGCGCTCGCGCTTGGACCCAGCTATGTCGTCAGTGAGCCAGGGGGAGGGGGGGTCGGTTGGGTATGGAGGAGGTGGTGACAGGTGCATGGGTGTCTAGAAGTTTTCGAAGGGAGGAGTCGAAATGAGATGCAAGATCAGGAGAGGAGGCGGGGTCCAGGAGAAGGTCGACAGCTTCGTCGAAGAAGCTCTCTCGGTTGACAGATTTTAGTTTGCGACGAGAGACAAGGAGCTTGGGTTTGTTTTTTTTTTCGGGGGAGGTAGGTTGAGGGAGACGAGAATAGCGAGGTGGTCAGGGAACAATACAGGGAAATACCAGGATATCAAGAAAAGCATAAAAAAGGCAAAGAATAAGTGGATTGAAGATCAGTGTAAACATGTAGAAGAAAATCTAAACAAAAATAATAGCAAAAAAGCATACCAGCTGGTGAAAGACCTGACCAGTGTAAAACAAAGACGCTCCTCGATCAGTCAAGATAGTGAAGGGAACTGACTTACAGAAGAGCAAGATATACTGATAAGATGGAGAGAGTACTGCTCAGATTTGTACAACCACCAAGCCACGGGGGACCCAGGCATACTTGTCAACCCACCCGTGACCAATAATGACAACTATCCCATCCTACGAGAAGAAGTAGAGGCTGCAGTGAAGTCGCTAAAAAAAAGAGAAGGCAGCAGGGGCAGACAACATCCGTGCAGAGCAAGTCCAAGAAGGGGGAGAAGACATGATAAGCGCTTTACTAACAATCTGCAATAAGATCTGGCAGTCAGGGGATTGGCCCACACCATGGACCCAATCACTTATAATAACTCTCCCCAAAAAGGCAACTTACATCAATGCCAGAATTATCGCACTATCAGTCTTATATGCCACCCAAGCAAAGGCATGTTAAAGATCCTACTGAATAGGCTGAAGCCACAGGCAGAGGAAATCATAGCTGAGGAACAGGCAGGCTTCAGACCAGGGCGCAGCACAACTGAGCAGATCTATGTAAAAGACCTCAATCATGTCTTTGTGGATTTTAAGAAAGCGTTTGAAAGGGTGTGTCATGCAGCCCTTTGGTCCACCATGAAGCTTTACAACATCAATGCCAACCCGATCAAAGACATAGCAAACCTTTACAACAAGGCCACTAGCGCAGTCTGCTTCAACGGCAAAAAAGGAAACTGGTTTAGGACTACAGTTGGAGTCAGACAAGGCTGCTTGTTCTCACCTACTCTTTTCAACATCTTCCTGGAAAGAATCATGACAGACGCTCTAAAAGACCATGAAGGAACTGTCAGTATTGGATGCAGAACAATCACGAACGCGCTTTGCGGGCGATATTGATGGCCTTGCAGGAACAGAGAAGGACCTAGCTCAGGTGGTGGAAAAACTGGACAGTACCGCCATTGCGTGTGGGATGGAAATCAGTGCAGAGAAGACCAAACTAATGACCAATAACACCAGTAGCATTGGCCCTGACGTCATGATTGGAAGCCAAAAACTGGAAACCGTTAATAAATTCAAATACTTAGGAGCCATTGTGACAGATGAGAGATCAAAACCAGAAATACTGTCCATGATTGCGCAGACAACATCATCACTGACAAGATTGAAGACCATATGAAGGACAGAAACATCACACTCTGCTCCAAGATCAGACTGATGCGCTCCTTAGTCATCTCAGGATTTTTGTATGCCTGCGAGTAATGGACCCTCACAGCAGACCTTGAAAGGCGGATACAACCCACTGAAATGAGATGTTTTCGAAGGCTGCTTGGCATTTCACACAGAGATCACACGACGAACGAGGAAGTGGGAAGCAGAATCAGGCAAGCCATCGGGCCCTATGAAGACCTATTAGCCATTGTGAAAAAACGCAAACTGAAGTGGTGTGGGCATGTCACGCGTTCAGCAGGGCTTGCCAAAACAATCCTGCAAGGCACTGTGCAAGGAGGACGAAGGAGAGGAAGACAGAGGAAAAGATGGGAGGACATTATCTCAGAGTGGACAGGACTGAAGCTGGGCGATACGCTAAGAATTGCAGAGAACAGAGAGGAATGGAGGGAGCTGGTTGCCAAGTCATCAGTGGTGCCCCAACGGTCGGCAAGACTTCGGGTTATAGACAGACAGACAGACAGACAGACAGACAGACAGACAGACAGACAGATAGATAGACAGATAGTGCCAGATTAGCTTGGTGCCTGTAGGCACTCCATAAGCAATAGATTTCCATGTCCCCCATAACCCGCCCGTCAGGTCCGTCCATTATCACGTCGGTGCCGTGGACATTAAAGCCCGAACTAACCAGTAGACGCAAACCGAAGTGATCGGGGCGATCCAGAAAGTTAGTTGGGGAGGAAGGGGGGGGGGGGGGTCGAGAGGGGTGTGTGTGAGGGGGGGGGGGGGGGAGGCTGAAATCGTGATTCGTGATTGGCTTTTTTTCGGTTCTCGTCATACGTGATCGCATTTTTTACGGTCTCGTGATCTGTAAAAGACGGGGTCGTCGTGAAACGTGAAAGCTCAAAATAAGATTTTCGTTAACTGGGAAAACGTCATGGTTTATTCGTGAAAGGTGACATTTTCATGTCAGACTGTACATCTCCTCCCAATACCCCCATCCCCCGCCCCTCCCACCCACACCCCGTCGTGAAAAAGGATATGAACGCGGTACCCTCTCTCTTCAAGTGTCATTCCCGTCGTGAAACATGAACGCTGTTTTAGTATCGTGATCCGTGAATTCGTGATGATACCCCCCCCCCCAATACCTCCCCCTCCCCTCATCCAGCGAAAAGTTTCCTTTAGTTCGTTCTATAAATGGGCTCAATCTACTGTCGTGGACCTGATTATAATTTGGCAATAACTTCTTTTATGTTCAGTCTAGTCGTGACACACAAGAAGAACATTTTCCTGGCGGCCTGCTCCAATGACTAACTGCTAAATGACAAACTGTGCAACCCATATTGCATGCAAACGTCTAGTGACTCGCTGTATCTGTACGCACACGCCATCTTGGCTGTTTGCATTTCAAGAGAACTAAAAATGTCATGATACTTAACCCTTTCAACGCGTAGCAAATTTTAGAGGTGCCACTGAACGATTATGTACCAGTTCCTTGAGATCGATCGATCACGATAATTTAAGGGTAGTGCCAGATTAGTTTGGCGCCTGACGGCGCCAAGCTAATCTGGCACTACCCTTGAATTATCGTGACCGATCTATCACTTGCTGTTAGCGTCGGGGCTATATGGGTTAAAACCAATTAAAAAAAGCCCGCGGCTCCCACGGGCAGATTAATGGAACCCTCCCAGTCATAATAAAAAGTTTTCTTCTTTGTGTGTTTTTAAAATGGGAGATACAAATTCCCATACATAATTTCTTCTAAACTAACGTCCTAGTACACGCAGCCACCGGTTTTTGGAAACATTGTCGGGGGCTCTATACGCAAGCGGGCTATTGTCCCTGAATGGCAATATGTCTGGTGCACATGACCCACATATATTCTTCTATTCAAATGAGATGAATGAAGGTGTACTTGTGGTGTACTGCCTGTCCTTCCCGGTCATATAGACCTACCGGGGAGCACGTATCATATGAACGCCAAGCGAACGCAATACAGTCGACGACGTTTAACTCATTCGAGACGTGCCGACTCCGGATAACCGACTTATGCCGCGTATCCGGAGGCGGCACGTCTCGAATGAGTTTAGTCCAACCTGCACGAAACATTTTCTTTGTTTCGACGTACGTTCGACTTTAAACACGGAGTTGTTCGACTTGAGCGTTGTTGTTGTGTTTTTTTGTTTTGTTTTTTTCACGAGGCTAAATTATGTTCGCAACACATAACATTCTTCTAAGATAAGAATAAGATATAAAAGGTCATATTAAAACAGACACAAAGAACCTTCTGACAAAAGCACATCACAATTTACTGACACCTAAAATGAATCTCTCAAATGCCGGGGTGAGAGAGAGAGAGAGAGAGAGAGAGAGAGAGAGAGAGAGAGAGAGAGAGAGAGAGAGAGAGAGAGAGAGAGAGAGAGAGAGAGAGAGAGAGACGATGATGATGATGATGATGAAACGTTTTATTGACAGGATAATGTTTTAGGCGAAACGCCTCCGTTACAACTGTCCTGTTAGAAAAGAAACATTAACAGCAAAGAGGGAGAGAGAGAGAGAGAGAGAGAGAGAGAGAGAGAGAGAGCGAGTGAGAATCAATGAATCAATGAAACTTTATTTTACACCGGTTTAGGCATTGACATCGTCATCGACACAGCCATTTTGCAAACCTGCGTTGCTAACAACTGCAAGTCTAACTACAAATATACATACATATAAGTAAGCATAATACTTGCAAACAATCGACAACACTGTTCACATAGACAGACATACTCATAGACTCACAGACACCCCCCACCCCACCCGCACCCCCCCCCCCCCCCTCTACACATAGAGCTAAGAAGTCCAAATGATAAATAAAAAGGATAACAGGCTTAATTGGAAATAAATTGGACCCAGCATAAAAAGAGACATACAAGTGGTTAAGGCATCCCTACGAGTGATCCACAAAATATTTGCATAGACCCTTTTTAAAACAGGCTAGCGAGGAGGTGGATTTGACCTGGTCGGGAAGCGCATTCCAGATAAGTGTCCCTGATAAGGATAAGCTAGTTGTATATAGATCAATCCTTGGTTTTGGGACTATGAAAAGCTTTCTGATGTTTCCAAGCTTGGACTCAGACTTACGGAACAAAGTGGAGATGTACTCTGGTGTTTTGCGTTTCCACACTTTGAACATAAAGGTTACTTTGTAATATTTAAAATGACATTGAAGAGGCAGGAGACCTGCTTTTGAGAGCTTTTCTTCAGTGCTTAGGTGTGGATCAGGGCAGATTATTTTGGCCGCTCGTCTGTGTAGGGAATTGATTCTCTTTAAATGGACCTCACTACATCCATCCCATACCGTTGACGCGTAATCGATATAAGAACATACGAGAGAGAGAGAGAGAGAGAGAGAGAGAGAGAGAGAGAGAGAGAGAGAGAGAGAGAGAGAGAGAGAGAGAGAGAGAGAGAGAGATTGATTGATTGATTGTACATTGCTTAACGTCCCGACAGCAACAAGGCTTTCTCAGGACGTGCCTGCACTGCTTGTGAAAAAAAAAATAAACAGAACATTGAATGTATGTCGCCAGCCGGTCAAATACATTAAATAAACCTAACACATGGGGCCTAAATAAAGCTAAGACCATCTAGCAACACACATCCAATATCAAGAGCTACAGGCAGCGCAGACAGTAGGGAGAGTTTTAAAAAGGCAAATACAGGTGAATGGACAAAGGGTAGACAGAAACACATGCCCCAGAATAGAGAGAAAAAAACCACCCTGTGGGGCTGACCAGGGTGACCCTGGGAACTAAAAAATACCTAACCCCACCCAAGTCCCCCAGGGCAGACCCGGGTGGGGTAGAGAGAGAGAGAGAGAGAGAGAGAGAGAGAGAGAGAGAGAGAGAGAGAGAGAGAGAGAGAGAGAGAGAGAGAGAGAGAGAGAGAGAGAGAGAGAGAGAGAATGTCAATGACAATGACTCTTTATTTTCTAAGGATAAAAAGATTTAGGTCTGAAGACCTTTCTTCGATCTTGTCCTTGCTAAACTACTTACACAAACACTCACGGGGCCGCACGCACTGACACACCATAAGCGCCCAACAAGTGCGTGCTGATTATCCAATGGTGTCTGCATTTTAACACGCACTCGTCAGGCGAGTCACACTGGTTCCCCCCCCCCCCCACCCCACCCTTCCCGCCCCCCTCGATCAGCTGCCGCTCGAAAGCGACAGTAGGGATACAACCAGTGTGTAGGCGATTATATACAGGATAATCATAAACACACTTGATACAGGTAATGAGATATACATTCGATACCATCCAACAAATGTTCCATAAGATTACCAAAAAAAAAAAAAACACACAAAAAAAAAACACACAATCAGATAGACAAATTGAAAATACCACGTCATTTTTTAGAAGACCCACATATATTCAGGCAGTGTATATATATATATAAGGCAGTTTACACTTACATTTGTAGCAAATCATGCTGATGAAGCCGTGTCTTGAAAGCATTTATGGTCGTGATAGATTTTATTTCTTTTGGAAGTAAATTCCATTCTTTGGGCTGCTGAATATGACAAGGACGATTTAAAAATGTCAAGGCGGGGCCTAGGCACTACCCGGTCGTTCCTCAGTGTCGGGTACGGAGTGTTGGGAGCCTTAAAGAGGGCAGCAAGATATCTTGGTGATTTTCTAAGAGTGATCTTACGCATAAATGCACATTTATTGAATAGAATGTGCTTAAGGAGGAGCAACATATTTAATTTTGCTAGTTTGTCGTCGGTACTCAAAGGGGTGTGGAAATTTTTAGGATACGCTTTGCCGCACTATGAAGTGAATTTATTCTTTTTAAAGAAATATCGCTGCATCCATCCCATACTGTCAATGCATAATCTAGATGAGATTTTATGTGTGCATTATAAAACTGCATGGTTGAAACGTCGGTGAATTGAACTAGTCTAGATAACAAATACAGATATTTTGACAAAACCTTACAAATATGCGAGTGTCAACTGAGCTGGTCGTATACAGTGACACCAAGCAAACGACGTTCTCTAACTTGCTCTATTGGGTGCTGTTCAAGGGAAAGTTTGAGTGACGGCGGGCTCAGCTGATGCTTTTGCCTTGTTGTCACAAGCATACATTACGTCTTTGATGGATTTGGAATCATGGAATTAGTCTGACACAAATCAAAGACTTCATTTATTGATTGCTGGAGGAAACTAGTGATTGTGGGCCCGTCCGGCGCAGACACATCCAAAGTTTCATCTTCCCCCACACGGGTCTGCCCTGGGGGACTTGGGTGGGGTTAACTACTTTTTAGTTCCCAGGGTCACTCTGGTCAGCCCCACAGGGTGGGTTTTCCTCTAAATTCTGGGGCATGTGTTTCTGTCCATTCACCTGTATTTTCCTTTTTCAAATTCTCCCTACTGTCTGCGCTGCCTGTAGCTCTTGATATTGGATGTGTGTTGCCAAATGGTCTTGGGTTTATTTAGCGTCTTGGACCGGCTGGCGACATTCATTCAATATTCTGTTTAGTTTTTTTTTTTTCACAAGCAGTGCAGGCATGTCCTGAGAAAGTCTTGTTGCTGTCGGGACGTTAAGCGATGTACAACCAATTACAACCGAAGTTGCATCTTCTGCAATTAAGCTACAGGTAACGTCAGGTTGTGAGATATGTAAAGGTAAGTCATGTATATACAGTGTGAACAATAAAGGCCCGAGAATAAATCCTTGTGGCACGCCATGCATAATCAGCCCCTCAGAGGACGATTTGCCGTGTACGCAGACATACTGAGAGAGCGAGAGCGAGAGAGAGAGAGAGAGAGAGAGAGAGAGAGATAGATTGATTGATTGATTGATTGTACATTGCTTAACGTCCCGACAGCAACAAGGCTTTCTCAGGACGTGCCTGCACTGCTTGTGAAAAAAAAAATAAACAGAACATTGAATGTATGTCGCCAGCCGGTCAAATACATTAAATAAACCTAACACATGGGGCCCAAATAAAGCCAAGACCATTTAGCAACACACATCCAATATCAAGAGCTACAGGCAGTGCAGACAGTAGGGAGAGTTTTAAAAAGGCAAATACAGGTGAATGGACCAAGGGTAGACAGAAACACATGCCCCAGAATAGAGAAAAAAATCACCCTGTGGGGCTGACCAGGGTGACCCTGGGAACTAAAAAGTACCTAACCCCACCCAAGTCCCCCAGGGCAGACCCGGGTGGGGGGAGAGAGAGAGAGAGAGAGAGAGAGAGAGAGAGAGAGAGAGAGAGAGAGAGAGAGAGAGAGAGAGAGAGAGAGAGAGAGAGAGAGAGAGAGAGAGAGAGATAATAATGATGGTGATGATGATGATGAGGGAACTTTATTTATCAAAGGTAAAACGTTTTGACAGAAACAAATCGTCATTTTACAAACTTGCCGTTGACAACATCTGCAATATAAAATAGGTTAGCATAAAAAAAAAATACATTATATTTACACACATTATTTCATGCAAAAATAATTTAAAGTAAAATAGAAACAAAATAATAATAATTTAAAAAATATTTATATATATACATAAAATAATAACACTCAACATTCGTCTTTACACACACACACACACACACACACACACACACACACACACACACACACACATACACACACACTATACATAAATGCATGTGGCACTTGGAAATATTAACCATCACGGTTTGTTTAAATAAGTGATGTTATGTTTGGCTCATCAGATAATCAAAAAGTTTCGTTTCAAAGATTCCAAGCGAGGTTATAGTCTTTAAATGTGCAGGAATAGTGTTCCATACAAACGGTTCAAAAAATGATAAACTATTTATGAAAGAGGTCAATTCTAGGCAGAGGTAGGGGTAAAGTATTGTTCCTTGATGTCCGTTCCCGTTCTTGATGTGGCATAAATTTGGTGGTTAAATACTGCGGTGTCATGTATTTAAAATCTTGTGCATGAGGATGCATTTGTTAAAACCAAGTTGTTGACCCACGCCGAGAATGTTTAGATGTCTAAATTTGTCTGTGGTATCTATCATTTTGACTGCTCTTTTATATATAGAGTTTAACCTGTTCATGTGAACATCACTACAGCCGTCCCACATTGTGGAGACATAATCAACACGAGACTTGATATGGGCATGAAAAAACAGTTTACCAGTATGTGTATCCGTTACTTGTCTAAGCTGGGACAACAGGGACGTGTTTTTAACAATGGTTTTACTGACCGTATTTATATGCGTCTCACACCATAGTTGTTCGTCAATGTGTATTTCCAAAAATGTAAGCTCTGTGACTTGTTCTATCGGTTTAGCATTTAGTTGTAAATGTAACGGCTGTGGTCGGCGTTGGTGTTTTTGTCATGTAGTGATAACAAAATATTCTTTGTTTTTCCTGGATGAAGAACCATATGATTCACTCTGCATCAGTCGGAAACCTCACTCAGACTACTTTCTAAGCTAAGGTTAATGTCAGCTGGTTTTTTTACCCTAAACATGGAGGCTCGTATCGTCCGCAAACAGGTTGCAGTTGACATCAGTCTTAGTAATATGCAAAGGCAAATCAATAATGAATATTATAAATAGAAGAGGTCCCAAGATCGACCCCTGGGGGACACCATAGTTAACTTGTCCTTGTTTAGAGTATTTTCCATGAGTATATACCTTTTGTTTTCTGTCTTTTAAGAATGATCTAAAGAATGCTATGGCGGTTTCACTTATATAGTATGCTGCTAGCTTCTTTAAGAGAATGTCATGGTCGACAAGATCAAATGCTTTATGTAGGTGTAAGAAAACAGCTCCAGAAATCAGGTTTTTATTTATTGATTCCAACCAGCTGTCTACAATGTGTGTCAGTGCTGACTGATATGAATGTTTTGATCTAAAGCCGGACTGATGAATATTCATTAAATTGCCCTTTTCTACTAAATCAAGGACGTGTTTTTGTATGTGTTTTTCAAGGGGCTTTGATAAGGCCCACAAAAGTGAGATAGGACGGTAGTTATTGACATCTTCAAGATCTTTTGATTTAGGAATTGGAATTACCTTGGCCTCTTTGAAAATAGTTGGAAACGTGCTGTGTTTTATACAGAGGTTAAAGATATAAGTGAGTGCCTCTACCGTATATGGTAGTGACATTTTCAGAATTTTGTTGTCGATACCATTCATCCCAGTGGACTTTTGTTGGGCATGCTAGAAATACATTTTCCTACTTTAGCGACGGTAATATCAGGAATGATGAATGTCTGCAGTATATATATATATATATATATATATATATATATATATATATATATATATATATATATATATATATATATATATATATATATATATATATATATATATATATATATATATATATATATATATATAT
Organism: Semisulcospira habei; assembly: GCA_036245525.1. Lineage (NCBI taxonomy): Eukaryota > Metazoa > Mollusca > Gastropoda > Semisulcospiridae > Semisulcospira > Semisulcospira habei. The sequence continues at coordinate 303,985,197 of BTPG01000001.1, read as the reverse complement.
ATATATTTTGCCTCTCACTATTTTACCTGTACACTAGGAACTTGGTACTCTGCGTTACTACTTGCAGCTGACTGAGCAAGTGTTTCAGCTGTCGATAGAAAGTGATTATTTAATAGATCAGCTGACAAATGGGATGGAATTTCAGGGGCTGATTTACCTTTCGTTATAACGTTCATGGCTTTCCAAACTGATGCTTTATCTTTTTTGTCCCTAATAATTTCCTGGAAGAACATTTTTTTTGACGCTCTAACTAGGTTTTTAACACGATTTCGTTGTTTCTTACATTCATCAAACTGCATTTCTCTCTAAATGACAAGGCCTGTTTGATATCTACTCTTAACGAGGGTGGCAGGGTAGAGTGCTTTACGCGTTTTTCTCGTATAGGCGCATGCTTATTTATTACCCCAAGGAACAGATCCATCCAGTACGTCAGGGCACTGTCAGGAGAGGTGTCACTGAAAGGAGTATTGCTCAGATCCTGCAGAAAGTGGCCGTTTTTTTTTTTTTTTTTTTAAAGAACGATATTTAAATGTTTTATGTCTCTTTTTTGTTCTCTTTGTCTAGTTCCATGGAGACTGTGCAACATACTGGATATGGTCGCTGACAACTAAGGAGGGAACATGTACATTTGATATTTTATCATCATTTGTCACATAAATATGATCAATCAGGGTTAAAGATGTAGATGTGGTTCTAGTGGGGGTTTTAACTAACCGTTCTAAACCGAATAGTGCTGTTTTTGACGCCCATGCAGCATGGGACCCTTAAGATTTAGAAAGAACGATATTAAAATCGCCCAAAAGAACAACGTCAGCTTTAATTTGATTTACGCTATCCAACATTGTTACGAAGTCATCATGCCAGTCCCAGCTGGCTGCGGGATTTCTATAAATAAAGCCAATGAGGATGGGGGGGGGGGGGGGGTGACTTAGATGTTTTCACTTCTACCCACAAGCTTTCCACTTGAGCTGACTCAGCTAAGTCTTGTCGCCGTTTGACATTACCCAGTATTAAATTATGTATATTTACTGCTAGTTCAGTGTGTTGAGGGCTTGAGGAATTTCTGCGAAGTAATGAGAAATTTGGGACATAAATGGAGTGATCCCTTATTGAACTTTTAAGCCTTGACTCGGACACCAAAAATATGGAAATGTAAGCCGGGGCGTGTTTAGGAACACAATAAATCTGGCACTTTGTTAATTAACTAGAAGTGGTATATGTCAAGATGGCCAATTCGATTTTGCATGTCGGTAACAACGCAAATGAAGCGAGAGATATAATACAAATATGGTCACACAAATAATATTTAAAAAAAAAACCAAACTAATATCAATATAAAATGTTGAAAGAAAAAGCTCAATAAAACAATACACGGCGGAGGATCACAATGTTTATCAAGCGCTTAGTCTGAGTTCAGCAGAATGTTTATGGTTTTCTTGCGTGGTTATGTCAACAAAAAATAACAAAGTCGGAAACTGTAAAAGAAAACAAATAAAAAGTAACTTGTCAAAGTAACTATGCACATTCACCTGTGACAAAGTTCGTAATACACAAAGCTTTTTTGACGACTTAAAAATAAGAAGAAGAAAAAAAAAAAAGAACGAATTTAAAGCCTAAGAAAATGGTGCAACTATAAATATTTCAAAAATCGCTAAGTAAAAAAAAAGTATATTTAAATCGGGAAAGTATAATAGCAGATTGGGAATTACGGTCAATAATTGGTCCACAAAACGCGCAAAGTGGAACTTTATCAAAGAAGAAGAAACTGATGAAAATCACGACTCAAACACGCGCTGTAAAACTGAGAAGGGTGTGTCCTACTAATATTCATACACTGTCGAAATGGCTATCACCTAGGGACGCGTGTCCTAATTTCCGGCGCGTGGCCTGAACTTTTGAAGCAGTAAAAACACGGCGGCACAGTCACTCTCACTAAGCTGCGGCACTCCAGGGGGTGGGGACGGCGGGGGATAGGGGAAAGTTGGGGGGTTGGGGTAGGGGTACACAGGTCGACCGCCTGCCATGTAGGAAAGGGCGCCTATGAGTGTTGAGGTGCGATCATAGCCGGGCTGCTGTGGCTTGTGTTCTGGAGCAGCTCCGGCCTTTGATCCACCGCCATACGCAGAAGGCGCTGGTGTACGGTCAGCATGGTTCCGATCGTGCTGACTGGAGTCTTTTGCACAAGCCTGCTCTTGGTGGAATCGGGGTGCCAGGCTGAAGACTTTCGTCACAGCCTGCTCCTGGCGAAATCGGGGCGCCAGGCTGGAACTGGCTAGGTGCTGAGGGCGCTGGCTGTGCTGATGGCGCTGACAGCACCCCCACACACAGTCATTTTCACTGGCACACCGCTTGTTGGGAAATATCTGTCAACAGCGAAGGTCGGCGGGCCAGGCATTTCGTGATACATAAACACGGCCGCTGGTAAATAGTCCAGTCAATTTACATGAAAAAAGATCAAAAGTTCAGACTAATTCCTTTAGAAACATTGCTTGTCGGAACACTACCTAGATACAGAGAAAAAACACATATAAAAAGTCCGGATGAATCCAAACTGTTTAAGACTTGATTTTATGTGGTTATCTTTCTCACGTCATTTGTTTGGCTGTTTGTGACAATACTGAGCACACAAACACTAAGTCACTGCCCCAAACCCTGTCATGTTGCATGTCAAATGAAAGCTTTTCAACTGAACAATTTGAAAATGAATTACACACATTTGCCGGCCTCTTGCGACCCTTGACCCCAACGAAGGGTCATCCAAAATAGTATGCATAGATGTCTTACCATCATGTAACACTCTACCAAATTTGTGGATAGCATTTTAGAAAAAAAAAAACATATTTTGTCAAAATATGGCTATTTTGGACCTATTTCCTGAGCTCTTTTGACCCTTGACGCTTTTCATGGGTCAACCAAATTAATATGCATAGAAAGGTTTTACCATCAGGTATCTTTGTACCAAGTTTGGGTTTGAAGTTGTAAGTAGTATTTTAGGAAAAATAAATTATGCAAAAATATAGCTATTTTTGTCCAATTGCCTGATCCCCGTGACGTTGAATTTTGTGAGATATCACTCAAATCGGTATCATTAGAAAGGTCTTTCCACAAAGTATCCTTGGGCCAAGTTTGAAGACTGTGGCTGGAATAGTCGCGGAGAAAATGCCAACGTTAAAGTTTACCATGGACTATGGCCGACAGACGGACGACCACTGACCCAGAACATAGACTCACTTTTGCGTCGCACGTGAACCAAAAATTATAATGCTGTTTTTCGATAAGGTTTTCTTTTTAATTTGACCAACAAAAAACCCCACCAATATTTCATAATCTTGTATTTCCAGATCTCTGTGACAATGCCAAACTGAAACAAAATGTGTTCCTGGTTACCTGATATCCTGTACTTTAAATTGTGTTTGGTCATTGTTTCCAACTTTCAGACAATTATACGGAAAAACAATGACATGCTTAACTATGTTGCTCAGGATAATCACACTCATTGGATTCATATGTAAAAGTACCTATAGAAATGAAAGCCAATTTTTCCAAGCCTGCTGATCTCGTCTGGTGAAACTGGCTTCCGTGGAATTTGCTTGATGTCAGCTTTGCTGGGTGTAACAACTGCAACAATACCCATACCATGAAAGGTTCCATGACCATCAAGAGTTGCAGTATTGTGGTCCACATTGTCTGCCACGAAATGAATCACATTCTTCTGTGACTCATTGTTGCCTGGGATGTCAGTGCCTTGAGCTGCTGCTGCATTCAATTCATATTTCTGAAATTCAAATGCAATTTAAAAAGACTTTAAACATCCCATATCATTTGTCATTTTTGTATAATCACATTGTTTATACCATCACATATAACTATCTAATTATTACGTTCAGTTGTGTCCTTCATCATCCTCTCTTCCTGCCACTATCATTGCCCATTACCAACACATACTGTCTTACACACAATATCACACACACACACACATGCATGCACACTCACACACACACTGCCACACACACACACACTGCCACACACTACCACACACACACACCTACCTGAATTTCCTGGTATGAGACACAGAAACCTAGACGATTCAGACTTTCCACCACGAACTTTGAAGCAAACATGTGGTGCACCTGAACCCCCAACCCAAGCTGAAGGGTGCCATGACAGTGCGTGGCCGTGCTGCCTGGATAATGGCCTGTCCCAATGATGCAATCTTCAGGTCACTGTCCTTGGTCACAATGACTGCTTGAAGCAATGTTCTCAGAGAGTGTGGCATGTAATTAATGTAACGACGGTGTTTTCGTGTCGTACTTAATTAAATTGTTACATATATAAACGTGTATGGAATGAGTGTGTGCGTGGGCTTTCTGCCAATCTGTATAAAGGTGGGTGTTCTATCTCTGTTTACTAGACTCTTTCATCCACCACACACGCGCTTACAAACAAGGACAAAGGCCACACAGTTATTTCTCTTTGCCCTCTTTAACTATTTCTCATACACTCATAACATACATTAAACCACACAATTCACATCATATAAACCAATCTGCACAAATAACTAACAGTAACAAGTGGCATATAGGTTATTCACAACTTCAGCGCTCACACATTCACTCGCTACCGTAGAGGTCGTTGTCTCTCTCGAGAGACGTCACTCGACTCCTCTTTATACTAGTGTCGACACAGTCAATATCACATTGACGACTTGACGGAGATTCCCGAACTGAATATTACTATTCAATGACTACTCACAGATTTAGAACATTCCTAGGCGTGAAATTAACGGCGCTAGGCGACAATAGCTACACTGACGGAACACTGCACTGTGGTCCTGTAGCTCGAATCTGTGGCTTACTTCGCTACCGTTGCTGCTCGTAGCACCAGTGATGGTAGGACGAAGGAGAGATGAAGGCTTGATGATGTCCGCATCTGTTCACGTACGTGATGCCTTCAGGACAGCTTCATCGCCCCTACACCAGGGGTGTCCGCTCCGTACCGGCCCCGCTGTATTCAATATACAGCTATCGAATTCTCTAGCCAGAATTCTTCCTCAGAGCCCTAGCGAAAACGACCGCTCGGCTCGACTGGTGTAGCATCTCTAACTGGCAATTATTCCCGATACTACACTGTCACTCCCACACGTGACACGTGAACATCGCTCACCTACATTACCGCACGTGAACATGGCTTATCTGTACATTACCGCTCGTGAACAATGCTTATCTCTATATTATTCGCATGTGTACATTCGGTCCAACTGCTAATGACGTCACACCATCGTCCGACCTAAACCTGCACTAAAGGCGTTCGTTACACTACCCCCCTCTCAACGAAAAAAAGAACCGACCGAGGGGCTTTTTTACAAGTTCGGAGGATAATGTTAAAATACCGTAACGACTATGAAACCTTGATCTATGGAACCGACTGATCACGATCAGCGCGTGACAACAGATCCGCGAACACATTCTGTGTACCTGGAAGTGGTTCGAGAATGAATCTAAACTCTTGTAAGGACAAGGACCAACGCATGATGCGAGAATTCTTAAAGCGACTTGTATGCAAGAACGTCAGCGGTCTGTGGTCAGTCTGGAGAATGAAATCGACCCCCCAAAGAAATTTGGACAATTTCGAAATGGCCCAAACAATAGCCAAACAACATGAGAGGAATAGGAAGACCACCAACATCAACATCTTGGACAACACCAATAGCCACTGAGGGGACAGTATGCAAATGTGAAACGTCCACATGAGGAACAGCACACTGAGGCTCCACAACCTCGACATCGGGAAGCAAAAAAGGAGAAAAGGCCCATCGATATCAATAGCGACCCTCTCGAACGGAGTCGAGATAAGAGGCATAGTTGCCAAAGGAACAGGGGGAACTTTGCCTTTTGAAATTGTCTTCTGACAAATGTCACAAGTGTGAACATAAGTACTCACATCAGCAGAAACACCAGGCCAAAAGAATTGGGACAAAATCCGAGTCAGAGTTCTACGAACTCCACAATGACCAGCCAAAAGTTGATCATGCGCAGCAATCATGACTGAAGCACGAAGTTTCTCGGGAACAACAACCTGATGCAAAATATCCTTTGATTTCCGATACCTCCTGTACAAAATATCATCTTGAAAATAGAAAGAAGTAGTAGCAGAACCAACAACCTTTTCTTCACCTGAGGCAGCGAAATTGAAACAACCTTGCAGAGTAGCATCACCTTTCTGCAACTGAATGAGTGCAGCACGAGTGACCTTCAAGTCATCGCACACAGTGACAAGAGGTTTGTGCGGGAGACCTTGTTTCCTAGCCTGAGCACGAGTAGTGACAGCAGCAACAGGGATCACATCAGCAGCAGCAGCAACTCTGGTAGCTTGGGCCTGCTGAACAATCAAACCTGGAATATTACCCACAATCAAGTCAGCAACTGGATCCTCAAGAACACAACAAACCAACTCTCCAGCAAAATATGGACAAGAAACAACTATTTTAGCCTGCTGGTAAATGTTGACTTCTCCACCAAAAGTTTTACAACGGACATTACCTGGTACATACTGCTCATCAGAAACCAAACGTTTTCGAACACCACAAATGGTAGCACCTGTGTCTCGCAGGACTGAGCAAGCAGTAGAATTGACAGAACCAACTTCTAAATGCAAGTACCCAGCTGACTGATCAAAAATAGAGCAAACTTCAGAGTCTACAGGGACAACCGCACAACCTGAGCTGGAGTTATTCGTATCATCTGAAGCTATGGTTTTTTTCACAACAAAGGGACAAGTTTTTCGAGTATGACCACCAATGTTGCAAACAGAGCAAGGGTTTGGACTGTTGCGAAGAGGACACTGCCTAGGACCATGACCCTTACCATCACAAAGAGGGCAATTATCAAAATTGGTGTAAAACGAACCACCTCCACGTCCACGTTTCAAAGATCCTCGAGTTTGATCAAAACGACCTTCGACCTTTCGGTTCGAAACCGAGGGTGTTTGGTCTGTCTTTCGAAAACCACCACGATTTCTCCAGTAGCCGCGACCTCGATAGTCTGAGTAACCACCGCGAGAATCTGCAGAGCCAGGAACAGCTTGTGACTCTTCAGCTACACCAACTGATCCGACTGAACCGAAAACTGTAGCAGCCGATCTGCGTGCCAAGTTCTTTCCGGGACGAGCAAGACGATAACTTTCAGCGGTTTTAACCATATCATCTAATGTGACAAGTCCACGCTCGCGAATGAAAGTAGCAAGATCCTGTGACACACATTCAAGAAACTGCTCACCTAACACAAGATTCATAATTCCCTGCATGTCTCTAGGAACACCGGACAAAGCTATCCATCGATCAAACAATCTGTTTAGCTCAATACCAAAAGTTTGGAAAGGTTCGTTCGAGTCTGGTCGGATTTCACGGAACTTCTTGCGAAAACCTTCTGCAGTACACTGGAACTTCTTAAGCAAATTGTCCTTCAATGTCTGATAATCTACAGGACCATGAGCAGCAAGACTGTGGTACAAGTTCAAAGCGTTACCTTCTAACAAAGCGGAAAGAAAGGTAACCCATTTGCTTTGATCCCAGCCAAGGGCTGTAGCACGAGTCTCAAAACGAAAAAGGTATGAATCAATATCATCTTGTCTTTCTTTGAAAAGAGGCAACTTGGGGTAAACAGGTCTAGCACCAAAAGAAGAACTATCCCTACCTCTGTTTCCATGACCAGCATCTTGTTCCTCAAGTCTACGTTCAGAACGTAACTCAAGTTCCATTTGTTTTGTTTTCTCTCTTTCCAGCTGTAACTGAACATCGGCTTGTTTATTCGCTAGCTCAACATCGGCTTGTTTATTTGCTAACGCTAACTGAACATCTGCTTGTCAGGGTCACCAAATGTAACGACGGTGTTTTCGTGTCGTACTTAATTAAATTGTTACATATATAAACGTTTATGGAATGAGTGTGTGCGTGGGCTTTCTGCCAATCTGTATAAAGGTGGGTGTTCTATCTCTGTTTACTAGACTCTTTCATCCACCACACACGCGCTTACAAACAAGGACAAAGGCCACACAGTTATTTCTCTTTGCCCTCTTTAACTATTTCTCATACACTCATAACATACATTAAACCACACAATTCACATCATATAAACCAATCTGCACAAATAACTAACAGTAACAAGTGGCATATAGATTATTCACAACTTCAGCGCTCACACATTCACTCGCTACCGTAGAGGTCGTTGTCTCTCTCGAGAGACGTCACTCGACTCCTCTTTATACTAGTGTCGACACAGTCAATATCACATTGACGACTTGACGGAGATTCCCGAACTGAATATTACTATTCAATGACTACTCACAGATTTAGAACATTCCTAGGCGTGAAATTAACGGCGCTAGGCGACAATAGCTACACTGACGGAACACTGCACTGTGGTCCTGTAGCTCGAATCTGTGGCTTACTTCGCTACCGTTGCTGCTCGTAGCACCAGTGATGGTAGGACGAAGGAGAGATGAAGGCTTGATGATGTCCGCATCTGTTCACGTACGTGATGCCTTCAGGACAGCTTCATCGCCCCTACACCAGGGGTGTCCGCTCCGTACCGGCCCCGCTGTATTCAATATACAGCTATCGAATTCTCTAGCCAGAATTCTTCCTCAGAGCCCTAGCGAAAACGACCGCTCGGCTCGACTGGTGTAGCATCTCTAACTGGCAATTATTCCCGATACTACACTGTCACTCCCACACGTGACACGTGAACATCGCTCACCTACATTACCGCACGTGAACATGGCTTATCTGTACATTACCGCTCGTGAACAATGCTTATCTCTATATTATTCGCATGTGTACATTCGGTCCAACTGCTAATGACGTCACACCATCGTCCGACCTAAACCTGCACTAAAGGCGTTCGTTACAATTAACTTGTTTATCAAGACATTCATCATCTGCAAATTCTGGATAATTGTCTCTTTCATTAGACATTGTCTTTATATCCTTCAAGATAAGTTGTGCTGCTGTCTTGATTAGTTTTGTCGTCTGTGTTTGTTCGTCTGCATGTCTTGCCGACACAAAAAAGTCATGAAGAATCGTTGATGCATTCTTTCTCAAAATCAGCCTTTCCTCTTCCAAGGTCTGTGAAGACAATATCCTCCCCAAAATGCTCTTTCAGTTTTTTTTCGAGATATTGTGCTGTATGGGGTTGCAATGTTGCATCTGCGCCACCTAAGCTGCCCTGCATTACATTGACAAGTTCTTGGACAGTCACCTGGTCATAGTCACTGCATTCTAAGAACTCTACCACATCAAGGAATGCAGCAGCAAGAGTGGGATTTTCAGGTCGTCCTCCTGTCTTCTTCTTCGCTGTGTTTTCTGAAAACACCCGGGGAATTCAGTATCCTGAACGAAAATTGGTGCTGCAAACATTGTGGTACACAACATCATACTCACAGCAGTCCGATGCAAATGCTAGTCTGCCAGTTATTTCAATCGCCCACTTGTCCTTCCCTCTTTTAGCACATGCTTTCTTTATGGATTCTTGGAAGCTTTCTGTTCTAACTGGAATCAGTATGTCTGGTTTTCCATTTTTTCCCACCTCTCTACTCTGACAACAGAACAGACACTGGCTGCTGTAGTTAATTCTGCTTTGATCTGAACGCAGGCACCTCTTTTTCTTCACTGGAGATGGTGATCCTTCTATACCTGCCCTTTTACATGCTGCAATCTTGTCTGGGTGTGTGTACTCTTTGCGACATTTAGTGTGGACAAACTCTCCCGGGTATGCACTAATAAGGATATCGCCACGCTCCTTGTTGGCTGAGTTGATACTGTTACAACCTTTCTGTGTGAGCTTTACACGAGCCTTGCCATCGGTATCTTCTTTGCAGATAATGCATTTGTAATCTTCATACCCCTCCTGCAGACATGCCAGAAAAAAAAAATCATTTAATCATTTCACTCTGACTTGAAATAATTATGTCCCTATACCGTTCATCAACATGTAGAGACACTCATGGCGTGCGTGTATTAAAGTGCAGAAAACTTCGCTGAAGACGAAGACTGATCGTGACTAGCTTTTGTCGATTTCGGCACAACGTCTGGTTGTAATTGACAAGGTACAATGCTTTCACTGCTAATAACGCCTGTCTACCGTGAATCATGAAATCGTTTCTTTTCTCAGACCGATTTCATGCTTAAAATATGAATGTGAAACGGTTTCCTTACCTTGTTTTGATCATCAGTTTCGTGAGAAGATTGGAACTCTCCGCCATTTTGCATCTCAGCACGTCGCATTACGGAAAGATGCACAAAATCAACTTCGGAAAGCACAAATAAAAACAAAATTAATTATTCATTGTAAAAATTCAGTTTTTGGTTACATTTTGTGTGTATACGTGCTTGAAACTATCTTCCGGTTACGCTAGAATGGCGATGGATGTACATAACTGTGCTTTTCATGTTTATTCTCGGTATTTTCCGCGTTTTGCATCTTGTGGTTAAACAATAGTCCCAGTAACCACGGCGCACAGCCGTCTCCGCCGCAAAGATATGGCACCGCGCACACCAGCGAAAGGCTCGACAAAATGTGGGGAAAAAAAATATTTCTAGAGTCCAGATCTTTCCGGACTATTTTTTTTATTTACATAGGAAACATTGACGAGTAAAATGCACCAGCAAACATTTTTAAAGGAGTTAGTCTGATTTGATTTGCTATATGTACTGGAGTAAAATTCTTCTCTGTGTGCTTCCACGCTCTTCTGTGGGGTCAGTCAGAATGAAGAAAAATCTGGCAGTGAGTTAGTGAATAATGTAGGATGGAGCCCGGAACAGCACATGTTCGTAATTCCACAGTTCATCTGCACGCTCTTCTTTAGATATATAGGCTGGCACAACTGGTGAAACAAGTCCAGATTCCGAATATTGTACAAGATTAAGACGATGTTATAGTCGGTACACCACAGCTATCACATAAAGTTGTCCAAAAAAGTACATAATTTTTTCCTCAGAACTTGATGGCACAACACTGCCTGGAAAATAATAATAATTGGAGTCGCTTCAAAGCACAGTTGGCGGATTTTGCCGGAGCCACCGGCCAGGAGATGGTGCCTGGCCGCTATCTTGCCCTAAATATGACTGGTACAAGGGATACTTCTAGTACTTTTACTAGACAAAGTAAACGCGTTTTATAATAGTATCGGTGACCATCCAGGCGTCATAGATCCTAATCAGTTTGAATATGAAAAAAAAATCATTTATTTGTAAATACAGACAAAAGAAAAGTGTATCTAACCCATAAAAACAACCCTACAAAGCTTAGTGCCTATCCGAAATAGCAGACAAAGCAATACAAGAAACCTCATTTACCGGCAAAGTAACAAAAACAATAGAAGACCCTCTTTACCCATGCGGGAGATAATGGGGTTGAATAAAACATTACAAACAAGATAAAAATGACTCACGTCTAGCTACACAAAACTTGCTAGAGAATGTCTTTTTGGTGTGTGTGTGTGTGTGTGTGTGTGTGTGTGTGTGTGTGTGTGTGTGTGTGTGTGTGTGTGTTTGTGTATGTGTGTGTGTGTGTGTGAGAGAGAGACAGCGACTAGCGCCCGCGTTTGAGGACGGACACGCTGGGAACTTTAGGATATTGTCCCTAAAAAAATTATCTCGAGACCTTTTTTCAGTATTTTTATTAAGATGCTCATTGTTGAGAAAATGGCCGTTTCACAAAACCCTGTTGATCCACACTGGAGTCCGTAATTTTTCTTATTTTTTACTAGATATTTTGCTTATAGCTAGATAAAAGGGAGAATATATCGAATGAGTTCGAAATGGATCAGCATTATAAGCCTAAAAGTATGAAGAACTCTGAATGTTCCTAAGAGATAAACGCATCTGAGCTCCAAACAATACAGTAGACTTTGGGATGAAATCCCCATCTTGTTCTTATTCTTTGTAGATATTTTGAATATAGCTAGAATTTAAAAAAAAAATTGAATGAGTTCGTTAGGCAGGCTTTTTCATATGGAGATATTTATTATTATTATTATTACATGGTATTTATATGGCATATTTCTCGTATCTCTAATATAACTCAATGCGCAGAATGTAGCCGCGAACTGAACCCAACAAAGCACGCTCACTTGAATCACCCGCATTCATTCACACACTGACTGCACGTAAATACAGAACATTTACGTCAGTGGTGTTAAGGGCAAGCTCAAGCGAGCTACTTGTTTAAAAAAAAAAATTCAAATCGTTTTGTATTTGAAATTTGATTAATTTGGCTGACTCTGATACCAAAGTGGAGGGGGAGGAAAAGCCGGAGTACCCGGAGAAAGAACCCCCGACGGTCCGCTCGAAATAACGGTGACACTTACTAGAGGAAAAAAAGTCCGACGCGGGAATCAGGAATCGAATCTCGCACCTTTAGCATTGGTGGCAGGCGCCTTAACCACTGCGCCACGGACCGGACCATCAGAATCAAGTCAAAGACAAAAGGTAGAGACCCTTGACAGCGAAGACAACTCTCATATAGAAGGGACTTTGTGGGTTATGGTTCATCCCATCTTGTTTGGGATTATTTTAAAAAAGGTTAAGAATCTTTTGTATGAGAAAAGCAATCTTTTCATCAACATGCGAGTGATTTTCATAAACGGCATTTACATAAACCTGCTGTTTGTCCTGGCTGACGGGTATGATAAGTTAAAATTGTGACAAAATAGCTCTTAGTGTGAAAATCCAAGTCTTAGATGTACAATTTCAAAACTAGCTTGTGGTATGCGTGACGTAAAACGTCAATTTCGTCACTGTGTACACGGCGTTGTACACGATGCCATGACGTGAAGGTTACAGTAACGTCATTTCGCTGCTCGTGTTGTTATTCTTCTTCAAAATACGATTTATTTTGCAATTCATGAATCACGAATCCCCCTTACCCACCCACCCCCACCCCCCCCTCCCCCCCCACCCCCACCCCACCCCTTCCAAATAAATAAAATAAATAAATAAAAAAAATATTAAAAATATATATAAATAATAATAAAGAATAATAATAAATAAAATAAGAATAATAAATAAATAAATAATAAATAAATAAATAAATAATGGCACTCACGAGGGACAAAGACGACGAAAAGTCTATTTTCACCGGTCGGAAACTTTAAAGAGGGCGTGTTGGGGGGGGGGGGGGGGTGCACTGTATGCTGGGACTGACTGTTGATAGGAAAATCAAATAACTACCCCTCCCCGCCCCCTCCTCGCCACACCCCCACAATGCATGAGAGGAAAACTGTTATAACTCACGCGGTTCTCATGTTTGATTAGCATAGCCTAGTGCAAGCAGGCTAGTGTAGTCTCGTATTATAAATAAATGCGTTTTGTGCTGAAGCTTGAGGGTGTGGTCGTGAAAATAAAGTGTCCTGAAAAAGTGAACGCCACCCAACTGCGTGAAGTATAGATCATCAGAGGATCTATGCCTCTTGCTGAAGCTACTTTGTATCCCGCTTTTGTATCCACGTTCCTTTGACGGATGGGGATCTTTGGTGTTGACTTTACAGTGATTTCAATAACGCGAACTGCGCGCACTGGCTTTGCAGGGGGGAAATGAGCGCCGAAAAAGAGGGAAAATTCTGTATTTCTATATTAGATTCAACGCTCCGCCTCATGAACTGAATTAGGTTGGAACTTAAAAGTGACACACAAACACGTCTAACAAGCAGGCTAGTGTAGTCTTGTATTATAAATTATTAAATGCGTTTTGTGCTCAAGCTTGAGGGGTAGTCGTCAAAAATCTTAATATAAATAAATATAAATATAAAAATATAAAAGTGACACACAAACACATGCACCCCCCCCAACCCCCCCCCCAACCCCCCCCCCCCCCCCCCCGTCCCACTCACCCCACCTTCACCCCAGTTTTTATATACTTGGGCAAGTGGTTGAAGGCGCAATAGGTCTTAATGTTGATCGTGCCTAGCCCCCCCCCCCCTCCCCCCTCCATCCCCACCCACTTTTCCCCACTTTTACCTGCAAGGTCTTTCTAAAAGGCTTCAAACACAAAGTTGCAAGCAGACTAGTGCAGCCTATTTTTACATAGTAGTGAATGCGTTATGTGCTGGAGCCTCAAGGTGAGGCCAAGAGAAAGTGAACACCACCCAACTGAAAGAGGCATAGATTCTCATGAGCCCCCGCAATTGTGGGGGCACATGAGGATCTATGCCTCTTGCTGAAACCACTTTAGATCCAAATTTCTTTGACGGTTGGCGATCTCTGACGTTGACTTTGCAGTGATTTAGAAAACACGAGCTGTGTCCAATTGCAGCGAAGGGCTTAAATACGGATCAACTCACGTCACTCGATCTCTGCAGATAGTATGACACACATGACTCGTTTAGTGCAAAGAGTGAAGGCATCGAGGACTATATATAATCCCAACAACGAAACTGCCTGATACGACAGAAGGAAGTGCGCGTGCAGTGTGAAGACAGCCGCTGACTGGACCTGATTCTGACCAGAAAAATGTTTATATTAGTTCTATTTGTTTTTCTTCCTCCTGACGTTCAAGGTAAGCTGCTGTAGCATGTTTGTAATGCCCGTGAACCATTAAGAGTTCTTTTCTTTCAATTATTGAACAAGATGAGGATTTTATCCCAAAGTCTACAGTATTTTATGAAGCTCAGACGCGTTTATTATTTAGGAACATTCAGAATTGTTTATATTTTTAGGCTTATTATGCTGATCGATTTCCCTCCTCTCTAAGCCAACCTCTGATCAACACACACGTCGACGCATACAAATAAAGACGGACACACGGTGCTTCCCGCCACTAGTACGCTTTGTGGGCTCGTGTAGCAACAGGAATCTATCTCATTATACTCTAACCCACACACATTGGCACACAGAAATAAAGACGGATACACGGTGATTCCAGCCATTTATAAGATTTGTGGGTTCGTGTAGCGACAGGAATCAATCTCTTTGTTTTAGTCGAAACACGTTCGATTTAGACCTAATTCTGATTTTCGGAAATCGTCTTTTCCTTCTTTGGCTGGTTCCGCACTAATATTATTAGTTGTATTACGAGTTAGGCTTTGCCAGTGGTTCTTGTCGCCTCGTGGGTCTGGTCAGGGAGTCAGTGTCGGAGGTAAGAGTCGAGGGCTTTAGCCCGAGACTCACACCTCCGACATTGACCTTCCTGATCGGACCCGAAAGGCGACAAAAACCACTCGCAAAGCTTAGCTCGTAATACAACGATTCTCTCTTGAATTGTAAAAAGTGTAAGCGTGAAGTACACCCTTGAAAGAACCCTACGGCTGTAGGTGTGACGTAGACATTAAGGGGGCGCGAATCTAAATATTTCCGACATTCAATCAACAACCTCGTGCAAACTGCATTCACCTGGAATTTCTCTCAAAGGTATTTTTAATTTAACATATTTTCAGTCATCTTGTTAAGTCTCTTCTATATACTTATTGAAGAGACCTTTTAGGATTGGACACATTGGAGTGATTTCAAAACGGAACACACACGACATTGCAGGCGGGCTAGACTATAACTCTGACAGTGAGGTAACAAGATAAAAATTATGTCATATCTAGTTACGCAAACCTCGCTGTACAACGTACTTTTTGCGCGAAGCGCCGCGCGTGCGTGCGTGCGTGTGTGTGTGTGCGTGCGCGTGTGCATATGTATGTAAACAAGAACATTTCCGAAGTTTGCGTACCTACTAGCTTAAGCTTCATTCAGGATATGCCTAGGAGCCCCTCCGAGCATTTTGAAATTAGTTGTCTCATTGAAGTGTTAAATGAGCGTTTATTGGAAGTCGGTTGACCCTCATTAGAGTCCGTTATTTTCATCATATTCATTTGCGGTTTTCGATATAGCCGGATTGCAGAAAAACATTGGATGAGTTCGTTAGTCAGCTTTGTATCTTTTGAACTTTTTCACTCAAAATTAATTCTATGAAGAAACATTTTGAAAAGTAAAAAGCCTCGACTTCCGGAGAAAATCAGACAGTGACGGTGAAGTAAAAGCAAAATTTTCATCATACAGAAATTGACGCAATACTCTAGATGTGACGTATTTTCTCTCTCTATCTCTCTCTCTCTCTCTCTCGCTCTCTCAATACAATGACGCATATGCACAGTGACCCTTAAGCATGTTCTTAATTAAACGAACTTTAGTTCGCGAACTCTGACGAACTAGAGTTCACGATCTCGAACGAACCAGGTTGGTTCTTAATTGGACGATCTAAAGATACGGCGAACCTAGTTCGAAGTAGTTCACGAACCTCGGCAAACCATAGTTCGCTGTCGGAAGAGGTTCGCTCAACGTGTTGAGCAAACAAAGACGAACCTTTTCTCTGATTGGTCAAAACTTTTACCCTCTTCTGCGTTGGAGATAAGAAGATAGTTACCGATTCAAACAACTATGGCAGACGGCGATATTTCACTCGTGCGAAGAACACGACTTATTTTTATTGATTTGTGGGAGGAGGAACGCTGTTTGTGGGATCGCTACTGCAAGAAGTACAAAAAAACAAATCGTCCAAATCGCAAAGCGGCATAGAGGCAGCCATTTTGAACACCTTCGCAGACAGTAAGTACGCCGAATCAAGCACTTCAGTTAAGAAAGAGAACCTTGGCAAACCTGGTTTGCTGAAGTTCGCCTAGGTTCGTTCAACCTCAATTAAGAAACAAACCCAAAGATCGGCGATCTTCTCCGATCTAGGTTTGCCGATCAAAAGTTCGTTTAATTAAGAACATGCTTTATAGAGCTCACTGATGCATTTGTGAGGCCTTTTCAGATATATTTCAAAATCAGAATCAGGCTAAAGACAACAGGTAGAGACCCTTGACAGCGAGTTCAGCTCGAATTTAAGAGGGACTTTGTGAGTTATAGCTCTTATATAGAAGAGACTTTGCAGATTATGGTGCATCCCATCTTGTTTTGTATGAAATTGGTTATATAGGCATATAGGCGTGCATATAATCATTTTGTTGCATAACCCCCTCAATTTTTACTTATCCAGCTTTTTTCCCCGCCGTTTTGAATAAGGTCAGTAGGTACAGCATAGGACCTTTGCTTCAGCTGAATCTTTCTGTCGATGCTACCTTGGTAACATGTGACAAGCAGACTCCCGCTGCCTTGAGAACGGGCGGCCACGAAAAAAGCAAAATAGTGCCAGACCTGTGAGAAAAAGTGTGAAGAGACTGAGATAAGACAAGTTACGTTATACATAGCAAACGATATAAGTTATTGGTCGGAGGGGTTCGCTACACGGGCCTTTGTAGGCCTGAGGGAGGTCGAAGGAATCATTGTACCCCGAAGGCCGAAGGCCTGAGGGGAACAATGATTCGTTTGACCTCCCGAAGGTCTACAAGGGTCCGTGCAGCGAACCCCTCCGACCAATAACGTATTTGTTTTCATTCCTCCACTATTTTCGTAAAAGAAATCATCTTGCCACCTGGATCACGCCAAACATGACTGACGCCAAAGGAATATTATAAGTTATTGGTCGGAGGGGTTCGCTACACGGACCTTTATAGGCCTGAGGGAGGTCAAAGGAATCATTGTACCCCGAAGGCCGAAGGCCTGAGGGCTACAATGATTCCTTTGACCTCCCGAAGGCCTACAAAGGTCCGTGTAGAAAACCCCTCCGACCAATAACGTATTTGTTTTCCTTCCTCCGTTTATTTTAGTGTTTAGAAAAAATACGGTTTATGAAGACGGCCGCTTCTGTGGCGGATAGGTGACACCATTGAATATACATGTTCTGCCGGGGATTCCCAGTCTTTACGAGACAGAGTGTGACGTAGCATGATTCTGTGTGAAGCGCAAGTTTCGCGAGTAAAAAGCTAACCTTGGCTTGTGTACAGAATGATTCAAGCTGCAATGTCTACAAAAGGTCGTTAAAGCTGAGGTGCAATGAGAAAAACCCGCCCAGCGCGTGTTTTAAAAAGACTCTACAGGACCCAGCTTGGGCCCTGCCCCTAAGTGGGTCAAATCGGTTCGTAACACAGTTGACGGAGTTGGCAACTGCGTATCCCGAGCTTGCAAAACTCTCGGAAAACGACAGACCACTTCCTGTTGCACGGAAAACATCGCGATTAGCAGATCGGACAACAGCAGACGATTCTGTGACACTTTGAAACTGACCAACAGCCACGGATTTTACGCGTTGGGGACTATGATGGCAGAATGTACGGCTGTACATGCTGTAAGTATGACTCCTGACACTTTGTAGTTGTGAACGAATTTTTTCAACACGTACCTCCAGTCCAATATAGGCTAATATAAATAAATAAAGAAGCATTGTGATGTACAACCAACACAGTAAATTGGATGAGAGAGAGAGGGAGAGAGGGAGAGAGAGAGAGAGAGAGAGAGAGAGAGAGAGAGAGAGAGAGAGAGAGAGAGAGAGAGAGAGAGAGAGAGAGAGAGAGAGAGAGAGAGAGAGAGAATCGACTGTTTACATAGATGCCAAAAGATACAAGGTCGCCATGGGTCGAGCTGAATTTTAGTAGCTGCCCTTCGTATGGAGAATTTTTTTCGCTGTAGGCCACTCCAGATGAAAAGATATAACAACAAACACAAAACGACAAATAACCCCTCCTTCCTCACCCTTCCGATATCGAATAAAGCTTCAGGCTGTGCTGTGTAACTTACGGATAGCTCGGCCTGGTCCATATCCAGTGTGCGTCCAGGCAAGACACAAATGGCCTGCTCTGTCCGTCGGGTGGTCGAGTGTCGTCTGCTACTGTTGCTGTCAGTAGAAATATCGCTGGTTTAGATCAGTGATCGCGGCCGTTCCCACTCCGCGCTGCATACAGGAAGTGGCCTGTCTTTTTCACGGGAGTTTTGCCAGCACGACAAACGCAGTTGAAAACTGAGTCAACTGAGTTCCAAACCGGTTTGCCGAAGTTAGCCGAACGTTCACGACAGGGCCCTCGCTGGGTCCTGCAAAGTTTTTTTTAAAACACGTGCGGGGCGGAGTTTTTTGACTGTTTCTCAGCTTTAAAGTATGACAGTGACAGTGCTTCTTGACTGCTGTGTGATTCAGAAAAATTAAGAACTTTTTGATGAAGCGATCGGCATTTGACCACTGATGTGACAGCTTGTGCAAGTTAGCATGTGCCTCGTGCTTTTAGATTCAAGATGACTGAAGGTAATGCTTCGAGTGTGCAGCAAATTGTCGTTGTTATATCCTAAAGTGTCATGTGTGTTGGATATCTGGGAAAAGGAATACCAAAAAAACGCTCGTTGTTAACAGCAGGACTAGTGTTGAGATGGATTTTAAGGTAAGATTTTATTTTACAGCGTTGACAGGATATCAGATAGTCTTCGAAAATTCGTAAGATGTTTTTCTTCAGATAGTCCCGCATTGAGTGACGTGAAGAGAGAACTTTGGCAATAGCGAGCTTTGTGTATAGTGTTACTGGGTGTGTATTTTCGTTTTAGTTCTTGAATTTGTTGCTCTGTGCTTTGGTGAAATTGTGGCATGTTGGTGGCTGAGCAGACGACAGTGTGTTGCCGGTTTGCAAGGATTGCTGTCTCTGATTGGTTAAAAAAAAAAACTCGGAAGCTATTTTTGTTCCGTGGTTTCCCGAACTTTGAAAATGTCTCGGTGCATGGCGATGAGATGGATTTGGCGAAGGCTTTTGCTGTTTGCGCTGTGTAATTAGAGGTGAAATATTGTTTAAGTTGGCTCCTCACGTCGTAAAAAAATAAGGCATATGATGTGTATTACGTGAAATAGGACTACTTTAGTGCGTTTTTTCTGCTATTTTGTCGAACCGAGTTGCTGTCAAGACTCGAAAACGAGGGCCTAACGCGTCATCGAGAGGGCTATTAAACGTCCGACATTTTTCGCTACAGTGGTTTTTATATCACGGTCACATAGTACAGTTTGCGCTAAAGTGACTGGTCGTGTGACGTAGGGAGGAAAACAAACATTTATACATAATAGACTTATGGCGTAATTTAAAATAGGTCATGACGTTGCCGTCTCCAGTACTGACTGTGCTTGTTGTTTCGAACAACACTACGTAACTTTGTACTTTAGAACGTTTGACGAACTTTTATAGAACAAAACTGGCATCCAAAATGCGTCATCGGGAGGGCTACAAAACGTCCGCAATTTTTCGCTACGGGGGTTTTTATATCACGGTCACATGGTACGGTTTGCGCTAAAGTGACTGGTCGTGTGACGTGGGAAGGACAACAAACGACGGTGTAGTATACTTAAAATGATGTGACTGTGTTTCAGCATGTGGGGGCAATTTCTCACAAGCCTCTGGATCTTTTGAGTCTCCCGGTTACCCCAACTACACCAGCAGAATGGACTGTGTTTACGTCATCAAGGGCCAGAAAGGGGAACGCATTACGGTGACATTTGAACAGTTGGATCTACCGGCTCAAAACGGCATCTGTATCAGAGAGTCTATTGTGGTGCGTTAGTGTGCGTTACATAGTATAGTGTCTGCTTGCACAAAAGTATCAAAGTGTGTAAGTCAGGGCCGGATCAGTAAGTGGACAAAGGGGGCGGGGCTGGGAGGAGGGCAGGGGGAGGGGGGGGGGAGTGGCTACCAAATGCTTGTCGAGGACAAAAGGATAAAGCACTGAGGCAAGTGGTTCTGATTTTGGAAGAAGGTGAGAGACAAAAACAGTTTCCATATCCCCAGTAGCAAAACGTCTCCGGCCCACGTCTGTCACAGTCGGCCCGAGCACCTTTGCTTACTGGGACAGCAGTGGAGAGTTCGTACACTATCATTTCTAGACAGACCTAATCACTCCCATTCAACTGGTTAATACATAGTCACCGACAACATGTGGAGGTCACCTAGCAGTAGGTCAAGTTTTTTAATTGTGAGCGCTTGCAACGTACCAGTTTTTTTTAAATGCTCTCCTGCCTATAATTTTGCGCTTTGGGATTTAGCTATATGTGGCAATGTGTGTGTGTGTGTGTGTGTGTGTGTGTGTGTGTGTGTGTGTGTGTGTGTGTGTGTTTGTGTTTTGCGTGTGTGTGTGTGTGTGTGTGTGTGTGTGTGTGTGTGTGTGTGTGTGTGTGTGTGTGTGATTGCAGCACTTCTCTTAAATGACATGATTGAGGATGGGTGCATGGCTGTGTGTAATTAGTATCTTAGAGAATGTGTTTTATTTTTCATTTCTATTTTTAAATCCCTTCTATATTAAGAAGGGACCTTTTTGAATGGGTCGCGGTAGGGCGAATTTAATAGCATGTCCATGATGTCAAAGGCGCGCAGGCCTAAATCCTCTGACTGAAGTAACAAGATAAAAAAAATTGCGTCATGTTTAGTGACTCTAACCTCGCTGCTGAACGTACTTTGGCGCGAAGCGCCGTATGTGCGTATGTATGTATTTGTGTATGTGTGTGTGTGCGTATGTATGTAGGCACGAGAATGTCCGATATATTCTGTACACACAAGCTTGAATTCTGGCTAAATACTTTATTCAAAGGGTGGCTAAGAGAGCCTTCGAGCATATTGTAACGGAATGCCTCATTGAAGATATAAAAGACCGTTCGCACACGTACACACACACACACACACACACACACACACACACACACACACACACACACACACACACACACACACACATAAAAAATGATCCCGACATTAGAACTGATATTGCATTGGAACTAGTATTAGAATCCCGTCGTTCATACGCCGGTTTGTCACTGACGTAAGGTAAATAGATGTGTTGTGCAGCTCGCATTACAGGTGCGCTACTAGTCTATACGCGTATTTTTTCATTGTATTCCGATTGGGGCAGCACAACTGTAGGCATACATAATTGTAGTCTCAGTCTTACACTAATTAGAAACATATTGTAAGCTCTGTATCTTCTTCCTCGATCGCTTCCTCTAGACATCCACGCCTGTGGCCCTCGTGAATGCTGCTGTCCTCTTCAGGTCCGCAAGGTCGCCATAGAGTTTCTGCCGCAAGGGTGTCTCGTCCGGCCATGCGGTACATCTCAGAACATCCTGAAGTGGACAGTCCTGGAGCAAGTGGGCAGCAGTCATTGGGGCAGTGTCACAGGTGCACATCTCAGTCTGGTCAATTTTCATCTTGTTGTAGAGATGTGCTCTCAGCCTGTTGCGTCTTGTCCGCAGTCTGAACAGGATGACTTGGTCTGCTCTGGGAAGATGGTAGTAGCTGTCCATCTTTTTGTGATTGGGATGTTGCTGGAGCCATTTCTTTTCAGTAAGGGTCTTGATGGTCTTTTCATCTTTGTATGAGACCTGTTTGTCTTCCTGATCCATCTGTCCTTCTTTGGCAAGTAGGTCAGCTGTTTCGTTGCCGTGGACTCCACAGTGGGCAGGAATCCACTGGAGTGTGAGGTCTACTTGTGCGTTTAGCTGAGGCAGAGCGGAGATGAGCTCATTTAGTTCCTTCTTAGGGTTCCACATGGCCTGGAGCACAGAGAGGGCATCTGTGAAGATGACAATATTCTGGTGTGCTTTTGGGAGGTTATTGCTGATTTCTGTTACTGCTTTTTTCAGGGCTTTAGCCTCTGCTTTGTAGTTGGTGGAGTATTATCCAGTGGCTATTGCGTGTATGACGGTCTCTTCTCTGTACTTCACATACACTCCTCCCCCTCCGTCACTGGTTGCTTCGGTGGCTGACCCATCTGTATATGCGTGGGTCCACTGCTCCTGTGGGTAGTTGGACTGGATGAACTCAAGGGTGAGTGATTTCTGCTCCTGGTCAGGCTGTGAGCCTTTCTTTCTCACTCCTGGGATACTGTCTCGGAAAGTTGGAAGCTTGGCCCTGTCTCAGGGAGGAGTGGACAGAGTTGATGGGATGGGTTGCGGCATGTGATCCAATAGTTCTGCGTCTCTTCTTTCAATGATCCTGCTCTGCTGCAAGAAACTGGTTTGTTCAAGTCTTACCTTTGTTGGCTTGCTCATTCGTGAGTGCGTGGGGTGATCTTTCAGCCTCTTGAATTTTGCTGCCCGTGTCAACACCTTGATGTTCTGGCGGTCTTCTAAATTTTGAAGTCAAGTAGTAGTTTTCAGCTCCTTGATGGGGGTCGTTCTCATGGCTGTTGTCATCATGCGCCTGGCTTTGTTTTGGACTCTGACAAGTTTTTAGGTGTTTGATAGCTGTGGAGGTTGTGTGTGTGTGTGTGTGTGTGTGTGTGTGTGTGTGTGTGTGTGTGTGTGTGTGTGTGTTTATTGCTCCCCCCCTCCCCCCACCCCCCACACACACATTCTCACCCACCTGCCTCCATTTAAAAAAAATATTTCCAGCATAGACGTAGTACTTTTAGCATAAACTGACTAATTTCCACCACACTTCAATGCCTGAAAAATTATAAAAACTTTAGCTGTAAAAATTCATATTTTGGAAAAGAAATAAAAATCAATCAGAACTAGGTCCCAATGATGTTATTGTTCCTGGTACTGCACGCCTTGCTTTTAATATTGAACTTTCTTCAGAATCAGACGCAAACAGAACACTAGTTGACAACCTTGGTAGAGCAATTATTAAAACTATTGAAGTTATACTTGAAGGGCAAGAAGTGTTTAGTCTAGATGATGCTGATGTTTTCTACTGCTACAAAGATTTGTGGCTCACTAAGGAAGAACGAAAGACCATGGGTCATGTAGAACTATCGAGAATGGCAGTGACGG
This sequence comes from Semisulcospira habei, assembly GCA_036245525.1. Lineage (NCBI taxonomy): Eukaryota > Metazoa > Mollusca > Gastropoda > Semisulcospiridae > Semisulcospira > Semisulcospira habei. The sequence continues at coordinate 303,961,552 of BTPG01000001.1, read as the reverse complement.
AATTACAATTGAAATACACAAAAAAGAGTGAATCAGCAGCTGCAATAAGAAAGAACGAGAAGACCGTGCTAAAGGTACTATTATATGACGTCACCAGATTTTACAAACTGTGTAAATATGAATTGCATATCTTTATTTGATTTATGACGCTCAACTTAAAATTCAAGAAAGCAGACTAAGTGGTGATGTGTATTAAAATTATATTTAGTTTAAAAATGAACTTGGTGACACTCGATCCTCACTGTGGTTTGTTTTGTTGTGCCACAGGCTGTGGAGAAACTGAATTTGTACTTGACTTATTACAAACAAGATACATCTATCATTTGGAAAACATCATGATATTCTGCCCAGCGATCAAACACAACAAAGCTTATCACAACCGTTTATTTATTTGGACTGACAGCAACATATAATCAGTCTACCCTGAGAGAAACAACTAAATGGCTACCTGCAGTATTTTTACAAGCAATTTCAAGGGCAGCCAACTTTATTTATAATTGATGATTGCTCTGCAGAGAAAGACATTGTCCAAAAAGAGAAACACTTTAGCAGAACTTGCCTTCAGCGGCAGACAGACAAACATCAGTGTCTGGATTCTCACTCAAAAATATAATGCTGTACTAAAGGCTGTTTGTGAGCAACTAAATTTTATCTGTTTGTTTTACTGTCAGGATTGAGATAGCCTTGAAGACTGTCTCAGATAAAACGATGTTATACAAAACAAACATGAAAGAGACATTGTAATAAACAAACTGAAATTAACTAAGCACATGAAGTTCATATTAAAGACAGACCAGCCAACTGGTATGGATTAATAAATTAATTTATCCTTTTGTTTTGGTCATAAAAATGATGGACAGACAAGTTGATATCACAGACTGCTTCAGAGACCTTCATCACTTTGAAGACATAAGAACACATTTCAAACAACAACTAGTCATAGCACCAATAGCAGTACCAAGGGTGATATACGTGACATATAATATGACTTTGGAATATATTGATGATAAACCATTTGATTTTAGGAGTATAATTTTATAGTTTATGATAACTGGTTTGAGACAGTGTGTGAACACATACACCAACAACTGAAAAACACTAAAATGTTCATTTTGAACGTGTTACAGTCAATAAAGTGATGTTATATTACATGCATGGTAATACTTTTATATTATTATTTTGTCAGTCAATAAAAAAATGATGAACAAATTGATGCCACAGACTGCTTTAGATACGTTCAGCACTTTGATCAGTTAAGAACACAATTCAAACTTTCACTACACAATTATTAGAAATATGTCACAGCCTTTTCACGAACATATATCAAAACACAATGGGAAACAGGAATTGTGTAAGAAATGTTTACAAAGATTTTCCTCCATTAACGTAGCATGCTCAACACTGCAGGTCAGCTGATAACATTCAAACAATTCTTAGGTATCTAGATCCTGGTAGCAAGGTATATTTCAGGGACTACAAAAATCAGCAAAAGCTGCCATTTGTAGTGTATGCTGATTTGGAATTACTGGTTGTACCATATGAGGGTTCTGTTCTAGAAGCACTACCAAAGGATGTAAAATTAAGTGACCAAGTGGTATGCTGATTTAGATACATTCTTGTTAGGTCAGACGGTGAGCATACAGATCCTGTTATCTACAGAGGTTAAAATGCGGCAGGTGCGTTTTTAACAGAAATGAGACAACTGTGCAGAAATGTGTTACATTATCTCACAACATGCCAGATGCCTATGGCGATGACACAAGAGGATGAACTAAATTTTAATACAGCAGAGGTATGTTGGATTTGTGAACAACACCTGTGGAGTGAGAAAGTACATAACCATGACCACATAACTAGACGTTACAAGGGTGCTGCACATGGTGAATGTAACTTAAAACTAAAAATAGATCCTGGAAAATATAAATTGCCATCTTTTTCTAAAATCTCAAAGGGTATGATTCACACATTATCATGCAGGCTGTAGATGAGTCTTACTAGAACATTAGTTGTATTACCCAGACAACCGAGAAGTACTTGACTTATAGGTTAGACAACAAATGAGCCTTTTATGACTCTATACAGCATTTGTCCTCAGGACTTGCTAGTCTGGCAGAAGGTCTGACTGTGTTTCAAATAACAAGTAAATATTTTTAGCCAAAGTTAACCAAGAAAGGTGTATATCCCGGTGATTACATTAATGACTGGGTTGTGTTTGAGGAAACGTCTTTGCCTCCAAAAGAGAAATTTTAATCTACAAGAGCTGGTAAAGGAATTTCTGACTCTTAATACCAGCATGCTCTTAATGCATGGGGTAAATTAGGATGTCAAACGATTGGTGACTACCACGAACAGTACTTAAAAGCTGACGTTTGTTTGCTAGCGATATATTTGAAAGTTACTGTAAAAAGGGTTTGTTACACTACAGTCTTGACCCGGCTAGCTATATAACTAGTCCTTGCAAGACATGGAATGCATTTTTAAAATCTAGTAAGATGCAGATAGACCTGCTTTCCACTCGCATGAAATTCCACATTGTAGAACGTGGTTTGAGAGGCAGCATAAGTATAGCTGCAAATAATTATGCCAAAGGTAACAACAAATATCTTGACTATAACCCATCAAGGTCAAGGTCATATACTACGTATTTGGACACGAATAATTTGTATGGATTTGTGATGACTGAAACTTTTGTCTGCATGATTTGTCATAGTGTGATATAACACACTTAACAAACTGTATTCTAACTCATGAGTGAGTGAGTATAGATTGATTTACGTCCCACAAGCAACAAAGGCCTTCTCAGGACGTGCCTGCGCTAAATGAAGAAAAGAACTGCAAGAAGCGCAGACAGGAGGAAGAATTTCAAAAGAAAAATACAGATGAATGGACCAGAAAGACTGTTTCTATACAAACCCCCAAAAGAGTAGAACCCACCTTGCAGGGGTTAGACAAGGTGACCCTAGGAACTAAAAAGTAGACAACCCCACCAAGGTCCCCTAGGGCAGACCCGGTGGGGGTCTAACTCATGATAGGAATGACGAAAAAGGTTGGATCTTTAAAGTCGACCTGGAGTTCGTGATACAAAGATACCTTATGGTAAGACCTTTCTATGCATACTAATTTGGTTGATCCCTCAGAAAGGTCAAAGGTCACATAGGAAGGTCTTATCATCAGCTACCTTTGTGCCAAATTTAATTGAAACTTTGCAAAAATGTTGATAATAACTACAATTACTATATACACATTTGTCGACCTCTTGTGACCCTTGACCTTTTCCGAGGGGTCATCTTAATTAGTATGTGTAAATAGATTTTACCATCAGGTATCTCTTAAGCAAGTTTGGGGTTGGAGCTGTGTATAGCAATTGAGAAAAAAACATTTCTTGTCAAAATATGGCTATTTGTTACCTATTTCCTGAGCCCTTGTGACCCTTGACCTTTTCGGAGGGGTCATCCAAATTAGGATGCATAAATAGGTCTTACCATCAAGTATCTCTGTAGTTTGAAGTTGATGACCGTTTAAACCCTATCCCCCGTATTGGCAAGAGATTAGGATCGATAGCTCTAGGGCTTTCCTACTGACTTGTGTTAGTATGTCCTTGGCTCACTTTCGGAAGGATGCTTGCACAGAGTTGTATCCTAGCATTTGTGAGGTTCATGTTGGACAATTTTACTTCATTGCACCAATTATAAAATAATAATTATTTTTCTCTCCTTCCCCTCCTCTTTTTATTTGTTCACTCTCCTTCTCCCCATGTTTTCGGGGTGTCTTTTAGATACCCCCTTGATCACGTCAAAGGAGTGTAGATATTTGTTGTCTGTGGCCTTTTTTAACACTGTGAGTAGGTATCACAGGTTTACTGTGGATTTATTTAACTTAATCAGTTAACGTGATTTTAGTGGTGAACTCGTATGGTTCATTGCGTTTGCAGTCCCTGGTTTTGGGTGCCAACAGAGTATGGGGGTAGGTTGTATTTGCTGCATTTTCACCCCTATCCCCAAACTCTGTTGACTCTGTTGGCACCCAAAACAAGGGACTGAAAACGCAAATCCACAGAAAACCTGTGATACATAATCAGTGTTAAAAAAGGCCACAGACAACAAATTTGTACACATACAAATCAAAACAACATCCCAACAAGAAAGGCAAAGCCATTATGGCACACGTGTATGACCGATTTACATATGTGTGATCTTTGTGACAAAGACTGGCTTCTGCAGCAGCAAAATCCTTGTTTGTTGAAAATTTAAGCATTTTTCACACATCTGTCACCCTCCCCCCCCCCCCCCCCCCCCCCCCCCCCCCGTGACCCTTGACCTTTGTGATTAGGCAATGAATCAATGAATCTTTGTTTTACAACGGTAAAGATATTAACAATGCCAGAGGCAATGCCATTTTTTAAATCTGCCGCTGCTACATCTACAAACAAACACAACAATTACAGTACATTAATACATGTATATGACCAACGACTACGGGTGTGTTGGGGGAAGGGGTAGCAATGGTAAGGAAAAAAGCAACAACACAGCAGCACTATACATACACAGCAGCAGAATAGGTACTTACTAACAATGATATCTATGTGAAGAAAAGCAAAGCTTGCAGATAGTTATGGCTGCGAAGATAAATGTTTAAAAAGACTTTTCTTCAAACATGATACCGTTGGAGTGGTCTTTGTGTGGGATGGAAGAGAATTCCACAAAGTCGCCCCTGAGAATGCTAGACTGGTTTTAAATACGTCTATTCTGGTTTTGGGTACTACATATAGGCTTTACCTATTGCCACTGCGGGACTGAGACCGGAGTAGCAGCTGGGTTAGATTTTCTTGAGTGTTGTCATTCCTAATCTTGAACAGGAGAACACATTTGTTGAATGCAAAATGATTCTTGAGAGAAAGAAGTCCCGCTTTGTGAATCTTATCATCCGTTGTTAAAATAGGATCAGAAAAAAATTAGTTTTGCTGCTCGTCTGTGTAAGGAGTTCAGTCTTTTTAAATGTACATCTCTGCAGCCATCCCACACCATCAAAGCATAATTAATTTGGAACCGAATATGTGCATAATAAAATAATTTTCTGGTTTTAAAGTCAGTGAAGTACTTCAGTTTGGACAGCATGAAAATGTTTCTTGAAACAGTTTTACACACTTCATGTGTGTGTGTGCCTGCCACTTGAGCAGATCATCTATGATAATTCCACAGAGGCGGTGTTCAGACATGCTCAATAGAATTGCCTTCGAAGGACAAATCAAGTGAAAGGGCCCTAGGGGGCTTAGTTGGTGTTTTTGGCGTGTCACAATTCCCATTGACTTAGATTTCGGTGGATGGATACCCAATGAGTTACGTTCACACTAGGCGGACACCTCATCAAGGCTCTGTTGTAGATTTTCTGCAACCACATTAAGGTTTTTATTTGCTGTGTGAATTGAAGTATCCTCAGCAAACAAGTCACAATCGACAGATTCGAACGTTAGGTGAAGAGGTAGATCATTGATGTATATAAAAAAATAGAAGAGGCCCTAACACTGACCCTTGAGGTACTACAAAATTAACCTTCTTCACTTCAGAGTGTGATCCATTAACTGCAACCTTTTGCTTTCTTCCCTTTAGGTATGAACTAAAGAAGGAAACTGCTGAGACGTTTTTTAAATAATGACTAAGTTTTCTTATCAGAGTGTCGTGGTTAACCAGGTCAAACGCCTTTTTAAAGTCAAGGTAAATAACACCCGTCAGTTGAGAATTGTTTACTTTAGATAACCACTTATCTGCAAGTCTGCTCAGCGCTGTATGACAGGAATACTTCGGACGCAACCCAGACTGGAAGGGATGAAGCATATTATTTGTCTCTAAATACTGAGACAAATGTTTGTGTTCATGTCACTCCAAAGGTTTGCTTAATATGGACAGTAATGAAATCAGTGTATAATTATTCAGATTTCCCCTGTCCTTGGATTTCGGTAGTGGTTAAGCTGTGTACGAAATACACACTGATGGAGACACAGGTTGTAAATGTATGTCAGCAATTCAACGATGTAGGGTAGAGATAGTTTCAGAACTTTAAGATTTATGTCATCAGGGCCTGATGACTTCTTGTTCACGAGGCTACTTATGAATTTACCTACTTCATGTATTGCAATCGATGGAATGCTAAAAGGAGTCACAGTTTTCTAATTGCAATAGTTAATTAAAATAGCGAAACACTTATCATTGACACTGCCTTGTGTTGAGAAAACTTCAGCAACAGATAGGAAGTGATTATTAAACATGTCAGCAGATAGATCACTGGGGATTACCGTGGATACACTAGAGCCTTGGGTAATGGAATTCAGGACGCACCAAATAGCTGACCCGTCATTGTAGTTCTTAAAAGTATTCCTTACAAAGGCTTTTCTTGCTTTGCATAACATATACTTGACACGATTACGCTACTTTTTAAACTCGTCAAATTCTTTTCTCTCCTGAGGGTGTTCCTATGCTCCATGGCCTGCATCAGTTCTTTTGTAATCCATGGGGGTAGTACTGCGCTTTTCACATGCCTCTCCCCAAGGGGTGCGTGTTTGTTGAGTACCCCAAGGAAAATGTTGTACCATGCAGATAGAGCAACCTCTGGGTCATTGGACTCAGTTACTGCTCAAAGCACGCATTACTAAGATCATGTAAAAATGCGTTTTGGTTAAAATGTTTAAAAGAGCAATATGTTATGGTGATAAGACCTTTCTTTTTAAACTTTGGAATTTGCGCAGCCCAGTTACACTCTACAGGGAAATGCTCAAGTCGGGAACAGAAATGCCAGTCACATATTTATGGTTATTGGTATAAATACGGTCTATGAGAGTGGGCGGTGCAGCAGTAATCCTAGTGAGTGACTGCACCAGCCCAAATAAGGAAGATGTTGTTTTCCATGCGGTGTGGGGTTTCAGTAAATTGATATTGAAATCACCCATTAGAATGATGACTGAGTTTACTTTACAGACTTTATCTAAGTTACAGATGAAATCGTCGTACCAACCAAAGTCAGCCTCCAGATTACGGTACGAGAAGCCTACGTATGATGGAACCAAAAAAGGATGCACTCAACATCTGCGGCTTCTAGATCTTGCCCTCTATGGACTAAGTGTTGAATAGACTGGTGGAAGTAGACTGCAATGCCTGGTTGGCCTGGGGAGGAAGGATCTCTTCTAATTACAGAAACATTAGGGATACTAATGTCTTCATCACTGATGTTCGAGCTCAGTGATGCCAAACAAGTTAAACAGTGACGGTGTGGGGTTGTTAAGAAAACAAGCTCCGGCCTTCGGTAGGTCGCTCACAAGAATTGATACCCTGGTATGCCTGGCTGCATTAGCATGCCATGCTTTGCAAATGATTGATTAACTGCACCTTTGAATTTACTTCCATCATCAACTTGCACAAGTCTGGGGTATTTCAGAGGACCACGCTATATATCAATGATAATGCTGCCACCACAGTACTAGCGTTCTTGTCAGTTAAAGGTTTGGCATCCTTGAACCTCGATGCATCGTCAACAACAGTCAGTGTATACTTGTATCGTCTTTTCCTTACAGTATCATGTGGCCAAAAACAAGAGATCCATTTGGTGTGCATCATTACGGGTGGTGTTTTCAAAGTTTGGTCTTATTACTTTTCTTAGAGTGGGTAAATATATCTGCCAAATAGCTTGCCTCTGTAACCATCGTTTTACTTGATCAAGGGTAACACCACTGCCTGCAGCAGCAGACAATTTTTCTATTGGATTTTTTTTCTTTCCAGTAGCTAATTGGGAAGTAGTATATTTTTGATAGTTTAGCTTCAACACTTGCCATTTCTTCTAGCAAGAAAAATTCCTGTGAAATAAACAAATGTCATGCCTACAAGAACGAACATTATTTTTCCATTTCTTTGTTGCTGACTGGATTCATAGTAATCACTAAGCTTTGGTTGTTTTTGCCAGTAACAAAGTAGTATTCTTTTATAGTGTCATCAACCTTTGAAAATGTATGCTGTGTGTGACCTTCCAGTCAAAGTTTTTCATTGATAAAATCAAATTTTTCTAGTCTTTTGTTTTCCTCATAATCCTGTTCTGCTTGCTCTAGTTTCTCCGCTGCTTCGTTGTGACATATCATTTCTTCTGTACTCTCTTTCTTACTCATTTTTGAAAATAAAGGTAATTTGATTCACTAAAAGCAAGTGTGTTAACAACAGCACCACCAACGATGACAGCCAATGTTGCCATATTTTTATTTACATAGATATATTTTCTTAAATAATTCCCTGCTTCACAAGAAAGGTTTTTTTTTTTAGCAATTGATGCTGTGATAATTTCAACTAGCTTAGCACTGTCTTCAAAATCTAGTTTGCCTAGGTCTGCAGGATGCATTTTGAGAAGACTCCGCCCTAACATAGTGTAGGTGACTGCAAGTCCACTTAGAACGGCAGAGTGATAGGCAGGGTTCATTAGGGTCTTTGTCTTGCTCATTTTTTTCTTATGTCACAAAAATTAAAATAATAAATTTATTCACTGCATATAAATGGATCAAAAGCTTTGGGTGCTGCTGATAATGTGGAGACTTCTTGCTTTGCTCTTTGAGTTTTTTTTTTTTTTTTTTTTTTTTTTTTTTTTTTTTTGATACTGTTCGAGTTTGTGGCTTGCATTTTCCATAACTTGTAACCTACGTAACCAAATCCTACAACAAATCCAACGATTAAGTATTTTGTTATTTTAGCTTCTTTGGGCTGTTGGGTGACAAGCTCAGTTGCTAGTCTCTCACTTTGTTGCGGTGGTGGTTGTGATGATGCTGTTGACGGTGGTGGTGTTTCAGTTACATGAGCCTTTTCATGTAGCTGTAACTTTTTTGGGTCTTTTATACTCAGCTAATAATTTTCTTGCTTCAACCCTGCCGGGGCTTTTAGCCTTAGTTACTATTTGAACTTGGGTCAATCTGGGGCTGGGGTTCAATTCAATTGTGTGGTCGTCTGGTTGTCCTCCATTTTCTTCTGCTATAAAATTTATTATGGAAAAATTAATATGAACCTTTACCTCTAGTTGCAGTTTTTTTCTGTTTGACTCACTTGGCTAATCTTTTTCCACTTCAGCTCTCCCCTGACTCTTGGGTTTTCTTACTGTTGTTATCGTCTGATTGGCCCCCATTTACTTCTGCTATAAAATTATTTTAGAAAAATCTACATGACTCCCTGTAATCAGTAATGCCACAGCAGGAGCGAGGTAATTTCCAAACTTGTAGAACATAATGCATGCTAATTTACCAATTGTACTTGAAAAAATAAGGTTGCTTTCAAGATCATGAGACTGTTATTGTACACAGGCAAAGAGTGACTAACTGCTTTCGTGTACAGGCACACAAGAGATCGACAAGTCAAGAGTCATTAGCGAACCAATGTAATTTTCATATTTAGCATGCAGTTTATTTACCAACTCAGTGGTGAGTGGTTCTATTTCTTCTGTTGTATACTGTTTTCCAAGATATGCTTTCAATTTCCCAGAAACAACTACAGAGAGAAGTCATTCTTTTTTCGAGTCTAAGTTTTATTTTCTACAGCGCAGATATCACTCAGAAGAAGAAGATCATCCTGATTCACTTTATAATATAATATATTTGACTTTTTTTTAAAGCTCTACATAATCTCTCAAAATACACTTTTAGTGTGAGTTGAGGGATGTTTTGTCATTATGATGGTCGTTGTCATAACCCCCGCTTCCAGGGTGCGAACTATGAGCACTACCACTCAAGTACTCCCATCCAAAACTAACACAAATGCCAGAGGAACAATTACGATGACATTTATTACAATATAAAAATAACAACAATTCAAAATATCCTCACTCAATCCAAACCCCACACTTAAGCACCACATTTACATACACATCCACACTCCCCAGCATGAGTATCTAACATACACAATACACAATAACATCAAATATATAATAAAACAAATATCCTTAATAAAATAGAAATAAAAATTGAGAAAAAAAAATAATATAATTCACAAGTTGCTGGAACTCCTTGGCGGGAGCACAAATGACAAGCTCAAATTAGATTAATGCTTTTGCTTATGCAATAAAGTCCTTTATAGCACATGGCTTCCTTTGAGTAAGTAGAATACACAATATTTCTGTCACTGCAACAAAGTTCCTCTCATAATATTGTCACCACAAGGAAACAAAATTAGTCTCACAACGTGCTTTTAGCAGTTTACAAATGGACAAGACTTTATGTAAAGCAAGTTAATAAACATTAAATGGGATGACCCGACCTGGGCTAAACATGGGATCTGCACCGACGCTCGCAACAGCGCTCTGGTACGGCATCATAATCCCACGAGGAGTGACACAGCCAGCCTCCACTTTCACAATCCTACCACCCAGCCCTTCCGCACAGCAACGCGGTGGACTAATCCACTCAGATTTTTAGATGCACTAAAACAGGGGTGCAAAAATACACATATGAATAACTAACAAAAAGAAGCAAGGTAATCACCTCACCCTTCCCACAACTTTAATTGCCGTCTTTTATATTTCTTTATCTCTCTCCCAAAAACAATAATAAATTCAAACTCAATGAAACGCATATTTACAAATTAATATAATTATGACTCACTTCTGAATTTACCCTCCAACACTAAGATGATTCAAAATAAAATAAATGACATTTCTACATTCTTACCCTTTCCACCCCCCCACCCCCCCCCGCCCCTCCCCCCCCCCTATACTCACTAACCGAAATAATAATAATAAAATAATAATAAATAATAATAATAATGAAATAATAAAAATATAATAATAATAATATAATAAATAATAGTAATAAAAATATTATAATGCACTTATTTTATAATAATTATAACTATAAGCGCACACTCACAACCGGGCCAGGCATGGGCATGCTTTAGACAATGACTCACGTACCACAAATACATTATGACAGTCAGCTTAGGGTGGGGAGCGTGATGGCGTTATAGTGCTAAAACTGTTGAAAGAGGTGAGTTTTGAGGGCGGACTGGAAAGAGGAGAGAGAGTGTCTGTGATGGAGAGAGAGTGGGAGAGAGTTCCAGGTGGCTGGACCGTAGACGGAGAAGGAGCGGGGTCCGAAAGTGCTGAGTTTGGTGCGGGGGATGTGAAGGTGGAGAGGGTCGGAGACAGAGCGGAGGGAGCAGGAAGGAGTGTAGGGGTGGAGTAAGTTGGAGAGATAGGCAGGACCATAGTTGTTGAGGGATTTGTAGCAGAGAGACAGAATCTTGTATTGGATGCGTTGGGGGATGGGGAGCAGAATAACAGAACAAGCAAATACAGACAAATCCCCCGAGCCTATGGCCACTAAAGAATGGTTGTGTGCACTTATTGTCATCCGTGAAGACGCCCTGGCAGGGACGGAGACAAACAAACAAGACAAGCCAGAGGTTCAGTCATCTCAGTTTCTCTCTTCCTAAGACACCGGCTCCGGAGAAACCTGGGCCGTATCACAGGGCCATTACAGAAGAACGACACAGCTGCTTGAGGACTGCAGCAAATGGCAAACCACGCCTGCAAGCCCTCTCTCAGAGACTAGTGCTACTTTCGCTACTTGGGAGCGACTTACTAACAATTTGGATTTATTATGGATTAGCAAATACTTGCGCTCAGTACAAAGTGCGATGTAAGATAATGCGGAGCAGTAGCCACCCGATCACGCAGAGCAATGATGTGCGCCACACGCCGAACTCCGCACCTCGCACAGTCCCAATTTCCGAGTAAAGGCCAAACAACTCACCTTTGCTATCCTTATACCCGGTGACTAACCAATCTCTGTCACCCCTCTAAATTTAACTCCCCTACAAAATAAAAAAAATAAACCCGTGTCACGACAGTCGTGATGTTTTTAAAAAAGCTTTGTTTCAGATGTGGACTCGGTCATTATGATGAAGGTGGTTTTCAAATCGCATCTCTCTCTCTCTCTCACTTTAGTGATCTATTTGGACACAATGCCTTTTATCATTTGATTCTCGAGTGTTTAGCGCTAATATATATGCATTTGATTATATGGAATAAGTAAAAGTTGATGTGTTCCGCCGCATTAAAAACGGCCACGTTTGTCAAACCGGTTTACTTTTTTCGGGCTTCTTTCCTTATTGTAAAAGAGCTACCTGTTTACTCAGCTATTCTCAAATCGCGAGAAAAGATTATCATGGCTTACTTACTTACGCCCATCACCCCCCCTGGGGCATAGGCCGCCGACAAGGTCCCTCCAGCCGTCTCTGTCCTGGGCGAGTCTCTCCAGCTGTCCCCAGGTGTGGCCCATCTTCTTGGCATCTGTCTCCAGGTCACGTCGCCAGGTGTTTCGTGGCCGACCTCTCTTCCTTTTTCCCTGTGGGTTCCATCTTAGGGCTTGCTTTGTGGTGTTGGTTGCTGGCTTGCGTAGTGTGTGACCTATCCATCTCCAGCGGCGTTGTTGAAGCTCCACTTCTGCAGGCTTCTGCTTTGTCCGCTGCCACAATTCCTCGTTGCTGATTTTGTCCGGCCAGCGTATCCCGAGGAGCCTTCTCAGACTGTTGTTGATGAACGTCTGTATTTTCTTGGTGGTCAACACTGTGGTCCTCCAGGTCTCTGCTCCATAGAGGAGTACTGGTTTCACATTGGTGTTGAACAGTCGGATCTTGGTGTTGACTGACAGATCTCTTGAAGTCCAGACGTTCTTTAGCTGGAGAAATGCTGCCCTGGCCTTGCCTATCCTGGTCTTCACGTCAGCATCCGTCCCCCCCTTCTTGTCGACTATGCTGCCGAGGTAGGTGAAGCTCTCCACCTCTTCTAGCGCCTCGCCTTCCAGTGTGATGGGCGTTCCACTGGCAGCGTTGACTTTCAGCACCTTGCTCTTTCCACGGTGGATGTTCAGGCCTAGCCTTGCGGAGTTCACTGCCACTGCGTTTGTCTTTTCTTGCATCTGTTGTTGGGTGTGCGAGAGCAGGGCTAGGTCATCTGCAAAGTCCAGGTCGTCCAGTTGGGTCCAAAGTGTCCATTGGATGCCATTTCGCTTCTGTGCTGTGGATGTCGTCATGACCCAGTCGATGGCCAGAAGGAACAGGAACGGTGACAGCAAACACCCCTGTCTCACCCCTGTCCGGACTTGGAAGGCGTGGGTGAGCTGGTTTCCACAGATCACTCTGCAGGTCAGTCCCTCGTAGGAGTTCCTGATGATGTTGGTGAGCTTTTCAGGTACTCCATAGTGTCTCAGCAACTTCCACAAGGTGGCTCTGTTGACGCTGTCGAAGGCCTTCTCGTAATCAAGGAAGTTGATGTAGAGGGACGAGTTCCACTCTAGCGACTGTTCCAGGATGATTCGCAGCGTGGCGATCTGGTCGGTGCATGATCGGTCCTTGCGAAAGCCCGCCTGTTGATCTCGAAGTTGGGGGTCCACTGTGTCCTTCATCCTGTTGAGTAGGATCCTGCTGAAGACCTTGCCTGGGACAGACAGTAGGGTGATTCCTCTATAGTTGGCACAGTTGCTGAGGTCTCCATTTTTTGGCAGCTTGACCAGGTAACCCTCCTTCCACTCTGCTGGCACTTGTTCTCTCTGCCAGATTTTCCTGAAGAGGGGGTGGAGCATCTCGATTGTGGTTTCAGTATCCGCCTTTAGCGCTTCTGCCGGTATACTGTCGGGTCCGGCTGCCTTGCCCGACTTGAGCTGTTTGATGGCTTTCCGGATCTCCTCCTTGGTGGGCTCGCTACAGTCTATCGGCAAGTCTCTCTCGGCTACCTGAATGTCTGGTGGGTCTTGTGGAGCTGGTCTATTTAAGAGCTCCTCAAAGTGCTCCTTCCATCTGTTTTTCTGTCCCTCCTCTCCTTGGATGGCTCTTCCCTGTTTATCCTTTACTGGCCTCTCTGGCTTGGCAAACTTCCCTGAAAGCTTTTTTGTGGTGTTGTAGAGCTCTCTCATGTTTCCATGTCGGGCTGCCTCCTCTGCTTCTTGTGCCAGTGACTCTACAAAATTTCTCTTGTCTGCCTTGATGCTATTCTTTACTATTTTGTTGGCTGTTGTGTATGCCTCCTGAGCGCGGGCCTTCTCTGTTCTTGTGCGGCTGTTGTTTACTTCTACTTTCTTCTTCTTTGTATCTACTATTTTCTCGAGTGTCATTGGTGTTATCCACTCTTTGTGAGTGTGCTTCCTGTAGCCCAACACCTCCTTGCATGCTGCAGTTACTGCGTCTCTCACCCCTCTCCACTGCTCGTCAATGGTTCCTTCGTCCAGAAGCTCTTGGAGAACCTGGAACCTGTTGGAGAGGGCGAGTCTGTACTCCTCATGATTGCCTGAATCTTTCAGCAGCGTAGTGTTGAACCTCTGGCGCTGACAGGTCTCGCCGGTCCAGTTCCTCTTCAGCTTCAGTTTCATTCTGGCAACAACCAGGTGGTGGTCTGAAGCAACGTCGGCTCCTCTCTTCGCTCGGACGTCCTGGAGAGATCTTCGGAACCTTCTCGAGATGCACACGTGGTCGATCTGATTCTCGGTTAAATAGTCCGGTGATACCCATGTCGCCTTGTGGATGCGCTTGTGCGGGAAGACTGTGCCGCCTATGACAAGGTTGCTTATGGCGCATAGGTCTGCAAATCTCTCTCCGTTATCGTTCATTACTCCCAAACCCTGCTGCCCCATAACCTCCTCGAAGCCCCTGTTATCGCTGCCGACCTTGGCGTTGAAATCGCCCATGATGATGTTGAAATCTCTTCTAGAGAGGGTTCCAACAATGGTCTGCAGTCTGTTATAAAACTGGTCTTTGGTCTCGTCATCGCTGTCGTTGGTTGGGGCATAGCACTGGATGATGTTCATGCTAATCCTCTTCTGCTGTGTTCTGAACGAGGCTGTGATGATGCGTGGGCCATGGGCTTCCCACCCCATGAGAGCACTCTGCGCAGTTTTGGAGAGCATGAGAGCCACTCCCTCTGTGTGTGGTGCATTGTCCTCCTCATGGCCGGAAAACAGCAGCCTCTCTCCTGTGGTCAGTCTCTTCTGTCCGCTGCCCGTCCATCTGGCCTCACTGATGCCAAGGACGTCGAGACGGTAGTTCCTCATCTCCACTGCCACCTGAGCTGTTTTCCCTGCTTCGTACATGGTCTTCACATTCCATGTTCCGATGTTGATGGTTGCCCTGGTCGAAAGGATGGTAGTCTGCTGAGTGGCTTCCTTTCGGCTTTCACCACTCCGCGTCATAAATCCTCCAGCTGAAGGTCCATCCTCTCCCAGGGCCGAGTCAGTTGTTGGTTTTCTTGTTGGCGTTTCTGTAGCAATGTGTGTTTTTATGGGGTGGGGCAGCTAACCCCACGCCCAACCCTCCTCCTTTCACATCCGGGCTTGGGACCGGCCATGGCGGAGTTTTATCATGGCTTACTGGAAGTAAATCTGGTGAGATATTTAGTGATGTAAGGGTCTGTGTGAGTAATATAGGATAAATTGTGCGACCAGCCGCACCGCACCGTTACTGTAGGTCAGAGCACCGTTTCCCGTGGGGCTAGTGTTATAAACGTGTAACTGTTGACGCAATGGAGATTGGTACTGATTGATTCTGGAGTGTTTGGCGCTTCTATTCATGTGTACGATTATAATTAAACATGAGTAGGTGTTATATAGCAATGGCGTTAAAAGTGGACAAGATTATGGAACTATTTGCGTACTGTTTGGTCGCTCCTCTTTTCTGAGACAAATGCAGGACTCTGTAGGCTCAATAAAGCATAATTAGTCAGAAACGATAATATCAGGTTATTGGAACGTTCTGGTGACAAGCATATTTATAAAACGGACTTGTGTGTGATATATGTCAGTTCACCGACTAACGGCACCGCATAGTTACCGTCTGTAGCTCGTGGTGCTGTTTTTCGCTAGGGGTGGGGTACTGATGACACTTTAGTGATCGATTTTGACACCATGCCTTTGAGCATTTGATTCTAGAGTGCTTATGGCTTCTATTTACGTATTTGATTATATGGAATAAGTAACAGTTGATGTGTTCCGCCGCCTTAAAAACAGACACGTTTGTCAAACCGGTTTACTTTGTCGGGTCTCTTTCTTAATATAGTAATATAGCTATATGTTTACTCAACTATGTTGAAATCACGAGAAAAGTTATGGCTTAATGGAAGTAAAATCTGATGAGATATGTAGTGATGCAAGGTTCTGTGTGCGTGATATATGGGAAAATTTCCGATCAGCCGCACCACAGCGTTACTGCACGTCAGAGCATCGTTTACATTGGGGGTAGCGTTATAAACTTGTAACTGATGACACTATAGATGTCGATAAGGACAAAGTGGCTTGTACTGTTTAATTCTAAAGTGTCTGGCTCTTCTGTTCATTTGTAGGATTGTATTTCACTTATATAGATGCTACGCGGTGAGGCGTTGAACTTACAGAACTATGATCGTGTTTGATCGGGCTTCTTTTCGAGACAAATACAGCACTCTGTAGACTCCATAAGACGTTATTAGAAACGGTTACATCAGGTTATTAGAAAAAGTATTTTGGTGAGGTATAGTGATGAAACGGATTTTGTGTGTGACATGATGAATTCGACTGCCAACATCACCGCATAGTTTCTGTGACTTAGGGCTTTTTTTTTTTGGTTGTTGGGGGGGGGGGGAGGGCGGGTGGGGGGTGGGGGTGGGTGCGGGGGGTGGGGGGGGGGGGTGGGGGTAGGGTTACAAACGTGTAACTGAAGACACTTCAGAGATCGAGAAGGACAAAATCAAAATTACTTGTACTGTTTGAGTGTAGAGTATTGTTTGAGTCTAGAGTATTTGGCGTTTCTATTTATGTATATAAAAAAATAAGTGTTACGCAGCGTCACAATAAAAATGGACTTATATAAGAAGCTATGCGTGTATTTGGTCGGGCTATTTTCGTGACTCATATATGACAATCTGTATATTCAATGAGGCGTTAATAGTCAGAAACGATAATTATTAGAAGAACATTTGCTTATTTGCATAGTGAAGAACAGACTTCGTGTATGATTAATTTGCCAACTAGCGGCACTGCGTGGTTACTGTATCTCAGAGCGGTTTTTGTTTTGTTTGTTTTGTTTTGCTAGGGTAGTGTTACAAACTTGGAAATTATGACTTTTTAAAGATCTATTTGTACACCATGACTTGTACGTTTGATTCTAGACTGTTTATCGATTCTTTTTTATGCATGTGATTATATAGAATATTTAAAAGTTGATGTGCACTGCCGCCGTAGAAACGTACATTATTGTCAGGTTTGCTTTTCGGGCACAGACCAAACATCGGAGCGAAATATTTCGGCGTTTTCTATCACAACTCGCCCTGAGCCATGTGCCTAATACGAGGCGAGTTTCTCGGGCGAGTTGGATTTTGGACGAGTTCACCGCTATACTGCTATTGATGATGATGTCCACTTGTAATGCGCATCCACGCCATGCTAGCAGCATGCTCAGGTCAACAACAAAACAAAACAAAACATAAAAACTTCTGGTGCACAGTAGTCCTAGAATTAAAAGTCAAGAAACAGATGGGTGCCTCCTGAGGTGCCAATGCAGTCAATGTCCCTCAAGGATTGTGGTAGTCCATTCCAGAGCCTAGGTCCACAGTGTGAATATGCCCGGAAACCAAGTCGCTTCTTTGTGAGGCTTTCAACACTTGGGGTGCAGAGTTTGGACCGGACAGCAGAACGGAGCATCCTCGAAGGGTTATGGCGTGTTACTATTTCCTAGAGGTACTCTGGTGAGTCTGAGTTATTATAGACTTGTGGCACAGAGTGAGAATCTTGTAATAGTTCTATGCTTGACTGGAATCCAGTGCAACTGCTTAATGACTGGTGTGATATGCTCCCTTCGTTTGGTTCTTGTGACAATTCTGGCGGCAGCGTTCTGAACCAGTTGAAGACATCTGAGTTGTTGTTCTGGTAGACCCCAAAGACAGCTGTTACAGTAGTCCAGTCTGGATAGTACAAGGAGAACGGCGATAGCATTTGCAGCTTTGGCTGTCAGGACAGGTCGTAGTTTCCCAAGGGAGCGAAGATGGAAATAGCATCCCTTGACAACAGCACTGATATGGTCTTCCATGGTAAGACTGGTATCGACAAAGACCCCAAGATCTCTGGCAGTCTTGGAGAAAGGAATGAGAGAGACTCACCAACACGGATGGCATAAGAGACTTCACACCCAGTTTGTTCTGGGGTTACATTCTTGGGAATACACGTTGACGAACAAATATGTTGAGAGACGCATATAAATACAGTCTGTAAAACCATTGCTAAAAACACTTTCGTTGTCCCAGCTTAGACACGTAACGGATACACATACTCGTAAACTGTTTTTTCATGCCCATATCAAGTCTCACGTTGATTATGTCTTCACAGTGTGAGACGGTTGTAGTGATGTTCACATGAACAGGTTAAACTCTATATATAAAAGAGCTGTCAAAATGGTAGATACGCGTCCCATTCCTACCACAGACAAATTTAGACATCGAAACATTCTCGGCCTGCGTCAACAACTTAGTTTAAACAAATGCATCCTCATGCACAAGATATTAAACAACATGACCACGTGCATTTATGTATAGTATGTGTGTGTGTGTGTGTGTGTGTGGGGGGGGGGGTATAAGATGAAATTTGAGCGTTACTGTTATTTCGTGTGTATAATGTTTGTTTTTTTAATTATTATTTTGTTTCTATTTTCTTTTAAATTATTGTTGCCTAAAATAATGTTTGTAAATATAATGTCTTTATTATTATTTAAAAAAACAAACAACATATTTTATGTTGTAGATGTTAGCAACGGCAAGTTTGTAAAGTGTCGATTTGTTTCGGTCAAAACTTTTTACCGTTTATACATCAAGTTTCATCATCATCATCATCATCATCATCATCATCATCATCATCATCATCATCATCATCTCTCTCTCTTTGTCTCTGTCTCTGTCTCTCTCTCTCTCTCTCTCTCTCTCTCTCTCTCTCTCTCTCTCTCTCTCTCTCTCTCTCTCTCTCTCTCTCTCTCTCTCTCTCTCTCTCTTCTTTTTAGTTCCTAGGGTCACCTTGTCTAACCCCTGCAAGGTGGGTTATACTCTTTTGGGGGTTTGTATTTCTGTCTTTCTGGTCCATTCATCTGTTTTTTTTTTTTTTAAATCCTCCCTCCTGTCTGCGCTTCTTGCAGTTCTTTTCTTCATTTAGCGCAGGCACGTCCTGAGAAGGCCTTTGTCGCTTGCGGGACGTAAAGCAATCTATACTCACTCACTCTCTCTCCAGCTAAAGCCACTTACACTCAGCCTGACTATCCATAACGACATCGTTACTCAGGTCACGGAACACCGATCACTTGGTGTAATTGTTGCTGACCACATGAAGTGGCAATCGCACATAAATGCTGTATGTAAAACTGTTGCCATAAATGTTTTTATGCTTTCAAAGTTGAAGTACTTTATCGATGTTGATGCCCGCAAGTTATTTTACAATGCACATGTCAAATCCCACATCGATTATGCGTCCACGATATGGGATGGCAGCGGTGAAATACACTTGAAGAGGCTTAACTCCCTGCATCGGTGAGCAGCGAAACATATCCTGCCTGATTCAGCCCTGACAACTGCCGAAAGACTTGAAAACTGAAAATGCTACCTCTTAGCAAGCATCACCTCTTAAACAAGGGTGTGGTTATGTATAAAATCTGGAATGAAATTCACCCAGAATATTATTGTAAGCTCTTTACAAAGGCAAGTTCAGGTTATTCTACTTCAAGACGAAACTTTATTACACCTCGCCCCAGGATAGATCTATTTAAAACCAGTGTATCTTTCTCAGGCGCATCTTTCTGGAACAGACTGCCTACATGTATAACACACGCTAGCTCCCTCTCCTCTTTCAAGGAATGCCTCCTCAAGTACTTGTCTGCTGATACATAATCTACCACAAGTATCCGTATCAAACATGTGCTTATCGTATAATCAGTGCATGCTGCAGTATGGTTTGTCCATACTAATAATAATCGCCTAATTACATAATTCAAGTTTCTATTATAATCCAAATAATTTTTGTCTGAAGTCAGTGAATTTTCACTATGATCCAAATGATTTGCTTCGTATATAGGTCAAGTTATCATTAGCGCGTGTCTGTGTGTGCGCGCGAACGTGTATGTGTGTGCGTGCGTTGCGTGTACTTTCTGTTTTTCGTTTGTTTTTGTATGACCGAATGAATGAATGAATTTTGTTTAATGTCTCTTATTGTTTAATGTCTCCTAATTTTTCTTTGTATAATTTGCTACTATTAGTATTACTATTATTAGCCTGTGTTTGTAGAGTAGCAACGGCAAGTATGAAAAATGGCACATGTGCTAATTACTTCATACGTTGAGAAATAAAGTTTCATTTCATTTCATTTCATTTCTCTCTCTCTCTCTCTCTCTCTCTCTCTCTCTCTCTCTCTCTCTCTCTCTCTCTCTCTCTCTCTCTCTCTCTCTCACACACACACACACACACACACACACACACACACACAAACACACACATAGCCACACCACACAGACGCGCGCATGGTTTATAATTACAAATTTTTATAATAATTAGTTTTCTGTTAAAAGCCTAGAGCGCTAGTCTGAGATTAGGGACGCATACACATAATAATATATTAATATTATTATGCAATAATTATTTTTAACATTTCAGCTACTAGATGGAGACTCTGCAGATTCTAATGAGATCTGGCTTTCCTGCACTACGTCGAAAACAGGCTACCAGAGAAGAGGTTTCCAGAACTCTATGTACATCCGGTTTTATGCAGACGGTTCGCAACCAGGAATACGATTTCGATTTAGCTATACAGCAGGTAAAGTTTCGCTTTATTCCTAACCCCTAACCCTAACCCTTTTAAAAATCGAACTTCTCCCTCTCCCTCTCCCTCCCTCCCTCAGTCTCTCTCTCTCTCTCTCTCTCTCTCTCTCTCTCTCTCTCTCTCTCTCTCTCTCTCTCTCTCTCTCTCTCTCTCTCTCTCTCTCTCTCTCTCTCTCTCTCTCTCTCTCTCTCCATGGCGCCTCTCACGAGTAAGTCGCACGTCAACATCGCTCCGTGTTTCAGAGACTTTTGCGTTAGCAGTTCTTGTCTGTGATGTGTGGTTTTTGGCAGAGTGTTTTGTGATGGTGTTTTCTCACGGAAATTAATTTTACAGTGATGTGGATCTCATAATCTGTGAGTTACAAACATTTTAATTCTTACAATATTTTCCCCCATGGGATGCTTGAATCGTATACGATGTACAACTCTTTGTGTGACGCTTGGCGCCAGCCTGGCGTTTCTACAACAGTGGCCACCTGTGTTTGGTTTTCCCTGACTGGCCTTCGCTCAAGATCTATGTGATGCTTCCCAGCCCTTGACACTCGCTCTCGAGCGCGCCGGCTGGTAATTGGCGCAGAGTAAACAAGATGGAGAGATCGGCCCTCGCTAGGAGACAGCCGCATCGCCGCAGCCTGAAACTGTCCAGCTGCTACAGAATGCAGGCCCCTTCCGTCTAATTCACTATCCCACCATCTTCCCTCCACCACCACACCCTCCCCTCCTTCCTTTCACCATGGGCCCTGTCACCCGAGCTGCACAAGCGAAATATGCCATCGACGCGTCAATAGAGCGCATACGGCACACGCTGGACCCTATCCAAAAGACGTTCCAGAGTGCAAAGCTACCGTTGTGGAGATATTTCTCTACACACGGTACATTACTTAATGCCCGACTGCAATCAACACCGACTGGTTTGATTATGAGCAAACAAACAACCGCCAGTCCGCCATCATTTCAGTCCCCACTCCAATAGTTAGCCCCTCTCCTCCCAATCTCTTCAAGACATTCCTTCAATTGTATCTCGAGTCGCGCAAGCTAATTACCATCACCCTCTACCATACAACAGGTACCGTGCTTGTACAGGGGATCGCTTTTCGGCAGTGGGTGGACGAAGAGTTTGACAAAATGAAAAGAATAGTCGCCATTATGTCTGATGAAGATATTACTTCACCCATTGAACCCGCATTTACCTCCCAGTCATCCCTCCTACCTATTCTCCCCCCATCTCAAGATGTACCCCACCCAGCTGAAAACCCTGAGGCCCACAACATCTGTATGTCTAAACAAACTAGCCTCTCCTACAGCCCTCCCCTCCCTGGCGATCCATCCAATGGTCAGCGCCCAACTGAAGAGACCCCCGTCACGTCAAACGTCACTATTCCCATCACGGCGGTGGATTTAACGGATGAACGACGCGTGTCGAGTGAGGGCAGCATCTCTCCGGGCACTGATATCATCAGTGTGCAACCAGCCTCCGGGTTGACCCCGCCCACTGACCACTCAACTGTTGACTGTGGAAATAATCACCCACAGCTCCGCCCACCAACGGGTACACCAGTGTCTATCGAAATCACAGATATCCTGGACAAGGCCAACGCAGCCCCTTTAACACCATGCGCCCTGGTTCCTCTGACTGAGAGTACGGCACTGAGACTCATCATCGCCTTGCAACATCAACTGGCCGAGTCTACAGCCGCCATCACCACTCTCCAGTCAGAGCTGCGTCAGTGCCGTGCCGAGCTGCAGGGTGTTAAGAAGGAGTGTGCTGACCTCAGACAGGGGCACGACAACTTGGCATCCCTTGTCCTCGACAGCGAGGTAAAGGCCAAAAATGAAATCAAGGCTACTGATACAGGGCTGCGAGAGTTGATAAACACAACTACAGCAGGGATAAAAAACGACCACGCTATGCTCGCCAAAACGATGAGCAACCTCGATTCCTCCAGAGATTGTCATGCAGGAAAGCTAGACGAAATCAACAAACGCCTTGACACTTTCGTTAGCCAGTCCATTGCGATAAAAAAAAAACCTCATGCTCGACAACCTTCCCCAGCAACCCCCACCTCTGCACCCTGCTTCCAGCACAATCATGCTGACATTGTCAGCGTTGAATTCCAAGCCAACGTGTCAACATCAAACAGGTTCCAGGGGTTGGGCCAGGATGATAATCAGTCTGCTGTCCTCCAGCCCCAAAATACCGGCGTAAAAAAGGGACAGCAAACTTACAAGCAGCAGGACAGCATTATGACACCACTGGACAGACTCCGCAGAATGAAAATCCGCCCTGAGGTAAACACTCTTCTGATTGGAGATTCTGTCACCAAATTCATCGATGAGAAGAGGATGACGACTGCTGACTCTATGGTGCAGAATTTGTCAGTGTCAGGCCTCAGGGTGGATCACCTGGGTCAGTGGCTGAGTGCACAACCCCTAAACCCTAATATACGGACTGTCACCATCCACGTCGGCATCAACAGCTGCTGGGATGGGGCTGTCAGCCAACAGACCTGGCTCAAACTTTGTGGCCTGGTGTCAGCAAAGTTCCCAAAAGCCAGACTACAAATGTCTTCCCTCCTACCGACACGTGGCAGCCATCATCCCCTGCACACGACTCAAACAAAGCCCTCAAAACTGTGTGCAAACAGGAAAAGGTCACTTTTATCGACCACACATCAACTTTCCTGTCAAGCAGAGGTGCGCCCAAGCAGGTCATGTATTATGATAAGCTGCACCCCAGCGACCACGGTGTTAGTGCACTGGCCCGGAACATACGACGCGCTGACCTGCCGCCGACGTCCCCGGGTGAGGACAGACGGGCCGCACAGAGCAGTGGCCACTCATCCGATCCGCGTCCTCTCCCCGGGTCACAGTACACTGGTGAGGACAAGCGTGTTACGCAACACCACCAGCAGCCCGGGCCGGCCCCCGCCGCTCTTGAGCCAGCCCCTGGTCAGGCCGCTGATAGGCGTGAGTCTTCTGCGAACAACAGCAGTGGCATGGAGGCTTCTTGCAGGTCTCGGGCACACACCACCACCCCTCTGTGTCAGGAACAGAGGCATAGTCGGCCGCTACAACTGTCCGCTGCTACGGAGTACCCTCCCTTACCATCTACTATGACAGCGAGCCATCTTTCAGCGCCTAATACCAGAGGATGGGAGAAGAGGTGATTAGCCCCCACTGTCTCCCCTCTTGATTCACATCAAGTTCAGGCGCTAAGTGTTAGCATTGCACAAGCCATATTGCAATTCTATTCACAGCAGTAACCCGCACCCCACCCCATTACCCTCCACTTCGCCGCACGCCCTCCTCCGTCCTCCCCCCTTTCCGACCCTTCCCCCCTCCCCCCGGTGTAATTAGGGAAGTTAGTGATGTTTGTTTGTTGTAGCGCAGACTTCATTATTTTGTTGGTTTTGTTGGTTCGCGCTGTAGGACACTGCAAGCTGAACGTGGACACTCGTGTGTATTCAGTGCCAAGTACCGTTCACATATATATGAATATATAAAACTGTCGTTTGAAACAGTGTTCGTGACTGTTCGGGTGGACAGAGTTTCTGCGTCATTTGAAATTTTCTTTTCTTTTAGATTGTGTGCTATTTTTTCTCATTTGAATTCTTTATCAGGAAATACTGAATAAGGTTATGTGTCATTTTCTTTCGTAACACAAAGACGTCAGTGACTTGACCTTCATTGTTGATGAGAAAAAACAACAACCAAACATTACAGGCCTAGCATTGTGTGTTTAGAGCGAGTGCTTACGACGTCCAGTGTAGTTCTTCACGATACAGATTAATTACCCTGTACACGGAGTCGCTTGAAGGACTTTCTCTAGCGAGCTCTGCAGTCTCATTGACGGTATTTCCGTCAAAGTGTGGACTATAGTTTTCAATGGTAATGTATGTCTGTGTTGATATTCATTAGTTGCACGAATCGCAGCCACACAGACTATCACTGTTACTTGTGACAATTGCTGGAAACTAATTTTCTCCTGATCTTAATCTTTTGTTGATTCGGGGTGTGAGACATTGAAGAGTATTAATTTTTAGTCCCAACGGATGTGTGTAAGCCTTCTGAAGGCCTATTCCCCTGCGTCCAGTGATTACGCCTCTAGTCTTTGTTTATTGTGTTTATTGCATTTACTTAGTGATTTTATACTTTTTATTTCTATTATTATTATTATTATTATTATTTTCTATTTTGGCACGTGTTACGAATACATTCTGTTGATTTTTTTTCTTTTCCCACAAACACATTGACTTTGCGTGAAATGAGTGGCGTAAAACTCAAGACGAAAGATCTCCGCATTGGTCATCTCAATATTTACCATCTTTGCAATAAGTTGCCTGACATATGTGTTTATCTAAATGGAGCAGACCCGTTTCATATTTTTGGACTGTCCGAAACACGTCTCAATTCAAATATATCAGATATATCAATCCAAGTTCCTGGATTTACTGTCATGAGACGTGATCCTACGGCCCATGGACAGACATGATTAGCAGCTTATGTTCACTCGTCTATTCAAGATTTTATACGTAGACGACATGATTTAGAAACCAAAGATGGTGAGTGTATGTGGCTTGAGCTGAAGGCCCCCCAATCTCCATCATTTGTTATCGGCTTTCTGTACCGCAACCCTGCTGCGAACTTTGAATGGTATGATGATTTCCTTAGTATGTGTGATAAAGCTTGTAATCCCAACTCCAATGTCATCCTCATGGGAGACTTTAACATAGACATGCTAAAGCCTCACCATGCGTGGGACTCTACGTTAACGTTGTTGGGTCTGCAACAGTTAATCACTTCACCCACACGGATCACACAAACAACATCCACACTCATAGATCATATATACACAACCAAGCCAGAGTCTGTTCATAATGTGTCTGTCGGTAACATTAGTATCAGCGACCACTTTCCCATCCGCTGTACGTGGTCTACTAAACTCCCTAAAGCAAAGAAAAAATGTCATACGTATATCACCTATCGCTCCTTTTAAAGTTTTAATGATAGCGAGTTTCTGTTTGATCTTAACAGAGCACCTTTTGATGAAGTATTTAGTAAATCTGACCCTGACAGCGCTCTGTCTGTTTGGTATACCATCTTTCTTAAGATCTTAAATAAACATGCGCCCCTGCGGAGGAGACGCGTCAAACACGCATCACTCCCGCAGTGGCTTACTCAAGACATCATTCAAGCCATGAGGGTGAGAGATGATCTGATACAGCAGAAGCGCTTCACTGAATTTAAGCGTGAGCGTAATCGCGTAAAATCTCTTGTGCGACAGGCTAAAAAATCTTTCATTGATCGCTTGATTAAACAAGACAAAGACATGTCCACGCTCTGGCGCGCTATGGCCGTAGTGACTGGAGGCAAGTGTAACAAATCTCCTTTACTCCCTTCTGATCTGACTGCAGACATGTTTAACGACCATTTCCTCTCAGTTGCCGAGTCTCTTGTCCCTTCAGAAGCAAGTTCTCAGCCCTACTCTTGCTCAGACAGACTAGTTGATTTTTGTAGAACGCGAACTGCAGGATCTGATCCTTTCGTGATTCCACCACTGGCAGTGCACGAAGTCGGTAGGGCAATTAGTTCAATGAAGAATAAGAAATCGTCAGGGCCAGATGAAATCAGCCCCAAAATACTTAAATTATCTATTCCTTATGTTATTGAAACAATAACCTATATTTATAACTTGTGCATTCAAACGAATATTTTCCCAAAGGAACTTAAAAAGGCCAAGGTTATACCCCTCCCGAAAACAAGAGATATGACTGATGTTAATATCTATCGCCCCATATCACTATTGTCCATCCTTAGTAAACCACTGGAACGGCATATCCATAAACATCTCTTGGAATATTTAGAAAATCATACATTAATCCATCCCCTTCAGTCGGGATTCAGACCAAAGCACAACTGTCACACGGCCCTAGCGCGTCTAACTGATGTGTGGCTACGCTCAATAAATCAGGGCGAAATTACTGGCGCTGTATTTATTGACTTACGAAAAGCCTTTGATCTTGTGGACCATAAACTTCTACTTTCCAAGCTAAATGTGTATTTCGGTAGTTCGTTTGGCAATAAATGCATTTCTTCCTCAAATAACTACAGCCAGAAATCTCTTTACCACCATGGCACAACTCCACTTTTCGCCTCATATCTTAGCGACAGACAGCAGCGCGTCATGGTCAATGGATCATACTCCTCAAGCGGATTAGTAACACGGGGAGTTCCCCAGGGTTCAGTCCTAGGGCCTCTTCTGTTTTGCCTTTTTATAAATGACCTGCCGCTACATTTGACTAGCAACAAAATTTCATGTGATCTATTCGCTGATGACGCCACAATTCACACCCCGGACAAGAGTATTGATTCTTTAAATGGCCGTTTACAGCAGGGTTTGAGCGAAATTTCCACTTGGTGTTCAAACAATGAAATGATTTTAAATCCTTCCAAAACGGAATGCATGACGATAGCAACCCGTCAGAAGCACCAGCTCAAGCCACTTACACTCAGCCTGAATATCCATAACGACATCGTTACACAGGTGACGGAACACCGATTACTTGGTGTAGTTGTTGATGACCAGATGAAGTGGCAATCGCACATAAATGCTGTATGTAAAACTGTTGCTAGAAATGTTTTTATTCTTTCAAAGTTGAAGTACTTTATCAATGTTGATGCCCGCAAGTTATTTTACAATGCACATGTCAAATCCCACATCGATTATGCGTCCACGATATGGGATGGCAGCGGTGACATACACTTGAAGAGGCTGAACTCCCTGCATCGGAGAGCAGCGAACATATCCTGCCTGATTCAGCCCTGACAACTGACGAAAGACTTAAAAAACTGAAAATGCTACCTCTTAGCAAGCATCACCTCTTAAACAAGGGTGTGTTTATGTATAAAATCTGGAATGAGATTCACCCAGAATATCTTTGTAAGCTCTTTACCAAGGCAAGTTCAGGTTATTCTACTTCAAGACGAAACTTTATTACACCTCGCCCCAGGATAGATCTATTTAAAACCAGTGTATCTTTCTCAGGCGTATCTTTCTGGAACAAGCTGCCTACATGTATAACACACGCTACCTCCCTCTCCTCTTTCAAGGAATGCCTCCTCAAGTACTTGTCTGCTGATACATAATCTACCACAAGTATCCGTATCAAACATGTACTTATCGTATAATCAGTGCATGCTGCCGTATGGTTTGTCCATACTAATAATAATCGCCTAATTACATAATTCAAGTCTCTATTATAATCCAAATAATTTTTTGCTGCCTGAAGTGACTTTTCACTATTGATCCAAATGATTTGCTTCGTATATAGGTCAAGTTATCATTAGCGCGTGTCTGTGTGTGCGCGCGAGCGTGTATGTGTGTGCGCGCGTTTCATGTACTTTATGTTTTCGTTTGTTTTTGTATGACCGAATGAATGAATGAATTTTGTTTAATGTCTTTTCATGTGTAATGTCTCCTAATTTTTCTTTGTGTAATTTGGTACTATTAGTATTACAATTATTATCCTGTGTTTGTAGAGTAGCAACGGCAAGTATGAAAAATGGCACACGTGCTAATTACTTCATCCGTTGAGAAATAAAGTTTCATTTCAAGTTTCATTTCTCTCTCTCTCTCTCTCTCTCTCTCTCTCTCTCTCTCTCTCTCTCTCTCTCTCTCTCTCTCTCTCTCTCTCTCTCTCTCTCTCTCTCTCTCTCTCTCTCTCTCTCTCTCTCTCTCTCTCTCTGAATACTGCATGTACTATGTATAATGTTTTTGCCTTCATATGTGTGTACGCGATATTTTTGGGCACGCGCTCACGTGTGTGTGTGAGTGTGTGTGTGTGTGTGTGTGTGTGTGTGTGTGTGTATGTGCGTGTGTGTGTGTGTGTGTGTGTGTGTGTGTGTGCGTGCATGCTGTGTGTGTGCATGTTGTGTGTGTGTGTGTGTGTGTGTGTGTGTGTGTGTGTGTGACAGAGAGAGAGAGAGAGAGAGAGAGAGAGAGAGAGAGAGAGAGAGAGAGAGAGAGAGAGAGAGAGAGCATATATATACATATTTGCCTTTGCTGTATGAATTCTAATGTACTTAATGATTTTCTGTGTATTGCTTTACTTTGCATTTTTACTCATTTTATATTTTTGTGCGTACGCGTTATGCGCGTACGTATGTCTGGAGTGCATATCCGAGAGCGTGTGTGTATATGTGTGCGTGTGTGTCTAAGTGCGTGCGTGTGCAAGTTTGTGTTTGTGTGTGTGTGTGAGCGTGCGTGTGCGTGCGTATGTGCGGGCGTGCGTGCGTGAGCGAGTGCATACATGCGTCAGTGTGTGGTATGTGTATGTTTACATGTCTATGTCATTTATGTAGTAGATGTAGCAACGGCAAGTTTCAAAACTGGTCCTGTTACCAATAACTTCTACCGTTGGAAAATAAAGGTTCATTGTTCATTGTTCTCTCCCTCCCTCTCTCTCTCTCTCTCTCTCTCTCTCTCTCTCTCTCTCCTCTCTCTCTCTCTCTCTCTCTCTCTCTCTCTCTCTCTCTCTCTCTCTCTCTCTCTCTCTCTCTCTCTTCCCATTAGCTAACTGAACGTATATTGTATTGTCTGTGTCGCTATAAGCTATTGATGCTACTGATTCTATGACACTGTCTTAGATGTGTATGTGATTAATGTTATGTGCCAATTTATTCTCTTGCTTTTTACACCGGTGGCCGTTACAAATTCTCCAACGCCAGCGTTTTTAAAAAGAAAAAAATAATTCAACTGTGTGTTCGTTAATTGTTTTCCTGCATTTTGTTTTGTTTCTATGATGCGTTTGTTTTACTGTTATGTTTTGTTTTGTATACAGGACAGCTTGTAAGAGCTGTTCTTAATTAGACGAACTATTGATCGGCAAACCTAGATCGGAGAAGATCGGCGATCTTTTGGTTTGTTTCTTAATTGAGGTTGAACGAACCTATGCGAACTTCAGCAAACCATGTTTACCATGGTTCTCTTTCTTAACTGAAGTGCTTGATTCGGCGTACTTACTGTCTGCGAAGGTGTTCAAAATGGCTGCCGCTATGCCGCTTAGCGATTTAAACGATGTTTGTTTTTGTACTCCTTGCAGTAGCGACCCCACAAACAGCGTTGCGCCTCCCATAAATCAATAAAAACAGGTCTTGTTCTTCGCACGAGTGAAATATCGCCGTCTGCCATATTTGTTTGTATCGGTGACTCTCTTCTTATCTCCAACGCAGAAGAGGGTAAAAGTTTTGACCAATCAGAGAAAAGGTTCGCCTTGGTTTGCTCAACACGTTCAGCGAACCTTTTTCGACAGCGAACTATGGTTTGCCGAGGTTCGTGAACTACTTCGAACTAGGTTCGCCGTATCTTTAGATCGTCCAATTAAGAACCAACCTGGTTCGTCCGAGATCGTGAACTGTAGTTCGTCAGAGTTCGCGAACTAAAGTTCGTTTAATTAAGAACATGCTTAAGACAGACATTGAGTTGCCTAACTGCTTTATCCTGCAATCAAAGATATAATAATAATAATAATAATAATAATAATAATAATAATAATAATAATAATAATAATAATAATAATAATAATAATAATTACGATATGTATAATGCGCTTATCTTATAAAAATTATAACTCGCAACTCGCGCACGCATGCGCACGCTTTTGACAATGACTCACGTACTACAAATACATTACGACAGTCAGCTTTGGGTGGGGAGCGTGTGTTTTGAAGGCGGACTGGAAGGAGGAGAGATATGGTTTCTGACGGAGAGAGAGTGGGAGAATGTTCCAGGTGGATGGACCGTAAACGGAGAAGGAGCGGGGGACGAAAGTGCTGATTTGGTGCGGGGAATGTGGAGGCGAAGTGGGTCGGAGGCAGAGCGGAGGGAGCGGGAAGGAGTGTAGGAGTGTAAGTTGGACAGATAGGTAGGAGCGTAGTTGTTAAGGGATTTGTATCAGAGAGACATAATCTTGTATTGGATGCGTTGAGGGATGGGGAGCCATTAAAGGACTTTGAGCAGGGGAGTGATGTGGTCAGATTTTTTTCTTTCTGAGGACGAGGCGGACAGCATTGTTCTGGACGCGCTGGAGAGTGAAGGTGGTGGAGTGAGGGAGGCCGGAAAGGAGGGAGTTGCAATAGTCGATGCAAGATAAGATGAGAGAGACAGCAAGTTTGGTTGCGGCTTCGGTGGTGAGGTGTTTTCTGATCTGACTGATGCGACGGAGGTGGAAATAGCATGCCCGGGCCGTGGCGGAGACAAAGCTGATCATGGAAAGAGAGGAATCGAGGATAACGCCGAGGTTCTTGGCCGAGTCAGAGAGGGGGAATAGCGATGCTGTCGAGTTGAAGATGGAGAGAGGGAGGGTGCCTACCAGCATGGCTTCCGTTTTGTCGTCATTTAGTTTAAGTTTGTTTGCTGTCATCCAGTTTTTCACGTCTTCGTCGCAGTCAGCAATGCGAGTCAGCAGTGACTGAGTGTAGTCGAGTTTGTCTTTGTCTAGTAGTTGTGAGTCGTCAGTGTAGAGGTGGTGGTGTATGTGATGAGACTGGATGAGGAGAGGTGTAGAGTGTGAAAAAAACCGGGCCCAGGACAGACCCCTGCGGAACTCCGCACGAGAGCCTGACTGGTTTAGAGGAGACGCCGTCGATGGTGACGGACTGCTGTCTGTCGGAGAGGTAAGAGAGAAACCAGGAGTGAGCAGAGTCTGTGATGCCAAAGGAGTGGTGAAGGCGGTGGAGGAGGATAGATTGATCTATAGTGTCGAAGGCGGCAGAGAGATCGAGTAGCGTAAGAAGGGAGACGTTGCCCGAGTCGGTGAAGAGGAGTAGATCGTTCAGGATATGTAGAAGGGCTGTTTCAGTGCTGTGGTGTTTGCGATAGGCAGATTGGAAGGGACTGAGTCGATTGTTGTCGGCAAGGTGGAGGTTGAGCTGGTTGAAGACAACCTTCTCAAGAAGCTTGGACAGCAAAGAGAGATTTGAGAATGAGCGATAGTTCGTTTGGGTCGAGGTTGTGTTTTATGAGGAGAGGACGGACGATGGCGGACTTGAAGATATCGGGGACAGAGCCATTCTCTAGAGATGTGTTGATGATGTCGGTAATAAAGGGCAAATGTTTTGGACGGCCGTCACGAGTTAGAGAAGTCGGGAGAGGGACTAGTTCACAGGTTTTGAAAGGCATAGACTTTATGGTCTTGAGAACTTCATCCTGAGAGACAGGGCGGAAGAACGAGAGGGGAGTGCCAGAAAAAAAGAGGGGGAGGGGGGTGGGGGAGGGTCGGGAGGGCAAGGCGCAAGTCGGAGAAGGTAGAGTATCGAGTGTGTTTGGATTTTGTCCGAAAAATAGACGGAAATAGGCAGACGGGAATTCTTCTTTGCTGTGTGTGTTGGGGAGAGGAGAGTCTTTAGAAGTGCCTAGAAGTGTGTTCATAGTAGCGTATAGGGTTTATCATCATCATCATCGTCATCTCTCTCTCTCTTTCTCTCTTTCTGTCTCTCTCTGTCTCTCTCTGTCTCTCTCTGTCTCTGTCTCTCTCTCTCTGTCTCTCTCTCTCTCTCTCTCTCTCTCTCTCTCTCTCTCTCTCTCTCTCTCTCTCTCACTTAGAATAGTTTAGTTAGTGATTTTATACTTTTTATTTGTATCATTATTATTATTTTCTATTTTGGCACGTGTTACGGATACATTCTGTTGATTTTCTTCTTTTTTTCCCCACAAACACATTGACTTTGCGTGAAATGAGTGGCGTAAAACTCAAGACGAAAGATCTCCGCATTGGTCATCTCAATATTTACCATCTTTGCAATAAGTTGCCTGACATATGTGTTTATCTAAACGGAGCAGACTCGTTTCATATTTTTGGACTGTCCGAAACACGTCTCAATTCAAATGTATCAGATATATTCATCCAAGTTCCTGGATTTACTGTCATGAGACGTGATCAGACAGGATTAGCTGCTTATGTTCACTCGTCTATTCAAGATGTTATACGTAGACGACATGATTTAGAAACCAAAGATGTTGAGTGTATGTGGCTTGAGCTGAAGGCCCCCCAATCTTCATCATTTCTTATTGGCCTTCTGTACCGCAACCCTGCTGTGAACTTTGAATGGTATGATGATTTCCTTAGTATGTGTGATAAAGCTTGTAATCCCAACTCCAATGTCATCCTCATGGGAGACTTTAACATAGACATGCTAAAGCCTAGCGCCTCACCATGCGTGGTACTCTACGTTAACGTTGTTGGGTCTGCAACAGTTAATCACTTCACCCACACGGATCACACAAACAACATCCACACTCATAGATCATATATACACAACCAAGCCAGAGTCTGTTCATAATGTGTCTGTCGGTAACCTTAGTATCAGCGACCACTTTCCCATCTGCTGTACGTGGTTTACTAAACTCCGTAAAGCAAAGAAAGGATGCCATACGTATATCACCTATCGCTCCTTTAAAAGTTTTAATGAAAGCGAGTTTCTGTTTGATCTTAACAGCGCACCTTTTGATGAAGTATTTAGTAAATCTGACCCTGACAGCGCTCTGTTTGGTATACCATCTTTCTTAAGATCTTAAATAAACATGCACCCCTGCGGAGGACTGCGGAGACGCGTCAAACACGCATCACTCCCGCCGTGGCTTACTCAAGACATCATTCAAGCCATGAGGGTGAGAGATGATCTGAGACAGCAGAAGTGCTTCACTGAATTTAAGCGTGAGCGTAATCGCGTAAAATCTCTTGTGCGACAGGCTAAAAAAATCTTTCATTGATCGCTTGATTAAACAAGACAAAGACATGTCCACGCTCTGGCGCGCTATGGCCGTAGTGACTGGAGGCAAGTGTAATAAATATCCTTTAATCCCTTCTGATCTGACTGCAGACATGTTTAACGACCATTTCCTCTCAGTTGCAGAGTCTCTTGTCCCTTCAGAAGCAAGTTCTCAGCCCTACTCTTGCTCAGACAGACTAGTTGACTTTTGTATAACGCGAACTGCAGGATCTGATCCTTTCGTGATTCCACCACTGGCAGTGCACGAAGTCGGTAGGACAATTAGTTCAATGAAGAATAAGAAATCGTCCGGGCCAGATGAAATCAGCCCCAAAATACTTAAATTAGCTATTCCTTATGTTATTGAAACAATAACCTTTATTTATAACTTGTGCATTCAAACGAATATTTTCCCAAAGAAACTTAAAAAGGCCAAGGTTATACCCCTCCCGAAAACAAGAGATATGACTGATGTTAATAACTATCGCCCCATTTCACTATTGTCCATCCTTAGTAAACCACTTGAACGGTATATCCATAAACATCTCTTGGAATATATAGAAAATAATACATTAATCCACCCCCTTCAGTCGGGATTCAGACCAAAGCACAGCTGTCACACGGCCCTAGCACGTCTAACTGATGTGTGGCTACGCTCAATAAATCAGGGCGGATTTACCGGCGCTGTATTTATTGACTTACGAAAAGC
Organism: Semisulcospira habei; assembly: GCA_036245525.1. Classification (NCBI taxonomy): domain Eukaryota; kingdom Metazoa; phylum Mollusca; class Gastropoda; family Semisulcospiridae; genus Semisulcospira; species Semisulcospira habei. Next base: position 303,927,258 of record BTPG01000001.1, on the reverse strand, counting down.
CTTTGATCTTGTTGACCATAAACTTGTACTTTCCAAACTAAATGTGTACTTCGGTAGTTTGTTTGGCAATAAATGCATTTCTTCCTCAAATAACTACAGCCAGAAATCTCTTTACCACCATGGCACAACTCCTCTTTTCGCCTCATATCTTAGCGACAGACAGCAGCGCGTCATGGTCAATGGATCATACTCCTCAAGCGGATTAGTAACACGGGGAGTTCCCCAGGGTTCAGTCCTAGGGCCTCTTCTGTTTTGCCTCTTTATAAATGACCTGCCGCTACATTTGACTAGCGACAAAATTTCATGTGATTTATTCGCTGATGACGCCACAATTCACACCCCGGACAAGAGTATTGATTCTTTAAATGGCCGGTTACAGCATGGTTTGAGCGAATTTTCCACTTGGTGCGCAAACAATGAAATGATTTTAAATCCTTCCAAAACGGAATGCATGACGATAGCAACCCGTCAGAAGCACCAGCTCAAGCCACTTACACTCAGCCTGACTATCCATAACGACATCGTTAATCAGGTCACGGAACACTGATTACTTGGTGTAATTGTTGATGACCAGATGAAGTGGAAATCGCACATAAATGCTGTATGTAAAACTGTTGCTAGAAATGTTTTTATGCTTTCAAAGTTGAAGTACTTTATCGATGTTGATGCCCGCAAGTTATTTTACAATGCACATGTCAAATCCCACATCGATTATGCGTCCACGATATGGGATGGCAGCGGTGACATACACTTGAAGAGGCTTAACTCCCTGCATCGGAGAGCAGCGAAACATATCCTGCTTGATTCAGCCCTAACAACTGACGAAAGACTTGAAAAACTGAAAATGCTACCTCTTAGCAAGCATCACCTCTTAAACAAGGGTGTGGTTATGTATAAAATCTGGAATGAAATTCACCCAGAATATCCTTGTACGCTCTTTACCAAGGAAAGTTCAGGTTATTCTACTTCAAGGCGAAACTTTATTACACCTCGCCCAAGGATAGATCTATTTAAAACCAGTGTATCTTTCTCAGGCGCATCTTTCTGGAACACACTGCCTACATGTATAACACACGCTAGCTCCCTCTCCTCTCTCAAGGAATGCCTCCTCAAGTACGTGTCTGCTGATACATAGTATCCGTATTAAACATGTGCCTATCGTATAATCAGTGCAAGCTGTCGTATGGTTTGTCCATACTAATAATAATCGCCTAATTACATAATTCAAGTTTGTATTATAATCCAAATAATTTTTGCTGTCTGAAGTGAATTTTCACTATGATCCAAATGATTTGCTTCGTATATAGGTCAAGTTATCATTAGCGCGTGTCTGTGTGTGCGCGCGAGCGTGTATGTGTCTGTGTGCGCGCGTTGCGTGTACTTTCTGTTTTTCGTTTGTTTTTGGTATGACCGAATGAATGAATGAATTTTGTTTAATGTCTCTTCATGTTTCTCCTAATTTTTCTTTGTATAATTTGGTACTATTAGTATTACAATTATTATCCTGTGTTTGTAGAGTAGCAACGGCAAGTATGAAAAATGGCACACGTGCTAATTACTTCATCAGTTGAGAAATAAAGTTTCATTTCATTTCATTTCATTTCATCTCTCTCTCTCTCTCTCTCTCTCTCTCTCTCTCTCTCTCTCTCTCTCTCTCTCTCTCTCTCTCTCTCTCTCTCTCTCTCTCTCTCTCTCTCTCTAAAAGCAAAGATTTATGCAACTTAAACGAGGATCTGTTTCCATATTATCCTGTATTTCATGACTGCTCGAGAAACATCCATACTCATCATCTAACTTTTCTGGAGCAAAACCATCTGGTAACTGCAGAACACTCAGGCTTTCGACCTCTACATTCGTGCCAAACTGCCCTTAATCAGTTAATTGATAACAGTAAAGTCAGTATCAGGTGCAATCTTTCTTGACCTGAAAAAAAGCTTTTGATCTTGTCAAGCACACTATCCTACTAAGAACAAGATGAGGATTTCATCCCAAAGTCTACTGTATTGTTTGGAGCTCAGATGCTTTTATATTTTAGGAACATTCATATCATATTTTTATGCTTATTATGATGATCCATTTTCCTGCCTCTCTAAGCCAGCCTCTAATCAACACACACGTCAGCGCACACAAATAAAGAGGGACACATGGCGCTTCCCGCCATTAGTACGCTCTGTGGCCGGGCTCGTGTAGTGACAGGAATCCATCTCATCTACTCTAACACACCTTCTGATTCACACACACTGGCACACAGAAATAAAGACGGACACACGGCGATTCCCGTCATTCGTAAGTTCTGTGGTCTGGCGTAGCATAACTATTCTGAAGAAGAACAAGATGAGGATTTGATTCCAAAGTCTGCCATATTGTTTGGAGCTCAGACGCGTTTATCTTTTAGGAAATTTTAGAGTTGTTCATATTTTTAGGCTTATATTGCTGATCAATTTCCCTCCTCTCTAAGCCAACCTCTGATCAACAGACACGTCGGCGCACACAAATAAAGACGGACACACGGCGCTTCCCGCCATTAGTAAGCACTGTGGGCTGGTGTAGCGACAGGAATCCATCTACTACTCCAACCCACTATTTGATCCACACACATTGGAATACGTAAATAAAGACGAGCACACGGCGATTCCCGACATTCGTAAGCTCTGTGGTCTGCGGCTATTCTGAAGACGAATAATAGCACGAGCAGCGAAATGACGTCACTTCAAGCTTCACGTCAGGGCATCATTAGCCCCACGACGCCTTGTTCATAGTGAAGACTCGATGTTATACGTCATCATCGCAGTACTAACATTTGACGTATCAGAGGATCACCTTTGCAATTTTCTTGTTGATTTTTCATGCCTAGAGCTTACAGGTCACAATTTGACCTAATCCTACCCCAGGGCCGGGACAAATAGCAGGCTTATGCAAACACTGTCTTTGAGCAATCATGCGGGTATTAATGAGAAGATAGATGTTTTCGTAAAAAAAAAAAAAAAAAAAACTGAAGTTATATTAGCTGTTTTATAAATGACTCAGCTAAAGTGGTGCAGAAAACTGTATGATTTCACACATAGGGCATACAGGTCACAATTGGCCTAAATGTACCCGACAACCGAGGCAAACTGCAGGCTTATGTAAATACCGTATACGAAAAATCATGCGATTATAAATGAGAAGATTAGAATAAACTACCAAATTAATCCCAATAACGTGAAAATAATATATATATATATATATATATATATATATATATTTTAAAATATTTTATTATCTAGTTAACGAAATCTTTCAATATGTCCCTTTTATCTAGCTATACAGAAAAATATCTAGTAAAAAGAAAGGCAAAGCCATTATGGCTCACGTGTATGACCGATTTACATACGTGTGACCTTTGTGACAAGGGCTGGCTTCTGCAGCAGCAAAATCCATGTTGTTTTTTTTGAAAATGTAAAGCATTTTTCACACATCTGTCAACCCACGTGACCCTTGACCTTTGTGATGAGTCGACTAAATTAGTATGCATAGGAAGGTCTTATTATCAGCTATCTTTGTACCAATTTTGGATAAAAAATTTGCAAAAATTTGGAATACCTACAATTTTATCAAAAATCAGCATTGTACACACATTTGCCAGCCTCTTGTGATCCTTGACCGTCCAAATTAGTATGCATAGATAGGTCTCATCAGGTATCTCTGTAAGAAATTTGGATTTTAAGTTGTGAATAGTATTTGATAAAAACATCTTTTGTCAAAATATGGCTATTTTGGACCTAATTCCTGCGCCCTTGTGACCCTTGGCCTTTCTGAGGGGGTCTCCAAATTAGTATGCATAGATAGGTCTTAACTTTAGGTAACTCTTAGTTTAACAGCTTACGCAATTTCTGCAGAGGTATGTAGTTCGTCAAAAGAGTAACAATGGTTTGCAGGTACGAAACGAAAGTACTAATGTCATATAGTTTGTGCATGGCAACAATATTTGTCCTTAGGATGGAGACATTTTTGTAGAAGTGTTTTTCGAAAGCTATTTTTCGATGTGAGGGAACCAGTCCTCGTACACGGCCCGGATAAGGTGCAAGACATTTTTTGTGCATAACATTGAAAATTGCAAGCATACAAGGTACACGTTTATTCCAGTAAGTAAATTAAAATCATGAGCAAGTAAACATGCATACATACATACGATAAAATAAGTTTAAAAGTATTATTTTTAATGCGGTAAGCATACGCGTCGCTAGTTTCAAAATGGCGGTCAGCGAGATGCCTTCGAAAGAAGTCAATCAGACGCGCACGGTTGATGCAGCTTTACTTTGCTCCTGAAGTGAAAGAGAGATTATTTTCGATTTGAACATTGAAGTACATCTTATCAACGTCAAATACGTTGTTTTTCCTGGTCTTGAGAACAGCCTTTTCCATAGATCTCGGTCTTTTGTGGGAGGAAAGCATATCGAAAGTAAACTCCCTTTGTGCATGTTGTGCAATGTGTCCGCCGACCATCTTCAACATTCTGAAGACTTTTTGTCCGGATACAACATGCATGTTGTTCGTCTGTTTTTCAGCCTAACGGCTCTAAGTGCAGGTCTGCTCTTTTTTTTATTTTTTTATTTTTTATTAGTGGAGATGGGATTTTTAACTGGTCAAGCACACTCGTATCCGACTGGTCTTAAGCACAAGCCAGGCAGAGTGAAATCCATCTCCGAACCGTTTCCATCTAAATCACCATGTTCAGCTAAACATCTAAATATAAAAATTTTAGTTTTTGCAACCCATTCAACCAATCCGCACTCAAGTACTCTCAAGGACTCCTACGATCAAGCTTTATCGGGACTTCATGAGACACAATACAGATAGTATCCCTCTCCATTATATTACATATTTTATTTATTATTGATTCATTTATGTATTCACTTATATATTTATTTATTATTTATCCTTTTAATTATGGATGGAAGGAATTCCTTGATGCACATGATCACTATAGTGGTATGGTAGTGACCACCAAGGAGAGGAACTTTGTTTTCAATATGCATACATCTGTGCATGTTCGTAATCTATCCTTTACTTAACATGCATATTCATAGGTCCCAGGTATCTCCAACTTATTTTATTTATTAATTTATTATTTTATTTGTTTGTTTGTTTGTTTGTGATGTATGTTTGCACATACACATCAGCATAAAATGATTGAATGTACATTGCTTAACATTCCGACAGCAACAAGACTTTCTCAGGACGTGCCTGCACTGCTTGTGAAAAAAACCAAACTAAACAGAATATTGAATGTATGTCGCCAGCCGGTCTAATACACTAAATAAACCTAACCAGATCATTTAGCAACACACATCCAATGTCAAGAGCTACAGACAGTGCAGACAGTGGGGAGAGTTTAAAAAAGAAAAATACAGGTGAATGTACCAAGGATAGACAGAAACACATGCCCCAGAATAGAGGGGAAAACCCACCCTGTGGGGCTGACCAGGGTGACCCTGGGAACTAAAAAGTAGTTAATCCCACCCAAGTCCACCAGGGCAGACCCGGGTGGGGGACATCAGCTTCCAAGATGAGAACATACATGTACACATATATGGTAATATATGATGTGAACATAACATGCACACATATATGGTAATAGGTGCATACCACCCGCTCCCCACCCCACATACAAAACCACAAAACACCCATTAAAGGACATGCACATCTGTGCATGTTCATAATATATCCTTTACTTGGTATTCATATGTCCTAGTTATTTAAATTTATTATTTATTTTTATTGGTTAAAAAAGTAGGTTTTGTACATATGCTGATGTTCACATACACATACATGGTAATACTGTCCACTCCCAACCCCACTCCACAACCAGAGAACACCCACCAAAAGACACTTACATCTGTGCATGTTCATAATTATCCTCTACTGAGCATTCATATGTCCCAGGTATCTCGACTTACTTTATCTTTTTATTTAACCGCCGAGAGATGGCATTGGTCGCCTGCTTGACATTAAACCCAAATAACTATATATTTAAATTATTTATTTATTTTGTTTGTTTGTAATGAAGGTTTTGTACATACACATCAGCATACAAGAAAATATACACATACATAGATGGTAATAGGTACGATACTGCCTGCTCCCAACCCCTACCTAAATACACACATAAAACCGCATAACACCTACCAAAGGACATGCACATCTGTGTATGTTCACAATTTTTTAATCTATCCTTTACCTAGCATGCATATATCCCAGGTACCTTAGACTTACTTTATCTTATTTATTTTATTTATTTATTTATTTATTTATTTTGTTTGTTTGTAATGTAGGTTTTGTACATGCACATCAGCATACAGCTCAAGAACATACACCAATGTGCCCCTGTGCATGTGACAGATCTGTCACACCCAGCCAATCATCTCTTCGAGCTTCTGCCCTCTGGCTGGCGGTTCCGTGTTTTAAAGCCAGAACTTCTCGATTCAGATGCAATTTTTTTCCCAGAAGCTGTCCTCAATACATCACCATGCATGGAACAACGTTATTTCATGATTTGTGACATATGACTGATTTGTGTTTAATATTGTGTTTATCTTTTAGTGCTGTATATAGGATGATCGCCAACTAAGTGTCTGACATGATGAATGCCCTACAAGTGAGGATGTATTTTACTGTCGCCATGCCACATAAAAATCCTTGTAACGTTTTACTTGGTGAATAAATGTCTTATACACATACATTGTAATAGGTGCCGTACCGCTGCTCCCAACCCCAATCCAGTTACACACACAAAACCGCAGTCACCAACAGAATGTACATCTGTGCATGATCATAATCTATACTTTACTTAGCATCCATTTGTCCCAGGTATCTGACTTACTTTATCTTATTTATTTAACTGCCGTGAGATGGCCATAGTCGCCCGCGCGGCGTTAAACCCAAATAACTATTTAAATTATTAATTTATGTTTGTTTGTAATGTAGGTTTTGTATATACACATACATGGTAATAGGTGCCATATCGCCCCACTTTCAACCCCACCCCACATACAAAACCACAGAACACCCACAAAAGACATGCACAATTGTATACTGATGGGCATTAGTGGGCTGTAAAACCTACATATATAGAGACTTCAGGTTAAGAAAGTGGCTTGTATTGACTGCCTGTATTTTAGCTGCCCACCTACAAATTTCATGTGTACAGTTAACCACACTGCACATGCAGCCATCAGTTCTGTGAAAAGTACTGTTGGCCTCATGCACAGGGGCACCAAAACTTAGAGATAAGGCCACACCTGATAACAATAACAGTACTAATAATAATATGCATACTCAGCCACTAGTTCTGTAAACAGCACCTTTGTAAACAGTACCAGTGGCCAAATGCACACATACATCATGGATGATGCTACCACTGATCACTTCAAACAATAGGATGACCAGTTCACATTGATAAGTGATACCGTGAACTAGCCTGCACATGCAGTCATCAGTTCTGTAAATAGTACTGGTGGCCACATGCACAGCGGCACCAAACTTAAAGGTGAGGCCAAAACTGCCACCTGAAACAAAACGCTACCTACACACACACATCAAGATACAGTCAACGTCCATGTGCGTTAGGCGGAACAGGCTTAATGTATGGGACTGTAAATCTTACAGCGAAAGAATGTACATCTGTGCATGATCATAATCTATACTTTACTTAGCATTCATATGTCCCAGGTATCTTTGACTTACTTTATATTATTTATTTAACTGCCGTGAGATGGCTGTAGTCGCCCGCGCTGCGTTAAACCCAAATAACTATTTATTTAAATTATTAATTTATGTTTGTTTGTAATGTAGGTTTTGTACATACACATACATGGTAATAGGTGCCATACCGCCCCACTTTCAACCCCAACCCACATACACACACAAAACCACAGAACACCCACAAAAGACATGCACAATTGTATACTGATGGGCATTAGTGGACTGTAAAACCTATATATAAACACTTCAGGTTAAGAAATAGGCTTGTATTGACTGCCTGTATTTTAGCTGCCCACCTATAAATTTCATGTGTACAGTTAACCATACTGCACATGCAGCCATCAGTTCTGTGAAAAGTACTGTTGGCCTCATGCACAGGGGCACCAAAACTTAGAGATAAGGCCACACCATAATAACAGTACTAATAATAATATGCATACTCAGCCACTAGTTCTGTAAACAGCACATTTGTAAACAGTACCAGTGGCCAAATGCACACATACATCATGGACGATGCTACCACTGATCACTTCAAACAATAGGCTGACCAGTTCACATTGTTAAGTGATACCGTGAACTAGCCTACACATGCAGTCATCAGTTTTGTAAATAGTACTGGTGGCCACATGCACAGCGGCACCAAACTTAAAGGTGAGGACAAAACTGCCACCTGAAACAAAACGCTACCTACACACACATATCAAGATACAGTCAACCTCCATGTGCGTTAGGCAGAACAGGCTTAATGTATGGGACTGTAAATCTTACAGCGAAATGTCAAAACCAGTAAGAAGATAATGTAACAGCAACAAGTACATGTATTGTGTAAACCATTCAAAACATGAGAACTCATCGAGCCTAATGGTGTTATGAGTGGGCGATGGAAACACTGAAATAAATAGTACATGTACATTATAAAGTATGTGCCTCCCACCCCCCTCCCCTTAACTAGCTGTTCATCATAAAACATATGTATCTCATTCATTTGATCACTTGACTGATTTATTAAATCATCTCTGCGTCACCTTTCTCTGTTTTCTTTCTCGTTTTAATCCCAATATATATGTAGTGCTAATGTCAGCTGCTAAGAATCCTTGCAGCGAACTGCAAATGTCTATAAGCAGACAAACTGTAAATAACACAGCAGCAAAATAAGTTCCTCTTTTGTGCAGTAGGCTACTGCTAGCAAGAAAGGGTTTAATTTTAAACAAAGCATTGCATGAACTTCCAAGCGTGTTCACATTGTGCTGTGTATTTCTTTCAGTGTGAAGTGTACTGTACCATCAGTGATCACTAAGATTGCATAATTGGCACTGACAGTGATCGCACATCACAACATAGCTTGTCAGTGCAACTGATTAAAATAAATGTTACTGCATAAAATAATTAATCGAAGTTCCGAAACTTTGCTCAGCCATGACAGTTAAAACCAAGTGGTGTGGCACTCTTTTTCTTTTACAGCATGCAGCATGTTGCACTCCGGACATAGGTTTCGAAGATAGTGTTTGTGTTGTGGGTTGCGTTTTGTTTTGGTGCTGTACGTGGTGTCGATATGAAACGGGCAAAGCGATGGTAAAGTGAATGGAAATAAACGTGACAAACTTTATCAAGACGTAAAAATGCACACAGCAACTTTACACGTTTGCTTTTTTTTAAAACAAACAAGCTTATGTAGAACAAATCAAAAAGAACCCGTCGCACACCGAAATTCACAGCAAGGAATGCGCGTGTGGGTTGTATCATTGTTTTGATCACGTGATTTGGGATACCTTATTGTTGAGTAACAATATTTGAGTTCAAGGCAAGCTTTTTCGTAATTGTTTCTTCTCTTAATATATCTAAGTGTGAAAATATGACTTAAAAAATAAATGAAATCCTTTTAAGTGACATATAGAGCATACTACCACTGAATACAGGAACAATGAGACCCGTGTAAACTACTGATCCCCTGTGAACATGGCTGCGACGGTCCTGGCTTCGTCTGCAGCCATACTGGAAACAAAATGTGCTACAGAAAAATGTCTCCATCCTCCGGCGGTTTAAAACGAGTGTGCACTGCTTTTATTCATACTAGACTTTATTTTAAGAATAAGAAGAATAAGAATAAGAGTACTTTATTATCTCGAAAAGAGAAATTCGGTTGTGGTACATTTATAACAAATAGTACAAACAAGACATAAAAACATTATAGCATAATTATGAACATTTTCTCCCTGCACTTGCACAGCTACAAATTCCAAATGGATAAAGTAAACACTACAAAATCTTTACACATAACTCTTACACATCTCACACAAACATCTTTTATGGACTGAACTGAGCGGCACTTATACATTCACACCCACCTCTACATATGCATACATAATACGCGTGTTTCAACCTAGTCCTAACCCTCACTACTTATTATACAAACGTCTCAGTACATTATTACACATTATTACACACGCTGCATAATTAAAGTCTACCATAATAAAATAATTATTTTGATATACCCAAACCTTTGTTACTCTCTATAAAATCACTATCTCGTAAACGGCTGATCGTCTATGAAGGGCAGCTGCTAGACTATCTGTACCAAGTTTGGGTTTGAAGTTGTGAATAGTATTTGAGAAAAATAAACATCTTTTGTCAAAATATGGCTATTTTTCACCTATTTCCTGAGCTCTTGTGGCCATTGACCTTTCCGAGTGATCACCCAAATTAGTACGTATAGAAATGTCTTACCATCAGGTATCTTTGTACCAAGTTTGGGTTTTGAAGTTGTGCATAGTATTTGAGAAAAGATAAATTATGTCAAAATATAGCTATTTTTCACCTATTACCTGATCCCCTTTGACCTTGGTCTTTGTGAGAGGCCACTCAAATTGGTATGTTTACAAAGGTCTTACCACAAAGTATCATTGGGCTGAGCTTGAAGAATGTGGCTTGAATACCCTCCGAGAAAATGCCACCGTTAAAGTTTACCACGGACGACGGATAACGGCTGACGGACGACGGACGGACGACCACGGCCCAAAACATAGACTCACTTTTGCTTCGCACGTGAACCAAAAATAAGAAAAATTACGAACTCCAATATGGATCAACTGGTTTTTGTGAAACGGCCATTTTCTCGGTAATGAGCATCTTAATCAAAACAGTTTTTAAAAAAAAAGGTCCCGAGATAATTCTTTTAGGGACAATACCCTAAAAAAAACAATCTTGTCCGTCCTCAAACGCGCGCTCTGGTCGCTGTCACACACACACACACACACACACACACACACACACACACACACACACACACACACGCGCGCGCGCGCGCGCGCGCGCGAGGCGCTTTGGCGCCAAATCGAAGTTCTCTAGCAAGGTTTGCGTAGCTAGACGAGGCGTCATTTTTATCTTGTTGCTTCTTTGCCAGAATTTCTGCTCCGCATGCCAAAAACGTCATGTGCATGCTCCGGAATGCGCCCGACCCAGCCCCATTTCAAAGTCTATCGTATTTTTTTTTTAATACGGTAGACAATAATAGCACGAGCAGCGAAATGATGTCATTTCAAGCTTCACGTCAAGATGAAAAGAAAAGGGGAGACTGCCAGTGCTAATATTTTAGGAAGGTTACAAAGTAAAGTAGGTTATAGCACTGTCAGAGGAGAGAAATGTGCATGATCGACCAGTGATCATAGATCTACTGTGGCCAAAGCACCAAAAAAAAAGATAGGAAAGAGAGGGGGCGCTAAGAGAGTGACTGAAAGCAATGCATATGGAAGCCCCCCCCCCCCCCCCCGAAGGGGGGCGTATCACATATCCACTGTTCCAGCCACTCAGTGCATGGAAATTTAAATCTAGGTCCCCCAAGGGGGGTCCAGATATTTAGCCGGTGTGGACAGCTGTTTCGGTCTTGGCAACTTCTTCAGCACACCATCGGCAATACTGGAGGAGGCAGGAAATTCTGCCTACCTGCAATGACAACCACATTTTACTGTGGTGTCTGCAGGGGCATACATTCCATGCCACCACCTAGAGTTAAATTTCCATGCACCCTAAAAGAGAACCTACCAAAAGGGGGGAAGGGGTTGCAGTCGATATTGTAGCAATAAATGAAAAGAAAAGGGGAGACTGCCAGTGCTAATATTTTAGGAAGGTTACAAAGTAAAGTAGGTTATAGCACTGTCAGGGGAGAGAAATGTGCATGATCGACCAGTGATCATAGATCTACTGTGGCCAAAGCACCGAAAAAAAAAAAAAGATAGGAAAGAGAGGGGGCGCTAAGAGAGTGACTGAAAGCAATGCATATGGAAGCCCCCCCGAAGGGGGGCGTATCACATATCCACTGTTCCAGCCACTCAGTGCATGGAAATTTAAATCTAGGTCCCCCAAGCCCCCTTTTGGTAGGTTCTCTTTTAGGGTGCATGGAAATTTAACTCTAGGTGGTGGCATGGAATGTATACCCCTGCAGACACCACAGTAAAATGTGGTTGTCATTGCAGGTAGGCAGAATATCCTGCCTCCTCCAGTATTGCCGATGGTGTGCTGAAGAGGTCGCCAAGACCGAAACAGCTGTCCACACCGGCTAAATATTTGGACCCCCTTGGGGGACCTAGATTTAAATTTCCATGCACTGAGTGGCTGGAACAGTGGATATGTGATACGCCCCCCTTCGGGAGGGCTTCCATATGCATTGCTTTCACTCTCTTAGCGCCCCCTCTCTTTCCTATCTTTTTTTTTTTTTTTTTTTTTTTTTGGTGCTTTGGCCACAGTAGATCTATGATCACTGGTCGATCATGCACATTTCTCTCCCCTAACAGTGCTATAACCTACTTTACTTTGTAACCTTCACGTCAAGATATTATTAGCCCCACTACGCCGTGTTCATAGTGACGACTCGATGTTATACGTCACTCATCGCAGTAATAACATTTGACGAATCAAAGAATCAACTTTGCAATTTTCTTGCTGATTTTCATGCCTAGGGCTTACAGGTCACAATTTGACCTAATTCTACCCCAGGGCCGGGACAAACAGCAGGCTTATGCAAACACTGTTTATGAAATACCATGCGGGTATTAATGAGAATATAGTTTTTTTCTTAAAAGAAAAATAAAAGTTATGTTAGCTGTTTTACAAATGACTCCAAAAAAGTGGTGCAGAAAACTGTTTGATTTTCACACGTAGGGCATACAGTTCACAATTGACCTAATCGTACCCGACAGCCGAGACAAACTGCAGGCTTATTTAAATACTGAATACGAAAAATCGTGCGATTATAACTGAGAAGATTAGAATAAACTACCAAATGAGTAGGAAAAAGCACTGTCAAGGAGAGAATTGTGCATGATCGATCAATGATCATAGATCTACTTTGGTCTAAGCACACACAAAAAGAAGATAGGAAAGAGGGGGTGCGCTGCTAAGTAAGTGACTGGAAGCAATGCATATGGAAGCCCCCCCCCCCTCCCCTTGATGGGGGGCGTATCACATATCCCACTGTTCCAGCCCCTTGTTGTATGGAAATTGAAATCTAGGTCCCCCAAGGGGGAAGGGGAGGGGAGAAGGGGGGGGGGGGGGGGAGGAGAGAGATATTTAGCCGGTGTGGACAGCTGTTTCGGTCTAGGCGACCTGTTCAGCGCACCATCGGCAACACTGGAAGAAGAGAAGGAACTTCTGCCTACCTGCATGATTAAATGAGAAGATTATTTTTTTCGTAAAAAAAAAAGATTCAATTGTTTTAAGATTAACACATAATTGTAATTCGTCAAATTAATCCCAAAAACGTGAAAATATATTTTTTCAAACATTATTTAATTTTCACTCAAAAAGTTCTAGAGGTACAATGCTGGTTAACAAACTCAATATGTCCCTTTCATCTAGCTATATGCAAAATATTTAGTAAAAATAAGAAAAATTATAGACTCCAGTGTGGATCAACCGGTTTTTGTGAAACGGCCATTTTTTCGCCAATGAGCATCTTAATCAGAAAGTATAAAAAAGGTCAGGGAAAAATTCTTTTAGGGTAAATATTATACAATTTCAAACTTGTCCGTCCTCAAACGCGGGCTCTAGTCCCTGTCTCACACACACACACACACACACACACACACAGGGAGACGCAACCATCAGAGTGGGTTACCTAGCATTTCATGTGAAAATGGGTTCCCATATTTCTATTTATTCTAGGGCTCTGGAATTGATGCGAATGTTTAGAACTCACATTATAACTAAGCTCTATAACTTAAAATAAAATAGACATTTTCTAGAAACAGAGCCACTAGATGCCGAAAAAATGGGTTTCTGCCAATAAAGTGGATGGGTGTCTCTCTCACACAAATGAAACTGGCATTACAGTCAAAATGGGTGTCTTCACAACAGTAGGCGTCTGTAATAAGGTCAAGTTCATGGAATACTTCTTTTTCACATTAATTTTTTTTTCCCAACTTAAATGTGTATGTGTGCTTTAACATTCTTTACATAGTATGGTGCAAAATTCAATAAACACTGGCCCGAAACCTTTCGATTATGATTTTTACAGAGGAAATCGTTTAAACATTGCTGCGTTTTGTCCTTTTGAAGCAAAACAGTTTATCATGGCATTGATGTGAGAATCAACATAATGTATTCTGGAAATTAAAGGACTTTTTTTGTGCGTTTTGGGGTACTCTGGAGTTTCAGACAAACAGCAACAGAGCATTTTGAATATTAACCCTTATCATTCGGAATACACCAGTGTGTGCAACTAGTGTAACTGAAATAGTCCAAGGGTTAGTGCCAGAATAGCTTGGTGCCTCTAGGCGCCAAGCTATTGTGGCACCACCCTTGAACTAAAGCCATTGGTCTATGTCCTCATCTGTAAGTACTGTAATGTAGCTTGCATAGAATTATGGCAGTGAACAGATTTGAAGCTATTTAGCCTCAGTATGACTATGATGCGGGTCAAAAAGTGTGGAAAAATATCAAAGATAGAAAAAGACCCAGACGAAGAAACGAACACTTAACTTATTCTACCCCAGCAAAATTTAAGATCCACCACGATAGTTCAAGGGTGATGCCAGAATAGCTTGGCGCCTATGGGCACCAAGCTATTCTAGCATCACCCTTGAACTATCGTGGTGGATCTGTGTCCTGCACTGCAACGCAGTCTTCTGAAGACGACTTCAACATTTGGGCTTAACTTATTCTACCCCAGACACACCACAGCAAAATAAAGATCCACCATGATAGTTCAAGGGTGATGCCAGAATAGCTTGGTGCCTATGGGCGCCAAGCTATTCTGGCATCACCCTTGAACCATCATGGTGGATCCGTGTCCTGCACTGCAACGCAGTCTTCTCAAGACGACTTCAACATTGGGCTCAACTTATTCTACCCCAGACACACCACAGCAAAATAAAGATCCACCATGATAGTTCAAGGGTGATGCCAGAATAGCTTGGCGCCTATGGGCGCCAATCTATTCTGGCATCACCCTTGAACTATCATGGTGGATCTGTGTCCTGCACTGCAACGCAGTCTTCTGAAGACGACGTCAACATTTGGGGATTCCGATCTTGGGGTAGAACGAGTTAAAATGACAGAACAGAACACTGACATTAATTAACTAACTGACAACATAAGAAATCACTTGAAACTTCAGCCTTTATTTAACGTCTTTCGTCTCCAACAAACAACCAGCCATTCTTTCATTTGCAAAATGGTATGGCAGTACAACCAACCATTCTTCAGAGCATGGAATTACTCGTACTAAAAAAAAGAGGAAAACCCCTTTTCACTAGGGGGGTCCGGGGGCATGCCCCCCCCCCCCCCCCCCCCGGAAAAAAATTTGAAAATTTACATTAAAATTTGTGCAATCTGGTGCATTTTAGAGAGAAACTGAGCAGTTTAACCACCTAAAAATCTTGCTTTTTTTTTTCTTATTTTTGGGGTGCACTTTTTATTTTTTGTGTCAAAGGTTTAAAGTATTCAACAGAATATTTATATCCAAATGCTTATTCAAAATACATCTGAATGTCTTTCCATTTTTTTTTTTAATTTGAGTTTAATTATATAATATATATACTTTCTTTAATAATCTCTGCTTAATCAGCTGTAAGTATGGATTCCTTTTATCTCTTATTTAATACTATGTACCATGGTCACTGAGCTGGAGAAAGGTTATATAGATTTTTCAACATAATTTCATCAAACTTTACTGGGAAAAAATACATTGTAATAAATTTATTCACCATCATGAGTAATATTTCCAATGGCACTGCTTTTAGCTTTCTTGTGTTTCGCTGTAGACACGTGAGCATCAAGTTCTACGCGGCCGCGTAGTTAATATCAACTCTGCGCAGTTCGCGGCAATACGCCTGCCCACAGGCCGCTAACTTGCGAATACACTGAGCGCGGAGCTCGTCGTTTACGCTTTTCTCGAGCCAAGTCCATCTCCAAATATTCTTGGCTCCAGAATCGTCTGACGTCTATTCTGTCTCCGCGTTTAAGTATTTTCTCTTCGCCGTATTTTGACCAGACTACGACTCCACTGAAGACCGGAAGTGACCTGTGCGAGCTAAAGCTAACGCCTCGCTCAATTTTCAATACGCGATTTGGGGATATCCGCCACATAAAGATCACGAAACACGGTATTGGAATAGTGACTTTACGATTTTGTTTTCGGCGGAAATTCGGCGGAATGGCAGCTTCATTTAAGCGGAAATCCGCCAAAAAGAGGAAAATTCCATGCTCTGATTCTTTCATTTGCAGAGTTTTTAAAATGGCATGCAGTATATTACAAAATGATCCCCCCCCCCAAAAAAAAAAAAAAAAACACTCTTGTAATCAATTTTTACATTGTCAATGGTTTTCTTATCTTATTATATTGTCTTTTGTCCCCAGCCGGCTGTTTCGTTTTGCAAATCCAAAGGTTATACAGTATACAAAATGTGACCCTTTCTCACGAAACCAGTCGTAACTCGCAGCGAGCCAATCAGCACTACACGCAATAATATGTGGTGGGGGGGTCAATCTGGGGCATTTTCACTTTTTGGGAGAAATGTATTCTACATACACCAAAGTATCGTATGGTTAAAATCTTTATCATGAAAAAAGCCATTAAATAGGTAAAAAATGATTTTAAAAGTCTGCCCTTGGCCCCAATTATGCTGCACACAGAAACTTCACAGGCTGTTTTCTCAAAATGGCCGCCGGAGGCTTTAACAACTTTAAACACTTAAGAACAGCTTTTACAATTTTTGCACTACAGCATACAGTGATATATCACAGTAATCAGCAAACACTGTAGTTTTCATAAATGCATATATGTCAAAACATCCAAAATGCGAGTTCTTAAGACTGATTTTGTGAGAG
This sequence comes from Semisulcospira habei, assembly GCA_036245525.1. NCBI lineage: Eukaryota > Metazoa > Mollusca > Gastropoda > Semisulcospiridae > Semisulcospira > Semisulcospira habei. Next base: position 303,910,194 of record BTPG01000001.1, on the reverse strand, counting down.
AGAGGGTCACAAATGATCCAGGCGTCCATCAGATAAAAAAAAAAAAAAAAAAAGCAGGCTATACATGCTGAAACCACCCCAATAATAACACTGATGTAATAAATCTGTATGAAATCGAAAATGCTGCGAGTGGCGGCTCAATTCATTTCTTTTGTAACTTTTTCAGTCTGTTGCGGACGTAATCCTTAATGTTTGTCCAGCGCCTATGTCTAAGTGCAGGTTCCAGCGCCATTGCATACTGTATCTCGGCCTTTCCAGGAAGTTTGTTCATGACGAGGTGTGTCTTGAAACGAGTTTGAACAGCTTTCTCTTCAGCTTCCCCCCATGGTTTTCTTGTAAATCTAGCTTTCTTTCGAACAGGAGCTGACGCAGTACTGTCATCATCAAAACTATCTAGATTGTCATCAGGCTCTGGACGTCTTTTCTCCGTCATGCTCATCGATTCCTGTGTTGCTGACTTGCTACTTGCTTCATTCACAGGTGCTGTTCCCCCCGAGACCTCTCTGCCAGTTTCTGATGCGTCTTCATTGTCAAAGTCAATCTCTTCATCATCGCCCAGCTCAGCTCTAATGCAACTCTCAAAATCTGTCATCCCATTGTTAACTGACAGAAGAATCTTTGCCACTTTTGCCTTTTGAAGGACGTCTTGAGGTTGGCGGTAGATATGGCGATGTATCCGAATATCATGGCCAAGGAAATCTGCCAGCTGATCCTGGTCTAACTCCGAGATGGCCATTGACTGAGCCAAAGTTGCAACCTGTTTCCGCAACTGAGTAAATGTGAACATGGCTGGGTATGACACCCCTGCTTCTAGGGCATGGGCCTTGAGAACATCATGGCCTCTGTAAGGCCTCTGACCAGAAGGTGTGGCAAAGATGTACTGGGAATCAGCGAGAGCTGGCACCGATTGCCTCATTTGAAGGATTCTGTCCACAGTTGTCATCATCTTCTTCGTCAGCAAAACGGGAACACTCCTATTAAACTTGCCTCTGATTTCCACTCGCTGAAAATGATTCACCATTTTCTTCTCAACCTCTGTGAGACCTTTCAAGATATCTTGATTGGTGATCGATCCAATCTTAGCATTCTGGAAGTCTGACACCTTCATTCTCTGAACTTCTCCCCCTCGTTTTCGGTTGAAAAGTGATACAGCACAAAGAGTTGCTTTAACCACTGTCGGATAATCTTCCGAAACCATCCTTGTCTCAAGAAGCTGTTGGACCTTCCTCACATCTTCACATGATGGGATCAGCTTGGGTTTGTTCATGGTCATTTTCCCGACCGACTGGGCTGCTGTAGCGGACACACAATCATACCAGTCCCCGTTGAAGACAGAGTCAAACCGCTGCGCCTCAGAGAGCTCCTGTCGCCACCTGTCGTCTGAACCCTGTCCAAGCTGTTTGGATGCCTGTGACTGTTTGATCTGTGAACACTTTTTCAAAGCATGGCCTATGCGCATTGCGAGATTGCCTTTTTTGAACTGATGTGTGTCCTCATCAAAATCTGCTAGCTCTTTTACAGCCAGGACAACATGATCAAAGCTAGCTGAATTGATCACAGCATTTAAACTTGCGATTTTCATTTCTGACCTCACTCTGATAATCTTCAACAGTCTCCCTAACTCCCGCATCCTGGAGCTGATTTGTCCAGCCGTGTGTTCTTCAATGTCCCTGCGGTCAAATAATCTCTTTCCATACTCAAGAAGCAAGGGGTCAGTTCTGATGAGACGGCTTATCTCATCATCTCTCTGGGTAGCCAAGACCTTGTGGTAGAAGGAAAATTCAACGTCTAAGGGTATTGGAAGCATGAGCCGACCACGGCGAGCGGCGTCCCCTCGCCGAGTGATCTGAAACCCTCCTGGCTTCTGACAGCAACGTTTTGAGTGTACAGAGATCAGCTTTTTTTGATAGAGCCCTTTGCAATGGCTACAGGCGAGAAGGTCGTCTGCCTTACTAGTTTTGGTGCGATACTTAGGAATCAAACATCCGGATTTGTTTTCAAGAACAGCAACGTTATGCATGTAATCACCCTCATCTTGTAGTCTGATCCATGCTCGACGTCTCTGCTTGGTCCCTTTTTTCATCGACAAAATTTTAGCAACGTCAGCCTCATCTGCATGGACATCTTGTAAGTGCGTGCTCATTTTCAAGACAAGCTTGCCACACAATTTGCATGCATGTTTCTTGTCCCATTTGTACTTTCCTTTCCCTCTCTGCGACACGTGCACACCCGTTTCTTCTGTAAGTGCTCTTTCCCCACTCTTTCCAGCATCATGTTCCTCCTGCCTATCCACATTCTCATTGCCACCCCCTAACGCACACTGCACCTTGCTGGTACTAGCGTCACCAACACCTGGCCACCCCAAACCTGCCACTTTGATGAAATCTAACATAGTCGATACAATACTGTCTATGTCCGAGATCCCAGCAATTGATGCTGACACACCCTCTGAATCCGGTGAGCTCGAGCCAGGAACAAACTCCTCGTCATCACTGCCCTCGTATTGCGATGCGCTGGCACTGCTCTCAGTCTCGGGTCCATCCCAGGCGCCATTTGCCAACTGGAGAAAGAAAGAAAGAAAGATTAAAACCAAAGCTGCCTTAGAAACAGAAACAGCCCAATTTTGGTTTAAAGGGGCCTTGCACAAGAATAAAAAGAGTAATCCCGTGTATGACCGATTTACATATGTGTGACCTCGGTGACGAGGGCTGGCTTCTGCAGCAGTCAAAATCCACGTTTTCTGAAAACGCAAGCAGTTTTCACACATTTGTCAACCCTGCGTGACCCTTTGAGAGAGGTCACTCAAACTGGCATGTTTAAAAAGGTCTTGCCACAAAGTATCCTTGGGCCAAGCTTGAAGAATGTGGCTTGAATAGTCTCCGAGAAAATGCCACCGTTAACTCATTCTACCCCCAGACACACCACAGCAGGATAACAGGGGTGGGATTCTAGTAAGAAAGAAAACGCGGAAAATCAAACGACATTGGTGGGGGGTGGGTGGGTGGGTGGGGGGGGGGGTGGTTTCATGTCCTTCATTTTCAGCGGCCGAAAAATCAAACGACAGGGGGGGGGGGGGGGGGGGGGGATAGGCACGCGTGTCCACCGTTCGCCAAAGTATCCAAAAACCGACAGGGGGAGCGAGACCAAACACACCCGAAAATGGACTTTGTTATGACACTCCTGATCTGCAGTATAAAAATGGAATGTGCGTACCAGTTTATGTTCAGATGCACACTAAACGGCACTCTGTCTTGGACAATATCCTTTTTCACCGCCATTTTCCACTGCGACCTAAAGCTACCGGAAGTGTCGGGCGATAGTGAACCAAACTACATACAAATCCAACCCATTTGAGATTTTTTTGCCATTTAAGAAGATTTTTTTTTTTTTTTTCTCGTCTTTTTTGTTGTTATTAGACGCGGAAAATAAATATGCTTCACGGAATTGTGAAAGAATTTCCACGGAAATCCGCGGAAACGCGGAAGAATCCCACCCTGGGATAAGGATCGACCATGATAGTTCAAAGGTGATGCCAGAACAGCTTGGCGCCTACGGGCGCCAAGCTATTCTGGCACCACCCTTGAACTATCATGGTCGATCTGTGTCCTGCGCTGCAATGCGGTCTTGAGAGGACAGGGGCAAAATTTAAGGATTTTGGTGTTGGGGTAGAATGAGTTAAAGTTTACCATGGACGACGGACGGACGACCAGTGGCCCAGAACATAAACTCACTTTTGCTTCGCACGCACGCCAGCCAATAAAATGAAGATGATCATAGAATCACTTTACTTACCAGTTTGTAATTGGGAGCATTCCGCTGCCGTCCATGCACCCTCCTACCAGACGCACCCTCTGTGGCAGAGGCTGGGGGGGCCATGATTCTGCAGCATAGATCCCGATGGGTTTGGACATCCTGCTGCCATCCGGCGCTGGGTGTGTGCCAGAAAGTCCTGAGCCGGTGTGACCAAAATGGTGTTGCTGAGAACATGTCCAATACAACCATGTAAACCAACTGACATTTTGAATCAGATTGATTGTACATTGCTTAACGTCCCGACAGCCACTAGGCTTTCTCAGGACGTGCCTGCACTGCTTGTGAAAAAAAACCCACCTAAACAGAACATTGCCATGTATGTCGCCTGCCGGTCAAATACGTTAACTCATTCTACCCCAACACCAAAATCCTTAAATTTTGCCCCTGTCCTCTCAAGACTGCATTGCAGTGCAGGGCACAGATCGACCATGATAGTTCAAGGGAGATGCCAGAATAGCTTGGCGCCCGTAGGCGCCAAGCTATTCTGGCATCACCCTTGAACTATCATGGTGGATCCTTATCCTGCCGTGGTGTGTCTGGGGTAGAATGAGTTAAATAAACCTAACACATGGGGCCAAGACATAAAGCTAAGACCATTTAGCAACACACATCCAATATCAAGAGCTACAGGCAGTGCAGACAGTAGGGAGAGTTTTAAAAAGGCAAATTTATACAGGTGAATGGACAAAGGGTAGACAGAAACACATGCATGCCCCAGAATTGAGAGAAAAACCCACCCTGTGGGGCTGACCAGGGTGACCCTGAGAACTAAAAACTGGCAATACAGTAAAAAGCGATACTTCAGTTGCACATTCCTAAACGAGACCTGTTTGTGGACGTTCGTTCTTCGAATCGCGAGGCAGTTTTGCGAACGAGGATTGAAATCTGGCGCCATTTTTGTTTTTAAAAAAAAAAAAAAGTCAACTGATAGTTACTGTGCATGCATGTGGCAAGTTAACACGTCAGAAAAAAAAGAAAGAAGAAACAAAATCGCGTGGCAGATTGACCTTGTAATGGGGTTATTGAACGAATTCCTTTCATTGAAGAAGAAAGCTTTTGTTAAAATCGTGGGGTTCTATTATCATTTACTACAAGACTCAACGGTCAGGCCCGGCCGGTGCGGCCGAAGACACGTTTGAAAGCAGACGCCTTATTTTTCTGGGCCAAACGGGTACGGGGATTGGAGGCATCTCTCAGTTAAATAACTGCACTGAACAAGTACATTTGGGCGTGCTCTTAACTAAGAAATACCACCTTTAACACTTTTATTAGGTAGTCAGCCTATAGAACAGGTGTAACGCACGCAGACTTGCCACCAGTCGCACGTACAGACTCTCGCTCAACAGACGCATACACCGCCACTGACTCAGACGGGCGCATTCAAGCGGTAAAACACAACTCACGGGCTTTCTTTCTAACGAAAACTTTTATACAAAATAAACAAAGAAACGCTCAAAACTGTCAAATTATATACACTACACCTTCCCAACCACCAGCATCTCAACATCACATCCACATACACACTATCAATGCCAGGCTAGGTAGTAGTATCTCAAACTCCAACCTGTTTGGCGTTATCGCCTGGTTACGTTCAGTCCTTTTCACGTCTAGGCGTGCAAGTCTTTCTTCGTACGCTCCCGAGTCGTCCCGTCTCTCGTACCGTGGACGTCCTCGTAGCTCGTACCGTATAGCGCAGTCATCGCTGTGACCCAGTGTCTCGGCACCGGTCGCTCACTCCCTGGTGACTGACGTCTCGGCGTCCGTCGCTCCAACCTCCGACAAGCTCTCTGAACAATAATAAAGTCCTAAATCGTAACACTTGCTAAACACACACACATATTGAACAATATGAGATACATTACGTAACATGGCTGATACAAATAACTCACACGTTCATTCACACACACACACATGTGCTTCATAACCCCAACTACTTTCGTAACACCCTCATATCTCTGTCACTACCTTGAAACAGACTATAACCTAACACTCTCGCTATACGTTATCCCATACGCTGCAAAAGTCTATGCTTAACCACGTAATACCTTCATAACGACTTAGGCATACACCCCTCACATTCCTTAATTATCCATCTCGGTAAATAACTATCTCGAAAACACCGGTTGCCTCCATAACGTCTAAGCCAACATAACTAAACCAAACCAGACAACGCAATACAACCAAATTACTCTTACCAACGCATACTGTCTTTAACTAAGCAACTATCAATAATACATATCAAAAACATACCTGAATTCTAGGTTTCAGAGTCTTGGAAAACGGGCTAAGGTATCTCACACACGTCTGTCCACACTGACAGTAAAGCCCGTACTAACGTTTCTACAGCGCTGTTCGCCTGAGCTCACTAAAACTCCCCGTGCTAACCGTTCCTTTCAGATTTCACGTGGACCACGTGCCACAACGGACTATCGTCACAAACAAACCGCCCCAAAACTGTACCGTATTAAACCCACTGTGTGAACCCTATGCGTAACAGGTAACAATGCATCGCTTATTATGCGTTATAATAGACAACTAATTAAGTTGAGAAACGCATATTGACTCTTAAGGCAGACCTGAGGGGGGGGGGGGGTGAGGCCAAATTTTAAGCGTGGAGGAGAGGGGGGGGGGGGGTCCTAACACCCAAAAAGGGACTTTGTCATAGCATTTTTCAAAAATGTGGGTCGGGGGAAGGGGATGTGGTTCCGGAACCCTTGGAACCCCCCCCCCCCCCCCCCCCCACCCCCCACCCCCACCCCTCCAGATCTGACCCTGGCCGCAGGTATTGTTAATCGCATGTTCATGTAGCCTTATAAGGGGCACTGTAAATCTTCTATGGATGCAACTATATGCACTGTAAACCGTTTGTGCATAAAGCCACTGATACGGTAACCCCATTGCAGATTCAGCCTTAAGTACTGTATATATTTTCTGGTTTTGCTGTTTGCTAGCTATTGTGAAAGATGCTTTCCTCCTCATCCCTGCCAATGGCATTACGAATGATGGAAATATTTTACGCGTGGATTACGAGACAGCAACCGCCATTTCGATACCAAGCCTGAATCTCCTGACCCCCACTGCCGTGGATTTTGATCCGATAGAGGGGCGAATATACTGGACAGACATTGGCTTCGATGTCATTAGGAGCGCTTACCTCAACGGCAGTGAACAGAGGACACTCAGGATTCTCAGTAAAAGTAAGTGAAATAGGAGGTACTGGGCTCCGAATTTGTATTAATTTATCTTTACATTGTTCCGCGCCTTGAGAATAGGGTCACTGTCGGCTTTCAGGGTCTGTCCATTAGCATCTGTGTAGTTTGTGCACCGAAGATGAGAGATGTTGATGCAAAGTGCCAATGTATTTTGGAGAGACCATAATATTTCATTTGACAAAAGCCAAATATGTCACACTAATACAGGAGAGACCGCCTTAGACGGAAGTTGATAGCCGTTTTCAAAGCACCCGCATTCGAGCCACTTTTGAAGGCCTTTCACTTCAGAAATGAATAACTACTAATCCAGTGCCTGTAATTCACATTAGCAACCTGATTATCATACCCTGACCTCTGTTCCGTACTTCTGCTATCTCTTCCGTATGACGTCAACAGGCAATGACTGATACCATGACGTTCTCTGACCCACATTCGACGAATTTAAATATTTCACCGTGTTTACAGATCGCACATATCTAAATTTCCAAGAGACAAACTGGCTCTTGACGTCTGCTTTGTTTTCGACTTTTTGACGTCTGCTTTGTTTTCGACTCTGCGTTGAACTTACCTCCCCTGGAAGAATGAAATGCCCATGTATTCAGCTTTGGTGGTTTCAAACCGAAAGTGCGCCTCGTCTTCGTAGGCACTGCCGTTATTAAAACATTTCTGACTTGCCACATATCTCCACTGGTACGGGTAGTATTCTCTAAATAGGACGGTGCTTTACACAAGGTTTCCCGGTAGACGAAGTTCCTCGGGCCCTCGACCGCCGCCGAGTAGGCCCTACTGCGGCCATCGTGGGCCCGAAGACGTTTTGATACTAGTGTTTGTATTCTCCAGATACATTAGTTTTGGGAATAGCAGTGGATCCTGTGTCGCGTCTGGTGTTCTACACTGACGAAAAAAATGGCGTGATCGGCATGATGACGATGTCAGGATCCTCGCACAGAACCGCCATTCAGAGCACAGGCTCAGACAGGCCTAAGGCGATTGTACTGGACACCAGGAATGGGTAAGTAAAGAAACAGAATGAGGTTTCCGTCTACCAAGGGCATGGCATGAGAGGGAAGGGGCGGGGCCAAAGAAAATAAAAGAAGCAAGGGAGGAGGAAAGGGGAGGTCAAAAACAAGGAGGAAAATGCAAATTAATGTGTCCGCCCCCTTCTTCCTTTGATTGTCTAACCACCACCACCACCACCAACACCCACCCCCACCCCCCTCAATCCGTCCCCCCCCCCACCCCCCGTCACACACACACACACACACACACACACACACACACACACACACACACACACACACACACACATACACATACATCACCGCCCTGTCGCTGATATTTTATTTTATTCTTTTGCCACTCTGATACATCTGTCGCATTATATTTTTAGAGTTAAAAAAGGCGATCTTTTTTTCTGGGCCATGTTCGAGGAGCGTCCACCAGCACTGCGGGAAGAGAAAGAACCAACACGCAACAACCGCACGCTCCACTAGCTCTCACAATTAGCACTGAGTGGAAGCGCCACGACAGAGCAGCTCTTCTACTCCTCACTAGCCCTACCAATTGGCAGTGGAAGAAACAAAACTGAACTACAACCAAGAAGCCATCTACGCTCCACTAGCTCATACAGATTAGCAGTGGTTGAGCCCCGACCGGCGACATTATCTTCTACTCGCCACTAGCCCTTTCAATTGGCAGTGACGGCAGCGAGAATACATCAACTATTTGAACAATGCAGAATGAACATAAAACGAACTACTATGAAAACCTAACAAAGGTTTACTCAACAAATACAAAAGGGTCAGCACGCTGATGAAGGCAGCCCTTACGGCCAATAAAGGCTTAAACATGCCTGAAATACACTTCAGACAACAAACACAAAACGTGACTGATTTGTGAAATGTCATAAGGGTATACGGCTGGTCACATCAAGCCATCACATAGTAGTGTACCATGTACAGACATATTTTTACCAAAACTGGATTGTTGGGGTCTAGCCCCGCCTGTGTCTCCGCGAGATCAGACTTGTTCTGCGGATCCTCCACTCATGCGATTGATTGCCGGTGTGACCAGTCAAAACCCAAAAGCACAAATCAGGCACTCTCCAACAAAGCGAATCAAAGCTATACACACGGCTCACTAAAGCCCTGAAAGTCTTCACCAAAAGCCAGCCCTGTGGTAAACACTCAGTATGCTAGGCAAGGGGGACAGTTCTCCGCACCCTCCCTCCCGCAGTGTCGTATTCATGGCACACAATGATAAACTGTGTAAGTTTATGAACTACAAACATATCCCCGCGAACGCTTCCATATTGGACAATGCATAAAAAGGGCTGCTCGTCCAGGCGGCATGGACTCATAGGCGGTACCTCCAGACACGGCCCGGCATCACAGGGAAACTGAGAGAAAGTATGCGACACTGAACAACGGAATGAATCCCCACCACCATCCTACGACCAAATGACAAACTGAAGAAGCACTACCCACGCAGCCCGGGCCTATCATGGACAACTGCACGTGCCAATCTTGAAAACGACTGAATCGAAAAGATTCACAGGAGCGGAGAAGATTACTACACACTCGAGGACTCGTAAACATAATGGACGCAGGGGACACGCTATAGTCCCCCAGGGTTTCTCAAGGGCTTATACACGAGACGTACGCACTACTAATCCGGCAAGTCTCAGCGGCTATTGACACAGACTACACGCGTATCACCGGACCAGCTTTGTATCGCACGGCGAGCACACACGCCGCCCCACTGGACTCCATCAGAAGTGACGCAATGCTAACCGAGTACTGAATGCTTTCAACTTGACCAATGCCGGCAGATGAGAAGAGAAGACGAAAAGAGCGTATGCTGAATCCCGATATACTGCCACAAAAACTACACATACACAATCACTGGACACAGAAGGGAGTGAGTGAGTATAGATTGCTTTACGTCCCGCAAGCGACAAAGGCCTTCTCTGGACGTGTCTGCGCTAAATGAAGAAAAGAACTGCAAGAAGCGCAGACAGGAGGGAGAATTTCAAAAGAAAAATACAGATGAATGGACCAGAAAGACAGAAATACAAACCCCCAAAAGAGTAGAACCCACCTTGCAAGGGTTAGACAAGGTGACCCTAGGAACTAAAAAGTAGACAATGCCACCAAGGTCCCCTAGGGCAGACCCGGTGGGGGGACGCAGAAGGACCCGTGACCTTTGGACCAGCCTAGCAGCGTGAGCAGACACACACTGACTCCACTCCTGACCAGGAATGTCGCAAAAGCTGCCGACTACTGAATACTGTCGACTTGACCAATAACAGAAGAGGAGAAAAGCACAGGAAAACTAAGAGAAAGTACGCGACAACAACAGAATGTACCCAGGGTTGGAAGATTTAACGATTTAACGATTTAACAAATTACATTTTTGGTTAAAGAAAATTTAACGCGTTAATGTTTTTAAAAAGTTAAAGAAAATTCAACGAATTAAAAAAAAAAAGTAACGATTATCGATTTATTTCGTTACTTCAGTTCGTTTTTCCGCCACGAACAACAGGTGCATATGCGCAAAGCCGGCTTGACCCAGTTGCAGCCGGTTTGAGGCGGTTTGGAGGATCTATGCCTCTGGGTGAAAAATTAACGGATCCCCTTTGCTTGAGAAGATCACGAGCGTAGATTATCCCAGGAAGAGGCATAGATCCTAACGAGCCCCCTGCAGTTGCGGGGACTCATGAGGATCTATGCCTCTTTCAGTTGGGTGGTTATCGTTTCAGGAGTTTGAAGGCAGATGGCACTCGTACAGCAAAGATTGGACAGGTGAAAAACTTAACGGATCCCCTTTGCTTGAGAAAATCACGAGCGTAGATTATCCCAGCAAGAGGCATAGATCGGGCGCCATCTTGTTTGTGCGACCTACCACGTGTTTTTCGCTCCCAGTGTTTTTGTGGTTTTTCGTTGGATGTACTGTGTTTCGTGTGCTGAAAGTCTGCTGAGTATCGTATAAGAGTGCACTGATGAGGATTGTATGCTTGTGTTTCGTCGGATCTGGTTGCTGTTTGAGTGGTATTGTATTGAATTGTGTCTGTCATTTGAATTTTGTTTACGTCGCCATTTTGCTTCTTCCGCAGCGTGGGTTTTTCGCCGGGTCTCTCCGCCGCCCTGTTTTCATGTGCTGCGCGCTAGTGTGTGAAGTGTTTACTGTGTGAGTCTGTTTGCCACCCGCCGTTGCATCTGTTGCTTGGTTGTTGTAAACTCGTTTGTGTTCCTACCGTTCAATAGGTTTACGTGTGCTCTCCCGTCGACATCTCGCCCTCCCCACTTTCGGCGCCATTGCACGATCTCGTCGCTGACCGACCGGAAATCAGGTCGCTCCCCTACCACACCGCTCACACACACACACACACACACACACACACACACACACACACACACACACACACACACACACACACACACACACACACACACACACACACACACACACACCCCTACTTAACCCTCTTCTCGTCTTCCTCTTTCTTGTCCTCACAAACAATCATGCTCATCAGATACACACGCCAACAACTGCTATCTCTACGTCGCCACGCCACCTACTGCGCGGCCGGTGCCGATGACAGTGTTGCAGATGCCTTACGCAGCATCCGATCGCGAAAGAGAGGCCGCAGGGGCGGAATTAGCAAAAAGCGGGACTCACCACAACAAACACAACCACACACTTCTTCCCCTTTTCCTATGCCCTTCCACCCCTTCCGCCTCCCCCCGCCTCCTCGATTTCTCCACCTCCCTTCCTTCTTCTCCCATTTCTTTTCCTCTCTTCCTCATCTACCGCTCCTCGCTCTCCTCGGCCGCCCCCTCCCACCCCGCCCTCCTCCCCCTTCCTCCCCTCACCCCCTCCTCCTTTGCCTGCTTTTCCCTCCTCGTCCCCTCTCCCCCCTTTCTCATCCCCTTCGCCCTCCCCCTCCCTCTACCTCAGCTTTTCCTACTCATCTTCCTCCTCCTCCCCCTCCCCTCCTCCCCCTCCTCTCGCATCCTCTTTCTTGCCCGGTTCTTCTTCCCCGTCTTTTCCTCCTCCCCACTCTCCCCCTCCCCCCTTCTTCCCCCATCCATCCTCTTTCCCCTCTCCCCACCCTCCTCTTCCTTTGTCCACTTCTTCGTCTGTTTATTCTCCCTCTTCCTCTTCTGGCTCATCCAACCTAAAACTGTGTCTGTTCAATGCACAGTCTGTCTGCAAAGATGGCAAAGCCGATGTGATTTCAGATTTCATTCTAGATACCGCCTGTCCTCCTTCCCGCGTGCTTCCAGAGGGGGTGGCATTGCCATCATCTACAGGGACTGTCTTTCTGCTCACTTCTCCTTCTCTCAGTCTCTACCTTTTGCTCATCCCTCCTTTGAATTTGTCGAGGCCGTAGCAACACTCCCTGGCCAGTCCCTCATCTTCTCATGTACATATCGCCCCCTCCAAGCTCTCAAAACAAACTCACAAACTCCATATTCCTCACCGAGTTCGACCTCCTCCTCGACCACTACAGCACACGGCCCGGAAAACACATCCTTCTTGGCGACTTCAACTTCCACGTCGACAAACCCGACCACCCTGACACAAAACGCCTTTGCACGTCACTTTTAAACCACAATCTTACACAACACATCACTAAACCCACCCACCGACTTGGCCACACCCTCGACTGGATCATCACCCGCACCTCCGATCAACTCTTCCTCGACTCTGACACCTCTTCTGTGCTTCCCTCTGACAACCTCGGTATTCTCGTCGCCCTCAACCTACCTCCCCCGAAAAAACCCAAGCTCTTTGTCTCTCGTCGCAAACTAAAATCTGTCAACCGAGAGAGCTTCTTCGACGAAGCTGTTGACCTTCTCTTGAACCCCGCCGCCTCTCCTGATCTTGCATCCCATTTCGATTCCTCTCTTCGAAAACTTCTAGACATCCACGCCCCTGTCACCACCTGCTCCATACCCAACCGACTCCCCTCCCCCTGGCTCACTGACGACATAGCTGATGCCAAGCGGAACGCCGCTGGCGCTCATCCAACCTCACCGTTCACAGACAGATCTTCTAAACCACCAGATCCAAAGTCTGCAGAATGATCCCCGACTCCAAACGTAAACATCTTCAAAACAAAATCCTGGAATCCACTTCATCCAAAACCCTCTACGCTACCATGAACACACTCCTAGGCACTTCTAAAGACTCTCCTCTTCCCAACACACACAGCAAAGAAGAACTCCCGTCCGCTTTTTCCACCTATTTCTCCGACAAAATCCAAACTCTGCGCAACACACTCGACACTGCCTTCTCCGCCTTGCGTTCCTGACCCCCCCCCCCCCCCTTTTCCGGCACTCCCCTCTCGTCCTTCCGCCCCGTCTCTCAGGATGAAGTCCTCAAAACCATAAAGTCCATGACTTTCAAAACCTGCGAACTAGACCCCCTCCCAGCTTCTCTCTACCGGGACGGCCTTCCAAAACTTTTGCCCTTCATCACCGACATCATCAACACATCTCTAGAAAATGGCTCCGTCCCCGATAACTTCAAGTCCGCCATTGTCCGTCCTCTCCTCAGAAAACACAACCTCGACCCAAACGATCTCAAGAACTACCGCCCAGTCTCCAATCTCTCTTTCCTGTCCAAGCTTCTTGAGAAGATTGTCCTCAACCAGCTCAACCTCCACCTCGCCGACAGCAACCTACTCAGTCCCTTCCAGTCTGCCTATCGCAAACATCACAGCACTGAAACAGCCCTTCTACACATCCTAAACGACCTGCTGATCTCCACCGACTCGGGCAACATCTTCCTTCTTACGCTACTCGATCTCTCTGCCGCCTTCGACACCACACACCACTCTATCCTCCTCCATCGCCTTCACCACTCCTTTGGCATCACTGACTCTGCTCACTCCTGGTTTCTCTCCTACCTCTCCGACAGACAGCAGTCCATCACCATAAATAAATATTTTATTTTAAAAAAATAACATAACCGTTTAGGTGTTCGTCTGCAAATTTGATAGAAACAGTCCGCTCAGTCTCGTATTTTAGTGAGCAAAACACAGCAATTTCACTTTCATGCGGTAGCGTGGACCACAGCCGGCATAGCCTGTGGCATCTTGACCCTGTTCTTTCCCTGCCGCAGCGGCCATCTGGCAGTTAGGAATGTAACCGCACGCATGCGCAAACGTAGGATTGACCCCAAATCAAACGTCCTTGGCCCTCTACTTCACAAGTCACTACTACAGAGCAAATTTTGCTCTGTGCATTGAGCAGCCTGCCGCTAAACTTCTGAAGTAATAACTCTCAAAGTAGGCGCTTACTTTCGAAGCTATGGACTAGATCGCTATGCAAGCGGCCCCTGAGGAAGTCGCAACATGCCCGCGAATTGCAAGACAGAGCCTGAACAACCAGAAACCGCCAACCCCGCATAAAGTAAAAACCAGACGGCAAATCATTCAGCAGCATATCCCGAACAAACCAACTGAGAAGCAACAATTTTTAAAGACAGAAACGACGAGAGAACGAGGACCCGACACATCACCCGTTACACAAATACCGCACAGGCTGACCAACCACTCTACGCTCCACTGACTGGACACTGAGCGACGTGCCAGACAACATGAACCCGGCCAACTTCAAAAGCAGACAACGCAATCAACGAAGGACACACATCATGACCAGCAACGACTGACACAGAAAGATCTACGTGGACAAAACATTTAGCACACTTTAAGCCTCCCACCAGCCGCAGTGAGTTTCACCGACAAACTG
>BTPG01000001.1:303825409-303890409 GCA_036245525.1 Semisulcospira habei | reverse complement strand
GACTTACAAAACCGGCCTTGTATTGATTGTACATTGCTTATCGTCCCGACAGCAAAAGACTTTCTCAGGACGTGCCTGCACTGCTTGTGAAAAAAAAATAAATAAATAAACAGAATGTTGAATGCCAGTCCAATACGTTTAATAAACCTACGACATGGGGCCTAAATAAAGCTAAGACCATTTAGCAACACACATCCAATATCAAGAACTACAGGCAGCGCAGACAGTTTGGAGAGTTTAAAAAAGGAAAATACAGGTGAATGGACCAAGGGTAAACAGAAACACATGCCCCAGAATAGAGGGGAAACCCACCCTGTGGTCCAGAGTGACCCTGGGAAATAAAAAGTAGTCTACCCCACCCAAGTCCCTCATGGCAGACCCGGGTGGGGTAAACTACTTTTTATTTCCCAAAACCCTTATAGCGAATAATGGCGCACTTTTTGTATCCCTTGTTTTCGACTCTCGTTATCAGCTTTGTTCGACCAAAAAGAGCAAAACACACGCCAAACAACGTAACCGCTTCGTATTGTTCGTAACAATACGCACTCTAGAGTTGTTTTAAAGACGACAACATCCAGTTTTGAACAATCCTTTCCCCTGATCGAAAATGGTGCACCCGGGTCATTGTCACACAATCGTCGCTTCAATGACGAATATTAAATTCTGAACTATTTTTTTTTAATGATAGACAATTGGAAAAACACGTACGCACTGTTAAATCGCATCACTCTGACAATATGTAGACAGTGCGACTCGAAAAGTGCTTTCCAAAAGTCAAATTGAAATTGACAAGCTTCCAGCAAGAGCGGTGTTTGCGCATGATCGTGACCCCTTGCATGGACTCGCTCACAACATGTATTTAGGTCAACTATAGGAGATGCCACAGACAATCTCAGTTTGATAAACTCAACTTGTCTAATATTACGAAATTAGCGGAGGAATGAAAAACAAATACGTTACTGGCAGCAGGGTTTTGCTGCACGGACCCTTGTAGGCCTTCGGGAGGTCAAAGTAACCACTGTACCCCTCAGGCCTTCGGAGTACAATGGTTACTTTGACCTCCCTCAGGTATACAAGGGTCACTGTAGCAAACCGCTGCTACCAAACAACGTATATTATACGAAGGCAAAGGAGCACCAGGCCGGTTGGTAGCTTTTCTGGTTCCCTCCTTTTTTTCTTAACTCATCCGAGACGTTCCGCCTTCGGATACGCGGCAAACCGCCGCGTATCCGTAGGAGGCACGTCTCGAATGAGTTAATGTCTGTCGTTTAGCCCCACGCCAGGACCGCGCTTTTTAACACAGCATGGACTCTGAGCCCTGTATCTTGTGTCATGAAATGCGAGCTAAGTAGGCTAGCGTTGTGATGTTAAGCGAGATTAAGCCCGTTAATCCGTTCTAAATCGCTAGTGTGAGGGTTCTCACATCTCCCATAACATGCCCTTTCGGGCCCTCCATTATCACTCAGGTGCAGTGGGCGTTAAACCCCAAACTATATTAACCAACCAACTAACCGTTAAAATATGTCAGTTTCGGACCTATTGCTGGACTTTTTGTGTCCATAAGTAGGTAAAAAAATAGCAATATTTGTACTAATTCTTTTTTTTTTTTTTTCTCTCTCTCTCTAATAGGATTTTCAACTTCAAATCTAAGACTGATAGAGAGATACCTTATTATGCATACTAATTTAGATGACCCATTGGAAAGGTCATCCAAATTAGTATGCATAATAAGGTCAGGGCCGGATCACTTAGCTCCAACTATTTTTTTTTTTTTTTTTGGGGGGGGAGGGCAGGGGGGGGGGGTGGTAGACGGGGTAGACGCTGGAGACCTTGCTTCCAGGGGCCGAAAAATGAAACAACGGAAAGGGGGTGGGGGGGGGGGGTAGACGCTGGAGTACTTGCTTCCAGGGCCCGAAAAATCAAACAACGGGGAGGGGGAGGTGGGGGGCATGTGTCTTAACCGTTCGACAGAATATCAAACAACAGGGGGGCGGGAGGGGGCTGGTACGTCTTAACCTTTCGCCAGATTATCAAACAACGGTGGGGGTCTAGGGGGGGGGGGAGGAGGAGAGGGAGGCTCGTGAGTTTTAACCGTTCACCAGAATACCAAACAACGAAGGGGGTAGGGTACGGGGGGGGGGGGGGGGAAGGGGGTAGGAGGGGGGTCCAGAAACTCTCATTGGGGGGGGGGGGTCAAAACCCCTGATGACCCCCCCCCCAGATCCACCCCTGAAGGTATCTCTGTATCTGGTTTAGATTTGAAGTTGAAAATCCTATTAGAGAGAGAGAGAGAGAGAGAGAGAGAGAGAGGAGAGAGAGAGAGAGAGAGAGAGAGAGAGAGAGAGAAGAATTAGTACAAATGCTATTTTTTACCTACTTATGGACACCACCACCCCTCCCCCAGTGAACTTGACCTTTAGGAGTGGTCACTGAAAGTTCTTGTCACAAAGTATCTTTGGGTTAAGACTCAAGACCGTGGTTTGAATAGTCTCCGAGAAAATGCGAACGTTAAAGTTTACAACAGACGACGGACAGACGACGGATTGCCCAGTTAAAAGACTAACGTGGGGCAAAAATGCGTAAATACAAAATAATACAAAATAATACAAAATAATAGTTGTGCTGTTGGTCTATTCTAACGCTATCCGCAGGGTGATGTTCTGGAGCGAATGGAATGGAACACCGGCCAAGATCAAGAGAGCCAATTATGACGGGACTGACCGCAGGGTTATAGTGTCTTCGCCGCTGGGATCTCCTAATGCACTGGCACTGGACGTCAGCAGTAAGGCTGCCAACCTTGCATGCTAGTACATCACTGTTCTCACAACACACAGTTCTGCTCTCTCCTTACACAAACTCAAAGAGACAGGCATTTTACTATCGCTGTTTCATTACAATTACATTTTTCTCATTATTATGTACCTTTTCACAATCTTGTTATTGCGGGTACCTGCACGTTCCATAGGACGTTACCTTTTTGACATATATACATCGAAAGAGATTTTGGGGGCTGGTCAAATTTTGTTTTGAATGTTAGTTATAGTTCTGAATATTAGCCATGGTCAGTTAAAAGGGTGTAATGCCGACCAGACCATATGTTGGTGGTCTTATTGTAAAATAGAGCAAGAAAGTCAAGAAATTTGCTGATTCGGCTGGAGTTAGGTCTATTCAGGAAATTGTCCAACCGACATTTCATTTTTTTTCTCGAGTCTCGTCAGAATCTCTGTTATCCTGCCTATCTACCTCCAGGCAGCTCTTCTATTATCTATTAATTATGGTTATTATATATAGGCGAATCGAGCTCAAAGCGCCGCGATTTGAGCCCAACACGCACGCCCACGTGACACACACGCATTCACTCTGAAGGCAAACACAGTACAAGACAAACACAGGATAATCACGTGGTGCGAAGGGTCAGCTCACCTCGGAAATTCTGATCGCTTGTTTTTTAAATGTATAACTTAAAATGGCCTGAAACCGGGATAGGTACCAAAGTAGAGGGGGAGAAGAAAGCGGATTACCCGGAGAAAGAACCCCCGACAGTCACCCCGAATTAACGAAGTGACTCTTACTAGAGGAGAAAAGACCGACGCCGGAATACGGTATCGAACCTCGCACCTTTAGCATTGGTGGCAGGCGCCTTTACCACTGCGCCACGGACCGCCCTATTCACGGTGAAAGTGACATTTACTTTATTTTCAGACGACCTAATATACTGGGTGGACGGAGACACTGGCAAAGTGGAATATTCTGACCTGCACGGAAACATGAGAACAACGCTTTATACCATGCCTCCTGGGTCTATACTGTTTGGTTTGGCCCACTTCGACCAACACCTGTTTGCTATTAACTGGACTAGTTCAGGGTAGGTGAGCATGAAAAAATAGAAGAACTGTGACTGTATACATATATGTACCCACTCCATAAAAAAATTTCCCTTCTTTGACACATCATGCGTACCGATATATTGTATAAATAGCAAATTGATATTCATGAGCTTGCTCGATATGCTTTCCTTCCCATAATCCCTTGCAGACCAGAAAGACTCAATCTTGATGCTTGCCTGTCCGCAATGCAAAAACGCTAAATATGTGCATATTGTCACATTAGCAAGCTCCTTATGCTAACTAGATCCAAAGTCTGCAGAATGATCTCCGACTCCAAACGCAAACACCTTCAAAACAAAATCCTGGAATCCACTTCTTCCAAAACCCTCTACGCTACCATGAACACACTCCTAGGCACTTCTAAAGACTCTCCTCTTCCCAACACACACAGCAAAGAAGAACTTCCGTCCGCTTTTCCCTCCTATTTCTCCGACAAAATCCAAACTCTGCGCAACACACTCGACACTCTGCCTTCTCCGCCTTGCCTTCCTGACCCCCCCCCCCCCCCTTTTCCGGCACTCCCCTCTCGTCCTTCCGCCCCGTCTCTCAGGACGAAGTCATCAAGACCATAATGTCCATGCCTTTCAAAACCTGCGAACTAAACCCCCTCCCAGCTTCCCTCTTCCGGGACGGCCTCCCAAAACTTTTGCCCTTCATTACCGACATCATCAACACATCTCTAGAAAATGGCTCCGTCCCCGATATCTTCAAGTCTGCCATCGTCCGTCCTCTCCTAAAAAAACACAACCTCGACCCAAACGAACTCAAGAACTACCGCCCAGTCTCCAATCTCTCTTTCCTGTCCAAGCTTCTTGAGAAGGTTGTCCTCAACCAACTCAACCTCCACCTCGCCGACAACAACCTCCTCAGTCCCTTCCAGTCTGCCTATCGCAAACATCACAGCACTGAAACAGCCCTTCTACATATCCTTAACGACCTGCTTCTCTCCACTGACTAGGGCAACATCTCCCTTCTTACGCTACTCGATCTCTCTGCCGCCTTCGACACCATAGACCACTCTATCCTCCTCCACCGCCTTCACCACTCCTTTGGCATCACAGACTCTGCTCACTCCTGGTTTCTCTCCTACCTCTCCGACAGACAGCAGTCCATCACCATCGACGGCGTCTCCTCCAACCCAGTCACGCTCTCCTGCGGCGCTCCACAGGGGTCCGTCCTGGGCCCGGTCCTTTTTACACTCTACACCTCTCCCCTGTCCAACATCATCCTGTCTCACCACATACACCACCACCTCTACGCTGACGACTCACAATTACTAGACAAAGACAAACTCGACAATACTCAGACACTAGGCACGGCTGACTGCTATAAGACGTGAAAAACTGGATGACAGCAAACAAGCTCAAACTGAACGACGACAAAACGGAAGCCATGCTGGTAGGCACTCGCCAGAAACTTTCCTAGCTCCCTCCCTCTCTCCACCTTCAACTCGACAGCACCCCCATCTCCCTCTCTGACTCGGTCAAGAACCTTGGCGTTATCCTCGATTCCTCTCTGTCCATGACCAGCTTCGTCTGCGCCACGGCCCAAACCCTCTCCGCCTCCTCATCCTCCGCACCAAACTCAGCACTTTCGGCCCCCGCTCCTTCTCAGTATACGGTCCATCCACCTGGAACACTCTCCCACTCTCTCTCCGTCAGAAACACTCGCTCGCTCCTTCCAGTCCGCCCTCAAAACTCACCTCTTTCAACAGTTCTAGCACTATATCACCACACTCCCCACCCCAAGCTGACCGTCGTAATGTTTTTTCACTATTTGTGTTATATGAGTCATTGTCTAAAGCGTGCGCATGCGTGTGCGAGTTGTGAGTGCGCGCTTGGAGTTATAATTATTATAAGATAAGCGCATTATAAATATCGTAATTATTATTATTATTATAACTAGTAATGAAATACTTCTTATTGTGAACGCACGCTCGAAATTACTTTCCCATACACATACATAAACAGAGAATAGACATCAGCGAACACACGAATCGAATCGCCATACTATTAGGATTGATGACACTGATGTCCGCAAGTGATAGTGACAGTCATGTTTCAACTTCAATGTGGGATGGATGGACTTGGATTCAAACCAAACATACACTCACAAAATACAGGGAGGGGGCCATTTCATATTAACTTGACTTGGCGGCTTCGATTCGATTAGTTCCGGGTTTAACGTCCACGGCACCGAAGTGATAATGGACGGCCCTGACGGGCGGGTTATGTGGGGACAAGGAAATCTATTGCCTATGGAGTACGACCTGAACACTGTTCAACTCAGGCGCACTCCAACTGTGCCACTTTGATTTACCAGGACTGACCTTTCAACGGACATGCTATTGAACAAATCCGTCTTTTCCCCCTGGGCGATTGCGAGTCCAGCTACCGGGTCCGGGACGGGGATTCGAAACCACGACCCGGCGATTCCCTTAGCTCTCTTGCTCCGACGTTTAACCGCCTGAGCTATTTCGGACTCTAACTAACTTGGCGGCAAACACGCTACTGTATTTATTCTCCCTGAGCATTGCAGTCCCAAGGGAAATAATCACCGGAGAGAGACAACCAATATACAGGAGTTGTCTCCCATAGACCAATATGCTTCATTTTATGACATCTCCCGCTTTGAGTTAAAAACTTATCTAAACTGAACAAAATCTAATTTTTATATAACGACCGGAAACCGAATCTATCCGAGATCGAACCGAAACGGAAGTGTTCAAGTTTTATGCGACCAGCAAAGCGTCTCTGTCAGAGAATCAGCAAAGGGTCTGTTTAATCATAATAAAAGAACGAATTTAAACATAAAAACACAAGCTCTCAACTTTTACACTACACAAACCTATCTATCGCAAAAAAAATGCGACTCAACATGTATGTTCACCATACATGGGTAACTACACCACAACGAAGATCAGGTCCTCGAATTACTGGAATCTTGAAGGCTTGATCACCACCCTGCCAGATCTAGTAGTATAAAGCTGTTCTTGTGAATCAGGTGGTCTGCCTGGAGGCTGTAGACTGCCGGCCTGGGCTGACTCCTGCGCTCAAGGTGAATCCTGGGACTGCTGTGGCTGTTAAAGCTCGTCGGGCGTCATCCATCCACTGGTCAACTTTCTGGTCTCGACCATCTGCCTCGGCTCACTGGCAGCAGCTGGACTCGCTGTATGCACACTGTGTCTACGGTGATTGCGGTTACCCTCTCATTACTCCGCTTGGAGTTTTGACCAGGTATGACCTTGGTGCGACTTGGCGGATCACCACTCTTAAACGCTTCCATCCGGTCTCCCGTTCATACCTCACAAGGACAAGGTCTCCTGGGGAAAGCTTTGGTAAGGGACGTGCTGTCTGATCAAAGTACTGTTTCTGGTACAACTTTGATTTGGCGTCTCGCTGTTGTACAACTTTTGGATTAATCGTCTTTGGAGCTAGCGTGGAAGATAGCACGGGCAAAGTCGTACGCAGCCTGCGGCCAAACGCTAGTTCTTCATGACTGACCCCTATTAGAGATAGGCGTCGCGTGGTAGATCAACAGGGCTATGTTGATCATCCTGTTTTAGAATGTCTTTTGCACTTTGGACTCCACGTTCTGGCTTCACCATTACTTTGTGAGTAACCCGGGCTGCTAGTCACGTGCTTAAACTTCCAGTCTCTGGCGAATCTTGCGAACTGGAAAAAAAACTGTGGTCCGTTATCTAAGACCAAAGTTTCTGGAATGCCATGGGTGGCAAAGATCTTTTAGCTTCTCGATCACTGAGTTTGATGTCTGGTTGTTCGGGAGAGTTTTTATGTCTATGTACCTTGAATAATAATCAACTAATACAAGGTAATGGTGTCCATGTATTTCAAGAAGATCCACTCCAATCTTCTGGAACGGGCGATCTGCCATTATCGATGGTAGTAGAGGCTTACTAGCCTGTGACGGCCTCTTCTCAAGACAGTAATGACATGGTGAAGCACGATCTTGCATTTCCTTTTAAATCCGTGGCCACCAGACGGTTTGTCTGGCACGTTCACGACACTTTGTGATACCTAAGTGTCCATCATGGATCCTGTCTAGGATTTCTGGACGCATGCTGTAGGGTATGACAATGCAATCACCTCTTGTCCGCGAACAGCAAAATAGTCTCTCGCTGCCAGTTTCACGTCAGCCTTGCAAGTCGGCCAACCAGTCTGTGTCAGGCAGATGTCTTTATCTGTCTCTTGCCTTATCTCCTGTAGTTTTCTCTCAGATACTGGCCAAGAAGATGTCACTTCACTCACGTATGCCTGAACATCTTCTTCTGAAGTAGCAGCACTGCTGGCTGATGGACTTCTGGACAGCGTATCAGCAATAACCAAGTCCTTGCCAGGTTTGAACTCAGCATGAGGCTTGAACCTCATAAGCCGCATTAAAAGTCTCTGGCATCTCAGAGGCGTTTCTGAGAGATCCTTTGTGTTGATTAGGGGAACCAATGGCTTATGGTCCGTTTGTAATGTGAAACTCTCAAGTCCCACTAAGTAGTGCTCGAAACGCTCACAAGTCCACACGGCGGCCAGACACTCCTTCTCGATCTGTGCGTAGTGACGCTCTGAAGACGTGAGGGTGCGCGAACAGAATGCAACATGGTGTAGTCCATCGCTACCTTCCTGTAGACCACCGATCCCATAGGTGCTTGAGTCTGCAGATACTATGGTCGGCTTGGTAGGATCGAAGTAGGCCAATGTAGGTGATGTGGTCAGCATCTCCTTAACTTTGCGGAATGCTTTATCCTGCTCAGGCCCCCAGGTCCATGCACTCTTTTTATGCAGCAGGCCGTGCAGTGGTTTCAGTGTAGCTGAAAGTTGTGGAAGGTATCTTCCGAGGTAATTAATTATCCCCAGAAATCTTCTCAGCGACATCTGCTGGTTTTGGTAGGTTGATAATGGCATCAGCCTTGGCTGGGTCGGGTCTGATACCCTTGAGGCTCACAATGTGGTCAAAAAAGGAAATTTAACGCTTCTTGTACTCACACTTGTTCTCGTTCAGAGTAAGTTCCACACTAGTAGGTCTCTGTAAGACAGTTTGTATCAGTTTCTCACGCTCTTCGTCACTCGTACTATAGAGTAAGATGTCACCGAAGTAGCATGTGACGCCTTCTATGTTGCTCAGGGTGTCAGTCATCGTTTGTTGAAAGATCTCTGGTGCACTGAACATTCCAAAAGGCAGACGTTTTATGTAATAGCGCCCAAACGGGGTGATAAAACAAGTACGTTTCGGGGTCGAAGGGAATTTGCCAAAATCCACTTTTCGCATCTAGTTTTGTGAAGATAGTGGAACCCTGAAGCTTATGGAGAATGTCATCCACGGTCGGCATAACATACCTTTCTCTCTGCACTGCTTCGTTAAGTCTCTTGTCGTGTCTTGTCGTGTCTCTTGTCGTGTCTTGTCGTGTTTTAAGTCTCTTGAGGTCAGCCCAGCTCTTTGGACTCGAGGTCAGTCTGAAAAAGACAGAGGTCCTCCATCAGCCGGCACCCAAGACAGTGTATCGCCCTCCTCACATCACCATTGGCGAGTCTGAACTAAAGTCAGTGCACCAGTTTACTTACCTTGGCTGCATTATCACGTCGGACGCCAAGCTGGACAAGGAGCTTGACAGCAGGCTGGCAAAAGCGAACAGCGCTTTCGGGCGACTTTTCAAGCGGGTGTGGCACAATCAACAGCTGAAAACAGGCACCAAGATCAGCGTGTACAGAGCTGTGGTCCTCACCACCCTGCTGTATGGTTCCGAGTCCTGGGCCCTCTACCGCAGCCAACTACGACTCCTCGAACGCTTTCACCAGCGCTGCCTGCGTACCATCCTCAGCATTCACTGGAGTGACTATATCACCAACGTCGAGGTCCTTGAACAGGCGGAAACTGTGAGCATCGAGGCTTTGCTGCTGCGGACACAGCTTCGCTGGGCGGGGCACGTCTCCAGGATGGAGGATCATCGCCTACCCAAGATCACTCTGTTCGGCGAGCTCGCCACTGGACACCGTGACAGAGGGGCACCAAAGAAGAGATACAAAGACTGTCTCAAGAAGTCACTTAGTGCCTGCCAAAATCGACCACCACCAGTGGTCTTTTCTTGCTGCGGACCGTGACACCTGGCGCTCCACCATTTACAAGGCAGCTGTCTCCTTTGAGGACTCTCACAGAGCTAGCCTTAAGGACAAGCGGCTCAGGAGAAAAAACAGAGATGCCGCAGCTCAGAACCCTGGCCATACCTTCCCCTGCAGCCACTGCGGTCGAACCTGCCTGTCTCGGATTGGCCTCCGCAGCCACGAACAAGCATGCAGACGTCGTGGGCAACTCCTATAAAATCTTCGTTCGCGAAGTCAAGCCAAGAGAGGCTTCGTTAAGTCTCTTGAGGTCAACACAAATCTGATGTCTCTGTTCGGTTTTATCACAGGAACCATAGGTGACACCTACTCCGTTGGTTCTGTGATTTCCTCGATGATGTGCTCATCTTTCATGCGTTGAAGCTCTGGTTTCAGGAAAGGCTTTCCAAGCTTCGCCCACGTTGCTCTGCTGACGACATTGACATCGGCGCCCGTGTCAATCTTGAAGCTGATCTGGTTGCCTCTCACTACTAGGTTAACTCGCCAAGGAGGATTGTCAATCATCACTGATCCAAAAAAAGAATTGTTTCACAACTGTAGTCTCAACTTCTTGGACACTCTTTGTCTTTGGTCTACACACTCTAGCAAAATGTGCATTTTACCACACCTCATGCATTTCTTTCTCATTGCTGGACAGCGTTCTTTCATGTGAAACAGTCCACACCTACTACAAGTTGGAGTCTGGTCCGTCTTACTACCACTGTTGATTCTGCCTGCCTCCCCTTTGAGGAATGTTTCTCTTTCTGTGATATCTATCTCCATGGCTCACTCTGTCAACTTTGTGCTTTGCGGCTCCATGTACCTGCCACTCTCTTTTAAGAGCACAGTCGAAGTGGAATACAGTGGACACTGTGGACACAGCTTGACGACCTCGATTTTGCAGACGACTTGGCTTTACTGTCCCACACTCATCAACAAATGCAGGACAAGACCACGAGGCTTGCTGACATCTCGTCCCAAGTGGGCCTCACCATCCACAAACAGAAAACAAAGACAATGAGGCTGAACGCAACCAGGGAAGAACCAGTCTTGCTTGCTGCCACCCCGTTGGAGGAGGTGGAGTCCTTCACCTATCTCGGAAGCATCATAG
The DNA here is from genome assembly GCA_036245525.1 of Semisulcospira habei. Taxonomy (NCBI): domain Eukaryota; kingdom Metazoa; phylum Mollusca; class Gastropoda; family Semisulcospiridae; genus Semisulcospira; species Semisulcospira habei. The sequence continues at coordinate 303,879,304 of BTPG01000001.1, read as the reverse complement.
ACAAAAAGGCGGCACTGATGCAGATGTCAGAGCACGAATCGGTAAAGCCAGAGCAGCCTTTCTCCAGTTGAAAAAAGTGTGGAGTTCCAGAGAGCGTCACAACACACCAAAGTCCGGATTTTCAACTCCAACGTAAAAGCAGTTCTCCTATATGGAGCAGAGACTTGGAGATTGACAAAAACCACAGTCAACAGAGTACAGATCTTCATAAACAGTTGCCTTAGAAGAATTTTGAAAATCCACTGGCCAGAGAAGATCAGCAAAGTCAGACTCTGGAAGAGAACAGATCAGATAACAGCAGAGAATGAAATTGGGCGAAGAAGATGGGGATGGATTGGTCACAGTCTGAGAAAGCCAGTTTCCAGTATCACAAGGCAGGCATTGTCATGGAACCCCTAGGGAAAGAGGAAAAGAGGCAGGCCGAGAAACACCTGGCGTCGAGACCTCCAAGCAGACATCAAGAGACTGGGAACCACCTGGAGTAAAATCGAAGGAGAAGCACAGGACAGGAGTCGCTGGAGGTCTCTCGTCGACGGCCTATACCCGGGGAGGGGTGACAGGCGTAAGTAAGTAAGTTTGTTTTGCGTATATTCGAGGAGTATAAATTAGAACCTTCGAGCAGGTCGCGCTGTCTAGTGACCGCGTACGTGTGTCGTCAGTTTTGTAGGCAACATTTCGCTACATTTGTTTTATAGACGCTCAAATAATCATAGTTGTTTACTGTGCGCGTGAAGTCCGCAGCCAATCGGTGTGTTTTTGAAAGTTTGTGAAACTTAGATCCCGCTAGGTCGTGAACTGCCTACCATACTTTTGTGTGATATGATTACACACTAGGATTTGGGCCTGAAATGAGCAGCCACATTTTTATAGCCTATTGTAGTTATTCTAGAAAATTCTTTCTTTATTAATATTTATGAGTTTCAGTTACCTGTTTCGTTCTGATTGGTTGTGTTGTATGATTTTCTTGGATTATTCTGGAAATTGGTTGTAATATAATAGACGGGTGCTGGGAAGCACGTGGGTACATTGTCTTGCATTGTCAGTTGTAGAGACACGCAGTTTATCGTAGGTACGTGGCCCGTATAGGGTGTACATTTTGAGAGACGCAGCGTAACGGTGGTTTACGTTGTATGAGAAACTTTGTGTCGCCAGTGTGGACCTTTGCAGAAGAGACATTGTATCAGTGTTGGTGCATTTGGAAATGCATTGTGTGGAGATCGCATCGCTGAATTAAAATATTGTTGGAACTGTAACTACTCCAGTATTGTCTACATCCTTAAGCCACGTGTGACGGGTTGCAGCTGAATGAAGTTTATTTAAAAGAACCTTACGTGCGTGCGTCTGGTGTGTTTATCATACTACGACTACGACTACCACCACGTAACATTCGGGACGGGTGAAGCCCGTCGGCAAGGCATCTAATGGCCGGCGCCAGTGGCCTGATCCCGACCCGATATTTTGACAAAAGATGTTTTATGTCAAATACTATTCACAACTTCAAACCCAAACTTGGTACAGAGATACCTGATGGTAAGACATATCTATTAATACTAATTTGGATGAGGCCTCGAAAAGGTCAAGAGACACAAGAGCTCAGAAAATAGTTCCAAAATAGCCATATTTTGACAATAAATGTTTTTTTTTTTCTCAATTACTATTCACAACTTTAAACCCAAACTTGGTACAGATATACCTGATGGTAAGACCTATCTATGCAAACTAATTTCGGGTGACCCCCTCGGAAAAAGTAGAGGGTCACAAGAGGTCGACAGATGTGTATAAAATGCCTTTAAAACAAATAGAATTGTAGTTATTATCGACACTTATGCAAACCTTTCAATCGAACTTGGCACAAAGGTAGCTGATGATAAGACCTTCCTAAGTATACTAATTTAGTCGACTCATCGCAAAGGTCAAGGGTGACGGGGGTTTCATAGATGTGTGGAACTGTTTAAATTTTGAGAAAATATGGATTTAATTACTGTCACACATGTGTGGATCGATCATACACGCAAGCGATAAGATCTTTGCCTTTCTTGTTTTCTTTTTCATGTAGCAGAATCCGGCGTTTGATATTGTGTGTGTGTGTGTGTGTGTGTGTGTGTGTGTGTGTGTGTGTGTGTGTGTGTGTGTGTGTACACACACACACACACACACACACACACACACCCAAACACGCGCGCGCGGGCTGATTACTTCACTTTCCATCCTGATTTTATTTATCGTTTGTATTTTGTCATTTAGCCCAGCAGTGAACGCTAGCCATCTGTGGAGACTCCGTACAGACGGGATGTCCCGCGAAAAATTTTTTACTGTGTCCCTCCGCATGAACGACATTCACGTCTACGTACAGGACGGCGGGCAGAAAGGTAATCCTATTTAACTGGGAATAAAATTAACAAGATGGGATGAACCATAACCCACAAAGTATCTACTATATGAGAGCCATAGCCCACAAAGTCCCTTTTATATGAGAACAGTCCTCGCTGTCAATGGTCTCTACCTGATGTCTTTGACCTGATTCTGATGTTGAAATATCTGCTATTTAAAACGCTTCGCAGATTTGGCCAGTGCGCCAGCGAGCGTACATACGCGTCATTGATTTGAAAAAGTCATTTGTCCTGACGTAATTTTATATTATACGTGATATGAGTTCATCTTTAGAAGAAACTACCAAGCAAGTAGGAAAAAGCGCTGTCAGGGGAGAGAATTGTGCATTATCGACCAATGATCTACTTTGGACATAACACACACACACACACACACACACACACACACACACACACACACACACACACACACACACACACACACACACCAAAAAAAAATGATATGAACCATAAACCACAAACCCTATATGAGAGCTGTACTCGCTGTCAATGGTCTTTACCTTTTGTCTTTGACCTGATTCAGATGTTGAATTATCTCCTATTGAAAAAGTCTCGCAGACCTGCCAATGCGTCAGTGAGTTCTATAAGGGGCGCAGGACATACGCGTCATTGATTTGTCAAACGTCATTTGTCACGACGTAAGTTTTAGTTTTTACGTAATTTTATATTTTACGTGATCTGAGTTTCACTTTCGCTTCATAGGCTTGAGAAAATAGTGACAAAACGAGAACTTACGGTACAATTTCAGTCTTGCTATAATTTGTGTGAAAGCAGATTGACTTTAACTAGCTACATGATATATTAAGTACACGGGCTACCTGCATGCTCTTCTGAAAACGCGTCGATGTGTGTGTGCGTGTTAGTGCGTGCGCGCGCGCTCCAAACATCTCTAATAGGCATAGATCCTCATGCGCCTTGAGGGCGCGCATGTTTGTGTGTGTGTGTGTGTGTGTGTGTGTGTGTGTGTGTGTGTGTGTGTGTGTGTGAGAGAGAGAGAGAGAGAGAGAGAGAGAGAGAGAGAGAGAGAGAGAGAGAGACAGACAGACAGACAGACAGACAGACAGACAGACAGACAGAGACAGGGACTGAGACAGAGAGGCAGAGACACAGAGACAGAGACAGAGAGGGAGAGAGAGAGAGAGAGAGAGAGAGAGAGAGAGAGAGAGAGAGAGAGAGAGAGAGAGAGAGAGAGAGAGAGAGAGAGGCGCGCGCGAGAGAGAGTGACGTCAAATATTTAGAGAATTATGTCAGTGTCTGCGTGGTGACGGAGTTGCCTCTTTTACGTCACCGCCACTGTCTGACCTTCTCTAGAAGTAATTTTTTTTTAAGTGTTTTAATTCTTTTCTGAAAAGAATTAATTTTGACTAAAGAAGTTGAAAGGATACAAAGCTGGCTAACGAACTCATCCAATGTCTTTCTCCAAACTAGCTATATTCAAAAGTTCAAGTAAATATGACAAAAATTACGGACTCTAATCTGGGTCAACCCATTCTCTTAGCCACACACTTAAGAAAGTATTTCACCAAGTTTTAAGTTTGTGTCTACAGAAATATCGGAGATTTTCTTGTTACGCACATACATACATACATACATACATACATACATACATACATACATACATACATACATACATACATACATACATACATACGCACATACATACGCACATACGGCGCTTCGCGCCAAATGTACTTTCAGCAGCGAGGTTAGCGTAACTAGACATGACATAATTTTTATCTTCTTACTTCAATTGTTAAAGGTTTAGCCTGCCCGCCTTTGACATCATGGACGTGCTATTAAATTCGCCCCAACGAGACCCGTCCTAAAATGTCCCTTCTATAAATAGAACCATCAACGACCGTTTCAAAGAACATCTTCAGTCGGTCAAGTACCAATACAACAGACCGGTCGGACGACATTTCAACCAGGCCGACCACTCCGTCTCGGACATTCGGGTTAAAGGCCTCTGACTTATGCAAGACAGTAATGTCTGGGCCAGGAAAGACCGAGAAATCTTTCTGATTAATAAACTGGGCACTGTGGCGCCACTCAGAATGAACATGAAATAGCAACATTTTTTACTTTGCCTGTGTCATTCTTATCTGCTAACTGTACCTTTACCTTACTGTGTCGCTTCTGTTTGACTATTCACTAACTAGATAGGTGAGGCTGGCGCTGGTTGAAATGTACACATCCCTTGGGGACTTTCTCAGCGCTAGCTGTGCGATCGGTTGGATCCCTTACCCTTGCCTTTCGGGCGCTCGGTCGCCGGCCCGCGGAGTTGTGAGCGGGTGTGATCGTGTGCATCCCTTGGGGATGTATGTGATCGTCTTGTTGCGTGCCTGTGTGTTTTTCTGTGGGCTGGTGGGTGCCTGTTGGGTGGGGCTGGTGGCTCTGGCTGGTTGTCTGCCTCCCCCCCCCCCACTTTTTGTCCTTTTCTCCCCCCCCTCTCTCTCTCTCTCTCTCTCTCTCTCTTTCTTTCTCTCTTCCACCCCCCTACCCCGCTCTCTCTCTCCCTCTTTCTCTCTTTACACTTTTTCCCTTACCCTTCTTCCACTTCCTCCTCCCCCCCCCCTTTTTTTGGGGGCTTACCCTTGAAGACGCTTTCACAACTACCTACTCGCCACTTATACCTATATTCTCTTACTGAATTAGATTATTTGCTTTGTTTCAATGACTTATTACTTGTTGTGTACCGTGCTAAATGCTGGGATTTTTCCCGGAGTCCTCCAGTTTTCCCCGAGGTAGTCCTCAACTTGAAGGTGATAGAAAGTTTGCCTTCGGGTTGGTGTTTAGCAGGCTTTGTGTATTAGACACTCAGCCTACCTCGTGCCCAAGGGTAATCTCCGTTCGTTCTCTCTCTCTCTCTCTCTCTCTCTCTCTCTCTCTCTCTCTCTCTCTCTCTCTCTCTCTCTCTCTCTCTCTCTCTCTCTCTCTCTCTCTCTCTCTCTCTCTCTCTCTCTCTCTCTCTCTCTCCCCCCCCCCCCGACCGCCGTCCCGATCGGACATCCGACGTGGGTCGGCCCAGTGTGCAGCAGAGCGTGACGCCTGACTGATTGTGCTAACACTGTGAAAGCTCTGTCTATTCAGGAGTTTACTGTCATCAGTTAAATCGAAATTTGTGCTGCAACGTGTTTATATGGACAACCTCTCATATGGAATATTATATTATATCGTGATTGTGTTCGTGCTGCAGTGTTGCAGTGTTGCAGTGTTCTTGAAAACTGAACCTATCAGTTGCGCAAATTTGTATTGTTGGAATACTGTGACTATTCACGAGTTTACTGTCATTACTTTCATCGAAATTTGTGCTGCAAACGTTTTACATGGACCTCTAATCATACTGTAATTGTGTTTGTGTCTCAGTATTTCTGAAAATTATCATTACTATGTGAAGAGAAAAAAGGCTTTCGACACCAGTGTCTGGTGTTAGCTTGCCGAGAGTTTTACACGGACTGTCATCGTGTGTGCTTACTAAGTGAAAGTATCAACATACTGCTCACGGCTGTCAGGCACTACGCGCATTTGGACTTTGTGAGTACCAACATATTTGTACACGATCTTTTCGCCATATGTTTTTTGTAAAGTATCTTCCTCGTTGCCCTGTCGGTTACCGGTGACGTGACTGGGATATCTCGGGATATCTCGTGATCAAGCTGCCAGACTCAAGTGCCTCTTGACCACGCCAATGCCGGATGCTGGTTGCGACACGCCTGGTCTGCTATAGCGCTTTCTCCAGTCTCCCTGGCCCCCTACCCACAGCTGTGCAAACACCGTGTTACTAATCCTCCAGCTCCTCGCGGTGTTTTGCTAAGTGTCAAGTTGCTCAGAGTCTGACAATCCCGTACCTTCAACTTACCACTGAGCACCACTCCTTCACCCCTATCTCCCTTCCCTTTGCCCATCCCCTTATCTGACACTCTACCCTACCCCGCTGGTATTTCACTACATCTGCTACACAATGGCGACGTTGTCCCCCGTAATAGGAAACCAGCCAACCCGTCTCCATCCCCTTGGCTCCCCCGCAACTCCCACCATCATACACACCAAAGATGACAACCAAAAGGTGTTTAAGACTGGTGATGCAACGGTCCTGAAGCGTTGGCGAAAAGCTCTCAACGTTAGGTACAACCATCTGTTGAAAAAATACGACAGCTTTTATGTTGTTTGGAGAGACATCGACTTTGAGGAGAATGATATTATCCTCCGAGATTTCAACTTGCCTAGCAAGAACACTGCTCTTCCAAACTGCCTGGCCAAGTCATTCGTACAGGTATGGCGGGCCGGCGTCATGTACATCACAATCACTCTCTACTACAGGAAAAAACGATCTAATGGAGGCACGTGTCTCATCCAGGGTGTTAAGTGCGAGAAGTGGGTCATGACGGAGTTTCATCAACTTGTTGACCTGGTGAAACTCCTAATGGAGTATGACCTTAATGAGGACAGTGTGTTCTCCTCTATCGCCACAAGTCCTGCCGTTATGTAGCTTCCTGCTGACAGCTGGTCCTCACCCCAAAATGCCCCGCCCACACCCTCCATCCAGCCAATGTATTCGACCGCCCCTGAGATCAACAAGATTAGTTTCCGGTCTGACGCTGCGGTGCCCAGCCCAATCGTCACACTTCCCCACCTCCCGTGCACCCTCTTGGACATAATGGACACCCAGACCACACCCACCCTGTTATCGACAGAACCAGATGGGGCCGCAGCGCGATCTCTACGTCTGTGACTGTTGTCCCTTCTCCGGCCGCCGGCCCTGACGCTCCTCCCACCCTCTCTACTTTCCCTCCTTCCGAGCCAAAGGCCGTGCCCAGCGACAGGCAGTCCCTTCCAGTAACCTCCATTCCCTTAATCCCCACTGAGCTGATTAGCTCACAGCCCTCCTCTGCAGTCTTTACCACTGCCCTTCTCCATGATGCAAACAGGCTAACGTCACGTAAGCGGCTCAAGTCCGTCCAACAGGGTACCGGCGACAATACGGCCGCCTCCGTCTTTCCCCACTCGGAAATGTATGACATTCAACTTGCGGACGAAGCCACCATCCCCAACCCTACCCCCTCCACTCCCTTGTCAAGTGGCCACGTCAGATTCAGTGGTTACACCGATCCACCATCAAGCCACAAATCGTAAGACAGAATCTGATGACGGCATTATCACGATCCAGCCTAGTCCCCTTGTGTCCCCTTCAGGCCCAACCCACCCGCCACTTCCCACCTCCCTTCCGGGGGACAGTGCCCTTGATGCTACGGTTGTGCAGACAGTTGCGTAACAGCTCAAAACCACAGCCGGCATCAAGGTGAAAGAGCCTGTCTCCCTGCGTTGGGCCGCCACTCAGCAGCTACAGCGTCATCTACAGAACTTCATCCTTGTTGGCTCCCTGCACATAGACATGCAGTTACTCAAGCGGGAACTGCTTGACACCAGACAGCAGCTGGCTTCCGCTCTAGCTAGGATTAGCGAGCTAGACGGCCAAATTCGAGACACTGCTGTAAAAGCCAATAACACGTGTACGGTGTCGGATAGCGAACTGACCGGCCTGCACGATCAGGTGCACCATATTGAAGTTCAAATTAGCCGCCTGTCATCATGCAAGAAAAGCCAAATCCACACCATACGTGACATCAAGAAACGGGTCAAGAAGATTATGGCCCCTTCACCCTCCAGCCCCGTCCAGCCGCCGCAGTCTCCTACCACCGAGCAGAGTGCTAGTAATACCCTTGAGGTTTCGCCACTGCTGTCCATGTCTGATACTGGCCCAATACCTGTTGTTGTCACCCCCAGAAACGACTGTGGCTCAGATGGTCAACCCCTGCACCAGAACACATCAGACTATGCCGTCAGTCACACCAACCCTCCTCGCCGTCAGTCGCCAGCTGAACACCTTGCCACTCGCCGTATCCAGCCGGACACTACACATCTCGTCATCGGCTGCTCCACGCTTAAGTACGTGAAGGGTGGCAAGATGGCGACTTCACGGCACGAGAGGTTCCAATTAATCTCTGTGTCTGGCCTCAAAGCTGCAGATCTTGCGGACTGGATGCAGCGACAGACTGAGGCACCCCATGTACAGGTGGTCACTGTGCATGTGGGTGTAAACGACTGTAAGACTGGCGAAGAGACCAGCCGCCTATGCCGGGACCAACTGGTAATGCAGTGCAGGCGCGTGTTCCCTCAGGCCCGACATTACGCCTCCAGCATCCTGCCTCCCAAGACACAGTGTGGGCTGACACTTCCCATAGACTTGTCCAACGCTAACCTATGTCACGCCTGCCGCAAGCTTGGGGTTGTGTTTATCGAAAACACGGCCACCTTCACAGCTGCCGGTGTCCGGCGTCTTGCCCTCCATCGAAAAGACCGGCAGGACCTGATTCATCCCATTTTCAAGGGCATGACCCGACTTGCGGCCAACTTCAAACGGGCGTGGTCACAAAGCAGCGACCAGCCACGCGGCCCGCCACGCTCTCCGCGCAGCATCGCAAGTCCGGCTGCAGCGGTGGGGAAGCGGTACTGTAATGTTACCACTAATACCAGACAACGTAATGTGCAGCAGGCAGCTTCCCTGGCTCCGCGTGTGACGCTAACGTCAACGTTGCGTCATCCTTGCCACCGCAGCCCCCCGGTTCAGCCGCCACAGCAGTCCTTTGATGTCCCTCAACAGACACCGTCAATACTTCCATGGCCTGGAATGACGCAATATTCTGGCCCCCATCATCTCTCCCCATGGCAGGAGTACGGTGCACACTGGTTGTCTCCCTCAATTCGTTACGATCAGCGTGGCGAATCGAGGGAGATAACCAATGAAACGGGGTGCAACACCGATCCCCGGGTGTTTGGACCGCCACAGCTCCTACCGCAGCTCTACAGTTTTTACGGTGGCGTGCCGCAGCAGCCTTACATCACCATGACAACACACACCCCTGGGCCTTATCCGTCATTGCATCAGTGGCCGCTGCCTAGCCGGGTCCAGGACTTCTAAACTGACCTGACATTGATATCGTATTTGTTTACCAGTAAGTGTGAAAGATAATAATTTTCTTTTCGTTGAACTCCCTGCCAGCAGCAACGGAATCTCTGCTTCGTCTGATATAACCGAGTTCGGGAACAAACCGTAGAGCATGCTCATGTGCTGTTCTCAACTTTGAATCTCAGTGACTCAGCGCCCTATAGACAATTAGTTGCGGAATTAACGTTTGACACCGGACTCTATAGATCTCTATTACTTAAAACACTATCACAGTGCTTGTGCTCCTGCCGAGACAAATATACTGTCGGACATTCCGCAGCCCCACCCAATCTAAGAACTTTATTTTCCGACAGTAATAGGCAAAACACGAGAAGTAGCTCGATCCACCTTCCAAAAACTAGATAATGACATATATAAAACCAGCTTGTCATTTTCAGGCGCTAAAGCGTGGAATATTTTACCTCCACAACAAAAATCAATTTTGTAAGATTAGCATCATCAAAGATCGCCTCTATAAATATTTACTTCAGAAGTAATAGTATGTTCGGCTTCCATCTATACTAATGGTCAAAACTTAAGGGCCACTTTTTATCGCAGACGCACCGACAACGCCACACAAATAATGTAACAATACTTGGAGTCAGTACTTTGATATTTTATTCAGTAACAATTTCATTTAAGCTTTGAGTAAATCAAGCGATTGTAACAACATAGAATGTTCACCCACCCCTCATTTGAAAAGTCACGCAAGACTGGTCCAGTCAGTAGCGAGTGTACCCAACGTTTGCATCCATAACATTCAATGCAGCTTTGACGCATAGAGTTCACCAGGGTTCGGAGAACATGTTGTGGGATCGCTTCCCACTCTTGATGCAGAAACTGAGTCAGCTGGGGGACGACTTTAGGTGGAGGGGGGGGGGGGGAAGGGGGGGGGGGAGGGGGGGGGTAGTTGCAGACTACACGTTGCCCTAGCACGTCCCAGAAGTGCTCGATGGGAGCCAGATCAAGTGAACGAGCTGGCCACTCCATCCTCATGATGCCCCGTTGCTCAAGGTGCTCATCCACCACACGGGCGCTATGAGGGCAAGCGTTGTCGTCATGCAGAACAGCATTGTCGCCTATGGCTTGGAGAGCTGGCTGGATGAGGGGTTGCACAATCTCGTCTCGATAGCGCAGTCCAGTCAGGGTGCCTCGGATGACGTGAAGGGGGTTCTGCCTTCCCTGCGATCCACATCTTGGACGCATCCATCCCTGAACCGCTAGTCCTGGCGTTTCCAGACCATCACCCTGCCGTAGTTGAATGACACAGTGAACTGTGACTCATCAGTAAACAGAACTTGAGTCCACTGGAGTCTGTTCCACCTCACATGTTGACGACACAAGGCAACTCGGGCTCTGCGATGAGCTGGAGTGAAGGGTATTATCACTGCTGCTCTGTATGAAACCAGGCCAATTTCGCGCAGTCGTCGCTACACTGTGCTTTTGCTGACGTTAACGTTTGCAGCTTGTATCAGTTGACGTCGCAGAGCCGCCACACAGAGGTATCTATCCTCCCTTCTGCTGGTGCAGCGCGGTCGTCCTGAGCAGGGTCGTCGTTCTGCCCTTCCAGTTTATTGGAATCGTGCCAGCAGCCTCTGGATCACTGAATAGGACACCCCAAGACGTCTCCCAACTTCTCGTCCGGAAATTCCATCCTGCAGCCATGCTAGCGCCCGGCCTTGATCTACTGGCTTTAGGCTTTGCCGTGGTGGCATGGTTAGGAAAGTGACAATTATGCCCCTACTGTACCGGTATTTGTAGCGAAACAGAGGTGCTCAGTGTTCACGACTGAACTCTTTACACGTGCATCACGACTTTACCGAGTTTTTTCCACGAGCCTGCCTTTGGTACGCTTGCCATCGCACAGCTTTTCACAAAAACTGACGATGTTTAACGTGCATTTGACACGTTCGTGGAAATTGATGAATAATTGTCTATTGTTCCCTGTACAGTGGACTGTCTAAGATCAACTTTTAACCCATTTGGATCGAAAGAACAATGTATTTTATTACCGTACTTGCGACGATAAACAATGACATAAAAAGTGGGGTGGCCCTTACGTTTTGCTCATTAGTATACTATTATTCGTTTAGTTAGTGACAAGTTTCCCACCACCTGATAATCTTCTACTGTTGCTGCAGATTATGTATTAGTTTGACTGTCTGCATTTACATGTCAGGTTTATACCAATATATATATTGACCGAGAGCCTTTTACTTATATATGTTTTATCTTTTGCTGTATCGTCTGATGTATATGTATATGTGTAAAGTAGCAGGACAGTTTCATCATCATCATCATCATCATCATCATCATCAACATCTTTCTGTTTCTTCCACCACCCGGGTCTGCCCTGGGGGGGACTTGGGTGAGGTTAACTACTTTTTAGTTCCCAGCCCCACAGGGTGGGTTTTCCCTCTATTCTGGGGCATGTGTTTCTGTCTACCCTTGGTCCATTCTCCTGTATTTTCCTTTTTTAAACTCTCCCTACTGTCTGCGCTGCCTGTAGCTCTTGATATTGGATGTGTGTTGCTAAAGGGTCTTAACTTTATTTAGGCCCCATGTCGTAGGTTTATTTAACGTATTGGACCGGCTGGCAACATACATTCAATATTCTGCTTTTTTGGGTTTTTTTTTTCACAAGCAGTGCAGGCACGTCATGAGAAAGCCTTGTTGCTGTCGGGACGTTAAGCAATGTACAATCAATCACTCTGTCTCTGTCTCTCTGTCTATGTATCTCTGTCTCTGTCTGTCTGTCTCTGTCTCTGTCTGTCTGTCTGTCTGTCTGTCTGTCTCTCTCTCTCTCTCTCTCTCTCTCTCTCTCTCTCTCTCTCTCTCTCTCTCTCTCTCTCTCTCTCTCTCTCTCTCTCTCTCTCTCTCTCTCTCTGATAGTTACAGTTGTTCTGCTAAACTGCGCACACACTGTGAGTCTGCAACAGGTGCGTCCTTCTCCATACCTCTTATGGCACTGTTTGAAATAGGTAAATATATTTCTACTCTAACAAGTAAATCGTGTAACAAGTAAATCGTGTGGCCTGGATGGAATAAACAACATGGTACTGAAATTGTCCCTTCCATACACATCTGACGCCTTGACATTTATATTCAACCTTTCTATCAAGCAAGGTATTTTTCCAGATGCCATGAAAGATGCTAAAGTTGTCCCCATTCCCAAATGTACAGATCCCAAAAGTCCAAACGATTTCCGTCCTATTTCAGTGTTATCACTATTATCGAAGCCACTAGAAAGACACGTTCATAAGCACCTACTCCAATTCTTGGAGAATCACCGCCTCCTCGTATCTCTTCAGTCCGGTTTTAAACCTAAACACTCATGTCATACTGCCCTCGTTTACATTGTTGACTCTTGGCTCTCATCAATAAATAATTCCAAATTAAATGGTGCAGTTATTCTGGACCTAACCAAAGCATTTGATTTAGTCGATCACAACATTCTTTTAAAGAAACTTTCAGAATATAAGCTTGATTCGAACTCTATAGCTTTTTTCTCCTCCTATCTCAGTAACCGCCGACAGAAGGTGTACTCAAACGGAAGGTATTCGAAAGAAGGTATAGTTAGGCACGGAGTCCCCCCACGGATCTATCCTAGGGCCTCTTTTATTTTCTTTATTCATCAGTGACCTACCTCTTTCCATCTGAAATCCTGAGGTTAAATGCGAACTCTTTGCTGATGATTCAACGCTGCATACATCTGACAAACGTGAAACGACGCTAAATTGTATCCTCCAGCAAAGTCTCGATGAAGTGTCAGATTGGTGTACGCAAAATCGCATGCTAATCAGTACTTCTAAAACCAAAAGCATGTTGATAACAACCCGCCAAAAGCGTCAGCTATATCCTGCCCCTCTGAAACTGTCACTTGGCAATAAACCTATCCAACAAGTATCCAGGCACCGCCTACTGGGAGTTGTAATTGACGACCAGCTGAACTGGTCGCCGCATATCGACAGTTTGTGCAAAACCTTGTCCAGGAATGTATTTCTGCTATCTAAACTTAGACATATTCTTAGTACAAAGAGCTGTACATTGTTCTTTCACGCACACATTAAAAGCCACTGTGACTATGCGTCCTCTTTGTGGGACGAATGCAGTGAACTTCATTTTAAAAAACTAAAAAACTAAACTCGCTGTATCGTCGTTCAGTTAAGTTAATTATTCCTAACCCTACTTCCACGGACGAGAAAATAAAATCCCTTGGCCTGCTTACACTGAAGGAACAACTCAAATTTAACAAATGCGTCCTCATGCACAAAATATTTCATTATCAAGCCCCGGAATATCTGCACATGATATTTAACTTCAGCCCTCGGCATCAACTACATACGAGGAATGACTTGCTTCACTTACCCCGCCCACGGATAGATCTCTACAAGTCAAGCCTTCTATTTTCTGGTAGTTCTGTCTGGAACTCATTGCCATTAAACATTAAATCATTTTCCGATAAAACCCATTTTAAACGTGCATTGCACACTCACTTCCAATCAGCGTGACAGTTTGCCATATAAGAGTAATACTGCTGATAACCCGTACACGTCAAATATTTTTCTCTTTTTCCTTACATTTGCTAACTGATCATCTAATGTCTTGTCGGTGTCTCTATACGCTATTGATGCTGCTGATTCTATGACACTGTCTTAGATGAGTATAATATTAATGCTGTGCACGCGTTTCGTTCTCTTGCTTTTGCATCGGAGGCAGTTACAAATTCTCCATTGTCATTTTTTTCCCCTCCTTTCGATGATTCCCCTATTGTGTTTTTTTCCCGTAGTTTTGCTGCCTCATCATCTTTTTCTTCTTCTTCTTCTTCTTCTTGTTATTATTATTATTATTATTTGCATGCTATGTTTCTTTTCCTGTTGTGTCTCTCTTTTGTTTACAGGACAGCTTGTAAGACAAGTTTTATCCTGAATAAAAAAGATTCATCATCATCATCATCATCATCATCTCTCTCTCTCTCTCTCTCTCTCTCTCTCTCTCTCTCTCTCTCTCTCTCTCTCTCTCTCTCTCTCTCTGTCACACACACACACACACACACACACACACACACACACACACACACACACACACACACACACACACACACACACACCACCCGGGTGTGCCCTGGGGGACTTGGGTGGGGTTAACTACTTTTTAGTTCCAGGGTCACCCTGGTCAGCCCCACAGGGTGGCTTTTCCCCATAGGGGCTCGATGACAGTAGCTTTGACTAATGCAAATCCACTGCGCCACCGCGTGCGCGCCAGCGCCTATACTAAGCTCAAGACAAAATACAAGGGAGGAAACGAACACGCCCGCGAATTTTTAGATGTGGCCGGAAGTATCCCAGCATGCACGGACCTCTTTCTCAACATCTAGATTTGAACGTTAAGCCCTTTAGTAGAGAGCCGTGAAAGAGACCTCTATGCACTGCAGTGCATCCATTGTTTTCAGCCGTGTTTACTCTAAAGTCGAAGAGAATTACTCGAAAAGATATTGACAACTAAGCAGTGTTTAAACTAGACTCCATTAAATTAGACCTTTTTGGGCTGGGGGAAATACGTACCTAAACTCCATAAGTCATTCTTGGCTACCGTGCACACACCCCCCCCCCCCCCACCCCACCCCTCCACCCCCCCCCCCCACCCCTTACAATACTCAATAAGATGAGTTTCAAAGTTTACCTTAGAATGTCCTGAGATGTTTAAGCCATGTTTCCCCTAAAATCCTTAGGAAAACACCAGAGATATAGTCGGGGCGCAACTTACTTACGCCTGTCACCCCTACCCGAGTATAGGCCGTCGACGAGAGACCTCCAGCGACTCCTGTTCTGTGCTTCTCCTTCGATTTTACTCCAGGTGGTTCCCAGTCTCTTGATGTCTGCTTGGAGGTCTCGACGCCAGGAGTTTCTCGGCCTACCTCTTTTCCTCTTTCCCTGGGGGTTCCATGACATTGCCTGCCTAGTGATACTGGAAGCTGGCTTTCTCAGACTGTGACCAATCCATCCCCATCTTCTTCGCCCAATTTCATTCTCTGCTGTTATCTGCTCTGTTCTCTCCCAGAGTCTGACGTTGCTGATCTTCTCTTGTCAGTGGATTTTCAAAGTTCTTCTAAGGAATGAATGTCTGTACTCTGTTGACTGTGGTTTTTGTCAATCTCCAAGTCTTTGCTCCATATAGGAAAACTGCTTTTACGTTGGAGTTGAAAATCCGGACTTTGGTGTGTTGTGACAGCTCTCTGGAACTCCACACTTTTTTCAACTGGAGAAAGGCTGCTCTGGCTTTACCGATTCGTGCTCTGACATCTGCATCAGTGCCGCCTTTTTTGTCTATGATGCTCCCGAGATAGGTGAAGGACTCCACCTCCTCCAACGGGGTGGCAGCAAGCAAGACTGGTTCTTCCCTGGTTGCGTTCAGCCTCATTGTCTTTGTTTTCTGCTTGTGAATGGTGAGGCCCACTTGGGACGAGATGTCAGCAAGCCTCGTGGTCTTGTCCTGCATTTGTTGATGAGTGTGGAACAGTAATGCCAAGTCGTCTGCAAAATCGAGGTCGTCAAGCTGTGTTCACAGTGTCCACTGTATTCCACTTCGTCTGTGCTCTGTTGTCATCTTCATGACCCAGTCTATGGCCAGTAGGAAGAGGAACGGAGACAGCAGACACCCCTGCCTGACACCGGTTCTGACCTGGAGCTCCCTGGTGAACTGCCCTTCGTGGATCACGCGACATGTTATGCCATCGTAGCTGCTCTTGATCAGGCGGACGAGCTTTGTGGGTACACCGTAGTGTCGTAGGAGTTTCCACAGAGTCTCTCGGTCCACGCTGTCAAATGCTTTCTCGTAATCCACAAAGTTGACGTACAGCGGGGAGCTGCACTCCAGAGACTGTTCCACGATGATGCGGAGAGTGGCGATCTGGTCTGTACATGATCGGTTTTTCCTGAATCCTGCTTGCTGGTCTCTCAGCTGGGGGTTAACGGAGCTCTTCATTCTCTCCAGGATGATCCTGTTGAAGACCTTTCCTGGTACTGACAGCAAGGTGATTCCTCTGTAATTGGAACACTTGCTGAGGTCGCCTTTCTTGGGAAGCTTGATTAGGTACCCCTTCTTCCAGTCAGCCGGCATCACCTCCTCTTCCCAGATCTTTCCAAACAGTGGGTACAGCATCTCCACTGTTGTCTCTAGGTCTGCTTTCAGAGACTCCGCTGGGATGCCATCTGGCCCTGCTGCTTTGCCGTTCTTCAAAAATGCCACTGCTCTTCTGATCTCTTCCCGGCTGGGTCTGTCACAGCTGATGGGTAGGTCGGTCTCTGCTGGCTGGATGTCTGGGGGGTCGGGTGGGCTGGGTCTGTTCAGTAACTCTTCAAAATACTCGGCCCATCTGTCGAGTTGGTCTGCTCTGTCTGCAACAGGCTTGCCTTCTTTGTCTTTTACTGGTCTTTCTGTATGGCCATACTTGCCCGACAATCTTCTGGTAATGTCGTAGAGCTGTTTCATGTTGCCGCTGCCTGCTGCCTTTGTGAATGGGTGTGAATGTATAAGTGCCGCTCAGTTCAGTCCATAAAAGATGTTTGTGTGAGATGTGTAAGAGTTATGTGTAAAGATTTTGTAGTGTTTACTTTATCCATTTGGAATTTGTAGCTGTGCAAGTGCAGGGAGAAAATGTTCATAATTATGCTATAATGTTTTTATGTCTTGTTTGTACTATTTGTTATAAATGTACCACAACCGAATTTCTCTTTTCGAGATAATAAAGTACTCTTATTCTTATTCTTATTCTTATTCTTTTCTGCCTCTGCTGCCAGGCTGTCTGTGTAGGCCCTCTTGTCTGCCCTGATACTCCTCTTCACCTCGCGGTTGGCTTCCGAGTATTCCTCCTGTGCCCTTGCCTTGGCTGCTCTCGTGCGACTGTTGTTGACAACTGCTTTCTTCTGCTTCCTCACTTCTGTCTTCTTCAAGGTCTGTGCCGACAGCCAGTCCTTGTGATGGTGTTTTCTGAACCCTACAGTGTCTTTGCAGGTTGAGTTCAGCGCCTCTCTAACTGCCTCCCACTGCTGCTCTGTGGTGACCGCCTCCTCTTCATTTACTACCTCCTGTAGTGCTTGAAACCGGTTGGACAGCACCAGTTTGAACTCTTCTCTCACTCCAGTCTCTCTCAGGAGGCCTACATTATAGCGCTGTCTTCTTGTTGTCTCTGTGCGGCTTTTCTTTAACTTGAGCTTTATTCGTAAGGTAAGCAGATGGTGGTCTGAGGCGACATCTGCTCCCCTCCTCACTCGAACGTCTTGAAGGGATCTTCTAAATTTCTTGCTATTGCAGATATGGTCTATTTGGTTCTCTGTAGTATGGTCAGGTGAGACCCAAGTTGCTTTGTGTATTCTTCTGTGTGGGAAGATGCTGCCTCCAATGACAAGTCTGTTTAGTGCACAAAAGTCTACAAACCTCTCCCCGTTCTCACTCATCTCCCCTAGTCCCTGTCTCCCCATCACCTCTTCGTATCCGGTGTTGTCCTCCCCTAATTTGGCATTAAAATCGCCCATGACGATGGTGATGTCTCGCTCCGCACATATGTCCACGGCATTCTGGATTCGGTCGTAGAACTCTTGTTTCTCTTCCTCGTCACTGTCATTAGTGGGCGCATAACACTGGATGACGTTCAGCTTGATCTTTTTCCTGGTTTTAAAGGCTGCTGTGATAATTCTTGGCCCAAGAGGTTCCCAGCCCATCAGCGCTCTCTGTGCCACTGGTGACAGCATGAATGCTACTCCTTCTGTATGGGGGGCATTCTCCTCTTCATGGCCTGAATACAGAATCATCTCCCCACTTAACAGCCTTTTCTGGCCAGACTGCGTCCATCTGGCTTTACTGATACCTAGCAGGGAAAGGTTGTACTTTTGCATTTCCGCTGCTATCTGGGCGGACTTCCGGCTCTGGTACATGGTCTTGACGTTCCATGTGCCCATGGTTGTGTCCCTGGATAGAGAGAGGCGGCTCGGTCCTGTGGCTTCCGAAGACTTCCGGCTTTCACCACAGGACGTCATAAATCTTCTGGTAGAAGAACCTTCCTCCTCCAGGAAAGGAATTACTGTTTGTCTTTTCGTCGGCGTTTTTGTAGCTATTTCTTTTTTTGCAGGGTGGGGAAGCTACCCCCACGCCCAACCCCCTTACTAGGAGGACCAGGAGTTTTCTGTCGGGGTCACCTTCCCTTAGACCATGTTGGTTCACGGCACCTTATTTTATTCGGTGCACCCCTCTCACGAGGGACCCCCTATCCACCACCCAGGGGACGCGCCTCAACGCCGTATGGTCCCAACGCGAGGCCGGGGCGCAAGGGTACTAAAGTGAGCTTGAGAAACATTTTCCTCTAAATAAATCAGAATTTATTACAGGAGCCCAAATCAGGCAATATTATGTTAAGGCATACCTTCTGCGTCCTCAGCAAAAACAGAATGAAAAAAATATTGAATCTGTGGCTCACAGTGATGGTATTTGTGCACCCAATAAATGGCCATCTCCGCGAAATCGAAAACAAATAATGTATCCGATGCCCTCAGAAATTTTGTATACAACTGATAGGTCTTTTTCTAAAGGTTTTATTGGTTGGGATAGAGTGCCACAGTTACTCCCAATCTGATTGTATGATGCTGTGATGCATTTAGGTCCACAGTGGCTGAATCTGCCGCCCTACCCCCATTTTACCAGTACGCATAGGAACGCAAAATGATCAAAAAATTGCTTACGTCATATTCCTCTGTTTAAATATTTTTGTTTCCAGTTTTCTTAACAAAGTATGCATATTGAGTATAAAAATCTGAGATTATTTCATTAATTTCAATGTGACCCATCAATTTAATTGTAACTATTTTGCCCGCCGTGAGATGGCCTTAGTTGCCTGCTCGGCGTTAAACCCAAATAACTAACTTACTGTAACTATTTTGGATTCAGAATATTAAAAAAAGGGGGAGGGGGTGGGCGAGGGTAGTCTTAAACAGGGGCTGCTGCTAAAGCTTCTACTGTCTGGATTTGGAGGCATGATGTACTGATGGCTGAAAGACTTCCTCTTCAACAGAATTGCATGATTGAAGTCAACGGCACACTCAGCAGTCTTGTCAAACTCAGGGAAGATGTGAAATAAAAACAGAAGATAGTGGTGGAAAACCCTTTAAAATAGAAACAAGGAACGACGTTTCGGATCAAAGATCCTTCTTCAGGTGACATGGAAACAAACGTAGAACAGAAAAGAACACGAGAGAAAAAAAGACGTCTTTTCCCAATTTGGCAATTTTATATTGGAAAAAGCTATCATTGACCACAAACATATCATAAAGGATTCCGACTTTCCTCATTTTCTTGCACTTTATGCTCAAATTATTGAAAGGTAATAGGTAAAGAGAGGTCAAAATGAAACGGAATAACTTTAGTATTGTTTTCTAATTAATTTTGTGTATTTTTACAACTTGGGGGTAGGGATACAAAATCAATCAATGTGGCACTCATAGTAATCACAGCATCACCTAGTCAAGTTTATAATAAGTATGACATCCTGTTTTAATTATGTAAGCCTGAAAATGGACCGCCAGTGATATATAAAATATCTGAAGGCATCTTTCACATTATTTTTGTCTTTTTTCCGATTTTGCAGAAATGGCCATTTACAGGGTGTACAAGTACCTTCTCTGTGAGCCACAGATTCAATATATTTTATTCTGTTGTTTAGCAGAGGACGCAGAAAGTGTACATGTGCCTTAACATAATAATGCC
This sequence comes from Semisulcospira habei, assembly GCA_036245525.1. NCBI lineage: Eukaryota > Metazoa > Mollusca > Gastropoda > Semisulcospiridae > Semisulcospira > Semisulcospira habei. The sequence goes on along the minus strand of BTPG01000001.1, from coordinate 303,859,153 downwards.
TGATTTGGGCTTCTGGAATGAATTCAGATTTATTTAGAGGAAAATGTTTTTCAAGCTCATTTTAGCATCCGCGAAGAGCTTGAATGGGGGTATCCTTGTGTCATCGGCTATATCTCTGGTGTGTTCCAAAGGATTTTAGGGGAACATCGCTTAAACATCTAAGGACATACTAAGGTACACGTTGAAACCCATCTTATTGACTACTGTGGCGGTCACAAACTCGCGTCACTGGATATGCTCCCTCTAAAGACACATTTTCTCTTTAACAAGGGTGTCTTAATGTTTAAGTTGCGCAATCAGTCAAGCCCGGCGTATCTCAACACTTTCTTTCCTGAAAGTTTGCCTAAAGTTTATAGATTTGGCCATCAGTTTCGAGCCCTCCGCCCACGGATTGACCTTTTCAAAACTAGCCTGTCCAATGCAGGAAGCTCAGTCACTGTGGAATTCACTACCGCGTGAAATGAGAAATGCTAATACGCTGTCATCTTTTAAGCTTAGCCTCTTCAAGAACTTCAAGTCGAGCTTGTAAAACACCGCTCACACATGGCCACTGATCACCCATGCGCAACCGCTGTGTCAGCGTAATCAACTGTCGTGAGTGTGTGTGTGTGTGTGTGTGTGTGTGTGTGTGTGTGTGTGTGTGTGTGTGTGTATGTGTGTGTGTGTGATTTTGTGCTTGCGTGCGTATGGAGCGATCGAGTGAGTGAGCCAGTCAGTCAGCATGCGTGCAGGTATGTGCATATGCGTGTGTGTGAGGTGTGTGTGTGTGTGTATAAGTACATTTGTATGCCGCTTTATCATGCCCCGAATGTATAATGTGTACATGCTAGCCACTGAATGTCTGCGATCTTCATACTAATGACTCTTTCTACCACTGACTCCTGTTGTACGTTTAGTGTTCACTTCACCATGTATGATGTTAGCATATAGCACTGTACTTCCTTTTATGCGGGCGACTCTTATGTTTTATTGCCGCCAATAGGATATGTTTGCACATGCGTGTGTGTGCGTGCTTATGTGTGTGTGTGTGTGTTTGTCCATATGCTTGCGAGCACTTGAGGGAGTGTCTGTATGTTGATTAAAGGATATTGTTTTCGTGAATACTGAGCTTTTACTTTATATTTTATTATTATTTTTTTTTATTAGAACTTAAAAGTATTAATATGTTCTTCTGTATATATGTTAATAATAATACCGAAACGCCTTTTCCACTATATCTTTTCTGTTGTATTTAGTTGTTTTAAAGTATGTTATTACTTCATTATTTTGATCTGTATAATGATGTGTGTGCGTGTGTGTATGTGTGTGTGTGTGTGTGCGTATGCGCGATGCGTGCCAGCGTGCGTTCGCGACTGAGTGTGTGTGAATATGAGTGCGTGCGTTTGTATGAGAGTATGTGAATTGTGCGTGCGTGTGTGTGTGTACATTGATCGACATGAGTTATGTATTAGACCATTGTAGTGTTTGTGATTATGTGTATGGATAGTCCGTAGTTTAGATGTAGCAACGGCAAGTTTGAAAATTGGTTGTAACCAAATGCTTTTACCGTTGTAAAATAAAGTTCATTGTCCATTGTCCATTATTCACTGATCTCTCTCTCTCTCTCTGTCTCTGTCTCCGTCTCTCTCTCTCTCTCTCTCTCTCTCTCTCTCTCTCTCTCTCTCTCTCTCTCTCTCTCTCTCTCTCTCTCTCTCTCTCTCTCTCTCTCTCTCGTTCTTGCTGACACATATGCGCGCATCTCCAAGAGGCATAGATCCTCATATGCCTGGAGGGCTCACGAAGATCTGTGTCTCTTGAGGATGTTTGGAGCGCGCGCATGCACACACACACATCGACGCGCTTTCAGCAGAGCATGCAGGTGTACTTAGTATAACATGTAGCTAGGTAAAGTCAAACTGATTTCACACACATTATAGCAAGATTGAAATTGTACCGTGAAATTCTAGTTTTGTCACCATTTTCGCAAGTCTTGAAGCGAAAGCGAAACTCATATCACGTTAAATATAAAATTATGTAAAAACCAAAAAAATACGTCATGACAAAATTAATGACGTTTTACAAACAAATGACGCGTATGCATGCGTGCGCCCCTTATAGAGTTCATAATGACGCATTGGCACATCTGCGAGGCTTTTTCAAAAGGACATATTTCAACATCAGAATCAAGTCAAAGACAAAAGGCACAGACCCTTGACAGCGAAGACAGCTGTCATATAGAAGGGACTTTGTGCACTATGGTTCATCCAATCTTGTTTAACCCTTCAATGAGACACCCAATTTTAATATACTAGGCACCCCTTGAACAAAGTACTTACCCAAGTTCCAAGCCTGTTAGTACACAAACATAGGAAATTCTCGTGTTTACATACATACGCACGCGCGTGCACACACACACACACACACACACACACACACACACACACACACACACACACACACACACACACACACACACACCAAAATGACGTTCAGCAGCGAGGTTAACGTAACTAGACATGAGGTAATTTTTATCTGGTTACTTTAGTTGTCAGACTTTCAGACCTGCCCGCCTTTATCGTTCTGGGGATTCTTTTGAATTTGCTCAACCGCGACCCATCCTAAAATGTCTTTTCTATAAATAGAAGAGACGTTAAAAGGATAAGATCTATTGTGACAGACTAATACAAAACAGTTTACAAGTAAATTACTTGTTTTAGATTTTCTTTCCGCCTACCTTTCCTTGTCGGTTATTGTCTTGCTTTCAACTGACACGCCTGATAGTCACTTAGTTCGGAAATTTCAGTTAGTTGTCTGTGTGAAGGCAAAGGTTTCAGATTATTTCAGCGCCAAGAAGCAGCTCTGTAAATGATTTGAATACGTTTCCTTCAGTCCCGGCTAATCACTCTACACAATGCCGACCCCGCCCGAGCTGGCCTTATACTCGTGTCTTGTCAAAACTTGATTCCTCCCCCTTTAAAACAAAAGAATAAAAACTTACGAAATCTTTTAAAATAACAGTGATACTGAGAGCGCTCCGAAAAGCTCGAAAATATTACCGAACAAAAAAAAAAAGGCAAAAAAATACCTTAAGAGAAATTATTATGTAGAATGTCTTTTGTACAATACTTTTGGTACAGACTGTCGTGTTTCCACTTCTATGTGGGCTGGATGGACTTAGATTCAAACCAAACATGCGCTCACAAAATACAGGGAAGCCATTTCACAACTTGGCGGCAAACACGCTTCTTTATTTATTCTCCGAGCATGCGCAGTCCCCAAGGCAAATAATCACTGGAGAGAGACAACCGCGAAACAGGAGTTGTCTCCCATAGACCAATATGCTTCATTATATGACATCTCCCGCTTTGAGTTAAAATTGTATCTAAACAGAACAAAATTTAATTTTTATCTAACGACCGAAACCGAATCTTTCCGAGATCGAACCGAAACGAAAGTGTACAAGTTTTATGCGACCAGCAAAGCGTCTCTATCAATAATCATCAGAGAATTAGCAAAGCGTCTGTTTAATCATAATAAAAAACGAATTTGAACCTAAAAACACAAGCTCTCAGCTTTTACACTACACAAACCTATCTATCGCAAAAATGCGACTCAACGTGTATGTACACCATACATGGGTAACTACACAACAACAAAGATCAGGTCTTCGAATTACTGGAATCTTGCAGACTTGATCACCACCCTGCCAGATCTAGTAGTGTATAGCTGTACTTGTGAATCAGGTAGTCTGCCTGAAGGCTGTAGACTGCCTGTCTGGGCTGAATACTGCGCTGAAGGTGAATCATGGGACTGCTGCGGCTGTTGAAGCTCGTCGGGCATCATCAATCCACTGGTCAACTCTCTGGTCTCGACCACCTGGCTCGGCTCACTGGCAGCAGCTAGACTCTGTATGCACACTCCGTCTAAGGTGCTTGCGGTTGCGTCTCAGCACTCCGCTTGGAGTTTTGACCATGTATGACCTTGGCGGATCACCACACCTGGACGCTTCCAACCGGTCTCCCGGTCATCCCTCACAAGGACAGGGTCTCCTTGGGAAAGATCCGGTAAGGGACGTGTTGTTTGATCAAAGTGCTGTTTCTGGTACAACTTTGATTTGGCGTTTCGCTATTGTACAACTTTTTGATCAACCGTTTTTGGATCTAGCGTGGTAGGTAGGATGGGCAAAGTCGTACGCAGCCTGCGGCCAAACGCTAGTTCTGCAGGACTAACCCCTAAACTAGGGATATGCGTCGCGTGGTAGATCAACAGGGCCATGTGTTGGTCATCCTGTTTTAGAATGTCTTTTGCACTTTGGACTCCATGTTCTGCTTCACCATTACTTTGTGAATAACCCGGGCTGCTAGTAAAGTTGAACTTCCAGTCTGGCAAATTTTGCGAAGTGGAAAGAACCAAACTGTGGTCTGTTATCTGAGACCAAAGGTTCTGGAATGCCAAAGGGCGGCAAAGATCTCTTTTCGCTTCTCGATCACTGAGTTTGATGTCGGGTTGTTCGGGAGAGTTTTTATGTCTGTGTACCTTGAATAATAATCAACTGATACAAGGTAATGGTGTCCTTGTATCTCAAGAAGATCCACTCCAATCTTCTGGAACGGGCGATCTGGCATTTTCGATGGTAGTAGAGGCTCACTAGCCTGTGACGGCCTCTTCTCAAGACAGTATTGGCATGCTGAAACACAATCTTGGATTTCCTTTTAAGTCCGTGGCCACCAGACGGCTTGACTGGCACGTTCACGACACTTTGTGATACCTAAATGTCCATCATGGATGCTGTCTAGGATTTATGTACGCATGCTGTAGGGTATGACAATGCAATCACCTCTTGTCACAATGCCACTGACAACACTCAGTTCTCCGCGAACAGCAAAATAGTCTCTCGCTGCCAGTTTCACGTCAGCCTTGCAAGTCGGCCAACCAGTCTGTGTATATTCACAAACTGTTGCCAGGCAGATGTCTTTATCTGTCTCTTTCCTTCTCTCCTGTAGTTGCTCTCAGATACTGGCCAGGAAGATGGCACTTCACTCACGCATGCCTGCTCATCGTCTTCTGAAGTAGCAGCACTGCTGGCTGATGGACTTCTGGACAGCGTATCAGCAATGACCAAGTCCTTGCCAGGTTTGAACTCAGCATGAGATTTGAACCTTTTAAGCCGCATTAAAAGTCTCTGACATCTCAGAGGCGATTCTGAGAGATCCTCTGTGTTGATTATGGGAACCAATGGCTTATGGTCCGTTTGTAATGTGAAACTATCAAGCCCCACTAAGTAGTGCTCGAAACGCTCACAAATCCACACGGCGGCCAGACACTCCTTCTCGATCTGTGCGTAGTGACGCTCTGAAGACGTGAGGGTGCGCGAACAGAATGCAACAGGGTGTAGTCCATCGCTACCTTCGTAGCAGAACACCACCGATCCCATAGCTGCTCGAGTCTGCAGATACTGGTTGGCTTGGTAGGATTGACGTAGGCCAATGTCGGTGCTGTGGTCAGCATTAATTTTCCTTAAAAGTCCGCAATTATGACAAAAAGCATCCCAAAGAGTCGTAACAAATTCAGAGTCCTACTGCACAGTAGACTCTGTTCAAGTTACACAGTTGCAAAGTTGGTAAAAAGCAAAAGCTGTGCCGATTGTGTGCCCCACTTCCTGTCGCCGTCCGTGCGTGCTACTGTCAACTTCTCTGTGCAGCTCAAACCTTTACCGTTAGGCATAGCCACTGCTTTCAATCCTAAAATGGACAGCGGGATACTACGCGCAATATTTTCAGCAATTTGCAAGAAAATGACTGCCAGAGAATAAGAAATTGAGAGTTCAAGAGACAAATTTTCGTTGTCTTAAATTAATGCGCTTAATTAACCATATTAAGCAAACAACGCTCATACGACCGCGGCTCTCACAAAAACCAGAATCTTTAAGTACACTCAGTAAAAATAAACTTAAAGAAATTTCAAACACCGCCTATATCAATATTACTATCGGCCTCTTAAACACAGCTATATAGACATTCACCCTCTATTGTCTCAACACCCCCCCCCCCCTTTTTTTCAATTCAAATAAAATGCAGTCAAACACATTTTGGCACTTACCTGAATACACACACACACACACACACACACACACACACACACACACACACACACACACACACACACACACACACACTGCCCACACTGACTGGGCTGATTTCTGAGGAAGTCTATTTTCTCACACAGGCAGAATTTCTCAAAAACACCTTTTTTTAACCTGCATGGCGAGACAAGTCATTTTTAAGTGCGGGTAGGTCATCGTGACTTGATTATAGGTGAATTAGAGACAGCTCAGTGTAATTCTTTCAAAAGCCCCCACTTGGTATGACAAAACCTGTCCTGTTGACTGTGGCATTGACTTAAAACAGGGCAGGTAACACCTTTTCAGCGCAGGTATACTGTCTCTTTTAAGTCATGTCTCCCACTGTGAGTTAGACTGACGGGGCTTATCTGTTAATTTCTAAACATCTAAAAGCGTCACATCTTGTTCAAACTGGTTTAACCTGACAGGCATTGATTGAGGCCTTTTGAAAAGAAATTCACTCTAAACATTTCTAAAGGTCCTGTTTTGCATAGATTCACACACACACACACACACACACACACACACACACACACACACACACACACACACACACACACACACACACATGCATGCACACACCCCACCCCACCCCACACACACACACACACCCCACCCCACCCCACACACACACACACACCCTCACACACACCCCACCCAGTCCACCACCACCCCACACACACCCACCTCACCCCCACACCACCACCCTCCCACACACCACCCCCCCCCACCTCACCCCCACACCACCAACCCCCTCCCCACACACACACACACACACACACACATACACACACAATTGTGACCTGCCACCACAAAATGAGTCTTAAGTCACTTTTTGGACATTTTGAGATATTGATATCAGCAGAAACTAGAAAGAAAACCCTTTTCAATGGTGCCAATAACATGTGAATCAGACGATTGGTCACTGAGTTATGGTTTATAGAAACTGGAGACCCCACACATGTACCCGACCACGCCACCCGACAATTTTCAAAATGAGTCTAAAGTCACTTTTTGGACATATTGAGATATTGGTATCAGCAGAAACTAGAAAGAAAACCCTTTTTAATGGTGCGAATAACATGTGAATCGGACGATTGGTCACCGAGTTATGGTTTTTAGAAACTGGGGACCCAGCACATGTACCCGACTATGCCACCCGACAATTTTCACGAATAGCGGGAAATCGGGTCAGGGACATTACGACTCATTTCGTGGTGGCGGGTCACAATTGTTTCGTGTAGAAACTACCTGACTAGGGTCAGACCTTGCTAAGGAGACACTTTTTCATCACCATTCATGTCACAGCCAACAGGCATTTAATAAGTTACATGCATCTTACAAACTTACCTCTACAAGTATTTATAATTGAGCTAAAATAAAAACTTATAAATAACTGTGATTAATTACTTACAAGGTCTTTGTCTTACCTTATTAGGTTACTTAGTCTGATTTCACAGTTTATTTGGACAGAAAAACTTTTTCAAAGAGGGGACAGCATGCATCTTGGGGGCCGCATTTCCTTTCAGTCCTTGCAGCACGCTTCCATGAATAGACCGCCCCCCCCCCCCTCCCCCCGCACGTGGCTGGTGTGCCACGCGACAGCCTTAAAAGCAAACAAAGCTCTCACAGCTCGTTATTCAAAGTGACGAGTGTTATTAACTCAGTATGGGGCAAAGCACTTGACACATGCTTAACTTGAAACGTACTTTCAACCCACTGCCAAATGCGCCAAATGGGTTTTTGCTTTATTTTTATTTTTAATTATAAAATGAATCAGGATGAACTACTGCTTCTAGGTGATATCTGTTCTGTTGACAAATTTAAAGTCTAAAAAAAAAAGGTTTTTTTCTGTAACTGTTTCTGGAAAATCAAAAGCTTTTCTTGAAAAATCTTATATGACAGAAGATATTGAATCCCTCAGCACTGATGAGGTAATTAAGCTCCATCCCAAATACGACAACCCCATTTGTTCATTAATGACTTGTGATTTGAGTCGGTCTCTCATGTCTCTTTATACAAAGGCTGTTAATCACTTCCTCCCCCATGGACACAGACAGCCTATCTAGCGAAATGGAAACAAATCCCATTGTTTCAATTTCAATCCGCAAATTAGCATTCCTTATGTTTTACAAATTTGGCAATTACCTTGCGCCTATAATAACTCTTCTCATTACGGCAAATCATATTGATTTTTCAAAAATAAATTTTAAAGCAGAAGAAAATGAACGACACTCAGACGACCCCACAGACAAGCCCTGTCTTGACAAATGTACCTAACTAAACCGAAAAGCCCAGGCAGGGTAGAGGCGGGAAAAAAAATTAGCAGAATGCAATTAGAAAAACAATTGCAACTTCAGGCACTAGCACAAACCGATCATGTAACTGACTCACCCCCACCATCAGGACCGTCAGGGCCATCAACAACCCCACCACCACTGCCACCATATTATCAAAGTGAGAGACTAACATCTAAACCTGAAATAACAAAATAATATTTTATAGTTGGTGGATTTGTTGTAGGATTTGGTTACGTAGGTTACAAATTATGGCAAAAATACAGGCCACCAACTTGAACAGCGCCCCAAAAATCAGACACGCCAAAAACAAAGCAAGAAGTCTCCACATTACTAGCAGCGCCAAAACCTTTTTGTTAGGTGGTGGAGTAGTAGTCGAAGTATGATAAACACACCAGACACACACACGTAGAGTTCTTTAAAGTAAACTCGTTCAGCTGCAATCCGTCAACCGTGGCTTATGGGTGTAGACAAAACTGGAGTAACAGTTCCAACAATATTTAATTTAGCGATGCGATATCCACACAGTAATGCACTCTCAAATGCACAAACTACTGAATACAAAGTCTCTTCTGCTATGTCCTCACTACGACTCAAAGTTTCTCATACACAGCGTCTCTCGCAATAAACTGCATGTCTCTACAACTGACAAAGCAAGACAATGTACTGACGGGCTTTCCCAGCGCCCTCCTTATATACACTATCAAAATCTAGAATCTTCTACGGAAATCATGTACTCAACCAGAACGAAACGCGCAGCCGAAACTCATTAACATGAATTTTCCAGAAACAATATATCAGGCTACAAAAACTCGGCTGCTCACTTCAGCTCTAAATTCTAACGTATAATAAAGACACATAAAAGTATGGTATCCCTATCTATGATAGCTCAAAAAAGTACAAGAACATTCACCAAACAAAATAAAAGCTGCTCACTACACGCGCACAGGAAAAGTAGCGAAAAATGTAGCGAAGTGTTGCGATGTCAACTAACCGACGTGACACTTACGAGGCCACTAGACAGTGCGACCCTTCCAGAACGCACCGGACTAAACACAACAAAACGAAATCGGCTCTACTCACAAACAAAAGAAAATCTTACTAAAAAGGTACGAAATCAAAACCGTGATAGCTCAAATAAACAACATATCGTTACCTACGAATAACACATGTACGCTCTCACATGATAACACAACCACAATCGTAACATTACCCCCCCCCCCCCCTCTTAAGAATGAAATTTCACAAAAATTTCTTCTCAAATTTCAAAAATACGGTTGTGGCTGTGTAAACCTACACAAAACCCTAAACAAATATAACTACACATCAAAAATCGAATTAAAAAAAAGTCTCACAGTTCCTATAAACAGTCCTGAGCATCGAAATGTTTCATACAAAAGTTCTGGACACAGAAATGTTCATTCAAACTGTTCTGCTCAGGTAATCTGCTCCAAAGTTCTATGAACCCTTGGGTTAAACTAAAAATAATGTCAAAGTATGTTTCAGGAACATCACCAAACCATAAGTTACAGTTCCCAGTTCAAAAGTCACTGGTCCGGGGTCGAACACTGTCAGCTTAGGAAAAGTGTCACAGTTCATACACACCAAATTGGATCTCTCTTGTTCCTTCGTGATAACAACTGGCGATCTGGAATCCATGTCGACTCTCAGGTCCGGCGTCTCTCGAACATCCTTTCTCGATCCTTTACTGTGTAGCGAAACAGACGACACGACTTGTCGCAAACCGGATTGTCGGATGTTAGATTAACCTCGGGCTGGTTGGTGTCTATTTTCCCTGGGTCAGGTGTAAACTGATGCTCGAACTCTCGAGTCAGGACACACAGTTCTTCACGTTGAGTCTGGGTCAGATTCTGACCGAACTGGATATCTTCTACATACTCTTTATGTCGGAGTTCATTAAGGTCAAATAGGTTCTCGTCGTCTAGTCTTTCGTCATCAGCAAGACGCATCGATTCCGCCAATTTTGGTTTGTCTTGACCTCTCTGTAGCTCCTCCAGCCTTTCTTTATTCACCACTGCTGCTTCCGTGTTGTCCGCCACTTTAAGAGGGATGGTTTGGTGACTCTTCTTTGCTTGACTTTTCGTGGTAACAGAACATATTTCAGGTCTCCACTCTGGATCTGGATCGTCTGCGTTTCTGGCACCACCAATGTTTCCGATGATGAGGTCGTACACTGGTGTCTTCACGCACAATGCCTTCACCTCTCCTGTCAAGTATGGGGTGTCGACACTGACTTTGGCAAGGGGGATAATTCTTACAGTTCCGTCAGCCAAAATGAGGGTGGTCCACTCCTGTAGCTTCTGGTCTTCAGCTACTAGGTCCTCTCTCACGATGATGCAGCTACAACCAGTGTCTCTCAACACTCTCACTGGTGTGTCGCCGACGAATCCTGACACCACGGGCATGTTCGGCACTTCATTCTCAGGCAGCGCGATGTTTGAGACTGGTAAAAATGTAGTCCCATCTCCCACTGGGATGCGTCCATTCTTTCTGAAAGATTCGATCAGTTCTGGTGTCGCTCGCTTTTCTCTGGATTCAAAGTCATTGGATGACGTCACATCATTTGCTAATACAGCGGCAGCTCTGTGTTGAGACGTGGTACTGTTTCTGCCTGCTATCCCACGATCTTGGTTGGATCTTCTGATGTTGTCGCCTCGGGGAACATCTTTAGAAGGACACCGTATCGCTTTGTGACCTTTCTTTCCACAGAGAAAACATATCAGGTTCTCCACTGGCTTGTATCTCGGGGTGTCTCTGACATTGTGGATTTCCTCTGCTGGTGCAGACACACGCTGTGGCTTACTGGACCCGAACTTCATGTTGTGAGCGTCAAGGTATCTTTGAGCGAAGTCGGCCAGGGCCTTTAGTGACTGGTCTTTTTGCTCTCTGAGGTGGGCGGCCAGGTCCTTAGAACATGCGCTGAAAACTTGTTCTTTGATGATGAGGTCGCACAGGTCTTGGTACTCTCTGTTTAGGCCAGCCAGCTCTATCCATTTCTCCAGGTAGCTTCTGATTCTCTCAATGAATAGGCCGGGTGTTTCTCCTTCTTCAGGCTTGCAGTTCCGAAATCGTCGCCTGTAACCCTCTTCAGTGAAGTCGTACTGTCTCAACAGGGCGGTTTTCAACTGAGTATAATCTTCGGCTTCTTCTCTTGGTAAGCGGGTGTAAAATTCAAGCGCTTTGCCAGTTAGAAGTGCGCTCAGTTTAATAGGCCAAGTCTCTTGTTTCCAATTGTTGCTATTTGCGAAGCGCTCGAATCGCTCCAGATAAGCGTCCATCTTATCTGAATTTTCAATGAAAGGTGGAAGTTTTGGCGCACGGGCTGTTTGTTCTCTGCTCGCTAATGCTGTTGCTTCATTAGTTCTCTGGCTCTGTGCCTCAATCTCCATCTGCTTTAGATGAATTTCGTGTTGACGCTGCCTCTCCGCCTCTTCTCGCTCCTCTTTTCGCTGTTTCTCTGCTTCTTCTGCTTGGATTTCGAGTCTCCTGATTTCACGTTCTTTGGCTCTTTCTTCTCTTTCCAGTCTCTCCTTTTCTTCTTTCTCTTGTTTCTTTTCTTCTTTTTCTTCTCTCCAATCTCTCCTTTTCTTCTCTCTCGTTTCTTTTCTTCTTTCTCTTCTCTCTCCAACCTCTCCTTTTCTTCTCTCTCTCGTCTCTTTTCTTCTTTCACCTCTCTCTCCAGTCTCTCCTTTTCTTCTTTCTCTCGTCTCTTTTCTTCTTTCTCCTCTCTCTCCTTTACAAACTCGAGGAGTTGAGCTCCTTCGAGTCCACATTCCTTTCCAATTTTCAGGAATATCTCCATCTCCGATGTCGCCATCTCTGCTTTTCACTGCTGGCTGTTTTCTCCTGCTACCCTTTCCACTGAACCAACTGAAGAGATCTTGTCGGGGTCGCCAAAATGTTACGTGGTGGAGTAGTGGTCGAAGTATGATAAACACACCAGACACACACACGTAGAGTTCTTTAAAGTAAACCTCGTTCAGCTGCAATCCGTCAACCGTGGCTTAAGGGTGTAGACAAAACTGGAGTAACAGTTCCAACAATATTTAATTCAGCGATGCGATATCCACACAGTAATGCACTCTCAAATGCACAAACTACTGAATACAAAGTCTCTTCTGCTATGTCCTCACTACGACTCAAAGTTTCTCATACACAGCGTCTCTCGCAATAAACTGCGTGTCTCTACAACTGACAAAGCAAGACAATGTACTGACGGGCTTTCCCAGCGCCCTCCTTATATACACTATCAAAATCTAGAATCTTCTACGGAAATCATGAACTCAACCAGAACGAAACGCGCAGCCGAAACTCATTAACATGAATTTTCCAGAAACAATATATCAGGCTACAAAAACTCGGCTGCTCACTTCAGCTCTAAATTCTAACGTATAATAAAGACACATAAAAGTATGGTATCCCTATCTATGATAGCTCAAAAAAGTACAAGAACATTCACCAAACAAAATAAAAGCTGCTCACTACACGCGCACAGGAAAAGTAGCGAAAAATGTAGCGAAGTGTTGCGATGTCAACTAACCAACGTGACACTTACGAGGCCACTAGACAGTGCGACCCTTCCAGAATGCACCGGACTAAACACAACAAAACGAAATCGGGCTCTACTCACGAACAAAAGAAAATCTTACTAAAAAGGTACGAAATCAAAACCGTGATAGCTCAAATAAACAATATATCATTACCTACGAATAACACATGTACGCTCTCACAGGATAACACAACCACAATCGTAACACTTTTCATCCATTTTTTTATGCAGTGAATAAAATTATTATTTTAATTTTGTGGCATAAAAAAATGAGCGACACAAAAAACATAATGAACCTTGTCTATCACTCTGCTGTAATAAGTGGTCTTGCAGTTGCTTACACTTTGCTAGGATGAGTTACGTGAGTCATTGTCTAAAGCGTGCACATGCATGTGCGAGTTGTGAGTGCGCGCTTAGAGTTATAATTATTATAAGATAAGCGCATTATAAATACCGTAATTATTATTATGAATTCTTCTCAAAATGCGTTCCACAGAACTGAAAAAAATTAGACTTTGAGGAGAGTGCTAAATTAGTACAAATTGCCATAAAAGACTTTCTCGTCAAGCAGGAAATTATTCCAGAAAATGTATCTATGGAAATAAAAATATGCAACATTGGCTGTTGTGATTGGCGGTGCTGTTGTTAATGCGATTGTATGTAGCAGATCAAACTATCTCTTTTCAAAAGTGAGTAAAGAGGAGTCTGCAGAAGAGAGGAGGCATCACAACGAGGCATCAGAGAAATTAGCACAGCCAGAACAGGATTATGAGAAACAGAGAATTGCGAAAATTGTTTTTATCAATGAAAAACTCAGGTGGGAAGGTCACGCACAGCATACATTTTCTAATGTTGGTGATGCAATGAAAGAATATTACCTTGTTACTGTCGAAGATGTGACCATCCCACAACCTATGCTTAGCAATTACTATCAACCCAGTCCACAACAAAGAAATGGAGAAATAATTTTTGTAATAGTAGGCATGACCTTTGTTTATTTTACAGGAGTTTTTATTGCTAGAAAAATATGACCAACACCAGAGCTAAACTATCAAAAAGATATTACTCCCCAGTTGGCTAATGGAAAGGAAAAACAGCAATAGAGAAATTGCATGCTGCTGTAGGCGGCAGCGGCGGCAATGTCATGCTCAATCAAGTAAAACACTGGCTGCAAAAACAAGCCATTTGGCAAATTTATTTACCTGGACCAAGAAAAATAATAAGGCCTCACTTTGAAAACACTACCCCTAATGACACATACCAAATGGATCTTCTGTTCTTTCCACATGATATAATAAGAAAGAAACGATACAAGTATGCACTGACTGTTGTCGACATTGCTTCCCGATACAAAGATACCGAACCCATAACTGACAAGAATGCTACCACTGTAGCAACAGCTATATCATTGATATATAATAGGGGCCCTTTGAAATACCCTAGGCTTGTACAAGTCGATGACAGAAATGAATTCAAAGGTGCTGTTAATCAATTATTTGTGAAACATGGCATGCTAGTGCGGCGAGGCATACTGGGTGTGCACAGATCACAGGCAATTGTTAAAAACTTTAACAAACAATTATCGGAGAGACTTTTCAGTTATCAATATTCTAAGGAACTCATGCATGATGCGTGTAACACTGAGTGGGTTACGAGATTACCTTCTGTGATAAAAGCAATGAATAACGAGGGTCACTCCAAACCTATTGATGCTATTATATTGAAAACAATGCCCCCAGGGTAAGGACTGAGGCCAGAGCTAGGGCTAAAAACAATAGCACCTGACACAAGCTTGTTTACAAAACAGGTGAGATATTTGTATCAACCTGGCGAGGCCGAGAATGACGTAAGACAAAGGACAACTGATCAAATATGGTCTATGTCTGTTCACAATATAAAAAAAAATAATCCCCGGAGCTGGCGGCAACCCATTAATTTATTATCTATATGAGCCTGCCCCACAGAGGGCAATATTTTTTGTCGGAGAAAATTTACAGATTATTCCCCCAGACACTGTTACTCATTTTTAACCAATTCATCAATCAGCTCATCAATCAATACATCAGCTATTTCTTCAGATATCTTAAGCCTGTATTGCCCAGGTGCATAGGCCATTTCTTTACTGTGAAATACATGTTTTGTGTCGCCAACTGCAAGTGATTTCTTATGTGTTTGGATCATTTCAAGATTTTGTCTATGTTATGATTGTGGTTGTGTTGTTTTGTGAGAGTGCACATGCATAAATCATAGAAAATGATCAGATATTTATTTGAGCTATCATGATTACGAATCACGTACCATTTTAGTATGTTTCACTATCATTCATGCAGAAAGCGGAATTGGCTTTCTTATGATATGCTAAGATTAATCCGGAAGTTTCTAGCAAAGTCGCATGGAGAAGCGAGCTCAATTTTTGTGATGCGTAGATTCGCTGAGAATAGACCAGAATGTTTGAGCAAAATCGCACTCTGTCTAGTGACCTCATATGTGTGACATCAAAGTGTCGGCAAAATTTTGCAACACAGTATTAAAGCCACTCTAATACTCATAGTCATAATTGTTTTCTGTACGCGTTAAGTTAGCAGCCAGTCAGTATGTATTATGAAAAATCGTGAAACTTCCAGAGAGAGTGGGCAAGGTCGTGAACTGTCTGCCATACTTTTGTGAGACGTCATAATGTGCCGGGATTTCCCAAAATAGGGGCTGAAAATAGCAGCTAGATTTTTGTAGACCATTTTGGTGTATTCTTTTTTGTTAATATTTATGAGTTTTGGTTACGTATTCTATTTTGATTGGTTGTGTTGTTTGAATTTGCTCGATTATTCTGGAAAGCATACCACTATAAAAGATCATGCTAGGAAGCACGTGTGTACACTGTTCAGTTGTAGAATTGCAGTGTATCGTAAGCACATTGACAATGAGAGAGCTACGCAAGGTATCATGCTTCATTGTCGGTGATGGTGTTATGCAGTGTATGGTGATGTACATTGTATGAGAAACGCATTGTGACAAAGTGTAGACATTTTGCAGAGGAAACATTGTATCAGTGTTGGTGCATTTGTGAACACATTGTGTGGAGATCGCATCACTGTAATAAAATATTGTTGGAACTGTTACCCCAGTGTGGTCTACATCCTTAGCCAACGTGTGACAGGTTGCTGCTGAATGAAGTTTCTTTAAAAGAACCTTACGTGCGTGCCGTCTGGTGTGATATCATACTATGACCACGACTCAATATGTAACAGTCTATTTGACATAAGTGTCTTGTTTGGATAATCAGGCATTAGTTCTCCATCTAAAACTTGCTTGTAGTGTTCATGTCAGATGTCTTTATTTTTTATCGCTGTTTTTTATACCTTTTGCTTTGGACTGAATGCCTTTCTGGTGCAGTATGGAATACATTTTTGATCTCAGTTGAACGTACTCAACTACAGGCACTCCATTCAGTTTATCTTTAAACTTTCCAGGCGTTTTCTTGTTTTGTGTGCTATACAGAGGATGATCCTTAGGATAATCAGATGTATCATACATATATAACTCTGTTTTCATGTCTTCATAAAAGTCTTCAGTAGGCACATCTATGATCATAGAGTCAGTGTCAGTGTACACAGCCAGCAGTCAGGGTACTTCAGTTTAAAATAAACATAGTAGAATTCAAGCATCAATAATTTTGATAGCTCAAGAATTGCCATACCAATGACTACTGACTTGTACAGTTTAACAATCTTTTTTTTTTTTTTTTGAGTGTCACTGCATATGATGGATGAAACTCTTTATACCATGTGTATTGTGGCTTGCCTGTAAGTTTAATTGCAACTGATTCAGTTGTTACTAATCTCACATCTTTCTGGTGATGAGGATTTTCCATTGTCTTGCCGAAACAGGCATTGTTCATAAGTTTAAAGAAGTCTTTGTCAAATGCAGTGTTACCATCCCTTGCACGAAGTGTTGTGTTTTTCATTATGTAATCTTTCACGAAAGCACAATGATCAAATTCAATACCTCTGTGAACTTTTTTTTAGTACTAACCCATGTCTGATGTAACACTGCAGTAGGGGATTTTGGCAAACGTAATTGAATTTGTCATTCAAATTTGGCACAAGTTTAATGTCTTCTTTTTTGCCCATCAAAGACATTTCTCAACGGCTAATGGATAATCATTGTGGTAATAATGTAAGTGGTGTGGGTACTCTAGGTCGACTGATCCAACCCTTTTCGTGATTTTGATCATGAGTCATAATCATCATCATCATCATCAGTCCCTTGCCCGAACTGGGCGTTGGGGGGACTGAAAGGCAGCAGCAACAGACAGTGCTCTCCACTGAGTTCTATTTTGGGCGGTGGCAAGCAAGTCTGGCATCTCGAGTTCGGTCCATTCTTTTATGTTTGCGACCCAACTCTTTCTCTGACGACCTCGCCGACGACTTCCTTCGAGAGTGCCTTGGAGGATAGTCTTGGACAAGGTGTTGTGTCGGGTCACGTGGCCAAACCAAGCAAGCTTGCGCCGTTTCACGGTTGCCAGAAGGGGTTCATGTGGGCCCACCAGGGAAGTGACGATGCTCCGTACATATTCGTTGGTCTTGTGCTCGCGGTACGAGATGCGGAGCAACTTCCTCAGGCACTTGTTCTCAAAGGCCTGGATTTTCTTTTCTGAGTCTGCAAGCAGTGTCCAAGTCTCACAGCCGTAGAGTAGAATAGACACTACGAGGGACTTGTAAAGCCTGTACTTGATGGTGAAGTCATAATACAGTGTGCTAAGTATGTTATATCACACTGTGACAAATCATGCAAATGAAAGTTATTCAAGGGCAATAACTCACACATCGCCCAGCCATACAAATTAATGGCGTCAAGGTACGTAATGAATGACCTTGACCCCTCAAGGCCAAGGTCAAGGTCACCATATCCATCAAGATATTTGTTCTGCTATACTTATGCCTCCTTTCCACTATGTCAACCATCATGTGATCAGACCACAGGTCTATATATATCTTACTGGATTTTAAAAATGCAGCCCATGTCATACCAGGACTAGTTATGTAGCTGGCTGGGTCAAGACTGTAGTACAAGAGTCCCTTTTCACAATAACTTTCAAATATTTTATGTCTGCTAGCAAGCAAATGTCAGCTGTTAAGTACTGATCGTGGTAGTCACCAATCTTTTGACTTCCTAGTTTACTCCATGCACCAAGAGCATGCTGGTATTCAGAGTCAGACATTCTTTTACCATTTAGTGTAGAATAAAATGCAGCAAATGTTGCATTGAGTCATAAAACACTAATTTGTTGTCTAGCCTAAAAGTCAAGTACTTCTCAGTAGTCTGGGCAATATAAACTAATGTTTTGTAAGACTCATCTACAGAACACATGAAAATGTGTGAATTATACCCTTTGATATTGTGGAAAAAGATAGGCAGTTTATATGTCTTGGGATCTATTTTTAATTTTAAGTTACATGCACCATGTGCAGCACCACTGTAATGCCCAGTTATGTAGTCATGGTTACGAACTTTATCACACCCTGGGTGTTGTTCACAAATCCAACACATCTCTGCTGTATCAAAATTCAGTTTGTCTTTTTCTGTCATTATCAAAGGCATCTGACAGTTTTCCAGATACTGTACTACCTGACTGTGCAGTTGTCTCAATTCTGTTGAAAACTCAGCTGCTGCATTTTCACCTCTGTAGGTATAACTGCTTCTGTATGCTCACCGTTTGACCTAACAAGAATGTATCCGAAAGAACACACCACTTGGTCACTCAATTTTACAGTCTTTCATAGTAATTCTGGAACAGGACCCTCGTATGGTAAATCAGTGATTCAAAATCAGCATACACTACAAACGGCAGCATTGCTGATTACCATAGTTGTTGTTTTTTTAATGTACCTGGCTACCAGGATCTGGATACCTAAGTATTGTTTGAATGTCATCAGCTGACCTACAGTGCTGGACATGTTTATATGCCAACTCAAGGGAGGAAAACCTTTGTAAACATCTTTTATAAAATTTCTGTTTTCCATTATGTTTTGTTGTATGCACATGAATTAGCCATGACATATTTCTGATAAATGTGTGGTGAAAGTTATCACCATGGCTTATTAGCAGAAGGTCAATATGTTTATTTTCTGACTGTCCGTAGGTGGGGGCAAGTGGCGATGCTCTAATTGGTTGTAACTTGTTAGGAGACTCATTATCCCATACATACACATTCACAGATATACCAGGATTTAGTTCTTCAAACAAGTCTACATCTTCCACCTTAACTGGGAATTGTAGGCCATTGAAGTTGAGTTCATTTACAAATTTGGTGTAGTAAGATACACGCTCAGGTTTTGTTTTTATAAAATGCAGTTTATCAAGCACACACCACATAAAACAGAGATCATCATTGTTCTGAATATTGATGACAACCTTTTTGTTTGCAACCTCAGTTGGTAGTGGCAACCATGATTTGCCTAAAATAGGACCTTGACTGTTTGAGTTGTAGTTCATATAAATGACCTTCATGCCAACCAGACCCTTTCATTTTTGCTCTTTCAATTGCTTCGAGGAAGTCAGGCAACATTTTGTTTCTAAACACTTTCTCCAGTTCTCCTTTTGAATTATTTGTGTGTTGTCTTGTCGAGATATACGATACAGTCACTTTACCATCTACCCTGCTGAATTCTATTCTAGCAACAACCTGAATCTGTACACTACCAACAAGAAGATTATCTTGTATGATGGTAAAAGAGTTTTCTAGCAATTCATAAACATTGTAAGTGTTAGATATAGGCAAGTCTGTTGTGTGAAACACGTTTCGTAAGTTTGGCGGGCTTTGAATGCTTTCGATATTGTCCATTCTTTTTATTTGTCCAACAAAATAAGAAATAAAAAAAAAATACCGCTGGCTCTGCTAGTGCTGCTTGTGTAATACCACGTTATTGACTGTAACATCTAAAATAAACAGATTCAGGTCACATAGTTGTCTAAATATTTGTTCACACACTGTCTCAAACCAGAACAAACCATCAACTTCAAAAGTATGTGTCTTTAGATCAACAGGCATGGACTCTACAAATGGTAGCTCCTAAAAAATATTCTAAAGTCATATTATAATTATGTTACATGTATCAACGCCGATGTTGATATTGGAGTTATGTCTGGCTGCCTGAAATCTGTTCTTAAGTGATCAAAGTGCTGGATATATATGAAGCAGTCTGTTACATCGATCACATTGTCCATCATTTTTATTTGTCAGACAAAATAATAATATAAAATATTACTGCCCGCACCACTGGTGCTGATGGAGCCGCGAGCGCCATATGTGTAATACCGCTTCATTAAATGTAACACATTCAATATAATCAAGTAGCTTACATAGTTGTTGGAATATGTGTTCACACAATGTCTCAAACCAGTGCAAGCGGTCACAGTTAGCATCATTAACTTTAAAGGTATGTGTCCTAGGATCAACAGTCTTGTACTTGTAACCGGACTCTGTGGTTAGCTAGCTTCAACTAGCCTGGCTGGCTTGTGTATTAGATGGTCAGACTCTGCGGACTGCCCATCCAACATACAAGTCCAGTAGTGCCAGTCTAGTTCAGTTTTAGCCACCTTTTAAGTCCGTTCCCTTTTTAGGTTTAGGGAAGGGTCTGGAGATTGCTGCGGAGTGTAATCTTCAAGTCTTTTACACTGGTCACGCATGCGCACTCACAAAATATGTGTGTCTGCCTCGCGTTGTGTTCAAAATACCAAATCGCGCAATGGACCTACCACAGTATCCAGCGAAACCCTAGTTGATATGATCGAGTAGTGACTGTGCGTGCGTTACCATGTATGCCACACTGAACTGACAAGCTAAGTACGTTAACAAACTCTCAGCATGTTCTCAGTCTCACACACGCACACAAACACACACTCTTGCGCTGCCATCATCACACACTGAAACGTGTACAAACATTAGTACTGACTCGCATTCGTTCTCGCGTTCATCATCAATCAGTCTGACTCTCAGTCTCAGCGATAAGATTTCTATAAGTGCTTTAGGTTTATTTACAGTACATTCATTTCAAAGTTATCAATCAACATATCAGTCATATCAGAAGCCATTCATTGTACCACAAAACAAAACACAATAATACAGACGCTCATAAGCCACCTGAAACCGTAACTATGCTTACCTACTCATTAGACTCTAAGCACCCAAAGCTATGCTAGCCTACACACTAAACGTAATAACTAACTCAAGTAAAACCTAAATTATAACAATAAATCATATGGAACCCTATCACTCAACTAAGTCCTTAAATTATCTACTTTAAATAATTACAGTATGTCCGTTGCTGGACAGTGTTCCTTAAACTAAAGGGATTCTAACTTACTAATGTTCTCTACAGAACAGTCTTCTCTTGCGGGAAGTCTTACTACTATTTAATGTTCTTTTACAGAACAGAGTTTCCCTTTGCGGGGAGCCTTACTACTATTTAATGTTCTTCGCAGAACAGAGTCTTCCCTTGCGGGAAAGCCTGCTCGCCCTCGCTAGGCACCGCTATTTATACCCCACAACCCTAAGGGTGTGTTCGGCGTGCCTTTCGCCGATTGGCTGACGTATTACTCGCTCTGGCACCAGCAGCATTGCTAACTACCGGGCCTGCGGGCGTGCTGGGGGAAATGGGTACTACTGTACTAGAACACTGAGCTAAATTATCTCCCCTGCTACACTCCCTCCTCCTTAAGACCTAATGTGCACGACACATTAGTCAAACAAAAGGAATAAAGTCGCACAAACTAAATGAAATGCACCAAGTTCGAGAAAAGTACTTCTGGCATACTCATTAAAATCCAGGTACAAAAGAAGTTGAACAAATTCAACAAAATAAAATCGTGATGCATGCATAAGAAAAATCAAAACAATATCAAACTAAAGTCCAAATCATCAATGAAACATTCAAAACGAATTTCAAAACATGATTCCTGATCATGGACACGTGTGAGCAACCATTTCAGCAATTGTGATGCGCTTGTTACAAGAACAAGCTTCAGCACCACCCAAAATGCATAGCCACTGCATGAAATAATCCACACAAAACAAAAAAACAACAACTAAAGAAACAAGGTTTCAAAAACAAAATTAAAGTAGTGGTGTCATCCCGCGAGCTGATACACAACAATGCAACCATAGCAAAGTCCAAAACTTACTTAGTCTGCCACAGACACACACAAAAAAAAAAAAAATACTTACGAAGGCAAAAATCAGCCTTTTAGCATTTGGTCCATATCTCATGGAATTCTCTAAACCCATGTGAGCAAACTGGTTCACGTAACACACACCCAACATTAGCACCAGTGAAATCTGACGATTTCAAAGTGCAAATTCCTAGGGTAAAATCGAGTACAAAACCCTTCCAAAAATTTTCAAACATCGCACGCCAAAGAGTTCAAAATACAGTACAAAAATAAACAACCAGACCCAGTTTGTTGCTGAGGTACAAAACCCTTCAAGACAGCTTAATGCCTTAGTCAGATGATTATGTCTTAAAAATTAATGTATGATACGCATTTTGTAAAGAAAATGATAGATGATCCAGACGTCTAGGCATGCACAAAGCAATACAACAACAAAATGGAAAAATCAAAAACATTTCTAATTCAACACCAGAAATGTATGCATGTAAAGAAGACATCTGGAAAAACAAACTTAACGGATACTCAGTCATGGCAATTTTCGTCCTTGAAGAATGTCCTGGGTTTTTTTCCTTGAGGTTTAGCGTCCTTCTGTGGTCTTTGTCTCTTGTTCATATGACATGAGAGGTTGCCTGGTCAGAGCCTACCGGACAACACTCTCGTCTGGGGGTTTCCAGCTAGAGCCACTGGCTTACTCCCAGACATGTATGAGACAGACGCCCATCTCAAATTCAAATCAACGGACTCAATGTGAGTTGGAGGGCCAACTCGCTCTCAAAGGTGTCACTGAAGAGGGAAGCTGACTAGAACCAGCACGAGCTCCCTCGTGAGATGCCGCCATCTCACACAACTCCTTCGGACATTAACATGAGACACGCGCATGTCTCTTTGACCACAATACTCTCCTGGTATTGGGTCAAAACTGAGTCTCTGAAAACAAATTCAAAAGATTTCCACAAAACAATCGATGCGCACCACCACGGTGGCTCAACAAAACAAAATTTAAGCACCATACATAACTGATATCGAAAAATCCTGCGACAAAATATTCGCACACAAATATCAATCAGTAGACATTCAAAATATCAAGACATTCTACATATGGACGCATCTAAATGCGTGAAACATCAAATCCTAGTATTAGGCACATAGTATGTGACAAAACATAGTCTCATTTGGCAGTATTACTTGCGGTGTCATGTTCGGAATGAAAGGGATGGCGCCCCTTTCGGGTCGACATCTCTCTCGCGCCTGTCTCTGGCGTTGGCCCTCCCCGGTGCCGATATGGGTGGACAACCGGCCTTTTCAGGGCGGTGTGCCCCCCCTGGCTTATCAGCCGCTAGCACTGGGTGGTTACGCCGGACATGGCGCCTCATGTCGCTTGGGGTCCTGGCCCGGTGGCCGCATGCCTCGCACACATGTTTTTTATTAGACGCTTTACAGCTCAGCTCGACCTTTTCAACTTCTTTTCTAATCTCAGCTGGGGCTACTAGCAATAGTACCTCATCCTGAGTAAGACATCTACTAAAAACAACGTACAGCAAGCCATCCACTACTCTCAGACTGTCCCACTGAGCTATTAGTGTTCTAACGGCTGCACTATACTTCAAAACTTCTGGCATTAAAGGCTTCTCTCCCTTCGCTATTAAGGCTAACAGAGTGCTACACACTGGATCCCTCTCTCGGAACTTTGCTAAGTCCTCACGAGACCAGACAGCAAACCAATTGCTCTCACGAGAAATAGAGTCCGACGCTACAGGAACACTATCAGACCCACTGTTATCATCCACACAGGAATCAACACTGTTCTCATCCACACAGGAATCAACCCCGGTCTGATCAACACCATGCTCCACCCCATCCCTTTCCTCTAGGGACGCGCCCTCTAAATCTCTCGACATGCCAGGATTAGATGCACTAGACTGAGCAGAATATAAGGCATCCTCAGCTGACACTGAGGCAGAATTACTCTGAACCATGTCATCTACTCTGACCGTTACACGTGTCCTGTTACTGGTAGTACTGCCCTGAATGTCGCCGACAACTGGGTCCACATGCGGAACATCTTCACCTTTCGGTGAAGCAGCGTTCCTCTGAGTACCGCTTGCTTCTCCACTGTCTGCTACATCATGGCCACGCACTTGCGAGCGTGTCACCACCCTTACATGCACACAACACTGACTGCACTCTTCCCTCAAACAACGTCTTCTAGGGATTCTAGACAACCCATCCGCATTTCCATGTAGAGTCCCTTTCCGGTGCTCTATCTGGAAATCGTATGTTTCCAATGTAGCCACCCACCTGGCTACCATGCCTTCAGTCTGGTCGAATGACTTCAACCACCTAAGGGAGCTGTGGTCAGTTCTGACCAAAAACGGACGTCCCCAAAGATAGTGTGAAAAATGCTTGACGAACTTTATCACTGCATACAACTCTCTGTATGTGGTACAGTATCTCTGCCTAGACTTAGACAAAGTACAACTCGCGTAAGCGATCACTTTCTCTTCTCCACCTTGGATCTGTGACAACACGGCACCTACCGATGTCGCCGAAGCATCAGTATCGAGGATAAATTTACCCTCTCTCGTCGGATAAGCTAAGACGGGTGAAGAGACCAGAGCTGCCTTCAATTTCTCGAACGCAGTCTGACACTTCTCGCACCAGTCAAACTTCTGGTTTTTCTTAGTCAGGTTAGTCAGGGGACTGGCTATCTCAGCAAAACCACAAATGTACTTCCTATAGTACGACGTGATCCCTAAGAAGCTTCTGACCTCCGTAACGTTAGTAGGAACAGGCCAGTTTACCACTGCCTCCACTTTCGCCGGATCACAAGTCGTCCCTTCACGTGACACGACATGACCGAGAAAGGTACACTCAGTTTGAAACAAACAGCATTTGGACGGTTTTAGTTTCAGATTTGCTTCCCTGAACTTCTGGAAAACGACCCTGAGATTCTCTAGTGCCTGACTTTCTGTCTTGCCTAAACAGATTACATCATCAATGTAAACTAGACACCTCTCGAACAAAACACCGCTCAGTGTCATTTCCATCAGCCTTTCAAATGTCGCTGGACTGTTGCAAAGCCCGAACGGCATAACTTTGAACTGAAAAAGGCCCTTGTGCGTTGCAAACGCAGTCTTTTGTTTATCTTTATCGTCCATCTCAACTTGAAAGAAACCCTGAGCTAAATCGAGTGTCGAAAACCAACAAGAACCCGACAAAGCATCAAGTGAATCTCCGATATGAGGAAGGGGATACGCATCTTTGCGCGTCACCTGATTCAATCTCCTGTAATCGACACAGAACCTGACAGACCCGTCCTTTTTCTTGACCAACACCACGTTTGCTGCCCAAGGACTATCACTGGGTTCTATGACATTTTCATCTAACATCTTTTCAATTTCTTTCTCTACCGTTTCTCTTTGAGCTAACGGAAGACGGCGGGGAGGTAGTTTCACTGGCTTACTATCCCCGGTATCAATCGTATGTTTCACTTTGCTCGTTCTACCAAGCTTACCACCTGGGGACTGAAAAACATCTTGAAACTCAACAAGCGTTTCCTTCAACTTTGTTTTTGTCCCTTCACTTATTTCTGACGACACACTAGTAACCAAGTGCTCGAGGTGGCTAGGAAGTTTATCGTCCGCATACACTACTTCTTTCTCCTCTGACCCTTCGGACAAAGAATTCACAGAAAACACAGTTTCTACAAATGCTACTTCTGTGCCAGCTTGCACCTTAACATCTCTATCAGTAAAATTGGTAAGCGGAACAAAAATCTCTCCGTCCGTAACCTGAACCATACACCTAGGGACCACTAACCCTGTGTCTTTCTTGAACGTGTCTATGCCCTCTAACAATCCATCAGTCTTTCCTATAGTACGTTGCTGTACAAAGGATCCCCTGACGAACATTTCCGATTTAGGGGGCACGATGACGGTATCGCACACCTGTACTCTTGCACAGATATTCGACTTTTCCCTTTTCAACTGAACCACTGCCTCGCCTACTCTCAAAGAACCTTGTGCCAAGTCTAATAGACAGGCATGTTTCCGCATGAAATCTGTCCCCAAAATTCCTGCAGATTTCCCAATATCACCAACGACCACAGTGTGTTCGAAAATTTGACCACCTATTTCTAGAGCTAGGACCGCTTCACCCTTAATCTCTAGACTCTGTCCATTAGCAGTGCAAAGTCTTAACTTACTTTCTCTCAGTGGAATCTGGAAATCTCTTCTTACTTGCTCAAACACTTCTGTGCCAATGACCGTAGCGGAAGACCCGCTATCAACTAAAAAGTCAATGTTAACTTTCCCCATTTTCACTAATGCCAACCAGCATCCTGTGTCTGACAAGACGCATAAACGTTGCCCCTCCGCGTCCTCTAAGCAGCCGTCATCACTGATTAATTGGGCCGAGTCTCGGGCTGCCAAGAGCTCTGCCCGCTCTAGTTTCCCTGGCCTGGCGCGTTTTCGTTAGGCGCTGTGCCACTGACATGGCCATTTCCTCTCCTATCGCTGTTATCGGGGCACTGCTTTGAATAGTGTCCCTTCTCTCTGCAGTTAAAGCACACAACCTCGGATGTGTTTCTAGCTCTACCACCAGTCGGCTGACGACTCAAAACTTTCGTTACTTTCTGTAGCTCTGAAGTGATTTTATCACTAAGCATCTGGAAAGCTTTCGCTAGACTTTCATCTATCACCCCTGTAGGACTGATATTCCGGACTCCTCCCTCTGGATTATCTGGCTTCCTACCCTCAAACCTCTCTTCAAAAGACTCAAACTCACTCGCTAGTGCTATGGCCTCATGGATGGTGGAAGGGTGGTGAAACTGTACATGTCTCCTCAGGTCTTTAGATGGCAAACCACTAACAAACTGATCTATCACGATTGTCTCCCTTGCTTCAGGGGGCATTCGAGGATAGGCATTACTCGCAATGCGGTTCAACACGAAACCATACTCTGTCACGCTTTCGTTCTTCTTCTTCAACCTGGATCTGAACTCAACTCTGTACAAATTTTCTTTTTCTACAGGGTCAAAACGTCTTTCTAAGGCAGCTTTGATAGCATCGTAATCTTCCAACTCGCCTAATGACATCTCTCCTAGCACCTGTTGTGCCGAACCTCTGAGTGACATGGCCAGGTTCACTCCCTTTTCACCATAGTCCCAACCGTTCCATCTAGCGCACGTTTCAAAATGACAGAACCAATCCTTCAAATCACCTTTGGTACCCGTGAACACATCAGGGACCCTCTCCTTCCTAGCATGACTGCTACTTGTATTCAGAAAGGACCTAGTTGTATCTACTCTGTTTCTTTGAGTACGATGGCTACAGCTACTGCGGCTGCACGAACTCTCTTCGCTACTACTATATGGCTCACTAGGTGGATGCCTGCCTTTTCCCTGAGACTTCTTCCTCTTGTGGTCTACCCTTGGGTGAACACTAGACGGACTGTGCACCAACCAGCTTGGCGCTAGGAGCCTCAAAAAGCACAAAACTGCACCCATCTTGCAATGACTAAAGCTCACACTAGGCGAACTAAATCATAAGGCAACAAAACCACTCTAAACGAATGAACGATCGCTAGACTCGAAAGTACACAACTGATCCCAATGAAAACGCTTCACGACGCTACTAGCGCGAACGTACCAGTACTATCGCGTTAACATATAAACAGACTTTGGCAACGGCGCTCTGCACAGCACACTACCGATATATCAACCAGTCCTAGTCTTTGAAACAAACTAGTTAAAATCCTGATCAATCGAGAAATCCTGGTCAATAAAGAAATCCTGATCAATAAAGAAATCCTGATCAATAAAGAAATCCTGGTCACGGCACCAAATTTTTGTAACCGGACTCTGTGGTTAGCTAGCTTCAACTAGCCTGGCTGGCTTGTGTATTAGATGGTCAGACTCTGCGGACTGCCCATCCAACATACAAGTCCAGTAGTGCCAGTCTAGTTCAGTTTTAGCCACCTTTTAAGTCCGTTCCCTTTTTAGGTTTAGGGAAGGGTCTGGAGATTGCTGCGGAGTGTAATCTTCAAGTCTTTTACACTGGTCACGCATGCGCACTCACAAAATATGTGTGTCTGCCTCGCGTTGTGTTCAAAATACCAAATCGCGCAATGGACCTACCACAGTATCCAGCGAAACCCTAGTTGATATGATCGAGTAGTGACTGTGCGTGCGTTACCATGTATGCCACACTGAACTGACAAGCTAAGTACGTTAACAAACTCTCAGCATGTTCTCAGTCTCACACACGCACACAAACACACACTCTTGCGCTGCCATCATCACACACTGAAGCGTGTACAAACATTAGTACTGACTCGCATCCGTTCTCGCGTTCATCATCAATCAGTCTGACTCTCAGTCTCAGCGATAAGATTTCTATAAGTGCTTTAGGTTTATTTACAATACATTCATTTCATTATCAATCAACATATCAGTCATATGGAAGCCATTCATTGTACCACAAAACAAAACACAATAATACAGACGCTCATAAGCCACCTGAAACCGTAACTATGCTTACCTACTCATTAGACTCTAAGCACCCAAAGCTATGCTAGCCTACACACTAAACGTAATAACTAACTCAAGTAAAACCTAAATTATAACAATAAATCATATGGAACCCTATCACTCAACTAAGTCCTTAAATTATCTACTTTAAATAATTACAGTATGTCCGTTGCTGGACAGTGTTCCTTAAACTAAAGGGATTCTAACTTACTAATGTTCTCTACAGAACAGTCTTCTCTTGCGGGAAGTCTTACTACTATTTAATGTTCTTTTACAGAACAGAGTTTCCCTTTGCGGGGAGCCTTACTACTATTTAATGTTCTTCGCAGAACAGAGTCTTCCCTTGCGGGAAAGCCTGCTCGCCCTGATGATGATGATTCTTTAAACGGGATCGGGACTTCCAGCTTTCGCTGATTTCGTCCAAGGGGGGGTGGGCCAGGGGAAGGTAGGGGGGAGGGCCGTCTCACTGTCTGTCTGCCGCTCCGTTGCGCCGTGGCTGATGTTGTTGCCGGGGCCGGGTGGTTGGTGGTGAAGGAGGCGGGTGGTGTGGCCGGGGAACCGTTGCTATCGCCAGGCTGGGGGGAGTTGGTTCGCCAGCCACTCTAGGAGGTGTTGGATGAGTGGTGGCGGGGGTGGTGGTGGTGGCGGCCGGCAGTACCGTGGCTGGTGGTGGCTGTGTCTGGGGAGGTTGGGTGGTGGTGGTGGTGGCCAGTCTATCCTGGGCCGGGGGGTTGGGCGCTGGAACGGGCGCGGTGGGTGTCTGTGCTGCGGTGGCAGGCGGAGATGTGGAGGTGGCGTAGGGAGGAGTGGTGGGCGTTGTTGTCGGACCCATTTTGGAGGCCGGTAGCGCCGCCGCCGGTGTGGATCCGTGCTGGTTGACTGGTGTGTGGTTGGCTGTGGCGGCTGATGTGGAGCTTGATCGGTGGTGGTGCCCCTTTCTTCACTGGTCGGTGCGGCGGTGTTGCACCCTTGGTGCTTGATGGTGGTGGTGTTGGTCTCTGTCATTTTGGTTTCCGTTTCCGGAGCCGCTGCCGTCCCTACAGATGTCTGGTCCGGCTTCGCCTGGCTTTCTTCATCCTTGTAGGTGGTGGTGGCGGTCTGGCTGGCTGACTCCTCTAGAGAGGAAGTGCGGAGGTCATCGATGGCCCCGGTGTGAACCAGCCATCGAGCGGCGAATAATGCCCGGTGGTAGGTGTCCTCCTTGGACGCCACGATGGCAGGCACCGCATCCTGAAGTAGAACTACTAGGTCGGTGAAGTCAATACTTCGGAGCCGGGTCCCTTCCTCCACAGACGATGCCGGCCGTTTCCGGGTAATGTGTTCCGGAAGGATGACCGGCGGCGGGGAGGGTGAGGTGTCGGGCTCCGAGTCCGGCTCCTGTGACTCTTCGGTCTCCGTCTCCTGGGGCGGTGACTGGGGGCGATGTTGATGAGGGGCCTGTGTTGGTTCCTCTTCTTCTTCTTGCTGGCCGTAATACGGGCTCTGTGGAGCCACCCGTTCCTCCATCATCCGTCGCATGTATTCGGGTGATGGCATCCCGGCAAGATCAGGTGGGAGTGGCGGGTAGGCAAACGGTCTCACGACTATTTTGCCTTCCGGTGTCCAGCTGGCCTGTGGGTCGAGGTATGGGCGCGCCGGGGGCCGTATCGGTGGCGACAGAGGGGGCCGATAGCTCCTTGTTTCCCTCCGGGCCGTTTGCTGTGGTGTGGCTTCTTTGGGGAGGGTGGAAGAAAACTCTTCCGCCTGTTGTCGGTTGGTCTTCTTTCTGTTCTTCCTCTTGTCCATTCTGGCCGCTTGCGTTGTGGCGGGTGGTTTTGACTTGTGCGGTAGGCCGTACACTTGTTAGTCGGTGACTGAAGGCTCGCTCTTGCTGGCTTGCTTGCTTGACTCTGTGTGCGGTGTAGCTGTGTGGAGAGAGCGGAAAAAACCGTCCTCTCTCTTCGGCTGTCGAGCTGGCTATGATGTGTTCCTTTGTTCGATGATGCTGCTCGCCCTCGCTAGGCACCGCTATTTATACCCCACAACCCTAAGGGTGTGTTCGGCGTGCCTTTCGCCGATTGGCTGACGTATTACTCGCTCTGGCACCAGCAGCATTGCTAACTACCGGGCCTGCGGGCGTGCTGGGGGAAATGGGTACTACTGTACTAGAACACTGAGCTAAATTATCTCCCCTGCTACAGTATTAAAGTCAAATCTCGCTTTTCACAAATACGGACTTAGTGTCTTTAGCCTGCACAGGCAGATGCGTGTGGCACATACACTACGCATCACAAAAGTACTTTACAAAGTTTTGGAGACGATATCTTTTGAATGCCTGAAACTTTTAAAATTCTGTCTGCAACACGAGACAGTTTGTACACTTATGGATACAATGCAACAAAGAGTATCTTTTTTCCGTTGCGTTACCTTTAAGTTACAACCCTTTGAACACGACACCCCCAAAAATTGAAAATTGCAAGGTAACATTTTCAGGTGAGACGCGTTGTTTATCAAGCTCTGCTCACGTTTCATCCGGAGCTTTGTAAATCTGATTGGCGCACCATATATCTCATAATGATGCAAATGATTTTTGTTTTGAAAGAAAACTGTTGCTGTTGAGGTCTGAATTAGACATGCACCCCACAAAAAAATCAATTGTACCGGTTTCAGACGCATATCTCGCATTTGTCGGCTAGTGATTTGAATTCCGAGTAATGTCCTGAGAAGGAGGATTATTTGTCTATCAAATGCAACCAAGAATATTCATTTTAAGCGAGAATTATGGATTTTATCTCAACAAAAGCCGACAGAGGCGAATGCAAACATTTTGTTTGTGAGGAATTCAAATCATCAGATGACTTACCTCACCCTTAACTCCTGGTCAAAAGGCCTTTCCTGGGAGCACAGGATGGTTTGGTTTTGGAGTTGGGGGGAGGGGGGGGGGGGGGGAGGAGCCAGGCGGGGGGAGGGGGGCCGGGGTGTCGAGTGTGAGATGTAGTGTATGACCTCGAAACATTTTCTTTTCTCATCAATAACACACATTTTCACTGTCTTCTCGAGTGTGTGTGTGTGTGTGTGTGTGTGTGTGTGTGTGTGTGGTGTGTTGTGCGCGCGTGCATGCGTGCGTGCGTGCGTAAGTACGTGCGTGCGTGCGCGTGTATGCGTGTGTTTAAGTGCGCGAGTGCTAA
The DNA here is from genome assembly GCA_036245525.1 of Semisulcospira habei. Lineage (NCBI taxonomy): Eukaryota > Metazoa > Mollusca > Gastropoda > Semisulcospiridae > Semisulcospira > Semisulcospira habei. The sequence continues at coordinate 303,827,322 of BTPG01000001.1, read as the reverse complement.
CGTGTGTGTAACTGCTTTATTGCTTCATGTTCGTGTGATTAGTCGACGGGCTACTTGTTTATTTGTGTTTTTTCTTTATTGTAAAAAACATCATTACACTTACGAACATAACCACCATCAAAACAGCAGGAGAAAAGACAAAGAAAACACGGGAAATAAGAGTAGCAATAACTCTTCTGAAGCCACACATTCTGTAAAAACAGTGCATCGAGTCAATACCGATGCAGAAAATGATGGGGCGGGAGGGGGACGGGGACAGGGACAGGTCAAAGATGAAATATAGTACATCGCTTATGATCTCAGAACTGTTACTTCTCTGTGTGTGTAACTTGAAATAACACACATTTTTTACCGTCTCATTGAGTCCGTATGCGTGCGTGCGTGTGAGTGTGTGTGCACGTGTGTGTTGCTTTACTGTTTTTGTTTTAGTAACACACACGTTAGCAAACGCACACACTAGCACACACACAGACACACAAACAGACACACAAACAAACACGCACACACACACACACACACACACACACACACACACACACACACACACACACACGCACACCACACACACGCACGCACACACACATGCGCTCAAGAGGTCGTTGAAAAATGTGTTATTTCAAGTTACTTGTTGAAAAATAAACGTTCTGATATCATAAGCGATGCACTACAATCTAACTTTCCACCTCTACTCCCCCCCCCCCCTTACCCCCTCCCCCCCTCCTCCACATTCCCCCTTGCGGTACTACGTATGTTGTGTAAAAACATTACTAGAGCTGTAACTCCTCATGAAACGCTCCCCAAACCATCTGATGATTTGAATTTCTTAAAAAATCGTGAGCATTCTCTTCTTAGAAGAGACAAACAAATGAAAATTGCACCATCAGTTGAAATGTTTGGAATCGAGGGTAGGTGAGCTTTTCTTTGCAATAAAATCCACAATTCTCGCTCAAAATGAATGTTTTTGCTTGCATTTGAAAGAGAAATGATTCTCCTTATCACGATAGTATCGGAATTTAAATTACTGGCTGGCGAATGGACGACATGCATCTGAAGCTGGTAAAGTGATTTTTTAGGGGGTGCATGTCTTATTCCTTATTCAGACCAGCAACAGCAACATTTTTCTTTCAAAATACAAATCATTTGCAGCATTTGGAGATAAATGCATGCCCTTTTAAATGGTGCAATCAGATTTACGAAGCTCCGGATGAAACGTGAGCAGTGCGTGATACACAACGCATCTCACATGAAAGTGTTACCGTGCAACATTTGATTTGGGGGTGTTGCGTTCAAAGGTTGTAATTTAAAAGGCAACGCATCAGAAAAAGATTCAGTTTAGCCTGTTATGTTCACAAGTGCGTAATCTGTTTCTAGATGCAGTCAGAATATTACAATCTTCAGTCATTAAAAAGATATCGTCTCCAAAACTTTGTAAAGTGTTTTTTTTTATTATGGTAGTGCGTAGTGTATACTCGGTTAGGCAAGTATCTACGGCCATAGTTTATCTCCTGTGGACCACACTTGTCATTGTTATTGCCAGAGTGTCCCTTGACCACAATCCCTCATGATTTGACTTGGGCCACACATCTTACTGGCACTACATTATCTAAAAATGTAGAAAACGTATTAACTCATTCAGCCCGATGGCCGTATTTCCCAAATTTTTGGAGGTGTCACCTAATGACTATGCACCAGTATGCAGGAAATGGATCGACCATGATAATCTCAAGGGCAGTGCCAGATTAGGCTTGACGCCGACAGGCGCCAAGCTAATCTGGCACTACCCTTGAATTATCATGGTCGACCCATCTCCTGCTGTAGTGCGTCAGGGGCTGAATGGGTTAACTACTTATCTAAAAGTAGGGCCTAGCCATCAAGTGGCTCACATAAGCTCTTATTTTTCGAGCACAAAAATC
>BTPG01000001.1:303710334-303815060 GCA_036245525.1 Semisulcospira habei | reverse complement strand
CCGCCTCATTCAAAGGGAGGAAATCCGCGTAGTACTCTGCAGTGAGTAACTTCTCCTGGCTTTACGACAATGGCGTCCTGCGTCACAAGTTTGGCATTTTTCGCTGTTCTTTGTTTCACAAATGTGAAAATATTCAGAGAACAAGGATAACTCGAGGACAATATTTTTGTCTTCATGATGTCTTCTCTGATGTGCACCCGTGCACATATACGCTTCACACTCACTCACACACATGACACACGCGGCACCGGAGTGCAGTACTCTGGTTGTTGTATAGACACGTATGCTGGATTATTTTGTCAAAGACCTGCTATGTTAGGGATACAGTTTTGTATTCAGTTCTGAACTTCACAGGAAGTCGTTGCAACTGTTTAATTAAGCAAGGCATTAATATGGTCGCGCTTTGATTTCTTCAGAACAATTCGTGCTGCATGGTTTTGAATATCTTGGAGACAGTAGAGCTGATATTTGCAGCCAAAATTTCCATTTGAGTGTATTCAGTCCGCCGCCTGTGGAGAACATTTATTCCAGTCGCCTCGTTTTCAAACAACAGAAAACAAGCAACTCGTTTAACTCATTTAACCCTGGCATACCATAGCTAGATATGGATCGACCATGACAGTTCAAGTGTAATGCCAAAATAGCTTGGCGCCTATGGGCGCCAAGCTGTTCTGGCATCACCCTTAAATTATCGTGGTCGGTCTATCTCCTGGATTTTAATGCAAACTTCAGAGGACAACTTGCAAGTTTAGGGAAGTCGGCCTTAGAGTACAAAGGGTTAATCTACATTTTACTCCTACCGAGCTACAGTGATCAGCTAAACTGAGCAAACGAGTAGTAATATTCGCGCAGTCCGCCTTTACTCGCCAGGTCAGAAAAAAAACCCGCATATTTACTCCTCGCTCGAAAAAGGTGGAAACTGATGTTGTATCATTGGCGGTGATGGTTCGATCGATGTATGGTTGGTTGGTCTATTGGTTGATTCGTTTGTGTGTATCTTTTTTTTTTTTTTCTTTCTTTCATTTTTGTCAGGCGGTTTGTCCCGTATCATCAACAACCAAACGTTATCAGGATTTGCCAGTTCGTGCATTCAGCCATTGGAGTCCGCAGACCCTGAGCCTCATGGTGCACATGATAGTACGTACATCCAGCCAGTGCCATCGGCAGATGACAGGATCAACACCATCTACGACCCCCACAGACGCTGAACAATATAAGTTATTGGTCGCAGGGGTTTGCTACAAGAACCTTTGTAGATCTGAGGTAGGTCAAAGGATCCATTGAATCCCGAAGACCGAAGGCCTTCGGGGTACAATGGTTCCTTTGATCTCCCGACGGCCGACAAGGGTCCTGCAGCAAGCCCCTGCTACCAATAACGTATTTGTTTTCATTCCTCCACTCAGTAATTTCGTAAAAGAAATCAAGAAGACATCTTCCGACCTGAATCACGCCAGACATGACTGACGTCAAAGGAATATACATTTATACATAATAAACTTATGACGTAATTTAAAATATTTCATGACGTTGCCGTCTCCAGTACTGAATGTGCTTGTTGTTTCGAACAACACTAAGTAACTTTTTACTTTAGAACATTTTGGTGATCTTTTATAGAAGAAAACTCGCATCCAAGTTGTGTCACAAAGAGGGCTACAGAAAGTCTGCCATTTGTCGCAACAAGAGTTTTTGTAGCTCGGGCATGTGGTACAGTTTGCGCTAAAGGGATTAGTCGTGAGACGTAGGGATGAAAACAAATGACTTTGTTTTCATCTCTACGTCACACGACCAATCTCTTTAACGCAAACCGTACCATGTGACAGAGCTATAAAAACCCTTGTAGCGACAAATGGTGGACTTTTTGTAGTCCTCTTTCAGACACGTCTCGGATGCCAGTTCTGTTCATAAAAGATCACCAAACGTTCTAAAGTACAAAGCTGCTTAGTGTTGTTCGAAACAACCGGCACATTTCTGTAGACGGCAACGTCATGAAAGATTTAAAATTACGTCATGTCTATTATGTATAAATATAATTATATTCCTTTTACGTCAGTCATGTCTGGCGCGATCCAGGTGGGAAAATTTCTTCTTGATTTCTTTTACGAAAATAGTGGAGGAATTAAAACAAATACGTGATTGTTCGCAGGGGTTTGATACACGGACCCTTGTAGGCCTGAGGGAGGTCAAAGGAACCATTCTACCCCGATAGCCGAAGGCCTTCGGGGTACAATGGTTTCTTTGACCTTCCGAAGGCCTACAAGGGTCCGTGTATCAAACCCCTGCGACCAATAATTTATAATGTAGAACAGCAGAAGGCACAGGAATTGCATAATAATCATTAACCCGTTCAGTGCCAGCTGATGCAGCCTAGCCTGCCTTTCTGTAATCTTCGAAAAATTTTTTAAAAAATGCAACAACCAAAAAACATATGTCCCTGGAACATGGACTCAAAGTGGTGTCAGCAAAAGGTATAGATCCTCATGAGCCCCCGCAACTCGAATGACCGCAACTGCGGGGGCTCATGAGCATCTATAGCTATTGCAGTTGGGTGGTGTTCACATCTTCTCGGCGCTGAACGGGTTAAGGTTTGATCCCTTCACTGCCGGGGCGCAGACACAACACCCAGCAACAAGACACACATTAGCTCCCATGGGTCCTCGATAGCTCTTTACAGTAACAACCGCGTTTTCTTTTAACCCTTTACCGACGCGCAAATGATTAAAGGGGAGTTCACAATTTGGAGAGATCGCCGATGATTTCAGAGGAAAATAATGGACGATGGCAGTGCAGATGTTAGCTCTTTGGCAGTCGGATAGTGCTTTTCCTACAAGAATCACAAACAAACAAACAAAAAACCACAACCGCGCTACCGACATTAGAAGGATTGTCGCTCCGAACACACTGAATTTTACCCTGGAAAACTGAAGTCTAAATGATCACAGCACTCCCCTTTTCCCGAGGATACAAAACACATCGTTGCGTATTTCCAAATTATTAAACTGCCGCAGTGGCTTTCGTTTATATGCGGCGGGAAAGGGAATGTTGTTCCGTTGAAGTGCATGGGTTCCCAGGTAAAACTCATAGTATCGACGAGCTTTACCTATTCAGCCTTGACGCACTACAGCAGGAGATGGGTCGACCATAAAAATTCAAGGGTAGTACCAGATTAGCTTGGCGCCTATCGGCGCCAAGCTAATCTGGCTCTACCCTTGAATTATGGTCGATCCATCTCCTGCAACAGGTACATAGTCGTTAGATGACGCCTCCAAAATTTGGGAAATACCTGCGTCGGACTGAATGAGGTAATTAAAGCTCTTCTACTCGAATGACCTCAATCCCCGAGACGCACTTTTCATTTTGTATCGCACTGTTTATTGTGTAAAGTTACTCAAATCAATAATGTCTCTCAACCCTTAAGGTCACAAGAAATAGCAGAACTTTAACCCGTTCAGTGCCCGGTGACGGAATTTGTGTTTCTGCAGTCTTCGTCAGTTCAACAACAACAAGCCGTGCTGTCCTAGGGACATGGATTTAAAGTGGTGTCAGCAAGAGGCATAGATCCTCAGGAGCCCCGGCACCTACGGGGGATGCATGATGAGAATCTATACCTCTTGCGGTTGGGTGTGTTCAAGTTTTCTGAACTGCACTGAATGGGTTAAAGCCAAGTAGGATACGAAGACCATCTGACGGGAATGATTCTTTCGGTTTAATCTTTAGCTTGTCGGTAGCGCTTTTTATCGCGATGATGCCTGCAGAAATAACAATGTCCTTTCATCTTGCAGGAATCATCGCGACAAAACGCGCTGCCGACAGCCTAAGGTTATTCCTTCCTGCCAGAAAAATTCCACCCAAAAAACAGCAACAACCAAACACGCTTAAAAAAAAGACAATTACAACACAAATTATTTAATTTTCGAGTTGAAAACCTTTTTCAGAATAAACAAGTAGCTTCTGCTTTACTTATCTTTGCTTTGGTGACATGTCAAAAAAGCAGAGCACCGTGTACTTGTTTGTATGCTTGTAAGTACCATTGACTCTTGCAAAGTTTGTGTAAATTTGTATGAACTACTTCTTACATGCTGACGAGCAAAAGAAATGCGACATTTTGGGAATCATCGGAAACACTTTAGTGTTTCCGATGATTCCAAAAATGTTGCATTTCATTTGCTCGTCAGCATACTTTGTGTATTGTGTTTGCTGCGCGTGGCGTAATCTTAGCTGTCTTTACATGTTCTTTGTGACAATTACCTTCCATGCACTGTATATGCTGCTGACTGTTAACGATCTTTGTCTGATCAGAATGTGTGTTACTGTGCATCAGCGATTGTAGATCATAGCTGCAACTCATAACTTTCCTTCCGTACACTGGTACGGGCTAATGGAAATAAATCCTGTTGACTACGACTTTGAGATGGTCTGTGATTTTGGACCTGACGTCTAACAGCAGCTGTAAGTTCCAAAATCGCAGTCAGATGATGACAGAGGGTGTTTTGATGAATTAACACATTTAGCCCTAAGGCTCCATTTCCTACATTTTGCAGGCGTCACTTAACGATTATGTACCAGTTGCAGGAGATGGATGGACCATGTTTGTAAAAAAGTGTATCACATCGCACACTGACTATCTGAAGAAATGGCCTGTTTTGTCTGCCGGACGTACACACTCTTTTCCCACAACAAGTCGGTCAGTTTTGTGTGTTTAAGAATGAGGTGTGTCAGTTTCGAGGACGTTTTGCTTCAAAGCCGGTACTCCTCTCGTCAGCGGACCAAACCGTTTGAGACATCCACGTTCACAGCAATTCGTGGCTGTTGTTGTTTCAGTCTTCTACATTTAGCCCCGATTTACTTAACGGGTCAGATGTGTGTGCATCTTTTGGGGCAGAATCATTATTATTTTTTTTTTTTTTAATTATTTTTCCTTTCTCGTCTAATTTGACAAAGGGTGAGAAGCTCAGTTTGCTTCGCTGGGTGAAGTTTTCCGCCACGGGTCGACACAGTAAGGGGGGAGGTAATCGTGGTAGCACGCTTGTGTGCCTTATTTTTTTAGGTTGTTTCCCGTGATTTTACTCACCTCATTATTTTAGTTTTGAGGAGATTAGCATGTCTCCTAAATTTTTGTGTCTTTTATATGCGATCAGAGGGGGTGTCGCGAATATTTCCCTGCATTCCGGGTCGTTCATGATTCTAAGCCAGTGTTTTTTTATGGCTCTTGATAGACCTTTGGTGGCTGGGTTAAATTTGGTTAGCACCAACAGGGGTGGGGGTGGAGTGGGGGGAGGTTTGTTTCATTTTTCTCCCGTCTGCTTTCTATTGTATTAGTGTCTCCTTTGGTGTGGAGAGAATTTGAGCTGATAGGTTGGTTAGCGTGGTTTACACGTAACCCCTCGCTCGTAGCTTGATATTAAACAGGTTGATTTTTTTCAATTCTTTCAACTGCGTTAGAGCAGTTTCTTGCGATGCGGAGTGTTTCCCCTTTTAATAGTCTTTTGAAGACTGCTGGTGGGTGGGCCGACAGGTGGCGTAGGTACTGATACGTTTCAGTTGTGCACTCTGGCACGTCATGGCAGCAGGCTCGTGTGCCTTATTTTTAGGTTGTTTCCCGTGATTTTACTCACTTCTTGATTCCTCATTATTTTAGTTTTGAAGAGGTTAGCATGTCTCATAAATTTGTGTGTCTTTTATATACGATCATAGGGGGTGTCGCTAATATTTCCCTGCATTCCGGGTCGTGCATGATTAGTCTAGGCCAGTGTTTTTGGTGGCTCTTAATAGACCTTTGGTGGCTGGGGTGGGTGGGGGGAGTTTGTTTCTTTTTCCTCCCCGCGTTAGGTTTTTCTTGTATTAGTGTCTCCCTTGTTATGGAGAGAATTTGAGCTGATAGGTCGGTTAGCGCGGTTTGCACGTAACCCCTCGGTTGCAGTTTGGTATGGAGCAGATAGATTTTTTTCAACTGCGTTAGAACAGTTTTTTGCGATGTGGAGTGTTTCCCCTTTTACTAGTCTTTTGAAGACTGCTGGTGGGTGGGCCGACAGGTGGTGTAGGTACTGATATATTTCGGTTCGTTTCCTGTACATTGTAATGTCCAATTGTCCTGATTGTTGGAAATTTTCACCCTTATACATTCTTATGTCTAAGAATGGGGCTTCTGTGTCGCTGATCTTATAGGTGACATTTATGCCTTCCGTATGTGAGTTAGCAAGAGTGAAGTATTGGTGAATTGTTTCTTCTTCTGCTCTCATGATTATTACACCATCGTCACCGTAATGCCAATGGTGTAGAATTGATTCCTTGTGGTTGAAGCTATCTGTTACGTTATTTAGGATGCTTGCCATTAGGAGGTCACTACATGGTACATCCAATGGTTTGTTTGTAGTGTTCACCGTTAAAGGTGACGATGTTGTTTTTGAGCATCAATTCCAGAAGGTCAACTATTACTCTCCTTCTGATTTCTGGCATCGGTGGACACTTCAGTGTTGATGGGAGGGCCTCTTTGGTAACATGTAGGAGCGCAACTTGGTCTAGGACTGTGTACATGTTTGACACGTCGTACACGCATATTTTTATGTCTCTTTCAAAGGACAGATTTTCCATGATTCTGGTCAGTGTCGGTGTGTTTTTCAAGTAGTTTTTCAGTTTTTCTACAAAAGGGAATAGATAGAAGTCTACTAGATGCCCGATGTAGTACGTCGGCGTTGATACTTGTGATATGATCGGTCTGCCTAATACTTTAAGCTCATCATTTAGACCGTTTGTTTCCGCCTTCCTGAGCTGTTCACAAGTGCTATTTTATGCGTTTTTGGAAGGGTGTACAAGTGAGCAGGGTCTTTTGTAGTTCGAGATTGTAACAGGAATCTGTATGTTATCTCGTCGATCTGCTCTCTTTTGTACAGTTGGTGGATTGTTTCCATGACTTTACTGTGTAAGTCATTCATGTTAGGCGGAAATATCATTGGTAGTGGATGCCTCAGAGTTGTCTGCTTCTTGTATATAGTCTCTCTTGTTTTGGAAGTCTATTGTTGACATGTATCTGCCTTTTTGATGGCTATGTCTTTATTAATTGTTTTTATTTGGCGGACAGCCTCACGTGAAGTTCTTCCTTTGTGAAGTTTTGTTTTGTTTGGGTCCGTTGTAGATGGGATAACTCCTCCCTGGTGTTGCTGATGTAGGTTTCTAAGGATGCATTATTTCCCTTAGGAGGCTCGTGCCCTGATTCTTCCCCCGGTGTGCTGTAGTGGTATCTGGGTTTCTTCCCCCGGTGTGCAGCGCATTTTTCGGGCAAGTTCTAAGAAGTCACCAGTGACCTCCCTTTTAAAACCTTTGGTGTTCAGGGTAGGAATGAATGTCAGTTACCCCTTTGGATAGCGCGAGGTATCGTGCGTCTGTTAGTTGGATGTCAGACAGATTGGTTACGAACTGTTTGGCTTTGTTTAGTTTGGCCGTTCGTTCTTTTTGCTTTTCCTGGGTGTGGGAGTTTTGGCTTCGTTGTTTTTGCTCTTGCTTGTTTGCGTTGAGCGCTGTTTCGTCGTGTCATGTTTGTGCTACGCTGATCATCGCAAGAGTGGGGAACGGACGGCGTGGAAGGGGGGGGGGGTGGAGGGAGGGGGGAGCAAAGAGTCTGCCCTCGCGGTGTCAGGGGCGCTTGCTGTGTGCTGTGTTTGGTGCCTTTAGCTCGTTCGCTGCCTGGGCGTTGCCTGGATATTATGGGTTTATTTTATTCACTTTCCTTCTCCCCCTTATCCTGCATTTGTTGGTTTTGTTTTGTTTCTCCCCCTCCCTTTTTCCTCATCGGGATTATGCAGGCCCCCTTCTCCGGTGTTTATTATTTGTGTACACCGTGTTAATTCTTTTAAGGAGTTTTAATTTGGGTGTAGGGAAAGGAGTGGGGACTGTGCGGTGCTCACGCCCTTAGGAGGAGTTTTTCAGTCGTTTGTGTGACTGAGCCTGTGGCGATTTTTGCTTTGGTATTGTTTAGCGTTGACTCTCCATATGTTAATTAATAATATAGCCTTATTTGACACAGTGATTGTGGAGGAACAGATTGACCGTTCTTGGGACAGTTTGTGGTCCTTAAATGGGCCTTTTTCTGTCATTTAGACAAGGTTGGGTTACGGGAAAAGCTTCCGCTTTTTTTCCGCCCAACCAAGAGCGGGGTGCTGTTGTCGCCTTTTGGTGCAGCTTCGCCTTATACTTGGAGATGGTTTTGGTTTCTCTAGCTTCCAATGAAATGGGAAGCAGAATCAGGCAAGCCATCGGGTCATATGCAGACCTATTAGCCATTGTGAAAAAAACGCAAACTGAAGTGGTATGGGCATGTCACGCGTTCAGCAGGGCTTGCCAAAACAATCCTGCAAGGCACTGTGCAAGGAGGACGAAGGAGAGGAAGACAGAGGAAAAGATGGGAGGACAATATCTCAGAGTGGACAGGACTGACGCTGCGCGATACGCTAAGAATGGCAGAGAACAGAGAGGAATGGAAGGAGCTGGTTGCCAAGTCATCAGTGGTGCCCCAACGGTCGGCAAAACTACGGGATATAGATAGATAGATAGATAGATAGATAGCTTCCAAGGTTCGGAGCTCGGTCTCGAAGGCTTCTAAGGGTTCACCTTTTAAGATCGAACGAGCCGCTTTGATAGTTTTGTTTAGCTCGTCCGTCTTTCTATCATCCGTCCGGTTGCCCGTTTCCAGAATCTTCTTTCAAAGCAAGCTTTCGCATTCTCCGAGTGCTACTGCTAGCGTTTTTTGGTCCTTGTCTTTCTGGCGATGGGTGCCGCTTAGATACGCTGAAGGCGCCAAGCTAATCTGGCACTACCCTTGAATTGTCATGGTCCATCTATCTCCTGCTGTAGAGCGTTAGGGATAAATGGGTTAACCCCTTCACAATCTATAAAAGTGAACACAATCCAGCTTCAAGAGACATTATACTCATACGATTTTTTTCTACGGTATTCTTTACCGATTGTTTGTACTTTGGATAATTGAGTATGATGTATTCTCCTTCGTTATATACACGACTTTATGTATAATCATGTACAGGAAGTTCAATATGGTACTGATGACTTAACCCCTTCACTGCTAAGACAAAGTGAACAAGCGAGCACAGTGCTATTGTAAGAGACAGGTATACAGATCCTGCAGTTGTCTCTTGCTGACACCACTCAGTACCCGCTTTCTTGGATCGGCTGGGGCTCTCTGGCGTGGAATTGACTAAGATTGCAGAAACAGTGAAGGGGGTTGAGCTTACTCTTGTCTTGGAATCCCCCAAACTATTGTAAAGTTGTATCCAAAGGCCTGTTACTTGATCAGGGGCCTGTTCTAGGAGTGAGCTTAACTCTGCACAAGGCATTAGCAATGTGCTCCGGACGGCAGAGAGGAGCACCTAGCTTAGTGGCTTGCGCAGAATTTTAACCCATTACGCCCTGACACAAGTTGGCTAGTTAGTTATTGGGATTAACGCCAATCAGGCTACTAAGGCCATCTCACGGCGGGAAGGGTAAAAGTCTGGTCAGCCAGACTAAGAGAAAGGTCGTAAAACATGATATACAGTTTAGAAGTATTCTTGGCTAAAACGTCGCACAGGTCAATCGTCTACGAACCTTTGAAGTTCATAAAAACAGTCAGATCATTTATACAGACTACAGAGGCTCAAGTCTTGTAATTGGCTTCCTTTAGAAAGCTGAAGATTTTGTCGGGGGGAACGTCCCGAAACAAAACCTTCAAAGAGTCTGTTGTATAGTGTTTCCGCCTTACATCTATTAGGTCAGCACCTGACACAAGGAAATAGATCGACTGCAATAGTTCAAGGGGGCTGCCAGAACAGCTCGGCGCCCCTTGACCTATCACGGCCGACCTATTTTCTGAACTAGTTTGTAATCTTGAGAGGACATCTTCCGAAAATGGGATGAAATGGGTTTTAAGCTCGCTCACGAATGCAAATGAAACCCGACGAAAAGCAAACACACTTGTGTTTGATTTTTCCTTATTCCTTACCGTTATTTTCGTATGCAGATTGTGCAATGTACACATTTTCTTCTGTGTATTAATTACTGAGTGCACATCTTTTTTTTTGGACATCCTTGACCTGCATTTCAGCTGAATTTTATTTCATAGTAGTTGTGTACAGTAACATCTATTTGAAAAGAAAAGTGGAGACTGCCAGTGCTAATATTTTAAGAAGATTACAAAGTAAAGTAGGTAAAAGCACTGTCAGGGGAGAGAAGTGTGCATGATCTACTTTGGTCAAAGCACCAAAATAAAATAGAAAAGAGGGGTGCGCTAAGAAAGTGACTGGAAGCAATGCATATGGAAACCCTCCCCCTCCCGCCCCCCCCCCCCCCCCCTGATCATTGATCTACTCTGGTCAAAGCACACACACACACACACACAAGATACGAAAGAGGGGGTGCGCTAAGAAAGTTACGAAGCAATGCATATGGAAGCCTCGCAGTAGGGGGTCGTATCACATATCCCACTGTTTTAGCCCCTTGGTGCATGGAAATTTAAATCTAGGTCCCCCAAGGGGGTCCATATATTTAGCCGGTGTGGACAGCTGTTTCGGTCTTGGTGACTGCGTCAGCACACCTTTCGGCATACTGGTTGAAGGCAGGAACTTTTGCCTAACTGCAAAGACAGCCACTCTTTACTGTGGTGTCTGCAACCTGCAATATCGACTGCAACCAATTCACTCCTTTTAGTAGGTTCTCTCTTAGGGTGCATGAAAATTTGGCTCTAGGTGGAGGTATGGAATGTATGCCCCTGCAGACACCACAGTAAAATGTGGCTGTCTTTGCAGGTAGGCAAACGTTCCTTGTGTGTGTGTGTGTGTGTGCTTTGACCAAAGTAGATCAATGACCAGTCGTCGATCATGTACAGTTCTCTCCCCTTACAGTGTTTTTACCTACTTACTTTGTAATCTAACATCTATTTGATACGAAAATTGAATTTGGTTGAGATTTTCGCTTAGCCGCTGGTTGATTTATTTGGTTTCTAAAGCTGACCACCACTTGCATCAACTTTCCAACAGTCGGATATTTCAAAAGGAATTACTTTTTTCTTGATAGAGGGAAGTCACAGAAAAGAGGAGCAATCCGAGACAGAGTTTACGCATTGTAGAGGGAACCAGAATTAGATTTTGTTTCCATGCAGGGCTTGGTTTACATTTTTGCATAATAAATATAAAGATTAGAACCAGAGTGTTGAAGGTTGTCTGTTTGTATTATGGATTAAAGCCGTCCAGGAAACGAAGAGATCAGGATTATTCAAGGGTGGTGCCTGATAGCTTGGCGCCTACAGACGCACGCCACGCATTTCAACAAACTTTCACCAGCTAGTGTAGACAAAATAAGTATGTGCACAAATGCGCATTATATGAAGGGGGGGTGGGGGTTTAACTCATTCAGCCCCACGCCCGTATTTCCCAAATTTTGGAGGCGTCATCTAACGACTTTGCACCAGTTGCAGGAATAGGATCGACCATGATACTTCAAGGGTAGTGCCAGATATGCTTGGCGCCTATCGGCGCCAAGCTAATCTGGCACTACCCTTGAATTATCATGGTCGACTCATCTCCTGCTGTCGGGCGTCGGGGCTAAATGGGTTAAGGCGCGTGTGTCAAGACTCTCACCTCTAGCCAAAATATCAAACAACGAGGGGGGGGGGGGGAGGGAGGGGGGGTGTGTGTCTGTGGCAAAACTCGGCAATATCAAACAGGAAGGAAGCCCAAGATCCGCTCCTGTTGTCTGTGCGCGGGAAAGGATTGGCGTCTGCCTGAAGACCCTTTGCACACTTGGGTGAAGAGAATGTATCTCGGTCTGCAACAGGACTAGATGACAGCTGTGGCAAAGGTCATGCGCCGACGGAAGACCAGTAACGTTGTTTTGGAAACCGCTCCTCAAACTCACATGCAAACACACGAACTTCCGACGTATCAAAAGAAATGAACGAATGAATGAAGGAAGGAAAATGTCAGTAAATAAGTACATGCATCACGTATATACACGTCATACATAAATACTTTCATACATACACGAATGCATGCATGCTTACAAGTTACATACATGTGTATGTATGTGCACATCTTTGTGCATCTATTACGAGAATAAAGTCCTGTTGATATGTATGCATCTATGTATGTAGATGCATGTATGCATGGATTACATAGATAAATAGATAGACACATGCATATATGTATACATACATAAATGAAATAAAACAAAATGAAATACAATACTACGACATGAAGGACTCGGTGGAAAATCTGAAACACAATCTGCCCTGTGACAGCAATAGGGAGTGCGTCTATGATTTGAAAAGCGAGATTTTCATTGAAACACAATGAAAATCTCGCTTTTCACAAAAATTGACTCACTGCTTTGTGCCTTCACACAGCAGACACTGCCCTTATATAAAGCATGGAAAAGGGAGGGGCTTTCCCATGCACATGCTCAGATACCTAGGTATTCAAAACTTAAGTGTTGTCGTGCCGGTGTATCACACAAACGACCCCGTTCTACCAATAAATTGCGAGTTTTAACCCTTTCCTTGCCACTGGACCATATTTTGCTTCTGAATTTTTTTTTTCTTCAACGACCAAAGGCGACAACCGTCCAAGAAACATTGATGCAAATTGGTCCCAGCAAGAGACATAGATCCTCATGAGGGAAAATTCGGGGGCTCATGAGGCTCTATGTCTCATGCAGGTAAATTTGTGTATAACAGCGACTTTCTAAAAGTGTGTTTACCTTGAAACAACATAATAATATCTCCACGAATGGGCGCGGAGACACTTTACATGCAACAGCCTTGAACTATCATGGTCGATCTATATCTATTCTGTGGCGCGTCAGGTTGGATGGGTTAAACCTTTCTAGACATACAGACCAGCACACAATGACTCGATCTCTACACAAAGTAAAGGCTTCGGAGGCGGATCAGTTATTATCTCAAAGGAGGGGGGGGGAGTTTCAACTTTTTGTTTAGGACTTTCAACCTGAAACAAAAGGCCTCCCCGATGCTAGACCTTGCTTTCAAGTGGCCGAAATATCCAAAAATGAGGGGGACCGGGGCGAGGGAGGGTTGGTGGTGGAGAGAAGGTGGTGTGTAATCACTCTCACCACTTGCCCAAATATCAAACAACCGGGGGGTAGGGGGTAGGGGGAGGGAGGCGGGCAGAGCGGGAGGGAGGAAAAAGAACGTGTGCGTGTGTGAAAACTCGCCAAAATCTCAAACGGGCCGGAGGGGGGGGGGGGGTAAAAAAAAAAAATAAAAGGACTTTGTTATAGCATTTTACAGAATTTTAGGTAGAAGGGGGGGAGGATGGTGGTTCCTGAACCCCTGGAATCACCCCCTCCCACCTCCTAGATCCGCTCTTGGTCTTCATCTCGTGTCGATGCGCATATAATGCAGCAACTAAACGCCACAGTATCATTGCATAGGAAGAGCGCATTCAAGATTGGCGACTGTCACTGGCTGGACTTGATTTTGGGGGAAAACAATGTTCATTTTCGTTCTGCTTGCTTTTCTTTCTCCTGACGTTCAAGGTAAGCTGTAAGTTGTAAGTTTAACTTCTTGACTGTTAGGAGACTCAGATTGTGAGTTTTAAGTCATTGTAAACTGAACGCCAGAGATCCCCAGCCGTCAAAGGAACATAGATACAAATCTGTTTCACCAAGAGGTAGAGGTCTTTATGAGCCCCCTCACCCGTCGGATGCTCATGAGGTTCTATGCCTCTTGCATTTGGACGAGAGTCACTTTTTTCCTCGGCTTTGAAGCAATCAACTTCTGTGCCAGCCGATACAAATAATCTCTTACCATATTTTCATATTTTAACTCATTCAGTCCCGAGTCACTTTTTTCCTCGGCTTTGAAGCAATCAACTTCTGTGCCAGCCGATACAAATAATCTCTTACCATATTTTAACTCGCCACATTAAGATAGGAATCGACCATGATAGTTCAAGGAGGGTGCCAGAATAGCTTGGCGCCCTTAGGCGCCAAGTTATTCTGGCACCATCCTTGAACTATCATGGTCGATCCATACAGTCGTCAGTAGACAACTCCAAAATTTGGGGATTTCACCCTTGGGACACAATGTGGGTTAATGCGTACTGTTGTGAAATCCAGATGAAGAACTTGACTACAAAGCGTGTAATAATGCAAAGAAGAAGAAAAAAAACCCACTTAAGTCATTTACAACTTTAGGTAAAGAGACCTTCTCCGCGGCAGGATTTGATTGTTAAAATTCGCCGATACAATGGATTGTATTAATGTTGTCATGCCACAACTACATTTCTACCCTTCATTTCACAATGAATATATGCATACGTATCAGCGTTTTTCCGTTGCCTTTTGAGTTTTGCTTACAAAGTTGGGGAGGAGTAGAAAAGTCTTTCATATTACGACATGGTCTCATGTTAAAAGGTTTTGATCATGGACATTTAATATCAATCAAATTAACTGTTTTGTATATTTTCGCCATTGCACGTGTCCTGTTTGTTAGTTTGTATAACACGAAAGAGGGCACTTGACACATAGTACATAAGCTATCCCGGTCTACCGTGCACCTCTTGCCTAGGTGATGTTGTGATCACTGTGAGTGCCACAATGATTGATTTTGTATCCCTACCTCCAAGTTGTAAAAATACACAAAATTAATTTAAAAAAAAAATACTAAAGTTATTCCATTTTATTTTGACCTCTCTTTACCTATTAAGCTTCAATAATGTGAGCATAAAGTGCAAGGAAATACGGAAAATCGGCATCCTTTACTGTACGTTCGTGGTGAATGATAGCTTTTTGCCATTTAAAATTGCTGAAATGGGAAACGTACGTTGTTTCCGATGCCCTCAGAAATTGTGTATACAACTGATAGTTTTTTTTTTAAGGTTTTATTGGTTATGATAGAGTACCACAGTTACTTCCAACCTGATTTTATGATGTTATGATGCATTTAAGGGTCACAGTGGCTAAATCTGCTGCCCTACCCCCATTTTACCGGTACGCAAAGGAGTGCAAAATGATCATAACAATTGCTTACGTCATACTCCTCTGTTTAAATATTTATTGGGCCAGTTTTCCTAACAAAGTATGCATATTGAGCATAGAAATGTGTGATCATTTCATTAATTTTAAAGTGATCCATCAATTTAATTGTAATTCTTTTTAGTTTAGGCATAAAAAGGGGAAAACGTCTGTAAACAGGGACTGCCGCTGAAGTTTCTACGGTCTGCACATTCAGCAGTCTTGTCAAACTCGAGGAAGGTGTACCTCAGGGAGATGTTGTGTCTGATGCTGTTCGTGGTCTACATTAATGACATCAGCTAGTACAGCAGTACCAAGGTTCGTCTCGAACATCCTCCATGCGGATGACTTTGCAGTCTGAAGCGCAGAAGAACATAAAGAAATAGCATCCTGTAGAATCCAGGATGCTGCCAACAGTCAGCAGCTAGACTGAAAGATGGCCACTCAAACCGAGCTAGACCATCTCTTTCAATCAGATGAAAGAGGTCATCTTGAAAACTGGAGACCTTCTAGTACCAAAGACAGACAGGCCAACTTTACTGGCAACAAATAAATTACTGGATTCACGTGAAGGCCTCACATCGAAGCCTTGGAAGCTAGAGCTGTGAAAAAAAAAGTATCTGCTGAAGAAACTGGTGAGGTCTACACTGGCGCAAATTACAGCATCCTGGCGTAAGCAAACGCCAGCTCGGTCAGACCAGTAGTGCGGTACCAATGTACTTCGACAACATGAAACACTGCCTGCAAAACCAAAAAAAGCCAGGCTTGACAAGATGCAGAACATGGGTCATTCTCATGATGCAGTGACATTATTAGAGCCATCTAGAGCACCTCAATTTAGAAATGGAGGACATTGGAGCCACTGGAACGCAGAACAGCACACACGATGAACAGACATACTAAACACCGACAGCACTGGAGACTACAGGAGCATACCAAGAGCCGTCAGAAACGTCTTAGTCTGAACCACACACTGAAGGTCCTGCAAAGGGCTAAAACTGACGTCCTAGAACCAAGCCTAAGATGTGTGAAAAGCTCCCTTCAGATACCTGGTCATCTCGAAAGAGCCTTCTAGACAACATAAATGATGTTCCAGGACTCTTTGACTAAGGTCGCGTCACTGCACAAAGCCATCTCGCTGGAGATTATCCACAAGCGCTATCCTCACAGCAGTTGTGCTCACATCTACACAGACGGGTCCGCACAAGACGCCGTGCGGAACGAAGGAAGTGGCGTGTACATCTCTTGTGCAGACCGCACTACTACCTCCCTCTCCTTACCAGCTGGCGGCAGCAGCTCCAACTATCGTACAGATCTGCAGGTGCTCGACACAGCAGCAGAGCACTAGCTAGGTTAAGGCAGCAGCTTCATCCACTAAACTCCTCACCAGGAAGCTTCAAGGTAGACTGGATGCCCTGTCCACGATATAGTGCTGCAGTGGATTCCAGTTCATTCTGGAGAAGCTGACAGCCTGGCAAAAGCAGGCGCCAGACTACCTCAAAATCACAACCTCCTGTAAAGAAACCGAGACACTACAGCAACTATTGTGATTGGCAACAGCAAAATGGCGGCTGCAGCCCGTGGGCAGACGACATCAACATGCTGAACAGGGAGAGCCAGGCCACTATCTCCCATATACGCAATGATCTATCTGGACTCACTTCGTGAGACTGGATCATGCGGAAACAACCCTATGCGAATGTGACGTAGAAAATCAGTCTCCTTAATACATTCTCCAGACCTGCCCATACAGAGAAGGGGTCCGCTGGCAGTTCTGACTAGAAGACACGCCCCTGTACATCAAACTCTGAAAACCTGCTGCCGAGCTTTTGACAGCTCACTTATTGGCAGCTAGGACAATATAAGACGGCCATCAAGAAATTGAACGTTGCAGAAGAAGAAGGCAAAAAAATGGGGGTGTAAGTGGTGATCTCGTGGTGGACATGTGGAAACTAAGTATTTTGATAACATAGTTTTGGCTGTTAACAACCATGAAATGTTATTACGCATATTCATATTTACACCTTTCTAGATGAAAATAAATGAAAAGAAAAGGGGAGACCTTACTAGACCGCCTTACGCTAGGTAAAATATCACTTAATGTTTTCCGTATCCCTAGACGTAATAAGGTCACTCAAGGTCATCGTGCATTTTCCTTATTTTCTTGCTCTTTATGCTCACATTACTGAAACTTAATAGGCAAAGAGAGGTCAAAATAAAATGGAATAACTTTAGTAATCTTTTTTTAATTAATTTTGTGTATTTTTACAACTTGGAGGTAGGGATACAAAATCAACGACCTTGGCACTCACAGTATTCACAGCATCACTTAGTCAAGTTTATAATAATTGTGACATCCTGTTTTGATGGTGTAAGTCTGAAAATGGACGGCTTTATGTCTTAAAGCATCTGACACATTATTCATTATTGTTGTCTTTTTTACGATTTCACGAAAATGGCCGTTTACTGGGTGCACAAATACCTTCACTGTGAGCCGGAGATTCAATATTTTTTATTCTGTTTTTTTGCAGAGGACGCAGACGGTGTGTCCTAACGTAATATTGCTGATTTGGGCGTTTGTAATGAATTCTGATTTATTTAGAGGAAATTGTTTTTCAACCCACCCACCGACTCGGCCACACCCTCGACTGGATCATCACCCGCACCTCCGATCAACTCTTCCTCGACTCTGACACCTCTTCTGTGCTTCCATCCGACCACCTCGCTATTCTCGTCGCCCTCAACCTACCTCCCCCGAAAAAAACCCAAGCTCTTTGTCTCTCGTCGCAAACTAAAATCTGTCAACCGAGAGAACTTCTTCGACGAAGCTGTCGACCTTCTCTTGGACCCCGCCTCCTCTCCCGATCTTGCATCCCATTTCGATTCCTCCCTTCGAAAACTTCTAGACACCCATGCCCCTGTCACCACCTGTTCCATACCCAACCGATTCCCCTGCCCCTGGATCACTGACGACATAGCTGACGCCAAGCGCGAGCGTCGACAAGCGGAACGCCGCTGGCGCTCATCTGACTTCACCGTTCACAGAGAGATCTTCCAAACCACCAGATCCAAATTCTGCAGAATGATCTCCGACTCCAAATGCAAACACCTTCAAAACAAAATCCTGGAATCCACGTCTTCCAAAACCCTCTACGCTACCATGAACACACTCCTAGGCACTTCTAAAGACTCTCCTCTTCCCAACACACACAGCAAAGAAGAACTTCCGTCCGCTTTTTCCTCCTATTTCTCCAACAAAATCCAAACTCTGCGCAACACACTCGACACTCTGCCTTCTCCGCCTTGCCTTCCTGACCCCCCCTTTTCCGGCACTCCCCTCTCAAGACCATAAAGTCCATGCCCTTCAAAACCTGCGATCTAGACCCCCTCCCAGCTTCCCTCTACCGGGACGGCCTCCGAAAACGTTTGCCCTTCATTACCGACATCATCAACACATTTCTAGAGAATGGCTCCGTCCCAGATATCTTCATGTCCGACATCGTCCGTCCTCTCCTCAAAAAATACAACCTCGACCCAAACGAACTCAAGAACTACCGCCCAGTCTCCAATCTCTCTTTCCTGTCCAAGCTTCTTGAGAAGGGTGTCCTCAACCAACTCCACCTCCACCTCGCCGACAACAACCTCCTCAGTCCCTTCCAGTCTGCCTATCGCAAACATCACAGCACTGAAACAGCCCTTCTGCATATCCTTAACGACCTGCTTCTCTCCACTGACTCGGGCAACATCTCCCTTCTTACGCTACTCGATCTCTCTGCCGCCTTCGACACCATAGACCACTTTATCCTCCTCCACCGCCTTCACCGCTCCTTTGGCATCATTGACTCTGCTAACTCCTGGTTTCTCTCCTACCTCTCCGACAGACAGCAGTCCGTCACCATCGACGGCGTCTCCTCCAAGCCAGTCAGGCTGTCCTGCGGCGTTCCACAAGGGTCCGTCCTGGGCCCGGTCCTTTTCACACTCTACACCTCCCACCTGTCCAACATCATCCAGTCTCACCACATACACCACCACCTCTACGCTGACGACTCACAACTACTAGACAAAGACAAACTCGACAACACTCAGACACTACTGACTCGCACGGCTGACTGCTATGAAGACGTGAAAAACTGGATGACAGCAAACAAGCTCAAACTGAACGACGACAAAACGGAAGCCATGCTGGTAGGCACTCGCCAGAAACTTTCCCAGCTCCCTCCCTCTCTCCACCTTCAACTCGACAGCACCCCCATCTCCCTTTCTGACTCGGTCAAGAACCTTGGCGTTATCCTCGATTCCTCGCTTTACATGACCAGCTTCGTATCCGCCACGGCCCAGGCATGTTATTTCCACCTCCGCCACATCAGTCAGAGCAGAAAATACCTCACTACCGAAGCTGCCACCAAACTCGCTGTCTCTCTCATCTTATCTCGCATCGACTACTGCAACTCTTTCCTTTCCGGCCTTCCTCACTCCACCACTCTCACTCTCCAGCGCGTCCAGAACAATGCTGCCCGCCTCGTCCTCAGAAAGAAAAAATCCGACCACATCACTCCCCTGCTCAAGCTCCTTTACTGGCTCCCCATCCCTCAACGCATCCAATACAAGATTATGTCTCTCCGCTACAAATCCCTGAACAACTGTGCTCCTGCCTATCTCTCCAACTTACTTCACCCCTACACTACTCCCCGCTCCCTCCGCTCCGCCTCCGACCCTCTCCGCCTCCTCATCCCCGCACCAAACTCAGCACTTTTGGCCCCCGCTCCTTCTCAGTATACGGTCCATCTACCAATGTATTTCTCCTATATCCAAAATTTCAAGTAAATATGAAAAAAAATTACTGACTCAAATCTGGATCAACCGTCTTTATGTAAACTGTCTTTTATGTCTTCAAGGAGACACCCTGTTACAAAATGCTCCAAAGGCTCTTTTAGCCATCCTTTAGAGACAATATTTCGCCAAGTTTCAAACTTGTGCGTACATTAATGTCGGAGATTCTCGTGTTTACATACATACGCACACAAATACACAGATACGGAGCTTCGCGCCAAATGTACGTTCAGCAGCGAGGTTGGCGTAAGTAGACATGACGTAATCTTGTTACTTCAGTTGTCGAAGGATTAGGCCTGCCTATCTTTGACATCATGGACATGCTATTAAATTCGTCCCGCCGCCACCCGTCCTAAAAAGTCCCTTCTAGAAATAGAAGGGACTTAAAAAGAATATACTGTCCGCAAACAAAAAAGGAGGCGTTATCGTAAAGTATCACTACATGCATATTCATCTTCTCGAATTTGAGAGCTGGGCAAACATACATTTCTGTCCAACGTTAACAGTTGTTATATATATATATATATATATATATATATATATATATATATATATATATATATATATATATATATATATATATATATATATATATATATATATATATATATATATATATATATATATATATATATATATATATATATATCTTGGCTTGACTTCGCGAACGAAGATTCTATAAGGCTTGCCCATGTCGTCTGCAGGCATTTTCCTGACTGCGGAGGCCAATCCGGGACAGGCAGGTTCGACCGCAGTGGCTGCAGGGGAAGGTCTGGTCAGGGTTCTGAGTTACGGCAACTCTGTTTTTTCTCCTGAGCCGCTTGTCCTTGAGGTTAGCTCTGCGAGAGTCCTCAAAGGAGACGGCTGCCTTGTGAATGGTGGAGCGCCAGGTGTCACGGTCCGCAGCAAGCGAAGACCACTGGCGGTGGTCAATTTGGCAGGCACTAAGTGACTTCTTGAGACCATCTTTGTATCTCTTCTTTGGTGCCCCTCTGTCTCGGTGTCCAGTCGCGAGCTCGCCGAACAGAGTGATCTTGGGTAGGCGATGATCCTCCATCCTGGAGACGTGCCCCACCCAGTGAAGCTGTGTCCGCAGCAGCAAAGCCTCGATGCTCACAGTTTCCGCCTGTTCAAGGACCTCGACGTTGGTGACATAGTCACTCCAGTGAATGCCGAGGATGTTCGAGGAGTCGTAGTTGGCTGCGGTAGAGGGCCCAGGACTCGGAACCGTACAGCAGGGTGGTGAGGACGACAGCTCTGTACACGCTGATCTTGGTGCCTTTTTTCAGCTGTTGATTGTGCCACACCCGCTTGAATAGTCGCCCGAAAGCATTGTTCGCTTTTGCCAGCCTGTTGTCCAGCTCCTTGTCCAGCTTGGCGTCTGAGGTGATGATGCCGCCGAGGTAGGTAAACTGGTGTACAGACTTCAGTTCAGAATCGCCGATGGTGATGTGGGGAGGGCGATGCTCTTCCTTGGGTGCTGGCTGATGAAGGACCTCTGTCTTTTTCAGACTGACCTCAAGTCCAAAGAGCTGGGCGGCATCTGCGAAGCAGGACGTAATGCGCTGCAAGGTTCTCTCTGTGTGTGCAACGAGGGCGGCGTCATCAGCAAAGAGCAGCTCACGGATCAGTTGGTCTAGGGTTTTCGTGTGGGCCTGCAGTCGTCTGAGGTTGAACAGGCGGCCATCGAGACGATACCTGATGTACACTGCGTCGTCATCGTCAAGGTCCACTGTGGCCTGCTTCAACATCATGCTGAAGAAGATGGTGAAGAGGGTCGGTGCCAGCACGCAGCCTTGCTTCACGCCGTTCCGAATGGGGAATGGTTTTGAGAGGTCACTGTTTAGTCTGACCTGGCCTTGCTGGTCCTCGTGGAGCTGGACGATCATGTTGAGGAACTTTGGGGGACAGCCTAGTCGGTCCAGGATCTGCCACATACCTTGCCTGCTCACAGTGTCAAACGCTTTTGTTAGGTCGACAAACGTTACGTACAGCCCTTTGTTCTGCTCGCGGCACTTCTCCTGAAGCTGTCTCAGCACAAAGACCATGTCGGTGGTACTCCTGTTGGTTCTGAAGTCACACTGGCCCTCTGGGAGGTGGTCTTCAGCGATGGCAGGTACCAGCCGATTCAGGAGCAACCTTGCGAGAATTTTCCCGGCAAAGGACAGCAAGGTAATTCCACGATAATTAGAGCAGGCAGACTTCTCTCCTTTGTTCTTGTACAGGGTGATGATGACTGCATCACGGTGGTCCTTTGGTAGTGTTCCTTTTTCCCAGCAGCAGAGAAAGAGGTCGTGGAGCTTGTTGTGCAGTGCTGGGCCTCCGTGTTTCCATATCTCTGGCGGGATTCCGTCAATGCCTGCTGCTTTGCCACTCTTGAGCTGGTGGATGGCTGTGAGGGTCTCTTCGGCGGTGGGCGGTTCGTCCAATTCAACCTTTAGTGGAAGGTGTGGGTTTGGAGGATGACTGTTTCTTGAACAGTGCGCTCAGCGCCGAAGAGGTCCTGAAAGTATTCCGACCAGCGGTTCAAGATGGAGGTATTATCTGTGAGGAGTGCCTGTCCATCAGCGCTTCGCAGAGGACTTTTACCAGGTGCCTAGGGTCATACACTGCTTTCAGTGCTTCGTAGAAGCCCCTGTAGTCACCGTTGTCAGCGCAGAGCTGGGTCCTCTGTGCGAGTCTGGACCACCACTCGTTCTGGAGCTCTCTAAGCTTGAGCTGGAGACTGCTGCAGATGAGGCGGAAGGCAGACTTCTTCACAGGGCAGGAAGGCTGGGCTAGGTGGGCCTGGTGGGCGGCTCTTTTTTTTTGCTAGAAGTTCCTGGATCTCTACGTCATTTTCGTCAAACCAGTCTTTGTTCCTCTTTCTAGCAAAGCCCAAGACTTCCACAGAAGATTTTACAATAGCAGTTTTCAGTTGTTCCCATAGTGTTTCAGGGGAGGAGTCTGCTGGATCAACTGTGTCTTTCAGCATGCGCTGTAAATCGGCCTGAAGGGCAGCTTTCTTGTCGTCACGCTGAAGGCTGGCAACATCAAGCTTTTCTTGGGGGGGGGGGGGCTTTCTTGGGTTTCAGCTTGAGGCGGAGCCTGAGTTTGCAGCGAACAAGGCGGTCGTCAGTGTGGCACTCTGCGCTGGGCATCACTCTGGTGAGGAGGACGTCACTGCGGTCCCTCTGACGCACTAGGACATAGTCGATAAGGTGCCAGTGCTTGGAGCGAGGATGCATCCAGGTTGTCTTTCGACTGTCCTTTTGCTGGAAAGTAGTGTTGGTGATGACAAGTTGCTGCTCTGCACAGAGCGCCAACAGTAGGCGACCATTGTCATTGCAGTTCCCAACGCCATGCTTGCCGAGGACTCCTTTCCAGGCTTCAGAGTCTTGGCCCACTCTGGCGTTGAAGTCGCCAAGGATGATGACTTTGTCGTCTGCAGGGGTGCTCTGCAAGAGGCTGCGCAGGTCAGAGTAGAACTTGTCTTTTTCTGCAGGCTCTGCCAGGAGGGTTGGGGAGTAAAACTGAGAAGGGTGACGTATTGCTGGTGTCTCAGTGGGAGGTGCATGGACATGATGCGGTCGGAGTGACCCGTTGGTAGGTTCTCCAACTTAGTCGCAATGGGGGTCTTCACCATGAAGCCCACGCCTGAGAGCCGTCTTTCTGATGCAGACTTGCCTGACCAGTAGAGGGTGTAGCCAGCGCCAAGTTCTTGGAGGCTGCCTTCCTCCGGGAGGCGTACTTCGCTGAGCGCGGCGATGTCGATGTTTAACCTCCGCAATTCATGGGCAATGAGGGCGGAGCGACGCTCAGGGCGTCCGCTGTCTGCTGTGTCGAGCATGGTTCGGATGTTCCAGCATGCTACGTTGAGTCCGGTCGTGGTCGTCATGAGAGTGGATCCGTTGTTTTTTCTTGTTTTCTGACCGCATGAGAAGATGCCCGTTGACCGCGGCTAGCCAACTGGGGTTACGAGGGGATGAGCTTTGGTTAGGCCACCTTCTCTAGGCCCCTCTCCGTGTGGAGCAAGCAGTGCTGTCCCTAGAGAAGGCTGCTTGGTCGTTCAGGGTGTGCCGAGTGACGTTGTCATCCCAAGGTCAACATCAGGCGACCAATATCCTGAACCGCATGCATGCAGGTTTGAGACTGCGGCTTCCAGTGACATCTTTCACCTGCCGTTTTGCCCCTTGCCCATCGCTACAGGACTTGGAAAGTTCAGTGTCATAGTCCGTGGGCGTTTCCTAAAGCCTGCGCGGTGGAGCTTTTTGGTGGAGTGCAGTGTGCGCAGTACTGCCCCCACCCTTTAAACCCTTGGTTCGTTTGCCATGGCCTAGCAAGCTGGGACTGTGGCATCGAGGTCCTCAGGTCGTAGGTTTTATATCAGACTGTCCTTGTCTTACTCTCTGGCTCAAAAGCCTTCCCCGGAGACACGGGGCTTTGATGTCAGGGGTTTCCTCCCTTAGCCTTTCCGCAGCCAAGCGGCCAGGCCTGCAAGGCAGCAGGGGACTCGTGGGAGTCGGGGTCGTCTATGTCCCGTGCAGATGTGAACATCTGCCCACTGCCCAGACGGTGACACTTACCAGAGGAGAAAAATCCAACGCCGGAACCCGGTATCGAACCTCGCACCTTTGGCATTGGAGGCAGACGCCTTAACCACTGCGCCACTTCCCCGTCTTCCCCGTGTATAATATAAGATGTCGTTTTCAATGGGGATCGCTCAACTGTGGACAAATACACGTCTATTTGCTTGTTTTCAAACTCGGAACAACAAAAGAAACAAGCTTCGAAAGGACAATAGCAGGACAATTTATTAAAATTGGGGACTTTAACCAATTCAGCCCTGACGCACGACAGCAGGAGATGGATCGACCATGATAATTCAAGGGTAGTGCCAAATTAGCTTGGCGCCGACAGGCGCCAAGCTAACCTGGCACTGCCCTTGAATTATCATGGTCGATCCATCTCCTGCAACTGGCGCATACTCATTAGATGACGCCTTCAAAATTTGGGAAATACGGCCGACCGGCTGAATGAGTTAAACCCTTTTTCAAAACACATACAAACAATAAAACAATGTACTACGTTATCCTTCTTTTCCGAGATGTATATTACACATCTCACAAAAGAAAGATACGTAGTGCATTCTTCCGGTGTCTGTATGTCTTTGGGGGAAAAAAAAGGCTACAATCTGAAAATATAATTTGATTAACATTTTTTACCTTGCTTGTGTCTGCTACTTTACCTCACTGTTTTACTACTCACTAACCAGTTAGGGGAGGTTGGCGCTGGTTGATATGTACATTTCCCTTGGGGACTTTCTCAGCGCTGGCCGAACGTTTAGTTGGATCCCTTGCCCTTCCCTGTCGAGCGCCGGGTCTCCGGCTCACGATTTGATACGCGGTTTTGGGGCGGGGCGATCGTGTGCATCCCTTGGGGATGTACGTGGTCGTCTTGTTGCGTGCCTGTGTGTTTTTCTGTGTGCTGGTGGGTGCCTGTTGGGTGGGGTTGGTGGCTCTGGCTTTTTTTTTTTTTTTTTCCTCTTTCCTTCTACCTCTCTCCCTCTTTCTCCCCCCCCCCCCCCCTACCCCCTTTACAACTTCTCTCTAGCCCTCTTTCTCTCTTTACGCTTTTTCCTTTTCTCTTATTCCCCTTTCTCCTTCCTCCTTTCCCCCCGCCCCCGCCCCCTTCTCTCTCTCTCTCTCTCTCTCTCTCTCTCTCTCCTCTCTCTCTCTCTCTCTCTCCCTCTCCTCTCTCTCTCTCTCTCTCTCTCTCTCTCTCCTCTCTCTCTCTCTCTCTCTCTCTCTCTCTCTCTCTCTCTCTCTCTCTCTCTCTCTCTCCCCCGATTTTTTTAGTTACCCTTGAAGACGGTTTCACAACTACCTAATCTCCACTTATACCAATATTCTCTTACTGAATTTGATTATTTGCTTTGTTTTCATGACTTATTACTTGTTGTGTACCGTGCTAAATGCTGGGGTTTTTTTCCCGGGGTCCTCCCGTTTTTCCCCGAGGTAGTCCTCAACTTGAAGGTGATATAAAGTTTGCCTTCGGGTTGGTGTTTAGCAGGCTTTGTGTATTAGACACTCCGCCTACTTCGTGCCCAAGGGTACTCCCCGTTCGTTTTCCTTCTCTCTCTCTCTCTCTCTCTCTCTCTCTCCTCTCTCTCTCTCTCTCTCTCTCTCTCTCTCTCTCTCTCTCTCTCTCTCTCTCTTTCTCTGACCTCATCTACACGCCTTTTCTTTCGCTCGCTCCTGCACGTGCTTGCACACACTCTTGTCTCTCGTGTTCAGGTTCTTTCCGAGTCTCTCTCTTACGATTTTTCGTTGACGTCATTTTTACTTTTTCCGCACTTTTGTTCTTCCTTTTCTTTCTTTTACGTCACCTCCTTCAGTTGCCACATTCTTTCTGCCAATGAAGATAAGTAGCGGCTAATCTCTCTGTTTGTTTGTTTGTCTATTTTGACAAAGGGTATTTACCCGAAATATTAATAAATTGTGTTGTACCCGTCTTTTCTAAGCGTGTTTCTTTCTCCGTTGGGTACTTCTTTGCATATTACACGCTTGGCAGTCACCGTTTTGGTCTGGATTGAAAATATAATAAATTGCGTATCACTTGTCCTTTCTAGGTGTGCTTCTTTTTGGGAATTGATTTGTATTTTACACGCTTTGCAGTCACCTTTTGGTTTAGATTTTTTTTGGATGGGTGTCTAGCTTTGAATATTTTCCCCAGAAAACAGCAATCACGACATCTTAACTCATTTAGCTCCGCCACACCACAGCAAGATATAGATCGGCCATGATATTTCAAGGGTGGTACCAGAATAGCTTGGCGCCCATAGGCGCCAAGCTATTCTGGCACCACCCTTGAACTGTCATACTGGATCTGTTTCCTGAATTGTAAAACAGTCTTCACAGGGCGACTCCAAAACTTGGGGATTTAGAACTTGGGACGCAATGGGTTAAAGAATAACTATTTTTAAAGGGGGGAACACTCGGCTCTTTACGTAAACTATAAAAATTATGTGAATAATTATGTTTTCAGCATGCGGGAGCAATTTCACACAAACCTCTGGATCTTTTGAGTCCCCCGGTTACCCCGGCTACAACAGCAATCTGGACTGTGTTTACGTCATCAAAGGCCAACAAGGGGAGCGCATCACGCTGACATTTCAACAATTCGACATACAGAATCTAAATGGCAGCTGTACTTACAAGTTTCTGGAGGTGCGTTAGTACGCGAGTAGTGCGTAAGTCACCGGTACTGTTTACAGCCCTAGTGGCTGCACGCGCAAGAGAGTTATTAACTCGTTCACCGTCATCAAAAACTGAACACCACCCAACAAGAGACATAGATCCTCATGGGCCCCCGCAACTGCGGGGGCTCGTGAGAATGTGTGCCTGATGGTGAAACTACTTTGTGTCATTGTTCTTTGACAGATGGGGATCTTTCACGTTGAATTTACAATGATTTCAAAACAAGAAAACAGAATCTACGTTAACTCTGTCGCGGCAAGCCGCATCCGGATGCGGCTGGCCGCGAATGTGTTAATTGGCAGTTATTGGTTTTAGCAAAAAACAGGCCTCAGCAAATAATCTGAGGAGGAACCTATTCAAAATTCAAACATGTTTATGCCTTTGGCCTTTGTTATTTAGATTCAACTGATTTTTGCGACATCCGAAACGCCGTTAAGTTAACTGTTTTTAGGTTCTGAAAAAGCACAATTAAGTCATAACATCCTGAGCAGAAACATTTACTGTTATTAACCCATTCAGCCCTGACGCACTACAGCAAGAGATGGGTCAACCATGATAATTCAAGTGCAGTGCCAGTGCCGACAGGCGCCAAGCTAATCTGGGACTGCGCTTGAATTATCATGGTCGATCCATGGTCGATCCATCTCCTGCAACAGGTGCATAGTCGTTAGATGACAGCTCCCAAATTTGAGAAATACGTGCGTCGGGGAGAATGAGTTAAGGTTTTATAACTGGTGAACGGAAAGGAGGCTTATTTTATGGACTAATTTCAGAGGGAAACTAAAAGCAGAAATTAAAGGTTAAAAAGAAAATAACGTTTAAAGCAATCGGTTCCATGCAAGAAAGGGTAAATAGTTCGCAAATATCTCCTTTATAAGTGTTATTTGTAACGACTTACAATGACGCTGGACTAAAGAGCTAAATGAAATTATGAAGTCTGGATCTTGTAAACGACTTTTGTGCTTTTCATTTCCATTCAGGGGCGGATCTGGTGTTGTGTTTGTGTGTGTGTGTGGGGGGGGGGAATCGTAGGGGTTTCGCCTCCCCCCTCCCCCCCCCCCCCCCATCCCAAAATGTTATATGAAAGTCCCTTTTCGGCGAGTTTGGACCCCCCCCCCCCTTACCCCCCTCCCTATTTGATTTTTTTTTTTTTTTTTTTTTTGGGGGGGTCGAGTTTTGACACATACACACGCTACCCCCTCCCGTTGTTTGATATTTTGGCGATTGGCGAGAGGGTTGACACACACACGCCTTCTTCCTCTACCACCCCCCCCCCCCCCATCCCCTCCACACACACACACACACACACACACACACACACACACACACACACACACACACACACACACACACACACCCTCACCCCACCCCCTCCCCTCCGTTGTTTGATTTTTCGGCCACTGGAAGAAGGCTTATCGTCGGGGAGGCCTCTTGTGTCATGTTGAAAGTCCCAAACAAAAAGTTACAACCTCGAGGTAACTGATCCGCCCCTGCCATTGCTAGGTAGAAGAGTTTCCACTGTGCGCACAAGGGGCAGTAGAGTCCAAAATAGCTCAGGCGGTTAAGCGTCGGAGCAAGAGAGCGAAGGGAATCGCCGGGTCGTGGGTTCGAGTCCCCGTCCCGGCTCCGGTAGCTGGACTTGCAATCCAGGGGAAAAAAAACGGGCTTGCTCAATAGTATGTCCGTTGAAAGGTCCTGGTAAATCTAAGTGGCACAGTTGCAGTGCGCATGAATTGATCAGTGTTCAGGCCGTACTCAATAGGCAATAGATTTTTCCTGTCCCCCACAACCCGCCCGTTACGGCCGTCCGTTATTCGTTCGGTGTCGTGAACGTTAAACTTCGAACTAACCAACAAGGGGCAGCAGAAACCATATGTTACCTACGTCTACGGATTGTGAAAGGAAGGATGTGAAAGTCTTAGCTGAAGCAAGACAACATTGAAAACCCGTTGCATTGGTGAGTTTTAGCAGGCAAAGCCCGCAGTGCAGCTAATTGCTTTAACTCATTCAGCCCGGCGGCCGTATTACCGAAATGTTGGAGGTGTCATCTAATGAATATGCATCAGTTTCATGAGATGGATCGACCATGATAATTCAATGACAGTACCAGATTAGCTTGAAGCCGACAGGCGCCAAGCAAATTTGGCACTCCCCTTGAATTATCATGGTCGACCCATCTCCTACTGTAGTGCGTCAGGGCTGAATAGGTTAAATGCAGGAAATATCATCAACAGAATAATCACACCGGAATGCCAGGGACAAAGGCGTTTTTGTCTTTGTTATTCCGACTTGAGCTCCTTTTCTTATTGGTTACTAATCTTTCCGTTTAACCCATTCAGTGCATAGAAAATGTGAACACACCCAACTGCAAGAGATATAGATCCTCATGAGCCCCCTCACCTCCGGGGCTCATGCAGATCTATGCCTTTTGCTAACAGCTCTTGTTCCTAGGACAACTTCCAGTCCGCCCTCAAAACTCACCTCTTTCAACAGTTCTAACACTATACCACCACACTCCCCACCCTAAGCAGACTGTCGTAATGTATTTCACTATTTGTGGTACGTGAGTCGTTGTCTAAAGCGTGCGCGCTTAGAGTTATAATTATTATAAGATGAGTGCATTATAAATACCGTAATTATTATTATTGTTATTATTACATCTAGGGTTTGTTGATGCTGAACTGGCAAATTGTGCACATACCAAGGGGAATTACGCAGGTAAAGAACAAAACGATCATATACATCCCTTAAAGGAATGTATATAATCGTCTTGTTCTTTACCTGCGTATTTTTTTTTGTGGGCTGGCCCCTGATAGGCAGGGGCAGGGGATGTAACTGTTTATAATGTCCAGCGCTAAGTAATTCCCTTTCGTATGTGCACTGAGCTGACAAAAACTGCAAAAACATCAACGGGCACTGAACGGGTTAAGCAATACTATGCCTTTGAAATTAACTCATTTAACCCGACGGCCGTATTCCCAAATTTTGGAGGCGTCATCTAATGACTATGCACTAGTTGCAGGAGATGGATCGACCATGATAATTCAAAGGCTTTGCCAGATTAGCTTGGCGCCGACAGGCGCCAAGCTAATCTAGCACTACTCTTGAATTATCATGGTCGACCCATCTCCTGATGCAGTGCGTCAGGGCTGAATGGGTTAACCCTCTTGTGCATGCTGCGCTGCAGCCACCGGCATTGTAAACAGTACTGGTGGCTGCACACACAAGGGGGTTAACAAATTCATTTGTAATCATTATTTATCACATTTCAGCTACGAGATGGCGACTCTGCTGAGTCTCTGCCCATTATGGGGTATCCCTGCAATTCGTCGTGGGCAGGTCTTCGGAAGAGAGGTTTCCAGAACTCTATGTACATCCGCATTAACGTGGTCGGCTTGCAAACCGGAATACGTTTTC
Organism: Semisulcospira habei; assembly: GCA_036245525.1. Taxonomy (NCBI): domain Eukaryota; kingdom Metazoa; phylum Mollusca; class Gastropoda; family Semisulcospiridae; genus Semisulcospira; species Semisulcospira habei. Next base: position 303,784,563 of record BTPG01000001.1, on the reverse strand, counting down.
GAGTCAACTACACTTCCGGTATATTTTGCTTTATTCCTCTTTTGAAAACTGAGCTAGGTTTTCAATATATATGTTGTGTGTGTGTGTGTGTGTGTGTGTGTGTGTGTGTGTGTGTGTGTGTGTGTGTGTGTGTGTGTGTGTGTGTGTGATTGTGTGTGTGTGTGTGTGTGTGTGTGTGTGTGTGTGTGTGTGTGTGTGTGTGTGTGTGTGTGTGTGCACAAACCCCCTAAAATGGGTGACTTTCTTTACCATCCGTATGGAAAATGGGTGTGTGTAAAATTCTGGGAGAGCAAGTCAGACACCCATTTTTTCTGAGGTTGTTTCTGCATTGTCTTGTGGTAAAAAGTTATAAAAAGTAAAAGAAATCAGTTTATCCCATTTTGAGTTGTTTACATGATTTTTTGTGTTTGCACGCACTCGTGTTGTGTGTTGCCACGGAAGCGAGGGTCTGTGTGATGTCAACTTCCTTAGTTATAGATCAGCTTGATATTGATTGGTCGACTGCGCAGTGACATGAACTGAGTTGTTTCCCCTTATCGCCTTGCTGACTCAGCAAAACACTATTGTCTTTAGTCCCGCACCGCTGTTTCGTTTGCAAAGGTAGATGTTATGCAATATTTTTTTTATTTAAGAGCACGCCCAAGTGTACTTATTCAGCGCAGTTATTTGTCTGAGATGCTCCCAATCGGATACAATTGCACAGTCAGCCGATACTCAGCCGCTTCGAGAAAAGACGTCTGCTATGCGGCCGGTCGTTTTTGACAGCTTCTCAGTCTTGATTCCTCAAAGATAATAGAACCACACGATTTTAACAAAAGCTTTCTTCTTCAATAAAAAAATAATTCGTCCAATAACACCATTACAAGGTCAATCTGTCACGCGATTTTGTTGCTTTTTTCTGACATGTGTGATTGTGATCGAAAAGTAACTTCACCACACATGCGTAAAAAAACCGATGATGCCGCAGATTTCAGTGTGTATTTCAATTCAATCCTTGTATGCAAAACTGTCTCGCGATTCCAGGAACAGACTTCCATGAACAGCTTTTTTTCAGATTGTGCAAAGTTGTCGCTTTTTACTGTATTACCAGTTATTGTTCTTAGGGGGCTGGGGGTATTGCAGTAATTATGTATATCTGATCCAAAATGTCAAGTTCACATGGTTGCATTTGACATGTTTGCAGCACTGTTTTGGTCACACTCAGGACTTTCTGCACACACCCAGCGCCAGATGGCAGCAAGATGTCCAGAACAATCGGGATCTATGGAAGTGGACAAGCACGCCCCTTCCTGGCACATGACCAAGGCCCATGGCAAAATTAGTCAGCTGCCTGAGCAGCAGAAGGATAGCCCATGCAGTATCTCTGCCGGAGAGGGTGCGTCTGGTAGGAGGGTGCATAGACGGCACGGGAATGCCCCCAATTACAAACTGGTAAGTGATTTTATGATCATTCTCATTTAATAGGCTCGCGTGCGAAGCAAAAGTGAGTTTATGTTCTGGGCCACTGGTCGTCCGTCCGTCCGTCCGTCGTACGTGGTAAACTCTAACGGTGGCATTTTCTCGGAGACTATTCAAGCCACATTCTTCAAGCTTGGCCCCAAGGATACTTTGTGGCAAGACCTTTGTAATCCTACCAATTTGAGCGACCTCTCACAAAGGGTCACGTGGGGTTGACAAATGTGTGAAGAAATGCTTACATTTTCAGAAAACATGGATTTTGATGCTGCAGAAGCCAGCCCTTGTCACCAAGGTCACACATATATGTAAATCGGTCATACACGGGATTACTCTTTTTATTCTTCTGCAAGGTCCCTTAAAAAAATTGGGCTACTTCTGTCCTAATGCAGTTTTTTTTCTTTTTCCAGTTGGCAAATGGAGCCTGGGATGGACCTAAGATTGCAAGCTCATCGCAATACAAGGAAAGTGAGGACGAGAAGTTTGTTCCTGGGTGGAGCTCACAGGATTCAGACTGTGGGTCGCTATCAAACTCTGGGAACTCCGACACAGATAGTATTATATTGACTATGGTTGCTAAAATTTTGTCGATGAAAAAAGGGACAAAGCAAAGACTTCAAGCATGGATCATTTTACAAGATGAGGGTGATTACATGCATAACGTTGCAGTTCTTAAAAAGAAATCAGGATGTTTGATTCCTAAGTATCGCACCAACAGTTGTAATGTTGAAGACCTTCTCGCCTGTAGCCATTGCAAAGGGCTCGAACAAAAAAGCTGATCTCTGTACACTCAAAACATTGCTGTCAGAAACAAGGAGGGTTTCAGTTCGCTAAAAGAGGTGACGCAGCACCGACGTGGGAAGCTAATGCTTCCAAAACCTTTAGACGTTGACTCTTCCTTCTATCATAAGGTATTAGTCAGACAGAGAGATGATGAGATAAGCCGTCTCATCACAACTGACCCCTTGCTTCTTGAGTATGGAAAGAGATTATTTGACCGCAGGGACATTGAAGAACACATGGCTAGACAAATCAGCTCCAGGATGCAGGAGTTAGGGAGACTATTAAAGATTCTCAGAGTGAGGTCAGAAATGAAAATTGCGTTTAAATTATGTCATCAATTCAGCTAGCTTTGATCAAGTTGTACTGGCTGTAAAAGAGCAAGCAGTATTTGACAAGGCCACACATCAGTTCAAGAAAAGGCAATCTCGAAATGCGCATAGGCCATGCCTTGAAAAAATGTTCACAGATCAAACAGTCGCAGGCATCCAAGCAGCTTGGGATGACAGATGACAGGTGACAGGTGACAACAGGTGACAGGTGGCAACAGATGCTCTATAAGGCGCAGTGGTTTGACTCTGTCTTTACTGGGTACTGGTAAGATTGTGTGTCAGCTACAGCAGCCCAGTAGGTCGGGAAAATGACTATGAACAAACCCAAGCTGATCCAATCATGTGAAGATGTGTGGAAGGTCCAAGAGCTTCTTGAAACAAGGATGGTTTCGGAAGATTATCCGACAGTGGTTAAAGCAACACTTTGCGCTATATCACTTTTCAATCGAAAACGAGGGGGAGAACTTCAGAGAATGAAAGTATCAGACTTCCAGAATGCTAATCAAGATATCTTGAAAGGACTCACAGAGGTTGAGATGAAAATGGTGAATCATTTTCAGTGAGTGGAAATCAGAGGCAAGTTTAATAGGAGTGTTCCCATTTTGCTGAGGAAGAAGATGATGACAACTGTGGACAGAATCCTTCAAATGAGGCAATCTGTGCCAGCTCTCGCTGGTTCCCAGTAAATCTTTGCCACACCTTCTGGTCAGAGGCCTTACAGAGGCCATGATATTCTGAAGGCACACGCGCTGGAAGCACATGTGTCAAACCCAGCCATGTTCACATTTACTCAGTTACGAAAGCAGTTTGCAACTTTGGCTCAGTCAATGGCCATCTAAATTTGGACCAGGATCAGCTGGCAGATTTCCTTGGTCATGATATTCCGATACATCGCCATATCTACCGCCAACCTCAAGACGTCCTTCAAAAGGCAAAAGTGGCAAAGATTCTTTTGTCAGTTAACAATGGGATGACAGATTTTGAGAGTTGCATTAGAGCTGAGCTGGGCGATGAAGAGATTGACTTTGCCAATGAAAACACATCAGAAACTTGCAGAGAGGTCTCGGGGAAAACAGCACCTGTGAATGAAGCAAGTACCAAGTCAACAACACAGAAATCAATGATCATGACAGAGAAAAGACGCCCAGAGCCTGATGAAAATCTAGATAGTTTTGATGATGACAGTACTGCGTCAGCTCTTTTTCAAAAGAAAGCTAGATTTTCAAGGAAACCATGGGGCAAAGCTTAAGAGAAAGCTGTTCAAACTCATTTCCATAAACACCTCGTCGTGAACAAACTTCCTGGAAAGGCCAAGATACAGCAGGCAATCGCAGAAGAGCCCGCACTTAGACACAGGCGCTGGACAAACATTAAGGATTACATCTGCAACAGACTGAATAAGTTACAAAAGAAATGAACTGAGATTCTCCAAGAGAGCACACTCACGGTATTTTTGTTTACATAAAGATTTATTACAAGAGTGTTATTGGGTTGGTTTCAGCGTGTATAGCTTGTTTTTATCTGATGGACGCCTGGATCATTTTGTATACTATATATCATGTGACTTTGGAAATGAAACTGTGGATGGGGACGAAAGACAATAATAAGATAAGAAAACCATTGTCAACATAAAGACCTTGTCATGAACAAACTTCCTGGAAAGGCCGAGATACAACAGGCAATCGCAGAAGAGCCCGCACTTAGACGTAGGCACTGGACAAACATTAAGGATTACATCCGCAACAGACTGAAAAAGTTACAAAAGAAATGAATTCAGATTTTCCGAGAGAGCACACTCGCAGCATGTTTGTTTTCATAAAGATTTATTACAAAAGTGTTATTATTGGGTTGGTTTCAGCATGTATAGCTTGCTTTTACCTGATGGATGCCTTGATCATTTTGTGTACTGTATAGCATGTGACTTTGCAAACGAAACAGTGGCTGGGGACGAAAGACAATAATAAGATTAGAAAACCATTGTCAACATAAAGATTTATTACAGGGGTATTACTATGGGGTTGGTCCGCCTGGATCATTTTGTATACTGTATAACAGTATGACTTTGGAAACAAAACAATGGCTGGGATGAAAGACAATAATAAGATAATAAAACCATTGTCAACATAAAGATTTATTACAAGAGTGTTACTATTCGGTTGTTTTCAGCGTGTATAGCTTTGTTTTTATCTTATGTACACCTGGATCATGTTGTATACTGTATAACATTAACTTTAGATAGATAGATAGATAGATAGATAGATAGATAGATAGATAGATAGATAGATAGATAGATAGATAGATAGATAGATGGGATGGGATGGGATGGGATGGGATGATAAGATAAGATAAGATAAGATAAGATAAGATAAGATACGATACGATACGATACGATACGATACGATACGATACGATACGATAAGATAAGATAAGATAAGATAAGATAAGATAAGATAAGATAAGATAAGATAAGATAAGATAAGATAAGATAAGATAAGATTAGATTAGATTAGATAGATAGATAGATAGATAGATAGATAGATAGATAGATAGATAGATAGATAGATAGATAGATACTGTTTATTGCCATTTGCCTTAAGAACATAAAGCATAGGAATGTGTGTTGGTGTCGTTACAATTACAAACATCACAGTCAACAACAACAACAACAACAACAACAAAAAATTAATACTCTATCACACAAATCCAATGCTCTACACACACTGTAAAAACTTTAAAACTAAACAACTAATATCACAAACCAATGCGTACCATACACACCCACGCTCATCTTCCACACACACACAAACACACATGCCTATTAATCTATGCAATCGAAATTAATTAAAGGTATATCGTTTAAGAAGAAAACAGAATATCTTAGAGTAAATGTCACTAAATTAGCGATCACATTTACTTTGCAACTAAACAGCGGCCCCCACCTGGGTCCGCCCTGGGGGACTTGGGTGGGGTTAACTACTTTTTAGTTCCCAGGGTCACCCTGGTCAGCCTCACAGGGTGGATTTTCCTCTCAATTCTGGGGCATGTGTTTCTGTCTACCCTTGGTCCATTCACTTGCATTTTTCTTTTTTAAGTTCTCCCTACTCTCTGCGCTGCCTGTATCTCTTGAAAAGAAGTACCCAACGGAGAAAGAAACACGCTTAGAAAAGCCGGTTACAACACAATTTATTAATGTTTCGGGTAAATCCACTTTGGCAAAACAGACAAACAAACAGAGAGATCTTACTTACTTACTTACTTACTTACTTACGCCTGTCACCCCTACCAGGGTATAGGTCGTCGATGAGAGACCTCCAGCGACTTCTGTCCTGTGCTTCTCCTTCAATTTTACTCCAGGTGGTTCCCAGTCTCTTGATGTCTGCTTGGAGGTCTCGACGCCAGGTGTTTCTCGGCCTGCCTCTTTTCCTCTTTCCCTGGGGGTTCCATGACAATGCCTGCCTATTGATACTGGAAACTGGCTTTCTCCCCATCTTCTTTGCCCAATTTCATTCTCTGCTGTTATCTGCTCTGTTCTCTCCCAGAGTCTGACGTTGCTGATCTTCTCTGGCCAGTGGATTTTCAAGATTCTTCTAAGGCAACTGTTTATGAAGATCTGTACTCTGTTGGCTGTGGTTTTTGTCAACCTCCAAGTCTCTGCTCCACATAGGAGAACTGCTTTTATGTTTGAGTTGAAAATCCGGACTTTGTTGTGTTCTGACAGCTCTCCGAAACTCCACACTTTTTTTCAGCTGGAGAAAGGCTGCTCTGGCTTTACCGATTCGTGCTCTGACATCTGCATCAGTGCCACCTTATTTGTCGATGATGCTCCCGAGATAGGTGAAGGACTCTACCTCCTCCAACGGGGTGCCAGCTAGCAAGACTGGTTCTTCCCTGGTTGCGTTCAGCCTCATTGTCTTTGTTTTCTGTTTGTGAATGGTGAGGCCCACTTGGGACGAGATGTCAGCAAGCCTCGTGGTCTTGTCCTGAATTTGTTGATGAGCGTGGGACAGTAAAGCCAAGTCATCTGCAAAATCGAGATCGTCAAGCTGTGTCCACAGTGTCCACTGTATTCCGCTTCTTCTGTGCTCTGTGGTCCTCTTCATGACCCAGTCTATGGCTAGTTGAAAGAGGAACGGAGACAGCAAACACCCCTGCCTGACACCGGTTCTGACCTGGGGCTCCCTGGTGAACTGCCCTTCATGGATCACGTGACATGTCATGCCATCGTAGCTGCTCTTGATCAGGCAGACGAGTTTTGTGGGTACACCGTTGTGTCATAGGAGTTTCCACAAGTCTCTCGGTCCACGCTGTCAAATGCTTTCTCATAATCGACAAAGTTGATGTACAGCGGGGAGCTGCACTCCAGAGACTGCTCCACGGTGATGCGGAGAGTGGCAATCTGGTCTGTACATGATCGGTTTTTCCGGAATCCTGCTTGCTGGTCTCTAAGCTGGGGGTCGACGGAGCTCTGCATTCTCTCCAGGATGATCCTGTTGAAGACCTTTCCTGGTACTGGCAGCAAGGTGATTCCTCTGTAGTTGGAACACTTGCTGAGGTCGCCTTTCTTGGGAAGCTTGATTAGGTACCCCTCCTTCCAGTCAGCCGGCATCACCTCCTCTTCCCAGATATTTCCAAAAAGTGGGTACAGAATCTCTACTGTTGTTTCTAGGTCTGCTTTCAGAGCCTCCACTGGGATGCCATCTGGCCCTGCTGCTTTGCCGTTCTTCAAAAATGCCACTGTTCTTCTGATCTCTTCTGGGCTGGGCCTGTCACAGCTGATGGGTAGGTCAGTCTTTGCTGGCTGGATGTCTGGGGGGTCGGGTGGGGTTGGTCTGTTCAGTAACTCTTCAAAATACTCGGCCCATCTGTCGAGTTGGTCTGCTCTGTCTGCAATAGGCTTGCCTTCTTTGTTTTTTACTGGTCTTTCTGTATGGCCATACTTGCCAGACAATCTTCTGGTAAATGTCGTAGAGCTGTTTCATGTTGCCGCTGCCTGTTGCCTTTTCTGCCTCTGCTGCTAGGCCGTCTGTGTAGGCTCTCTTGTCTGCCCTGATACTCCTCTTCACCTCGCGGTTTGCTTCCGAGTATTGCTCATGTGCCCTTGCTTTAGTTGCTCTCGTGCGACTGTTGTTGACAACTGCTTTCTTCTGCTTCCTCACTTCTATCTTCTTCAAGGTCTGTGCCGACAGCCAGTCCTTGTGATGGTGCTTCTTGAACCCTACAGTGTCTTTGCAGGTTGAGTTCAGTGTCTCTCTAACTGCCTTCCACTGCTGCTCTGTGGTGACCGCCTCCTCTTCATCTACTAGCTCCTGTAGCGCTTGAAATCGGTTGGACAGCACCAGTCTGAACTCTTCTCTCACTCCAGGAGGCCTACATTATTGTACTTCCTTCTTGTTGTCCCTGTGCTGCTTTTCTTTAACTTGAGCTTTATTCTTAAGATAAGCAGATGATGGTCTGAGGCGACATCTGGTGTGTCTGTGGTAGAATGAGTTAAGTGTTAGTTTCTTCGTCTGGGTCTTTTTCTATCTTTCATATTTTTCCACACTTTTTAACCCGCATCATACTTTGGCTAAAAGTTTCAAATTTGTACACTGCCATATCTGCAGGTTTCATTACAGTACTCACAGACGTAGACCAATGGCTTTAGTTTAAGGGTGGTGCCACAATAGTTTGGCGCCTATAGGCGCCAAGCTATTCTTGCACTACCCTTGGACTATTTTAGTCACACTTGGTGCACACACTGGTGTATTCCAAATGATAGGGGTTAATATTCAAAATGCTCTGTTGCTGTTTGTCTTAAACTCCAGAGTATATAAAAAGTCCCTTAATTTCCAGAATACATTATCTTGATTCTCACATAAATGCCATGATAAACTGTTTTGCTTCAGAAGGACAAAACGTAGCAATGTTTAAAAGATTTCCTCTGTGAAAGTCATAATCTAAAGATTAGGGGCCAGTGTTCATTCAATTTTTCACCATACAATTTTAAAAATGTTAATGTGTACATACACATTAAGTTTTTTTAAAAATGTGAAAAAGAAGTATTCCATGAACTTGACCTATTACAGACGCCTAATGTTGTGAAGACACCCATTTTCACTGTAATGCCAGTTTTTTAGTGTGAGAGGCACCCACCTTATTGGTAGAAACCCATTTTTTTCTCAATCCAGTGGCTCCGTTTCTAGAAAATGTCTATTTTATTTTAAGTTATAGAGCTTAGTTATAATGTGAGTTCTAAACATTCACATCAATTTCAGAGCCCTAGAAAAAAATAGAAAAATGGGAACCCATTTTCACATGAAATGGTAGGTAACCCACAATGAGGCTTTTGTCTCCATGTGTGTGTGTGTATGTGTGTGTGTGTGTGTGTGTGTGTGTGTGTGTGTGTGTGTGTGTGTGTGTGTGTGTGTGTGTGTGCGCGTGTGTGTGTGTGTGAATGCGTGCATGTGTGTGTGCATGTGTGTTCGCTCATTACTTATTGTAACACACGCAGACTTGCCCACAGTCGTACGCACAGACTCTCACGCAACAGACGCATACACCGCCACTGACTCAGACGGGCGCATTCATGCGGTAAAACACAACACACGGGCTCCCTTTCTAAAGTAACCTTTATACACTATAAATGAAAAAGAACGACTTAAATGATTATCAACTATGTACACTGTTCTATTATCACACACACACGTATCACAATATCTTTGCCAGGCTAGGTTTTAGTCTCACATTGCCTCCAACCTGTTTGATGTTGTTGCCTGGTTACGTTGGTCCTTCTCACGTCTAGGCGTGAGAGTCCTTCGTCATCCGTTTATTGCCGTCCTGTCTCTTTGGCACGGACGTCCTCGTTCTCGTACGGTACTCAGTTCTCGTTTTGACTTGGGTGTCTTGGTCCCAGTCAGACTCACTCTCAGAAGAGCTGGAGGGATGACCTCACGTAGGTCCCACCTGTGACTCGACGTCTCGGCGTCCGTCTTTTCCACTCTTTACAAGAACTCTGAATAGACAACAAAAGTCCCAACGTAACACTTGCTAAACACACAACATATTGGATCAATGAGAAACGTCACGTAACCTGGCTGATACAAATAACACACGTTCATTCACACACACACACACGTGCTTCATAAACTATTTTCGTATCACCCCCATATCTCTGTCACTATCTTGAAACAAACTATAGCCTAACTGACACTCTTGCTATACCTTACTCTATACCCTGGAAAAGACTATGCTTACCCAACCACGTACTATCTTCATAGCGGCTTAGACATACACTCTTCATATTCCTTTAGTCATCTAACTCGGTAAACAACTGTATACAAAAACACCGGTTACTTCACCGAATTCTAAACATACTATAACTAAACCAAACCGGAACACCGCTATACAACTACATTAATCTTACCACGCATACTGTCTTTAACTAAACAACTATCAATACTACGTTTATAGAAACATACCTGAAATCTAGGCTTCAGAGTCTTGGAATGCGGGCTAGGTAACTCAAACACAACCGTTCCATACGACAAGACAGCCCGCACTACCGATCTAGACCTCTGACAGACACAGCTTCCGCCTAGAACTCACTAAACAGAACTCACTAAAAATCCCGTGCTAACCATGTCTTACAGATTTCCCGTGCGTCTAGTGCCACACTGACTATCGGCACACACAAACCGTTAACAGAAACCGTACCGTACTAATCCTACTGTGTGAGCACTATGCACTAGCATAGAGCTTCATCACACTTATGCCGATTTGCTGTTCATCATATTGCGAAAGCTGTAGCTGTTTTATCGGATCATCGACAAAGTTGTCCCCTTTGAGATTGCATGGAGAGCACCACACTTGAATTTTAATAGTCAAATGTATTTCTTGCAATAGTGTGTCAGGATGAACAGGGCTAGATATCGTACTATTTCTGCAATAGATGTGCATTAGGTCACGGATACTGTACCCCCTTGTGCACGCAGCCACCCATACTGTAATCAACCCCTATGTGAAGGCAGCCACCATTACTATAATCAGCCCCCTCTTGCATGCAGTTTCTCCGTTGGGTACTTCTTAGCCAAAGACACTGTAACCCATAGTGCATACAGCCATTTAATAGGCACTCTACACCCCTTGTGCATGCAGCCACCAGGAGACAGATCAACCATGCCAGTTCAAGGGTGGTGCCAGAATAGCTATTTTGGCATTATCCTTGAACTATCATGGTCGATCTATTACTTAGTATGTTGTGTCAAAATTAAATGAAATAAAGCTATTATATTCTTTTTTGATGTTTGCTAGCTGTTCTGGTAGACGCTTTTTTGCTCATCTCTGCCACACAAACCACGGATACTAAAGAGATTCTCAGGGTTGATATGGAGACGACAAGCATCATTCAGATACCTCGCCTGCGTCTACTGATCCCCGTTGCCGTGGATTTTGATCCGATAGAGGGGCGACTGTACTGGACAGACATTGGCCTTGACACCATTAGCAGCGCTTACCTCAACGGCAGTGACCAGAGGACACTCAGGTATCTTGGTGGAGGTAAGTCATATAGGCCACGTTTACTGGTGTGCAGTTTTGGACCTAACTGCCAAAAGCCCTAAGGTCCATGTTCACAGTGCAACACACACATACAGGTATAATCTTATGCAACAAATATGAGTTCTGATTATGGGTAGGTTAGTTCTCTTGTCAAAATTCGACTGCCTTGCTGCATTTATAATTTAGAGACGAAGCTTGCAGGGGACCCAGCAAGATAAGGTCCTCCGGCTCACGACGGTCGCAGTGGGCCCGAATATTTTTTGCTACTGGGGAACAGGACACAGCACGCATGAAGTACGTAATACGAAAGAACGTTAAATAGACCATACGGGGAGGGAATCTAATGTTTTTGGACAAGTGTTTTGTTCCTCCGTCAGGAGTAAGCATCTATAGGATATTTTATAATCAGAGCAAGTCAGGGGCAGAAAAATCAGGGCAGAAAGTCTTGGACTACCTCCCTCTGTGAGTAGACCACCGTACGGCCAGCGACGATCTGTCCCCTGGCTAGATGTCAGTCAAACAAGCGCAAAATGTCTTCTGAAAGCACGGAACTGCTAGTTGTTTTCGGATCTCTCCCATTCGTGATTTTGTGACATTGCAAGGAGCAAACACGACTGCTTTTCTATCTATAAAAGCAAACTCCACCAAATAATTTGTTCTGCTTGATAAACTGTCTGATGGTTTCTGCGTCTCTTTAAAAAAAAAAAAAAAAAAAAAAAAACTCTAGATTGCAGTAGATATCGATCAGCTGTGGTACCCCGTAGCAAATGATCTTCGGGCCGAAGTCGGTCGCAGTAGGCCCCCTCAGCTCTGCGCGGACTAGCTCGTAGATCAAGCACATACCAAGAAACAGCGCTTGGAGTCGCTGATATGTCAAAAACGCGTAGGGGTCGTGACGTGGCGATAAATGACAGAAAGGAAGGATCCAGAACAGCTACCGACGTGGCGCTCCAATGCCACCATAAACTCATGAAGAAGGTTCTAGTCAATGCACAAGCCACTGTCAGCTGCTACGATGTGAAAAAGTTCAGATCTGCCGCCATTTTGTCCAAAGATTTTGGGATGATCAGATTCCATGTCAATAGTATGTTCTGACGGTATCAAGAAAACGTTTACTGGACAGCAAGATGACGACATATTCTTTTAGTCAAGACTTTCTTTGACGCTTCGTTCTTGCAGAACCTGATTCAGTTAGTCTCCAAACTCGAGTTTGCACTGCCGTGAACCTAGCCTGGGCTTTCCTATCGCGCTATTGTCTGCGCCACAGCGGAGCAGTCGCCTGATGAGACTTGCTGACAGCCGTCGCGAGTGTGGCCGGTGGATGATAAAAATCCAATGCATAGTGGCTACATAAACATAACGACATAGACGTAACACTAGGCAGCAGGATGCATACAGATTCGTTTTAGCTCTGCGCCTGTCTGATGCTAATGAGCATATAATATCTCTTGCAGCTGTTCGACTATTTTCCTTTGATTTTCCTGTGCGGTAAGCTACATACACATAGCAACATAGAGGTATAAATTCAAACCAGAAAGAGACAGATTCTTATATGCCTCCGCACTCTGCTGGGAACACACAGGATCTCTGCCTCTTGGAGATATTCGGAGCTTTGTTACTGTCTGCACCTGTTCTCCCCCCCCCCCCACCCCTTCCCCCTTCTCTCCCCCCCCCCCCCACCCGGGTCTGCCCTGGGGGACTTGGGTGGGGTTAGGTATTTTTTAGTTCCCAGGGTCACCCTGGTCAGCCCCACAGGGTGGGTTTTTCTCTCTATTCTGGGGCATGTGTTTCTGTCTACCCTTTGTCCATTCACCTGTATTTGCCTTTTTAAAACTCTCCCTACTCTCTGCACTGCCTGTAGCTCTTGATATTGGATGTGTGTTGCTAAATGGTCTTAGCTTTATTTATGCCCCATGTTGTAGGTTTATTTAATGTATTTGACCGGCTGGCGACATACATTCAATTTTCTGTTTAGTTTTTTTTTTTTTTTTTACAAGCAGTGCAGGCACGTCCTGAGAAAGCCTTGTTGCTGTCGGGACGTTAAGCAATGTACAATCAATCAAACCCTTCTCTCTCTCTCTCTCTCTCTCTCTCTCTCTCTCTCTCTCTCTCTCTCTCTCTCTCTCTCTCTCTCTCTCTCTCTCTCTCTCTCTCTCTCCATATACAAAAGAGCTGTAAAAATGATAGATAGACGCCCCATCCCTACCACAGACAAATTTAGATATTTTAACATTCTCGGTCTACGTCAGCAACTTACATTAAACAAATGCGTCTATATGCATAAGATACTGAATAATATGACACCCCAGTATCTAACCACTAAATTTATATCTCACCAAGAACGTGAACGGACCTCAAGAAACAATACCTTACCCCTACCACTGCCAAGAATTGACCTTTTTAAAACTAGTATGTCATTCTCTGGTCCGTTTGCTTGGAATTCCATCCCTGCACATTTGAAAACTATTACCTCACCAGGACGTTTTAAAACAAAACTTTTTGATTACCTGATGAGTCAGACTTAGTACGTTTCTCAGGTACTGTAATATTTCCTGTACCTCACGTATTTCATACAGATGGTTTTTATATGTGTGTGCGCGTGTGTGTGTGTCCTCGTGTTTGTTTGTGCGTGTGGGTGTATGTGTGAGCGGCGCGCGTGCGTGTGTGTGTGCATGTGTGTGTGATGAGTATTATTATTTTTTCTGTATATAATGATGCTATTGGGTTTTGTATGTACATATATATTTTATAGTTTCCCTTCTTTTTTATCCTGTAGATGTTAGCAACGGCAAGTTTGTAAAATGACGATTTGTTTTCTGTCAAAACTTTTTACCGTTGAAAAATAAAGTTTCATCATCATCATCATCATCTCTCTCTCTCTCTCTCTGTGAGTTGGTGTCTTTGCTGCATAGGCCTCGTACTCCATACGTGAGCCAGTCCATACCGTGCACCCCCCCCCCCCCTGCCCCCCCCCCCCCCCCGGCCAGTACTCGATAAGATGGGTTTCAAAGTATACTTTAGTATGTCCTGAGATGTTTAAGCCATGTTCCCCTAAAATCCTTAGGAACACACCAGAGATATAGCCGATGGCGCAAAGATACCCCCATTCACGGTCTTCGTGGGTGCTAAAATGAAGCTGAGAAACATTTACCTCTAAATAAATCAGAATTCATTTCAGAAGCACAAATCAGGCAATATTATGTTAAGGCACACATTCTACATCCTCTGCAAAAACAGAATGAACAAATATTGAATCTCTGGCTCACAGTGAAGGTATTTGTGCACTCAGTAAACGGCCATTTTCGCGAAATCGAAAAAAAAAAAGACAAAATTAATGTCAGATGCCTTCAGACATTTTCTATAGCACTGGCAGTCCATTTTCAGGCTTACAGCATTAAAACAGGACATGTCACAATTATTATAAACTTGACTATGTGATGCTGTGATTACTGAGTGACACAGTGGTTGATTTTGTATCCCTACCCCTATGTTGTAAACATATACAAAATTAATTTTTAAAAAATACTAAAGTTATTCCATTTCATTTTGACCTGTCTTTCCCTATTAAGTTTCAATAATGTGTGCATAAAGTGCAAAAAAATAAGGAAAGTCGGCATTCTTTACGTTACATTCATGGTGAATGATACCTTTTTCCCATTTAAAATTGCCGAATTGGGAATTGTACGTTGTTTAATAATAATAATAATTACGGTATTTATAATGCGCTTATCTTATAATAATTATAACTCTAAGCGCGCACTCACAACTCGCACACGCATGCGCACGCTTTAGACAATGACTCACGTACCACAAATTTAATAGTGAAAATACATTACGACGGTCAGCTTGGGTGGGGAGCGTGGTGATGTAGTGCTAGAACTGTTGAAAGAGGTGAGTTTTGAGGGCGGACTGGAAGGAGGAGAGAGTGTTTCTGGCGGAGAGAGAGTGGGAGAGTGTTCCAGGTGGATGGACCGTATACTGAGAAGGAGCGGGGGCCGAAAGTGCTGTTCGGTGCGCGGGATGAGGAGGCGGAGAGGGTCGGAGGCGGAGCGGAGGGGGCGGGAAGGAGTGTAGGGGTGAAGTAAGTTGGAGAGATAGGCAGGAGCGTAGTTGTTCAGGGATTTGTAGCAGAGAGACAGAATCTTGTATTGGATGCGTTGGGGGATGGGGAGCCAGTGAAGGAGCTTGAGCAAGGGAGTGGTCGGATTTTTTCTTTCTAAGGACGAGGCGGGCAGCATTGTTCTGGACGCGCTGGAGAGTGAGAGTGGTGGAGTGAGGAAGGCCGGAAAGGAGAGAGTTGCAGTAGTCGATGCGAGATAAGATGAGAGAGACAGCGAGTTTGGTGGCAGGTTCGTTAGTGAGGTATTTTCTGATCTGACTGATGCGGCGGAGGTGGAAATAACATGCCTGGGCCGTGGCGGAGACGAAGCTGGTCATGGAAAGAGAGGAATCGAGGATAAGGCCAAGGGTCTTGACCGAGTCAGAGAGGGAAATGGGGATGCTGTCGAGTTGAAGGTGGAGAGAGGGAGGAAGCTGGGAAAGTTTCTGGCGAGTGCCTAGCAGCCCTCAGAAATTTTGTATACAACTGATAGGTCCTTTTTAGGTTTTATTGATTAGGATAGAGTACCACAGTTACTCCAAACCTGATTTTATGATGCTGTGATGCATTTAGGGGCCACAGTGGCTAAATCTGCTGCCCTAACCCCATTTTACCAGTACGCAAAGGAACGCAAAATGATCATAAAAATTGCTTACGTCATACTCCTCTGTTTAAATATTTTTTGTTGCCAGTTTTCTTAACAAAATATGCATATTGAGCATAAAAATTTGTGATCATTTCATTAATTTCAATGTGACTCATCAATTTGATTGTAACTATTTTTAACTGGCTGGTCTTTCAGGTGATATTTTACCTAGCGTAAGGCGGGTCTAGTAAGGTCTCCCCTTTTCTTTTCATTTATTTTAGTCTAGAAAGGCCTAAATATGAATATGCGTAATAAAGTTTCATGGTTCCTAACCGTCAAAACAATGTTATCAAAATACTTAGTTTCCACATGTACACCACGAGATCACCACTTCCACCCCCACTTTTTGCCTTCTTCTTCTGCAACGTTCAATTTCTTGATGGCCGTCTTTAAATCTTATATGTTCTGGCTGCCAATAAGTGAGCTGTCAAGAGCTCGGCAGCAGGTTTTTAGAGTTTGGTGTATATGGGCGTGTCTTCTGGTCAGAGCTGCCAGCGGACCGCTTCTCTGTATGGACAGGTTTGGATAATGTGCTCAGGAGACTGATTTTCTACGCCACATTCGCATAGGGCTGTTTCCACAAGAGTCCCCAACGGGTCTGCCCTGGGGGACTTGGGTGGGGTTAACTACTTTTTAGTTCCCAGGGTCACCCTGGTCAGCCCCACAGGGTGGTTTTTTCCCTCTATTCTGGGGCATGTGTTTCTGTCTACCCTTGGTCCATTCACCTGTATTTGCCTTTTTTTTAAACTCCCCCTACTGTCTGCGCTGCCTGTAGCTCTTGATATTGGATGTGTGTTGCTAAATGGTTTTAGCTTTATTTAGGCCCCATGTCGTAGGTTTATTTAACTATTGGACCGGCTGGCGACATACATTCAATATTCTGTGGGTTTTTTTTTTTTTTGTTTTTTTTTTTTTTGTTGTTGTTTTTTTGGTACAAGCAGTGCAGGCACGTCCTGAGAAAGCCTTGTTGCTGTCATGTACATTTTCGATTTCGCGGAAATGGCCGTTTACTGGGTGCACAAATACCTTCACTGTGAGCCGGAGATTCAATATTTGTTCATTCTGTTTTTTGCAGAAGATGCAGAAGGTGTGCCTTAACGTAACATTGCCTGATTTGGGCTTCTGGTATGAATATTCTGGTTTATATAGAGGAAGATGTTTCTCAACCTCATTTTAGCATCCGCGAAGAGCGTGAATGGGGGTACCCTTGCGCCATCAGCTATATCTCTGGTGTGTTCCTAAGGATTTTAGGGGAACGTGGCTTAAACATCTCAGGACATACTAAGTACACTTTGAAAATCATCTTATTGAGTACTGGTGGGGGAGGGGGGGGGTGCACGCTAGCTAGGACTGGCTTATGGACTATCGCGACATCGTAATTTGCTGGCCGGCATGTGCACTAATATAATCTTGCATAGCCAATAATGAAAAAGAAAGCTGTTGTCAAAGTTTACATAATTTTACATCAGAGTTCCAGCATTGTACGAAGAAGAAATTATTATTTAAACAAGAGAAAATGCATGCGACACAAGAGAAAATAGACTTATTCGTTATTTAAACTGATGCAATGAGATCAATAATATCCACTATTTGACAGTAGTCGTTGAATTGTGACGGGAACTTTTTCAGAAACAAAATGTTTGCGAAACGTAAGTTTGTAAAAAGTATATTATGTTCATGTTTGTGTCAAAGTCAAGTTATACCAGTCGGTGGATTTTGTCCCTGTGTAGAAAGGGCTCAGTCTCACACTGTACTATACCAGTTCGCTAAATAAACAACTATTTCCGTCTGGAGCAGGCATAGATCCTCATGCCGCCCGCTCATGCAAGAGCTAACGAGAATCATGCCTCTTGCCTGCCTCGTGAATACAACATACTGGTCCTCACATTGAGGATGCTGCGCGAGATTATTCAGTAACATAGAAACACTTGCCATTGTCTCAGTGTAAGACTGACATAAAATATGTCCAAATGGGGCTGCTAGGTTTCATGAGTATACATATATCTTACACACTTTATTTACGTCTATGACCCTCATTCGGCATGGGAATCGGGTCTACCCATTGTAATGCATGACACTTATCACTTGTTGACAGCAAGTTAAAGGTCCGGGTTCAGCAATTAGTCAGTAGAGGACGTCGAAAAAAATTTTCAAAGTCCCTACCTGACACAGAAAGTGCAACCCTGACAGGCCCCGTGTGATGGGATCCCCGAGCACGCACGTTACTATAGCTGCTGTAGAGTGTCAGACGTCCTTGACGGCTGTCACAGTTCACGAAAACAGGTATACACCATCCAGCTGCCTAAGGTCACTTCCAGTTGCATCTGTCCGTGCGCGGTAACATCCAATTCCCGTGCAACTACGACTGAAAAATATCCAACTTTCATTTTGCCGCACTGGTGAAGCCTGCACCGAGCCGCGACGTCCAGAGCGTCCAAAAAAGGTCCAGCGAATGGTGGCGGTAAGTCCAACATGATATGGTGTGGTCTTTTCACTTTTTGTGGTACAAATATTACTTTTGTTGGTAAGTATATTTCCAACAACAACAAACACCTATGCGCGTGTAGCTGACGTCGTGTTTACAAAGGGAAGGTACTCGTAAATATGTATTATCAGGGGACACCACTATAATGACCACTTCCTTGTCAACAACAAGAAGCCCTAGCGATCGTAATGTTATGTGTGTTCTGGTGTACAGGACACTAATTTCGGGGGAAATGATGACTGAGGAAATAACAGCAGACGACAGTGGTGAGAAGTAGGCAGAATACATCGATGAACAAGACAAAGAATAGATTGGAAATCTTAGCCTCACTGTTCGTCTTTTCTGTAGTTACTATAGGTCACTATAGTAACAGCCTGAAACTTTGTTTTAAAATTTTCTCTCCTTTATAAATAAGTGTAATAGTTTCTGGGCAATTTTCTATTACACATATTTGTGTTATATACATAAAGAAATATGCGATATATTCTGAGCTGATGTACATTTAGAAGTTTCCACTTAAGTTGCGATTTGTTTTGGGGGTTCGTGACGGTTGTTTTTGTGTAAATATCTTCAGAACGCCACGGCGTTTTCTAGTACAAGACCCGTGTGTGCATTACATAACTATTCAAATACCAGTCATTTGATTCTTTTTCAGTGCCACACCAAATGAGCTCACAGAGCAGCAAGCAGCTAATGTGTTATTTCTGTGGATACATTTGTGAAGCTAGTACAAAGTGAAAGTGAAGGTGCATCAGTAATGGAACAACGCCCAATCTCATCACAATACATAACAGATAATCGCAGTGGCAAGGTAAGTTGTGAACCTAAAATGTGTGTGTGTGTGTGTGTGTGTGTGTGTGTGTGTGTGTGTGTGTGTGTGTGTGTGTGTGTGTGTGTGTGTGTGTGTGTGTATGCTTGGGACAACATGTACAGCTGGCTTATATTTAGAACAAAATATACAGCTGTCTGAATGGAATTAAATATACAGCTGTCTGAATAAAAAACAAAATATACCTGCAGTTGTCTGAACACAGACAAAATGTTCAGCTGTCTGAATGAAAACAAATGTACAGCTGCTCGCTGTATGAAATCAACATCAGCAATTGTCTGGATGAGAATATAATCAACAGGTCTAGGTAAGGATAAAATATACCACTATAATCAACCTAAAATATATTTGTTCACAAAATAACAGCACATTTCAGTGTGATGAAATAGAGCAATACATGTATGGTATCAGTTTCAGCCAACTTAATAAAATTTCAAATACAAAACGATTTCCAAATACCGTCAGTAGCTCGCTTGAGCTTGCCCTTAGCACCACGTGAATCTTCTGTGTTTACGTACAGTGTGTGAGTGAATGCGTGTGATTCACGTGAGCGTGCTTGTTGGGTTCAGTTTGCGGCTACATTCTGCGCATTGAGTTATATTATAAATATGAGAAATGCGCCATATAAATGCTATGCATTATTGCATTATTATTATGTGCATAATCCATTATGAAACTCACAATCAGGTATATAAGTGGGCTATTGTAAGTTGGCTTGCCACTGATACATGTATTTCTCATATTTTCTTGAAACCACAAGCTTATGAACAGGAAAAATTAATATGAGTGACAAAAACTTATAATATCATTCTTGTATACCAAAATATTTTATTGTGAGTTTTTCTGTGAATCATGTAAATACATGTATATATTGCTCCATATCATAACACTCAAATGTGCTGCTATTTTGTGACTAAGCCATTTTTAGAAAGCCACACGCACATGCGTATGTGCACTCATGCCTATTTTCTGTATTTATTTCTTTTTCAACAGGTTTTGTCCATCCATGACTGTGTTTATAGTTTGTTTCTAGACAGCAGGGCTGCCACAAGGTCAGGTGACTTGAAACTGGTGAATGCACAGACTGGCATCGAGTTTCTGAAGACAGCAAGACCTGTCCGATAAGTTGTCACCGACAGAGTTCTACTGTAATCTCCTGCTACTTTCAGGTAATTATCAGTTTGGTGGCATTTGATTTTGAAGTATGGTACACCCGTGCGCTTGCACAAAATCATTTTTGTTTGTAAAAGTGTTATCACATCACACATAAAGTAGCTTATAGTGTCCTGGAAATATTGCTGTCACAACACTGTAAGTTATGATTTACATATGACTGCTACCTCCACACTGTAAGTATATTTACAAGTTGACAGTAAACATTATTATCATGGTGCCATGGTGGTTTTTCTCCCAAGTCTTCATAACAGCAGGTCAGTTTGCCACTCTGTAATGCATGTATCTTTTTTCCAGTATGAAATAGATTTGTATATTATTACTGACTTGATCGCAGCCACTGAAACATCTGGATCATTACCTTGATGTGTGGCACAAAGGCAAGCGAATTGCATAAAAGGTTTGAGATGAGCTGTGTGTTTACATGGAGGATTATATCCTTGAGTGTATGCAGAACAAAAACACACGAAACTGTCCTGTCATCGAAATAACCTACTCAGTATAAACTGCTGCTGGTACATTTTCACTTTTGTGCTTTTTTTACTTTCAGGTTTTGCTTTATCTATTATATTGGTCATCTGTTTTCAGTTTCTTTGCTGCTGCCAAAGGCTAAACACCACTTGAAACAAGGGATAAAGCCTGTTATCAACCATCACCACACATTACGAGTGTCCTTGCCAGGCATGATCAAGGTATCATGTCTTATTTATGCACTTATTTTGACTTAGAGTTTAGATATGTTTCAGTCTCATCATTGAGTGTTTTGAGAGTTAGTCAAGGGGATGTATCTATGTGGCTGAAAATGAAATGGCCCCCCAAAAAACTTTCATTGGCTACAAAGGCTACACAATGCGCAACAGGCTTACCATCCTTGACTTCAACCACCAAAAACACGGTCCGTTCGTGTCGTGCGACTGTGCGGGTCGGTCGGCCGCCTGATCGGAAGTCTGACGGGATGGAGCGCTACAGATCGTGTCGTGCGACTGTGCGCGATCTGATGGGTTTCCAGGGCAACTATCAGATTTCTGACGTCACCATCGGATCGCGCGGGCCGCGGGACGAGTAGAGGCTGGCGCTACTTTCAGCCCGCAGAGTCTGACGGCTGGTACCGGATGACCAATCACATTGCGAGTTTCGCGCACAGTACCCTCTCTTTTGAAAAATGGCGCTGCTGCCGTGTGAATCCGCCATTGTTTACCGAAGCAGAGGCCTTGACCCCTTCTGGAATTTCCAGCAGGCAGTGGTATCTGCGGGTCGGGCTATGCGGGAACGTGTAGCGCTCCATCCCGTCAGACTTCCGATCAGGCGGCCGACCGACCCGCACAGTCGCACGACACGAACGGACCGTGTATCTGCGCCTTACACGTTCCCGCATAGCCCGACCCGCAGATACCACTGCCTGCTGGAAATTCCAGAAGGGGTCAAGGCCTCTGCTTCGGTAAACAATGGCGGATTCACACGGCAGCAGCGCCATTTTTCAAAAGAGAGGGGTGTGCGCGAATGACTCGCAATGTGATTGGTCATCCGGTACCAGCCGTCAGACTCTGCGGGCTGAAAGTAGCGCCAGCCTCTACTCGTCCCGCGGCCCGCGCGATCCGATGGTGACGTCAGAAATCTGATAGTTGCCCTGGAAACCCATCAGATCGCGCACAGTCGCACGACACGATCTGACCGTGTATCTGCGCCTCAAGTATGCAAGCAGTATACCAAGATTAGCAACAGGCACTCTGTGGCATACCAGGTAGCACAGCAGAAATATGCATAGTACATGTATGTTACACACTTGTGCAATTTCTGGTACAAGTGCAGTATTGTACATGTCATTTTCAGTATCATTACAGTACATGTATTTGTAGAAATATACTATTTAGGTCCTTGAGGGTTCGGTGTCAATCTAGTCTCACCCGCTACGCTAAGCATCTTAACCGCTGAAGCTGAGTGTGACAACAGACTTCCATTTCATGTCAATTCTGTGCGGACACTAGCAGCAAGCACAGACATTCAATATCCCTCGCAGCTGTGCCTAAGGTCTTCCTATCATTGCCTGTGTTCTTCGTTAGAGGAGGCGAATGAGGGTTCAGCATCAGTTTTTGCACCCTCCATGTCATAACTGCCGGCTGCCGAGCATGGCGAAACTTGACACCTGTGAAAAGCATAGACCTTGATGCGCATCGAATCAGTGTTTTATATTAACGCATTTACTTGTGTGGTCATATCTATGAGGAGGTCACTTTGTAGTCTGTGTGAAGCTGCTCCCACGTGACCAGCAGCCAGTCAAGACATCTGCCATGTGCCAGAAGCCTAGACTCTCATTATACACTGACTCTGTTTCCTACCATCTTCATGTACATACATGTATGTATGTGTTTTTCATCTGGAGGTTTGTGGGTGTTCAGTGTGTGGACGCCCTCCCAGCTGTCACGTCAGGCATGTGTGCAGCACCCTGTGGAGCGCGATACAGCCAAGGTCGGTGACAAATTATTTCACGGTTCACCGCCGTCCGCGGTCGTTCCAATTTTTTTTGGGGGATGCAAGGTACCCCCCACAATATATCCGGGTTCGCGATGTAACGATTCGCAATATGTCGGGTCAGAGCTGTATATAAGTGCATGGTTTGGTGACATACTAGGTGACAGCGACATGGCGCGTCCACTTTAGGTACATGATATGACCACGCATGTATAGTGTAGCCACTTTCCAGTACTTTTGCCAAATCTCAGCATGCTAGGATGTCAGGCAATCGAATGATGGCCTCTCAAACAAAACAACTGTACTTTTCTTGTTGTAACATGAAAGAATCCAAACACTAGGAGCAAATTCTATAGAAAGAATCCGAATGCTAAAGGGTTAAAGATAAATAGATTCCACTGCTACTCTGAATCAAAACAAAAAGTACAGATCGATGTCACTGTACACAGAAGAAAATCAGCGATGGATGATAAATCATTAACCAATTACATCCTGAGGTTGAATTTTTTTAATTTGCTTTTTGTCCTATGAAGGCTACATTACAGATCAGTGGAAAGATCAACCAGATTAGTTTAAGGATGGTGCCACAATAGTCTCATGCACCAAGCTATTCTGGCACTACCACTGAATTATCATAGCCAAATTTATTTCAAGCAATAGTGTATCAGGATGACAAGGATTAAACGTACCTTGCACGCAGAAGCCATTGCCGGAACATTCGTTGGGACAGACGAGGTTGACAACAGGAGGAAGGGCGGGGACACCATTTGTTCCATCTGTCCACCATTCAATGCTGAACTCCACAGTGACAAGACACTGCTGGCGGATGTTCTCTATGGCCACCAACACCCAACGATTATCACCCGTCATCATGTAACCTCAGAAAGATCAAGGGTCACAAGAGATCAGGAAATCGGTCACAAATAGCCATTTTTGACAATAATTGTTTTTTTCTCAAATACTATTTACAACTCGGCAGTGGGCAGATGTTCACATCTGCACGGGACATAGACGACCCCGCCCTCCACGAGTCGCCTGCTGCCTTGCAGGCCTCGCCGCTTGGCTGCGGAAAGGCTAAGGGAGGAAACCCCTGACATCAAAGCCCCCGTGTCTCCGGGGAAGGCTTTTGAGCCAGAGACTAGGACAAGGACAGTGTGATATAAAACCTACGACCCGAGGACCTCAATGCCATCGTCCCAGCTTGCTAGGCCATGGCAGATGAACCAAGGGTTTAAAGGGTGGGGCCAGTACTGCGCACACTGCACTCCTCCAAAAAGCTCCACCGCGCAGGCTTTAGGAAACGTCCACGGACCATGACACTGACCATTCCAAGTCCTGTAGCGACGGGCGAGGGGCAAAACGGCAGGTGAAAGATGTCACTGGAAGCCGCAGTCTCAAACCTGCATACAGGCGGTTCAGGATATTGGTCGCCTGATGTTGACCTGGGGATGACAACATCACTCGGCACACCCTGAACGACCAAGCAGCCTTCTCTAGGGACAGCACTGCTTGCTCCACACGGACAGGGGCCTAGAAAAGGTGGCCTAACCAAAGCTCGTCCCCTCGCAACCCCAGTTGGCTAGCCGCGGTCAACGGGCATCTTCTCCTGCGGTCAAAAAACAAGAAAGAATAACGGATCCACTCTCATGACGACCACGACCGGACTCAACGTAGCATGCTGGAACGTCCGAACCATGCTCGACAAAGCAGACAGCGGACGCCCTGAACGTCGCTCCGCCCTCATTGCCCATGAATTGCGGGGGTTAAACATCGACATCGCCGCGCTCAGCGAAGTACGCCTTCCGGACGAAGGCAGCCTCCAAGAACTTCGTGCTGGGTACACCCTCTACTGGTCAGAAAGACGGCTCTCAGGCGTGGGTTTCATGGTCAAGACATCCATTGCGACTAAGCTAGAAAACCTACCAACGGGCCACTCAGACCGCATCATGTCCATGCGCCTCCCACTGAGACACCAGCAACACGTCACCCTTCTCACTCCCCAACCCTCCTGGCAGAGCCTGCTGAAAAGGACAAGTTTTACACTGACCTGCGCAGCCTCCTACAGAGTACTCCTGCAGACGACAAAGTCATCATCCTTGGCGACTTCAACGCCAGAGTGGGCCAGGACTCTGAAGCCTGGAAAGGAGTCCTCGGACAATGGCCGCCTACTGTTGGAGTTCTGTGCGGAGCAGCAACTGGTCATCACCAACACTACTTTTCAGCAAAAGTACAGTCGAAAGACCACCTGGATGCATCCTCGCTCCAAACACTGGCACCTTATCGACTATGTCCTAGTGCGTCAGAGGGACCGCAGTGACGTCCTCCTCACCAGAGTGATGCCCAGCGCAGAGTGCCACACTGACCACCGCCTTGTCCGCTGCAAACTCAGGCTCCACTTCAAACCAAAACCCAAGAAATGGGGGCCCCCCAAGAAAAAGCTTGATGTTGCCAGCCTTCAGCGTGACGACGTGAAAGCTGCCTTTCAGACAGATTTACAGCGCAGGCTCAAAGACACAGCGGACCCAGTAGACTCCTCCCCTGAAACACTTTTGGAACAACTGAAAACTGCTATTGCAAAATCCTCTGCAGAAGTCTTGGGTTTCGCCAGAAAGAAGAACAAAGACTGGTTTGACGAAAACGATGTAGAGATCCAGGAACACCTAGCAAAAAAAAGAGCCGCCCATCAGGCCCACCTAGCCCAGCCTTCCTGCCCTGTGAAGAAGTCTGCCTTCCGCCTCGTCTGCAGCAGTCTCCAGCGCAAGCTCAGAGATCTCCAGAATGAGTGGTGGACCAGACTTGCACAGAGGACCCAGCTTTGTGCTGACAATGGTGACTACAGGGGCTTCTACGAAGCACTGAAAGCAGTGTATGGCCCCAGGCACCTGGTACAAAGTCCTCTGTGAAGCGCGAATGGCCAGGCACTCCTCACAGATAATACCTCCATCTTGAACCGCTGGTCGGAATACTTTCAGGGCCTCTTCAGCGCTGAGCGCACTGTTCAAGAAGCAGTCGTCCTACAAATCCCACACCTCCCAGTAAAGGTTGAATTGGACGAACCGTCCACCGCTGAAGAGACCCTCACAGCCATCCACCAGCTCAAGAGTGGCAAAGCAGCAGGCATTGATGGAATACCGCCAGAGATCTGGAAACATGGAGGCACAGCACTGCACAACAAGCTCCATGACCTCTTTCTCTGCTGCTGGGAGGAAGGAACACTACCAAAAGATCTCCGTGATGCAGTCGTTATCACCCTGTACAAGAACAAAGGCGAGAAGTCTGACTGTTCCAACTATCGGGGAATTACCCTGCTGTCCATTGCTGGGAAAATCCTTGCAAGGCTGCTCCTGAACCGGCTGGTACCTGCCATCGCTGAAGACCAACTCCCAGAGGGCCAGTGTGGCTTCAGAGCAAACAGGAGCACCAACGATATGGTCTTTGTGCTGAGACAGCTACAGGAGAAGTGCCGCGAGCAGAACAAAGGGCTGTACGTAACATTTGTCGACCTAACAAAAGCGTTCGACACTGTGAGCAGGCAAGGCATGTGGCAGATCCTGGAGCGACTTGGCTGTCCCCCAAAGTTCCTCAACATGATTGTCCAGCTACACGAGGACCAGCAAGGCCAGGTCAGACTCAACAATGACCTCTCAGAACCATTCCCTATTCTCAACGGCGTAAAGCAGGGCTGCGTGCTGGCACCGATCCTCTTCACCATCTTTTTTAGCATGATGTTGAAGCAGGCCACAGTGGACCTCGATGATGACGATGCAGTGTACATCAGGTATCGTCTCGATGGCAGCCTGTTCAACCTCAGACGACTGCAGGCCCACACGAAAACCCTAGACCAACTGATTCGTGAGCTGCTTTTTGCTGATGATGCTGCCCTCGTCGCACACACAGAGAGAGCCCTGCAGCGCATCACGTCTTGCTTTGGACTCGAGGTCAGTCTGAAAAAGACAGAAGTCCTCCATCAGCCGGCACCCAAGACAGTGTATCGCCCTCCTCACATCACCATTGGCGAGTCTGAACTAAAGTAAGTGCACCAGTTTACCTACCTTGGCTGCATTATCACGTCGGACGCCAAGCTGGACAAGGAGCTTGACAGCAGGCTGGCAAAAGCGAACAGCGCTTTCGGGCGACTTTTCAAGCGGGTGTGGCACAATCAACAGCTGAAAACAGGCACCAAGATCAGCGTGTACAGAGCTGTGGTCCTCACCACCCTGCTGTATGGTTCCGAGTCCTGGGCCCTCTACCGCAGCCAACTACGACTCCTCGAACGCTTCCACCAGCGCTGCCTTCGTACCATCCTGGGCATTCACTGGAGTGACTATGTCACCAACGTCGAGGTCCTTGAACAGGCTGAAACTGTGAGCATCGAGGCTTTGCTGCTGCGGACACAGCTCCGCTGGGCGGGGCATGTCTCCAGGATGGAGGATCATCGCCTACCAAAGATCACACTGTTCGGCGAGCTTGCTACTGGACACCGTGACAGAGGGGCACCAAAGAAGAGATACAAAGACTGTCTCAAGAAGTCACTTAGTGCCTGCCAAATCGACCACCACCAGTGGTCTTCGCTTGCTGCGGACCGTGACACCTGGCGCTCCACCATTTACAAGGCAGCTGTCTCCTTTGAGGACTCTCACAGAGCTAGCCTTAAGAACAAGCGGCTCAGGAGAAAAAACAGAGATGCCGCAGCTCAGAACCCTGGCCATACATTCCCCTGCAGCCACTGCGGTCGAACCTGCCTGTCTCGGATTGGCCTCCGCAGCCACGAACAAGCCTGCAGACGTCGTGGTCAACTCCTATAAAATCTTCGTTCGCGAAGTCAAGCCAAGAGACTATTTAGGATTGTGAAACTGACCATGAAAACTAATTCTTTCTTATGGCAAGTCAGGTGCAGAATTCCTGTTCATGTGCACTGTTTACAGTATGTAGTTATAACAAGGATGAAAAATGAAAGCAGACATGTATGCAATTTATGAAGAAGAATGTCCAAATGTATTGAAAACAAAAAATGTCCAACATTTTGCTTTTACATTCAACTTTAATACTTTCTTGTATAGAGAGTACAAAGTGCACAATAGGGAGTAAATATTACATGCATGTGTCCATTTATTCATGTCCCAACTACTTGTACAAACAGATGTAAACAATCTCCATGACAGAAAGTAAATTTTAAAAGTTAATGAAAATGTTCTTTTCATTCTGTTTTTTCTCATCAAGGAATGTGCTCCGTGGCCTTGTATCCCCAATGCCTCACTGATGAGAAGCTCTCCAGTTTGTTACATTACCTACGCAGTACAGATGACAAGATTGAGCGACGAGTGGATGTGGTTTTTCAGCAGAAGTAAAGACTTGGAGGTTGGTTTCACACACATACACAACCAGATAGTGCCCTCAGGTAGTTTAGATTGGGGCTTAAAAACTGCCATCTGATTATGGCCACCTGACAAGAGCAACAGTGTTTGCTGTTGCCAAGCCCCATATGGCTCTCATGCCACAACTGAAAAAAATCTGTATGTAGAGTGTTGGTGATGTTTGATTGCTATTATAATGTGGGAATTTTATTTGCAAATGTGATGCTATAATTTTTGACGCTGCAAAATTTGACTTCGGTCTGCTTCTTACAAATATCTAGAAAAGTTGGTTCTTCTGTTAACTCGATCAGCTGGATCAAATTCAGTAGTTCTTGTTGTCCATTATTATTAGATGATTTCCACACAAACAGTAGGCCGGATTGTCTTCACTGGTCACGCGCTGATAAGGTGTCGCCTCTACTCCCACATTCGATATGGTCACCAGGGGCTGCTCATCGGTTGAGTGCATCTTTAGTCTCCCCCAGGGAAAAGTTGGTTATGTTGGCCTGAAAACATATTCATATAATATCATGTTACCAAGCAGCATTGCAAAGCTACAATGTCTTTTATTATTAGGACAAAACTGTATAAATCGTTTGACCATCACCGAGACAAAGAAATTGTTTGTAAAAGTTATTTTGCAAATCTGTCTTGTATGGAGTTTATTGATTACACTGGCTGTGATTCATTACGGTTGGTTTCATGTTGAGTAGATTATACTGGCTGATACCCGGTAGCCAAGTAAACTCCTCTAGAACAGTGTTTGCAGTACATCTTCACATGTACTAACTGACCTTTGTTCTTGTCTTGCATCTGCCTGCTGAGAGCAAGTTGGGGCACACTGCACTGCATCAGGCTGTTTGCTGTTCCAAAGTTTCTGTGTGACATTGCTGCTAACGCCCCGCAGTTTGGTGACATGTTTGACAATGGCCAGTCTGTTGTCTCTTCACTGGTTGGACCTGTCCATGAAGGCTGTCCGTCTGCTGTGGAATCATGGCAATATTAGCATTTTGGTGGATAGCAAAATTTAGCATATGATGATAGAACTATATTGCCATATGTAACATACATTAGGAAATTGTTGCGGTATATATATATATATATATATATATATATATATATATATATATATATATATATATATATATATATATATATATATATATATATATATATATATATATATATATATGCCTGCATGTGTACCCGCCCCCCTCCAGACCCCCCCCCCCCCCCCCTCTCCCTCACCAAAACACAGAGACCAAGTTTGAATGACAGCATCATAAGCAAAATATACCATGCATATAATTCAATGACATCACTGAAATTGTTTCTTTATAATTAAAATGGTTGTCTCTGTTCTGTTTGTGTTTTTGCCTCGTGTATTATTACAGTTATATATGGTGCAGGAAGTAAAAGTGCACATGTATGTTGTTCTGTAGAGAAGAACCCTATGAGGAAAGAACGTCGCTTAGAAATGACAGTTACAACACAATTTATTACTAGATAATATGAATAAAATTGTGTTGTAGCTGTCTTTTCTAAGCGTCTTTCTTTTTTTTCGTTGAGTTCGTCTCTGCATTACACACGCTTCGCAGTCACCATTTTGATCTGGACTATGTGGTTCTGTAGGGTACATAGACTACTTGGTCTTGTTGAGGATAGACATACTCATTTCATTAAAAAAATTCAGCTGTATTTTTAGGAATTATGACAATCATGGTCATTGTGTTTTATTTATGTATACACTTATTGATGTAAACCTGCCTGTCCCGGATTGTCCTCCGCAGCCACGAAAATGCCTGCAGACGACGTGGGCAAGCCCTATAGAATCTTCGTTTGTGAAGTCAAGCCAAGAGACACTTATTGATGTACTTGACGATTTTGGTAAACTCATAAGAGAAGCCTCACAATGAAAGGCATTTTTAACAGTTTCACTCAGTACAGATATAAACAAATAAACCATACGTTGAAGTGTATTTGAAAACAATGTTTTTGTCACAAAATGAAGATCAAGTGAGATATACCTCTTGCTGTTGTGAACTGATATATTTCCTTGATATTTATTTTTGCGGGTTGAGTCATTTCAGTTTTCTGATAGAGAACATTGCTATATGGAGTGATCAGAAATAAATCCCACATGGTTTGCTGTCAGTGCAAACATAGATAAACTATGAATGAAATATATTGTGGTTAGAATACCAATTACATAATATATATATATATATATATATATATATATATATATATATATATATATATATATATATATATATATATATATATATATATATATATATATATATCTGTTTCCTAACATTTATTTCATATCTCATAACCATAGCACGAGGTGAAAGAAACCTAATGCTCCAGCCGAAGGGGTGCATGCCTGCATGATGCCAGCTTGCTTTCATCTGCTTCCTAAAGTCAATCGGGCAGGGGTGGGGGGGGGGGGGGGGAGAATTTGCACAACCCCCCAAAATGGAAAAATTAGTAACATTTAAATTAATTTGGGTCCAGGACATAAAAAGAAATAATTATATGGTCTTGTCAAAAAATGTATACATTATTGGTATGGCGAAGGCCGGAACCATCTGCTGCGGCCCTGTATCTAATTATTTTGAAACTTGACTCTCGTTTGCTCGTGCACCCTTTAGCTTGTAGTTGGTGTATCGGTGTTTGCTATCAGGCACCTGCATGAGGTATGCATTGGACAGGGTGCATTGCGTGTGCATAGACAGCAGTTGGTCTGGGGAGAAAATATTATCACTGAACTCATCAAGTTTGCAGACAGTAATTATCTTTTGTGATACAAAAAAAACAAAACAAGATGAGAAGTAATCGACAAAGCAAAATATTACCTAGTGCTTCGATTCTTATCTCTTGGCTTGACTTCTCGAACGAAGATTTTATAGGAGTTGCCCACGACGTCTGCAGGCTTGTTCGTGGCTGCGGAGGCCAATCCGAGACAGGCAGGTTCGACCGCAGTGGCTGCAGGGGAAGGTATGGCCAGGGTTCTGAGCTGCGGCATCTCTGGTTTTTCTCCTGAGCCGCTTGTCCTTAAGGCTAGCTCTGTGAGAGTCCTCAAAGGAGACAGCTGCCTTGTAAATGGTGGAGCGCCAGGTATCACGGTCCGCAGCAAGCGAAGACCACTGGTGGTGGTCGATTTGGCAGGCACTAAGTGACTTCTTGAGACAGTCTTTGTATCTCTTCTTTGGTGCCCCTCTGTCACGGTGTCCAGTAGCAAGCTCGCCGAACAGGGTGATCTTTGGTAGGCGATGATCCTCCATCCTGGAGACATGCCCCGCCCAGCGGAGCTGTGTCCGCAGCAGCAAAGCCTCGATGCTCACAGTTTCAGCCTGTTCAAGGACCTCGACGTTGGTGACATAGTCACTCCAGTGAATGCCCAGGATGGTACGCAGGCAGCGCTGGTGGAAGCGTTCGAGGAGTCGTAGTTGGCTGCGGTAGAGGGCCCAGGACTCGGAACCATACAGCAGGGTGGTGAGGACCACAGCTCTGTACACGCTGATCTTGGTGCCTGTTTTCAGCTGTTGATTGTGCCACACCCGCTTGAAAAGTCGCCCGAAAGCGCTGTTCGCTTTTGCCAGCCTGCTGTCAAGCTCCTTGTCCAGCTTGGCGTCCGACGTGATAATGCAGCCAAGGTAAGTAAACTGGTGCACTGACTTTAGTTCAGACGCGCCAATGGTGATGTGAGGAGGGCGATACACTGTCTTGGGTGCCGGCTGATGGAGGACCTCTGTCTTTTTCAGACTGACCTCGAGTCCAAAGAGCTGGGCAGCATCTGCGAAGCAAGACGTGATGCGCTGCAGGGCTCTCTCTGTGTGTGCAACGAGGGCAGCATCATCAGCAAAAAGCAGCTCACGAATCATTTGGTCTAGGGTTTTCGTGTGGGCCTGCAGTCGTCTGAGGTTGAACAGGCTGCCATCGAGACGGTACCTGATGTACACTGCATCGTCATCATCAAGGTCCACTGTGGCCTGCTTCAACATCATGCTAAAAAAGATGGTGATAATGGAATTAAATTACACACGAACAGGCACAATCACATCAATGGGTGACAGTCTTCACTCCTAGAAGCTGATTCAGCTTTTCAAAATCCCGAAAAGCTGAATTTCAGCTGTTTGGTTCAGACAGAACAGGCCTTCAGCCAGCCTGTTCCAAATGCAAAAGTCATACATTCTCATGAGCCCCTGCATCCGCAGGAACTCATGGGAATGTATATCGCTTGCTGGCCATGGATTTATAAGGCATATTTATGTCCCGTTTACATTCATTTCATATTCTCGCACTGTCACCCATGCACATCACATCGTTGCATGATGACCTGTAAATTATCTCCCAGGCTTTTGTGAAAAATAAAATCGTTTTGAGGTGGGCGTTTCCGCGTTGCGCGTTGCTTAGCACGGGAGTGCTGTCCCTTACACAAAATATCTAGTAGCTTCCCTTCGTAAAAATGGCGACTGCCATAAAGACTTGTTGTTTGCAAACGCTTTCGAGGAAACCTTGTTTTGGATAAATGCGAGGACATAAGAAATGAGAAGACCACGATATAGCATGTTCGACGTACCGTCACCATTCCCTGGGCCATTTTTGGACGCTGTGGACGTCGCTCAGTGCTTCCCAGTTCCGGCCCATAAGTGAAAGTTGGATAGCAATCTTTCGTCGTTGTTGCACGAGAATTGTGGGTGTTACCGTGTACGGACAGATGCAACTGGAAGTGACCTTTGGCAGCTGAGTGGCGTATACCTGTTTGCGTGAACTGTGACAGCCGTCAAGGACGTCTGACACTCTACAGCAGCTATAGTAACGTGAATGTTCGGGGATCCCATCTGACGAGGCCCTGTCAGGGTTGCACGTTCTAAGTCAGGTAGGGACTTCGAAAATTTTTTTCGCTGTCCTCAACTAACTAATTGCTGAACCAGGACCTTTAAACAAGCCGCTCGGTCGGGCTGGTCGGGCGGGCCAGAATAGCGCGAGCGCACATTCCATCGAATCAAAATGATTAGGCTTTTCGGAGTCTGAGTTAGAACTGGATTCTGGAAAAAATACTGTACTTATTGACAAAGGTCTTTAAGGGAAGAAAAAGAAAAAAACTACGTAACTCCGCGCTAAATCTATTTAGAGAGACAAATCTGCGGCGGAGATAAAGCATCACGTGTTTAAAAATTCAGATTGTTATTGGTCTAACAACGAAAACGATTCGTCCCAAGCAACGGAGGCGGTCAACTTACTGTGTACTCTATGATATCTACAATGAACTTAGATGTTCCGAGACCGTGACAATTCAAAACATCTTATGCGTCATCACCGTCTCATTAGCTAAGTGTATGCGTCACCGATACTGAACAGATGGATTCGGGGCCTCGGTTGTTTAGAGGCCCCAAAAGTAACTGAGGCCCCGGCCCGGGTTATGCGCGGGCTCACTTTCGGCCCGAAGACCTTTGCTAACTGGGACGCGTCGATTTCACTAAACAGGACGGATGCTTTATGCAGGCACGTTTCTGGATTCTTTACTTCAGATACAAAAGCGCTGGGAATAGCAGTGGACCCTGTGTCGCGTCTGGTGTTCTACACTGACGAGGACAATGGCGTGATTGGCATGATGACGATGACAGGATCCTCGCACAGAACCGTCATTCAGAGCATAGGCTCGGACAGGCCTCGAGCGATTGTACTGGACACCAGGAATGGGTAAGTTAAAAAAAAAAATGTTCAGTTGCATGAGTGAGCTTAGTCCTGCGCCAGTCATTAAGCGAGGTGCTCCGCTATAGCGGAGAAATTTGCTTAGTGGCTGGTGCAGGTCTTGCTCGCGCATGCAACTGGCCATAGGTTCCGTCTACTGACTGAGGGGTTGATCTATGAGGGGAGAAGGAAGAGGAAGGGGAGTTTGAAGGGTGGCACAACAAGATAAAACAAGGGTGGGGAGAGGAAGAAGAAAAACAAAAAGACAAATTGACGTGTTTAATCGTACCCCTCCCCCCCCCCTCGTCTGACTCTCGCTTCAAGTTCCTTCCGCCTTGACGTTTGACACTAGTGAGGTGGGTTGGGTTTTTTTTTGGCAACGAACGACTCACAACAACGAACGAGAGTGAATACACGGGGGATAACAGCTTCTACCGGGCTAATGAGGCTCTATGGCTCTTGGAGATGTTTGAAGTGTCGTCTATGTTTATGAAACAAGTTGGGTATCCGCCGTGATTTCGCTGTCGTTCGTTGTTGGGAGCCGTTTGGCGTAAACGTAACCTCACTGTTTTTGAGAGACCACCTGCTAGTAAGCATAGGTCCTCGGGCCCACGATAGCAGCAATGGGCCCGCGCACGGCCACTGGGCCGTCGTGGGCCCAAAAGCATTACTACTTTTGATAATGAAGAGTTCAAACAGCACTATCATGCCCCCCTCTCCTCCCCCCCCCTCCCCCGCCCACCCCTTCCCCCCTCCCCCACCCCGCATACGTGCACAAGGTGTAAAATTAACCATTTGTGCAATAGTGCATAGGTACGGTAAACAGTACGGATGGATACACACGCAAAGGGTTATACAACCAGATAAAACACACGTAAAGCAGAACGTGCAGATACAAGCAGATGTACCACGGGCCTTTTCTATTGCTTATTCACAGGGTGATGTTCTGGAGCGAATGGACTGGAACACCGCCCAGGATCAAGAGAGCCAATTATGACGGGACTGACCGCAGGGATATAGTGTATTTGTGGCTGAGATCTCCTAATGCACTGGCCCTGGACGTCAGCAGTAAGGCTGCCTCCCTTTCGTCCTCGTATAAAAATAATTGTTTTCGCAAAACACTATTTTCTTCTGACCAACTTATTCGAGACGGTCCTCATACGGGTATGCGGCATAAGCCGCGTATCCGTATACTGCCCGTCTCGAATGGCTATGCCGCGTATCCGTATGCGGCCCGTCTCGAATGAGTTAACACTTAGAAAATTTAATATGTATAGGCCTATTTGCTTCTGTATCTTTCTTTTATTTCTTGTCATTGGGTACATTTTCATAATCAGGGTTTTTATTTCAATGTGTGCCTTTGGCATAGGGCTTTTCTTTCGTTGACACCTAGACAAATATTTTGACACCTAGACAAATATTTTGACACCTAGACAAATATTTTGACACCTAGACAAAGACGTCGGTCTAATTTTGTGTTTAAAGCTAACTCATGATACTGAATTCTTTAACCCTTTGGCTGTCGGAAGCGCTTTTTTGTCGCGGTGCTACCGACAACTAAGGGGTTAATGCCGTGAGTGAGTGAGTGAGCGAGCGAGTGAATGAGCGAGCGAGTGAGTGAGTGAGTGAGTGAGTGTGTGGGTGAGAGAATGAGTGAGTTATAGTTAGTTTAACGCCGACAAGTCCATTGTGCCGGAACCTTTGTCAGTTACTGAAGAGGAGGTAGTGAACATCTTTTCTAAGCTGAATGCACACAAAGTACCTGGACCAGATGGGTAAGGTGGAAAAATTATTGAAAACCTGTGCAGGTCAATTGGGGAAGATCTTCACTACAATCTTTCAGTTCCTGTTTGATCTTCATACTGTCCCTACGGCTTAGAAACCATCAATCATTGTTCCGATTCCTTAAAAAAAAAACGCTCATGAATTCAAAGATTTCCGTCCAGTTGCATTGACTTCTATTCTGTTAAAATGTATGGGAAAAAGTGGTGAGGAGGCATCTGTTAAATGATGTTGCCGAACTCCTGGATCCATTCCAATTTGCTTTCAAAAATCATAAGGGTGTGGAGGATGCATGCCTTAATCTGTACAATCTTGTATTTTAACATCTTGAGAAATCAAAGCACATGTCATGTGAGAATTCTTTTTATTGACTTTTCTAATGCTTTTAATACTGTTGAACCACTGATGCTTTTGAAGCGTATGATGGACTTTAATGTGAACACAAACATTATTCCGTGGGTGCGAGACTTTTTGAAGGACAGGCCACAACGTGTAAATGTACACGGCAGTCTGTCTGACCAAATGATGCTAAATTCAGGCTGCCCTCAAGGTTGTGTCCTCTCTCCGACATTGTTTTCTATATACACAGACCATATGCGTTATCACACTGCCACTTCTCGTCTCTTAAGGTTCTCAGACGACATGGCCCTTGTGCGCCTACTCCAAAAAGAAGAGTCTGGCTGAGTACTTTGCACAGATAGCAGTATTAGAGTCATGGTGCAAAGACAGTTTTCTGGAAATGAATGTACAGAAAACCAAGGAACTCGTCATTGATGACAGGAAAGTTGATGACATTTTTGTACCTGTCTCAATTAATAATCAACCTGTAGAGGTGGTCACTGAATTTAAATACCTTGGTACAGTCGTGGATAGTGGGCTGTCCTTTACTGGAAACACCGATCTGATTGTGAAAAAAGCAAACCAGTGTCTGTACCTTCTTAGGAAACTGAGAAGTTTTGATGTCAGTTCCAGGGTTTTAGAATCCGTTTATAAAAGCCTGATCGAAAGCATACTGACTTTTAACATCACTGCTTGGTATGGCAACCTCAGTATGAAAAACAGGGGCAGACTGTCACGTATCGTCAAAACAGCTGAGAAGATCATTGGCCTAGGACAGAACCCAGTAGATGATCTGTACCATAGAGCTGTCCGAAGGATAGCTGCTAGCATATTGTCAATGATCCTCGTCACCCACAATCTGATCAGTTTGAAATGCTACCATCAGGCAGACGTTTCAACATGCCACTTGCCAAAAAGAATGTTTTTAAGAAGCCTTTTATTCCAACTGCTGTCTCAATTTTGAACTCTTGTTTATAACGCCGCAATAAGTATGATCTACTTAACATTACCTCCCATCTTGTCACAGATTGCTTGTCATAGATTGCTGCAATGATAATTTTTCATGATATGTTCTTGTAGCGTTTGTTAATGTCTTATATTGTTGTTTCATGACGAGCCGAAAGGCAAATTTCTGTCGTGCTTTGACTCGAACAGACAATAAAGTTGTACTGTATTGTATTGTATTGTATTGTATAATTATTCAGACCATTCCACGGCGGTAAAATATACTAATGGTCAAAACTTAAGGGACACCCCACTTTTTGTGTCATTATTTATCATCGCAAGTACGCTAATAAAATACAATGTTCTTTCGATCCAAATGGGTTAAAAGTTGACCTTAGACAGTCCACTCTACAGGGAACAATAGACAACAATTCATCAATTTCCACGAACGTGTCAAATGCACATGAAACATTGTCAGTTTTAGTGAAAAGCTGTGCGATATTGGCAAGCGTACTAAAGGCAGACAGGTGGAAAAACTCGGTAAAGTCGTGATGCACGTGCTAAAGGGGTCAGTCGTGAACACTGAGCACTTCTGTTTCGCTACAAATACCGGTACAGTAGGGCATAATTGACACTTTCCTATCCATGCCACCTCGACGAAGCCTAACGCCAGTAGATCAATCCCGGGCGCTAGCATGGCTGCAGGATGGAATTTCCGGACGAAAAGTTGAGAGACGTCTTGGGGTGTCCCATTCAGTGATCCAGAGACTGCTGGGACGATTCCAAGAAACCGGAAGGGCAGATCGACGAACGGCTGCTCAAGACGCCCGCGCTGCACCAGCAGAAGCGAGGGCATATACCTCTGTGTGGCGGCTCTGCGCGACCGAACTGTCACGTCAACCACTCTGCGACGTCAACTGATGCAAGCTGCAAACGTTAACGTCAGCAGAATCACAGTCTGCCGACGTCTGCGCGAAATTGGCCTGGTTTCACGCAGAGCAGCAGTGAGAATACTCCTCACTCCAGCTCATCGCAGAGCCCGGGTTGCCTGGTGTCGTCAACATGT
This sequence comes from Semisulcospira habei, assembly GCA_036245525.1. Taxonomy (NCBI): domain Eukaryota; kingdom Metazoa; phylum Mollusca; class Gastropoda; family Semisulcospiridae; genus Semisulcospira; species Semisulcospira habei. Next base: position 303,746,571 of record BTPG01000001.1, on the reverse strand, counting down.
GAGGTGGAACAGACTCCAGTGGACTCAGGCTCTGTTTACTGATGAGTCACGGATCACTGTGTCCTTCAACGACGGCAGGGTGATGGTGTGGAGACGCCAGGGCGAGCGATTACGGATTGATGCGTCCAAGAGGTGGATCGCTACGGAGGAGGCTCAGTCATGGTCTGGGCAGGCTTCAGCAGGGAAGATAAGGTAGGACCCCCCTCCATGTCATCCGAGGTACCTTGACTGGACTGCGCTATAGGAACGAGATTGTGCAGCCCCTCATCCAGCCAGCTCTCCAAGCCATAGGCGACAATGCTGTTCTGCAGGACGACAACGCTCGACCTCATCGCGCCCGTGTGGTGAATGAATACCTTGAGCAACGGGCATCATCAGGATGGAGTCGCCAGCTCGTTCACCTGATCTGGCTCCCATCGAGCACCTCTGGGACGTGCTGGGGCAACGTGTAGTCAGCAACCACCCCCCACCTCAAGGCGTCCCCCAGCTGACTCAGTTCCTGCATCAAGAGTGGGAAGTGATCCCACATGTTCTCCGAAGCCTGGTGAACTCCATGCGTCAACGCTGCATTGAATGCTTGGCTACAAACGGTGGGTACACTCGCTACTGACTAGACCAGTGTTACGTGGTAGAGTCGTAGTCGTAGTATGATAAACACACCAGGCGCACGCACGTAAGGTACTTTTAAATAAACTTCATTCGGCTGCAAACCGTCACACGTGGCTTAAGGATGTAGGCTAAACTGGAGTAACAGTTCCAATAAAAAAAATTAATTCAGCGATGCGATCTCCACACAATGCATTCCCAAATGTACCAACACTAATACAATGTTTCTTCCGCAAATGTCAACACTGGCGACACAAAGCTTCTCATACAACGTACACCAGCATTACGCTGCGTCTTTCACAATGTACACCCTATATACGGGCCACGTATCTACGATACACTGTGTGTCCCTACAACTGACAATGCTTGACAAAGTACACACGTGCTTCCTAACACCAACTTTTATAGTAAAACCACTTTCCAGAATAATCTAAGGAATTCACCCAACTCAACCAATCAGAACAGAACACGTAACTGAAACTCATAAATATTAATATAAAAAAAATGAACTTTCTAGAATACTACAATAGTCTACAATAATTCGACTGCTCATTTCAGTCCCAAATCCTAGTGTGTAATAACGTCACACAAAAGTATGACACACCGTTCACGACCTTTCATAACACGCAAAGAACGGCTGCTAAATTCACGCGCACAGAGAACAAACTATGGCTAAAAATAGAACAGCGCTACTACCGCTATTCTCCGTGCGACTTTGATAGAAGCTTCCGGACTAAACTTAGCGTATCATAACAAAACCAAATCCGCAATCTGCGCGAACAATAAAGAATCTTACTGAAAAGGTACGTGATTCGTAACCATGATAGCTCAAATAAATATCGGATCGTTTTCTACGTTTAACACATGCATGATCTCACAGAACAATACAATCACAATCGTAACAACCAGTCTTGTGTGACTTTTCAAATGAGGGGTGGATGAACATTCTAACGTACTGCTGTTGTTACAATTGCTTGATTTACTCAAAACATAAATTAGCAAAGTACTTACTCCAAGACGGCCTCTGCTCCCCGATATCTTCAAGTCCGCCATCGTCCGTCCTCTCCTAAAAAAACACAACCTCGACCCAAACGAACTCAAGAACTACCGCCCAATCTCCAATCTCTCTTTCCTGTCCAAGCTTCTTGAGAAGGTTGTCCTCAACCAACTCAACCTCCACCTTGCCGACAACAACCTCCTCAGTCCCTTCCAGTCTGCCTATCGCAAACATCATAGCACCGAAACAGCCCTTCTACATATCCTTAACGACCTGCTTCTCTCCACTGACTCGGGCAACATCTCCCATCTTACGCTACTCGATCTCTCTGCCGCCTTCGACACCATAGACCACTCTATCTTCCTCCACCGCCTTCACCTCCTCTCTCCTACCTCTCCGACAGACAGCAGTCCGTCACCATCGACGGCGTCTCCTCCAACCCAGTCAGACTCTCCTGCAGCGTTCCACAGGGGTCCGTTCTGGGCCCGGTCCTTTTCACACTCTACACCTCCCCCCTGTCCAACATCATCCAGTCTCATCACATACACCACCACCTCTACGCTGACGACTCACAACTACTAGACAAAAGACAAACTCGACAACACTCAGACACTACTGACTCGCACGGCTGACTGCTATGAAGACGTGAAAACTGGATGATAGCAAACAAGCTCAAACTGAACGACGACAAAACGGAAGCCATGCTGGTAGGCACTCGCCAGAAACTTTCCCAGCTCCCTCCCTCTCTCCACCTTCAACTCGACAGCACCCCCATCTCCCTCTCTGACTCGGTCAAGAACCTTGGCGTTATCCTCGATTCCTCTCTTTCCATGACCAGCTTCGTCTCCGCCACGGCCCAGGCATGTTATTTCCACCTCCGCCGCATCAGTCAGATCAGAAAATACCTCACCACCGAAGCTGCCACCAAACTCGCTGTCTCTCTCATCTTATCTCGCATCGACTACTGCAACTCTCTCCTTTCCGGCCTTCCTCACTCCACCACTCTTACTCTCCAGCGCGTCCAGAACAATGCTGCTCGCCTCGTCCTCAGAAAGAAAAAATCCGACCACATCACTCCCCTGCTCAAGCTCCTTCACTGGCTCCCCATCCCCCAACGCATCCAATACAAGATTCTGTCTCTCTGCTACAAATCCCTGAACAACTACGCTCCTGCCTATCTCTCCAACTTACTTCACCCCTACACTCCTTCCTGCTCCCTCCGCTCCGCCTCCGACCCTCTCCGCCTCCTCATCCCCCGCACCAAACTCAGTACTTTCGGCCCCCGCTCCTTCTCAGTATACGGTCCATCCACCTGGAACACTCTCCCACTCTCTCTCTCCGTCAGAAACACTCGCTCTCCTCCTTCCAGTCCACCCTCAAAACTCACCTTTTTCAACAGTTCTAGCACTATATCACCACACTCCCCACCCCAAGCTGACCGTCGTAATGTATTTTCACTATTTGTGTTACGTGAGTCATTGTCTAAAGCGTGCGCATGCGCGTGCGAGTTGTGAGTGCGCGCTTAGAGTTATAATTATTATACGATAAGCGCATTATAAATACCGTAATTATTATTTTACATTATTTGTGTGGTGTTGTCGGTGCGTCTGCGATAACAAGTGGCCCTTAAAGTTATTCTCCCCAGGAGCAAGCATCTCAACACTGTCAGAAAACTGTCTGCAACAGATACTGCTGACAGTATTATGTATGGGTCCTTTGTGTACTAACTTAGAGCTTTATGATGTAAATACAATGCCAAATGTCGAAATTCATCGTTTGGTGGGTGTGTTGCTTTTGTACCCGAGAGCGCAAATTATCGTCTGCACCGGCCTCGTTTTGAATTTGTGCATATTTACTAGCCTACATCACAAGGCAGAACCCGGTCAATACTGCAGACGAGGTCATTGTGTGGGTACACACATGTCGGTGTACACTCATGTACTGATGTTCTCCGGCATCCCTTTGACATAATTTTTCCACGAGAATGTAAAATAACTTTTCCATACTCGCTATGCTGTCAAAATCAATGCGGGTTCCGCTTGACCTGCTACCCTGACCCTGAGTAACGATCGTGCTGGGGGCGTGGCATGTTCAACTCGGTGACAACAACGTGTCACGACCAGCGATGTCAGTGCTGCAATTTTGACACACACCGTAGTTTTCTGATCCTTGCAGCATAAAATCTGATGAACTAGCTCGTAACTTTATGACAAAACAGGTTTAAAATCTTGCAAAATCAGTAAGAGATCAATTCTACTGAAGGTCATGAATTCTGAAAATCAGTCAATAGCGCTCGCGGAACTATGGGAAGATCGACAAAGACTGTAGCCGGATTACTTACTGATTCACATAGCAAGAAAGCGACAAATTCCGGATGGACGGTCAAACCAAGCTCTATATTCCCTTGTCCGATGTCAATTCTACTTAGGGGTATCTTGTCTCTCTTTCTCTTTCTTCTCTTCAATTCCGAGTTTGTCATTGTCGGCTGGCGCGAGTCAACTGATACTTTCTTTTTTTTTTCTTCGCTGGTTCATCCGCCATCTTGTCTCTGATTGGTTATAATTATGCAGATGACCTAAGGTTGTATAGAATAGTTATGACGTCAGCTACCTGATCGTCTATCGAAGCAATCTTTTGACTAGGTATAGTCACAAGATTCCGGTGGACTCTTTCGCTTTGAACGGACGAAAGAAAGCATTTGGTGGGACAATAGGGTGGTCACTGTCTAAGTGGGTATGTATACTGAAGCCCAGTAAAAGTTTTTTGCGAAGTGAAGCATTGAAAAAGGTCGGTCGTGTCTCTTTAAGTTTTGACCATTAGTATAGATTTGCTGTCTGGGTTTGAAAGAAATGTCTTCCGCGCGCTTCGGACATTTTTATTTTTATGTTGTTCGTTTCATCAGAATCTATCCTATGCATCATCACCGGCAGCTGTGTGTGATTTACTTACAATCAGATTTGTGTTATTTTCAGACGACCGGATATACTGGGTGGACGGTACCACTGATGCAGTGGAATATTCTGACCTGAACGGGAACATGAGAACAACGCTTTACACAATGCCTCCTGGATCTACACTGTTTGGTTTGGCCCACTACCAACAACACTTGTTCGTTGTTAACTGGACTGCTGATTCTGGGTAGGTGATAAAGAAAAATCAGAATTGTGGCTGCATGAATTATTAGAAGTGCTATTTACAATAATCTTGGGTCTAAGTATTTATGATTTTATGCATTCATGCATCCATCCTTCCGTCGATTCGATTTTGTTGTTCCTATTTATAAAATAGAAACAATCTTGAAACGGGAGGCGGTGGAGCTTGTTAAGTGGTACGTGTGCCCTATGAAAATGACGTCAGATGAGACGTGGCCTTATGCTTCTTCAAGTAGTCAGAAATGACCTCATGTCGCGGTGCGCCAGCCTAAAGAAGGCATAGTGACGTTGTCTCGCTGCTTTGTGTGTGTGTGTGTGTGTGTGTGTGTGTGTGTGTGTGTGTGTGTGTGTGTGTGTGTGTGTGTGTTTGTGTGTGTGTGTGTGTGTGTGTGTGTGTGTGTGTGTGTGTGTGTGTGTGTGTGTGTGTGTGTGTGTGTGTGTGTACCGCCGTTTATTGACGGATAGGCTTAAGAGTGTTGGATCTTTTCCGTACGAGATGTCTCTCTAAAGGCCCCGCTACACATGCCCGGTTTTGAGGCCGATTCCCGATCAGTTTTCGAATCGGTAGATGATCGGACCGGACTAAAAAACGTGTGCACTGCCACACATTTCCCGACTTGTTTAGCCGACCGGTTTGAACCGAAGATCAAAGTCGTACCTGTTCTGCAAAATGACTGCTAGTTTTGACAATGATGATGATGTGCTTGCATTATCAGCAGTTTTACATCATCGTATTCGGGAAGAGGCGTGCGAAACATCAGCACTGAACGGCGGTGGTACTGATCACAACAGGCGTGTTCCGCCATTTGCAAACCGTGCTGAAACGACATGATTTGCGAGACGCGCTCTGATTGGTTGAAGCTTACGATCGGGACCGATTCGGATCGGAAAAATAGAGCAGGTTCTAGACACCCGATTCCCAGCCGATTGGGACCGGATCGGATAATTGACGTCATCCGATCGCAATCGGATCGGAATCGGCTTCAAAATCGGGGCACAACCGGCTCGTGTGGCGGGGCCTTAACACTTTTGAGGGTTTTATGATTGGGATACTCATTGACCAGAAAAGTCATATTAATAAAACCGTTTGATCCGCATTTGAGTTCATAAAGTTTTGTTATTTTTACTAACTGTTGTATTCGATATACCAGCATTGTACCTCTTCAGCTTTTTGAATGATAATTTGTTCATGAAAATCGGACAGTGATGTAAAGAAATCAATTTTATTTTTATATAACCCGTCCAAGATGTCCTCAAGCATGAGTCCGAGGGTATTGAAATTGATGTACTCGTTTACAAGAAAATGATCGATTTATCAAAAACGGTTATCCGCATATCAGTTTATACTTTTTTGTTTTACTTGCCTGATATTTTGTGATTATGCAGACCGAAGAAAAGCCTTAAATTAATTAGCTAACCAGATGTTGTACCTCTTCAACTGTTGGAATGAAAAAAAATGTGAGTTTGAAATTTTTGGAAATACAATTTTCACGATTTTGAGGTGGAAACAGTTAAAAATATTTCAGTCTTTTTTGCGAAAAAAAAGAAGAAAAAAATAGAATCATCTTACCCGGATGATTTTTCAGAAACAGTATAATGTACATAAACCTGATGTTTATCCAAGCTCACAGGAATGACTGGGTCAAAGTTTGACCAAAGAATTCTAGGTATAAAAATCAGCAAAATATTTTACAATGTTTGATGCTTTCTGTGATGAGTGACATAAAAACGTTTATTCTGTCATTGTGAACACGGCGTTGTGGAATAGCGATGCCATAGTGTGAAGGCTATAGTGACGTCGTCTCGCTGCGCCAGCTTATCATTCTTCTTCACAATGGTTTGACTACGCCAGCTCACAGAACGGACAGATGTCTGTGTTTGTGTGTGGGCCTACCGGTGCGGTTTCGATCAAGGGTAGGTTGGAGAGAGATGGAACAAAAGGATACGCTTAAACCATTGTGTCCCAGGTACAAAATACCCTCGTTTTGGATTTGTCCTCTGAGAACTGCAGTACAATGCAGGCGACAGATCGACGGTGATAGTTCAAGGGTGTTGCCAGAATAGTTCGGCGCCTGCAGGCGTCTAGCTATTCTGGCACCACCCTTGAACTATCATGGTCGATCCCTATTTTGCTGAGGTGTCTCGGGACTAAATGAGTAAAGTAGGAACAACTTTGGGCTGGGAATCCCACCTTCTTGTATTTGTCATTTAGCTCATCAGTGAACAAGAGCCACGTATTGAGACTCAGTACAGACGGGAGGCCCGGCGAATTGCTTATGACTGGAAGCTTCCGAATGAACGACATACACGTCTACGTAGAGGATGGTGGGCAGAGAGGTAATCCTACTGTATCATTGGGGGGAAATAAGAAACAAAATAAAATGATTAAGAAAGATTTAAACTGAAATAATTTACATGTAAAATGTCTTGGCATAGTTTCTTACTCGCGTTTCTTTCTTTTGTATCGGCTGTACTCACTCCGTTTCCAGATTTTGAAGACCTTGATAGGCTCAGAGGTAGTGTGCCATTGTTGCTGTGTTCTAGTGCATTCGAATTTCTACTAATACGGCGATAGACTAAAGTGCTCATTCCATGTTCCATGTGTAAAGGACTCAGATCTTTATGAGCCTGCGCAAGTTGGAATAGCATCATGTGAATTACCGAATTTGAGCGAATCATTAGTACAGTCTTGTATTATCCCATTGGCTGTCGGTACCACTCTTGTCGACGTGATTCCCACCGACAGCCAAAAGGGTCACTGTTTGTATGACACTCAGGTCCCAACGGCTGCAGTGACAGTAATGGCCGCTGCAGCTTCTTTTGCATCCCGTTGCCTGGCAACGCGTCGAAGTGCATGTGTCCTGACGCTTCCACGAGCTGCAATGATGGTACTGCTTGGTGTTTGTTCTTTTAATTATTAGTTTTTGTTCTACTTCACAGTTTTAGTTGTTTTGAGTGGGACAGAAACACTGTACAGTTTCGACTGTGCCGATTGCAAACTTCATCAGTTTATGAACGCTTGGTAATGTACGGGGATCTTAATATTTCTAAAAAGAAAGAAATGTATGTGTGTCTTGTGTGTGGTTTTCTTTTCAGCCACAGCTGCGACCCCCGCAGCTGTCGCTCAAAAAAAAAAAAAAAAAAAAAGACACACACATTTCTTTCTTTTTAGAATATAAAGAATGATTCAATTGTAGTCGCTTGTTCTGTTTACTGATGAGCACAAGAATTGTGACATTTTTGGAATGACCGGAAACAAATTCCAGAAATGTCACATTTCTTTTATAAATAATTGAAAGCTTTGTTTCTTTCAGTCAGTCATTCATTCACTTGGTATTCACTCACTACAAAAAGCATTTAATGAATTCGTTTGTTAATTCGATGTTTCGGACATTCGTTTGTGACTAGATCGCTCGCTCGCCCGTTCACTCACAATGCCCCCAAAGTGTGTAATATATTTACTTGATTGTACTACAATGTCATCTGTTTTATTTGTTCTACTAAACAACGACCATAGTCTCTACAACCACCACAACTGCGCCTTTCGCCACCACCACGTCATCAACACCAAGACTCTCCACCACTCTCACCATTAGCGCCACACCATCAAAACCGCCACCTACAGCCACCACAACATCACGACCCACAACCACCACCACCACAACAGCAACCACCACCACCTCATCAACACCAACTGACAGTGTTGCAGATGCTTTACGCGGCATCCGATCGCGAAAGAGAGGCCGCAGGGGCGGAATTAGCAAAAGGCGGGACTCACCACAACAAACACAACCACACACTTCTTCCCCTTTTCCTATGCCCTTCAGCCTCCCCCCGCCTCCTCGATTTCTCCACCTCCCTTCCTTCTTCTCCCATTTCTTTTCCTCTCTTCCTCATCTACCGCTTCTCGCTCTCCTCGGCCGCCCCCTCCTACCCCGCCCTCCTCCCCCTTCCTCCCCTCACCCCCTCCTCCTTCGCCTGCTTTTTCCTCCTCGTCCCCTCTCCCCCCTTTCTCATCCCCTTCGCCCTCCCCCTCCCTCTACCTCAGCTTTTCCTACTCATCTTCCTCCTCCTCCCCCTCCCCTCCTCACCCTCCTCTCGTATCTTCTTTCTTGCCGGTTCTTCTTCCCCGTATTTTCCTCCTCCCCACTCTCCCCCTCCCCCCTCCTTCCCCCCTCCATCCTCTTTCCCCCCTCCCCACCCTCCTCTTCCTTTATCCTCTTCTTCGTCCGTTTATTATCCCTCTTCCTCTTCTGTCTCATCCAACCTAAAACTGTGTCTGTTCAATGCACAGTCTGTCTGCAAAGATGGCAAAGCCGACGTGATTTCAGATTTCATTCTAGACAATGACCTAGATGTTGTCGTGATCACCGAAACCTGGCTCCGCTCAGCTGGCGATGAACCCATCATCGCCAGCGTCACTCCGAGTGACTACCGCCTGTCCTCCTTCCCGCGTGCTTCCAGAGGGGGGTGGCATTGCCATCATCTACAGGGACTGTCTTTCTGCTCACTTCTCCTTTTCTCAGTCTCTACCGTTTGCTCATCCCTCTTTTGAATCTGTCGAGGCCGTAGCAACACTCCCTGGCCAGTCCCTCATCTTCTCATGTATATATCGCTCCCCTCCAAGCTCTCAAAACAAACTCACAAACTAGATGTTCCTCACAGAGTTCGACCTCCTCCTCGACCACTACAGCACACGACCCGGAAAACACATCCTTCTTGGCGACTTCAAATTCCACTTCGACAAACCCGACCACCCTGACACAAAACGCCTTTGCACGTCACATTTAGACCACAATCTTACACAACACATCACTAAACCCACCCACCGACTTGGCCACACCCTCGACTGGATCATCACCCGCACCTCCGATCAACTCTTCCTCGACTCTGACACCTCTTCTGTGCTTCCCTCTGACCACCTCGCTATTCTCGTCGCCCTCAACCTACCTCGCCCGAAAAAACCCAAGCTCTTTGTCTCTCGTCGCAAACTAAAATCTGTCAACCGAGAGAGCTTCTTCGACGAAGCTGTTGACCTTCTCTTGGACCCCGCCGCCTCTCCTGATCTTGCATCCCATTTCGATTCCTCCTTTCGAAAACTTCTAGACATCCACGCCCCTGTCACCACCTGCTCCATACCCAACCGACTCCCCTCCCCCTGGCTCACTGACGACATATCTGATGCCAAGCGCGAGCGCCGACAAGCGGAACGCCGCTGGCGCTCATCCGACCTCACCGTTCATAGACAGATCTTCCAAACCACCAGATCCAAAGTCTGCAGAATGATCTCCGACTCCAAACGTAAACATCTTCAAAACAAAATCCTGGAATAAACTTCATCCAAAACCCTCTACGCTACCATGAACATACTCCTAGGCACTTCTAAAGACTCTTCTCTCCCCAACACACACAGCAAAGAAGAACTCCCGTCCGCTTTTTCCACCTATTTCTCCGACAAAATCCAAACTCTGCGCAACACACTCGACACTCTGCCTTCTCCGCCTTGCCTTCCTGACCCCCCCCCCCCCCTTTTCCGGCACTCCCCTCTCGTCCTTCCGCCCCGTCTCTCAGGATGAAGTCCTCAAGACCATAAAGTCCATGCCTTTCAAAACCTGCGAACTAGACCCCCTCCCAGCTTCTCTCTGCCGGGACGGCCTTCCAAAACGTTTGCCCTTCATCACCGACATCATCAACACATCTCTGGAAAATGGCTCCGTCCCCTATATCTTCATTGTCCGTCCTCTCCTCAAAAAACACAACCTCGACCCAAACGATCTCAAGAACTACCGCCCAGTCTCCAATCTGTCTTTCCTGTCCAAGCTTCTTGAGAAGGTTGTCCTCAAACAGCTCAACCTCAACCTCGCCGACAACAACCTCCTCAGTCCCTTCCAGTCTGCCTATCGCAAACATCACAGCACTGAAACAGCCCTTCTACATATCCTAAACGACCTGCTTATTTCCACCGACTCGGGCAACATCTCCCTTCTTACGCTACTCGATCTCTCTGACGCCTTCGACACCATAGACCACTCTATCCTCCTCCATCGCCTTCACCACTCCTTTGGCATCACTGATTCTGCTCACTCCTGGTTTCTCTCCTACCTCTCCGACAGACAGCAATCAGTCACCATCGACGGCGTCTCCTCCAACCCAGTCAGGCTCTCCTGCGGCGTTCCACAGGGGTCCGTCCTGGGTCCGGTCCTTTTCACACTCTACACCTCTCCCCTGTCCAACATCATCCAGTCTCACCACATACACCACCACCTCTACGACTCACAACTACTAGACAAAGACAAACTCGACAACACTCAGTCACTACTGACTCGCACGGCTGACTGCTACGAAGACGTGAAAAACTGGATGACAGCAAACAAGCTCAAACTGAACGACGACAAAACGGAAGCCATGAAACTTTCCCAGCTCCACCCTTCTCTCCACCTTCAACTCGACAGCTCCCCCATCTCCCTCTCTGACTCGGTCAAGAATCTCGGCGTTATCCTCGATTTCTCCCTTTCCATGACCAGCTTCGTCTCCGCCACGGCCCAGGCATGTTATTTCCACCTCCGCCGCATCAGTCAGATCAGAAAATACCTCACTACCGATTACATCCTGAAGCTATTTTTTTTTAATTGCTTATTGTCCTAAGAAGGCCACATTACAGATTAGGAGAGAGATCAACCATTTCCAGATCAAGGGTGATTGCAGAATAGCTTAGCGCCACAGGCGCGAAGCTATTTTGGCACCACCTTTCAACTATCATAGTCCAATTTACTTCAAGCAATGGGTGTATCAGTCATGAAAACTCGAGTTACCACAAAATTCCGCGACAACGTCGACGTACCGAAATTACCGACCATATACTTTGTTAATTTGATGAGAGCAATGTGGTCTTTTGTATGCCTTTGTGTTTGTTTGTTTGTTTGCTTTTATTTATTGTTGTTGTTGTTTTGTTGCGGTTGTTGTTGCAATGTTTGTTTGTTTGTTTGATTTTTGTTTTTGTTGTTGTTGTTGGTTTTTGTTTGTTCGTTCGTTTTTCGGTTGGTGGTGGTGCGGGGGTTTGGGGGAGGAGGGGGAGCGGGAGGGGGGGGGGGAGATGCGGTTTAAGGGGTATTCAGTGGGAGGTCTTCAGGCACTAAACATGTGAGCGTGATTTAACGACTTCTCTGCCGCTGGATGCATGTTTTGTTTCTAAAGTTTTTAGTATATTCAACGATAAAAAAAACAAACCCCGCCACACCCGTCCAAGCAACATCGATATAAATTGGTCTCGGCAAGAGGCAAAGATCCTCACGAGCCCCGCCACAGCGGGGGCTCTTGAGGGTCTTTGTCTCTTGCAGTTGGGTCTCGTTCTCTTTTCTTCGACAGTGAATGGGTTAATTCATTCGAGACGCTTGTGCCGCGTATCCGGGGACGGCACGTCTCGAATGAGTCAATTAAACTGCAACAATTTTTTTTTAAGTATTAGTATAAAGTGCAGCATGGCATGCAGCTATATTGGCACACGTTCTCCCTACGCATGCAACTAACAATGATTCAGTGCTGTTTCAGACGTCAACATAGCATCGGTGCCAAAATTCGGACCACCTATGGCAGTTATTGTTGGGGCTGTTGTCGGTGGTGGTGTTATCTTAATCGGGGTCATCTTCGCCGTCGTTGTCATCTGGCGAAGACGTGAGTTTCTTATTGACAGATCACGTGATCAATCAATCAACCGATTAATCAATCAATCAATCAATCAATCAACCAATCAATCAATCAACCAATCAATCAATCAATCAGTCAGTCAATCAGTCAGTCAGTCAAACGGTCGATCAGTCATTCAAATGAAGAATGGAACACTATGTCAGTCATCGGACCTGTGGTTTACAGGTGTTGTTTGTGTTTTTGGTTAGTTGGTTGACTGATTCAGTGGTTGGTTTGTTCGTTCGTTGGTTTGCTGGTTGTTTCGCTGTTTTTGGGTTTTCTTTAGTCTGTAGCTTATCATAAAGATAGCCCGAGTGACTACCAACCACTAATTAATATCTAATATTTGTTAATATGTCCGCCAGCCAACTAGAGCAAAGCAGCCAGTCGGCCAGTCGGCCTTATGATTTTAACTGTCTACTGTCATAAGCCAAGAAAGATCGCGCTGCTCACGACTGCAAGCTTCCTGTCCTTCTTGTCCAAGGCACCTATCAAGTTGATGCAGTGCAACACAATTATGCAGGGTGATTTCCAGGACAGGTTAGATTATCAGTCGAGTTGGGTGTGCGCGGCCGGACAATATGTCGATTGACCATATGCTGATGGGCGATAAGCCGAATGGACGTAATGCTGATGAGCGATAAGCCGAATAGACGTAATGCTGACGGGCGATATGCCAGACAGACGTAATGCTGACGGGCGATATGCCAGACAGACGAAATGCTGACGGGCGATATGCCAGACAGACGTAATGCTAACGGGCGATAAGCCAAACGGACGTAATGATGACGGAGGCGATATGCCAAACGAACGTAATGCTGACGGGCGATATGCCAGACAGACGTAATGCTGACGGGCGATATGCCAAACGGACGAAATGCTGACGGGCGATATGCCAGACAGACGTAATGCTAACGGGCGATATGCCAAACGGACGTAATGCTGACGGGCGATATGCCAGACAGACGTAATGCTGACGGGCGATATGCCAGACAGACGTAATGCTGACGGGCGATATGCCAGACAGACGTAATGCTAACGGGCGATATGCCAGACAGACGTAATGCTGACGGGCGATATGCCAGACAGACGTAATGCTGACGGGCGATATGCCAGACAGACGTAATGCTTACGGGCGATATGCCAAACGGACGTAATGCTAACGGGTGATATGCCAAACGGACGTAATGCTGACGGGCGATATGCCAAACGGACGTAATGCTGACGGGCGATATGCCAGACAGACGTAATGCTGACGGGCGATATGCCAAACGGACGTAATGCTGACGGAGGCGATATGCCAAACAGGCGTAATGCTGAAGGGCGATATGCCAAACGGACGTAATGCTGACGGGCGATATGCCAAACGGACGTAATGCTGACGGGCCATATGCCGAACAGACGTAATGCTGACGGAGGCGATATGCCAAACGGACGTAATGCTGACGGGCGATATGCCGAACGGACGTAATGCTGACGGGTGATATGCCGAACAGACGTTATGCTGACGGGCGATAACCAGACCCGACTTTATGCTGACGGGCGATATGCCGAACAGACGTTATGCTGACGGGCGATAACCAGACCCGACTTTATGCTGACGGGCGATATGCCGAACGGACGTTATGTTGACGGGAGATATGCTGAACGGAAGTAATGCTGACGGGCGGTATGCCAAACGGACGATATGCCGCACTGTACTATCGTTTATCGTACAACAAGTATAGTCTTAATCTTTTGCCCTATAATTGCCCTCGCACGCCAGCTACATGTAATATTGTAAGCTGGCGCCGGGCGCACGAGGGCTCACGCGAAGAAAGCAGAGTAATGGAAGTCTATTACCCAATCGTTATGGGCGCTGGTATGGGTTTGTACCGGGTGTGCGAAAGTTTGTGCGAAGAAACCGCAGTATTGTTTATAAAACAATAACGTGTGCCGAACTTTGCTTGTTGTACAGGAGAGACGCACACGCGCCATGTCCAGTCAACACCAAATGGGACAGCAGAAGCACAGGAGGCGCCGCAACGTGCAGTGAATGGATCAAATGTCTGCTGGAACCCGATCCTAATTGACGTTTCTGACGTCACTAATACAAGGTCCTCTTCCGTTTATGACGAAATTCTGGACTGGCAAATCGGGGGTGAGTAGCCACATGTTTCAAAAAACGTATTTTGAAGGGCTCAACTTTCAATATGTAGATGTAAATGTACCCAGTGGGAATCTACCCAGCAAAAATCGACTCCACCCACCCACTCGCTGGCCTGCCTAGTAGTTGTGCTGCAGCTATTCCGTGCAAAAGTCTCAACTGAGTTGATTCACAGTCCGCTGCCTGTGGGGTACATTTATTTCAGTCGCCTTATTTTTTTTTTTTTTTTTTTTTGGGGGGGGGGGGGGGCGAAATACCACCAAAAAAATCACTCCTTTACTTTTTAGTTCTACTAGAGCTATGCGAGTCTTGTATCGGCCTAACTTACTTACTAGTAACGAGTGGCAACATTTCGCGCGTTCCGTCACACTTAATTTAATCACAAAGAACCCAATGTTCAAAAGGCCATCGGGCTGACGTCGACCAAACACCTCAGCATAGTTTCTAGAGTTGTGCATAGCCTTCCCAATGCGCAAACGGCCATCGGGCCGACGTCGGCAGTCTATGCACAACCCTGTAAACTACGTTGATGTGTTCGGTCGGCTGGCTGGTTGGTTTTCAGGTTTGTTAATTAGTTTCATTTATTTTTTCTTTGATTCTTTCTTTCTTTCTTGACAGAAAGCACGACTCACCAATACCTTAGGCCAGTGGTTTTGTCAGACCATCTTAACGGTAGCACCACCGACCGAATCTACGCTAGACACATCCAGTCCACAGATCCAGAGCGCCATGGTTCGACTGCTACGTACCTACATCCAGTACAGTCCACAGACCCCGAGCGCCATGGTTCGACTGCTACGTACCTACATCCAGTACGGTCCACAGACCCCGAGCGCCATGGTTCGACTGCTACGTACCTACATCCAGTACAGTCCACAGACCCCGAGCGCCATGGTTCGACTGCTACGTACCTCCAGCCAGTTCCCTCGGCAGGTGACCAGATCAGCTTCATCTGACAACCGAAAACACTGATCAACAGCACCAGAAGGAATTGGAAGTTACCCAGCCTGCGAGCCCATGAGTACCGAGGTCGGGCTGACGCGGGCCTCAGATAGCCACAGGCAAACCACTCATGGCCCGCGTCGGCGACCACCTCGGTACTCATGGGCTTGCAGGCTGGGTAGTTATTAGGGTTTGCTGGCGGAGCTCAGAAACAACACCCAGATGTAAAAGACATACACCGGCGAGGGGCATATGCCCTCATGAGCCCTCCCCCCCCCCCCCGCCCTCCTTACCCCCCCCCTTACCCCCTCTTTACCCACCCACCCCTTACTCCTTCCCCTTACCCCTCCCCCTTACCCCCCTTACCCCCCTTACCCCCCCCGCCCCCGCCGCCCAACCAAAAATGAATTAATAAATAAAAATTTTTAAAAAGTAGTTAAGTGCCGATGCTCTCCTGTGCCCCTGCCCCAAATATTTTGCGTGGAAAAAAATTGGAGAGAAAATATTTTCGAGAAAAGGAAACGAAAAATATTTTGCTACGCCACGCGCGGGACTGCCTAGGACACAATCCAACTGCAAGAGACATCCTTCTGCGTTTGTTTGTTAGTTAGTTTCCCAATGCGCAAAAGGCAATAGGGCCGATGTTGGCTGGCGCACGGTCGTGCGCAGGCCAACGGCGGCCGACGTCGGCCCGATAGCATTTTCGCACTGGGTTGTTTGTTTTTTGTTTAGTTTTGTTTTTCTGATTCTTTACCGATTGGATTGATTGAGCAGTGTATTCTCCTTCGCACTGTGCACGACTTTCTTGTAGCTTCAGGTATATATACTTCATTGTGGTATTGATGAATTAACCCTTTTATTGTCGAGATTTGTGAACGCTATCAGTTGCAAGAGACATAGATCGTCAAGGGTTCCCGCAGTTTCGGGGGCTTATGAGAATGCCTCTTTCTGACAGCACTTTTAATTCATTTTCCAGGGAGGGATGAGGCTCTTTTATTGGCGTAGAACTGATAAAGATTGGTTAAGGCTGCCCTCGTTTTTACATCCTCCAGGTTGTTGTAGAGTAGTCTCCGAAGAACTGTTATGTGATCAAGTGAAGAAATAATGTGGTTTGTAGGCGTGGTTCTATGTTCGAAATTCTCGCGCGGATGTAGATGACTTACGTGTGTGCGTGAAGCTGTCTCGGCACCAAGACATGTCTGACAGTCGCAAGTAAGTGTCCCTTTTGTTTTCTAAATGATTCTTTTGTAGTAGTGAATCGAGACAAATTCGTTGTTCAGGTCCGCGACAATATTATGGCTTTTGGTCATATTTCTACGTCGCTAGAACACACGCTCGTGTGTTCTAGCGACGTCGAGATGTGATCAAAAGCCATAATGTTTTCACGGATCTAAACAACTGGTAATCAAAAGGAAAACAGGCTGAACCTGCGTCAGGGTGGGAACTGAGTGTGTGAATGGGAAAGGCTGCAGCTGCGTGTGGATCGTCAAGTGACAGCGTGAAATTGGGAAACACAATTTTGTTAGATGTATCTCGAATGAAGAGAAACATTTTCATAGTCAACTTGGCATGGGACAATACAGTTTTCTGAATCTGATTCTGAAAATACGCTTGTAATGTTTTATTGTTGTTTTCTTCTGTATTCTTTACCGATGTTCATAAATTGCTTATACAGTGTATTCATTTTATTTACATAGTACTATACACGGTTTCTTTGTATATTCATGAACGCATACTTCAGTGTGTGTGTGTGTGTGTGTGTGTGTGTGTGTGTGTGTGTGTGTGTGTGTGTCTGTTATTTTGTCCTTTCAGTCCGGTACGTATAGTAACACCGGGATACATACTTTGCAAGTTACACAATTTCACATTCCCCAGCAGCCCAGTAAAACTTGGCACACTAGTGTTCGCGCGTTTATGTTACTGCCAACTGTCCAGGTAAGCACTATCACCACAGGGGGAGAAAACCGAAGTTACCTCATTGGGCCCGAGGTACGAAATACCCACATTTTGGAGTTATCCTCTGAGGACTGCATTACAATTTAGGAGACAGATCGACTATGATAGTTTAAGGGTGGTGGCAGACTAGCTTAGCGCCTATAGGCGCCAAGCTATTCTGCCACCACCCTTGAACTATCATGGTCGAGCCATATCTTGCGGTGGTGTGTCGCGGGCAGAATGAGTTCTTCCCCTGACCCGGAGCGTCAATAAAACACAAACGTGTAACGGTGTATCTTATTGAGTCCTCACGCACCGAGTCAAGGGCACAACTCTTGACATGACTTCGGTTTTCTCCCTCTGTGCTATCACATGTAATGCAGTGCCCGACATGCACGGTTTTTTTTTTCAAATAGTAGCATACATCAGTATACGCTATGACACATACTGCTCCGTTCACCAGTGAAATGAAGCGCAAGCTGTAGTGTGCCGGTAAGGTTTTATTGGTCGCTTGTGTAACTTGCAGAGCTGACTGTGTAATCTCTGAAAAAGTCCCTCTTAGCACTTGATAAGGTAAGAAAGGCTGGTTGGTTGTACATTCCTTAACGTCCCGACAGCAACAAGACGTTCTCAGGACGTGCCTGCACTGCTTGTGAAAAAAACAACTAAACAGAATATTGAATGTAGCCTATGTCGCCAGCCAGTCTAATAAGCTAAATAAAGCTAAGACCATTCAGCAACACACATCCAATATCAAGAGCTACAGGCAGCGCAGACAGTAGGGAGAGTTTAAAAAAGAAAATACAGGTGAATGGACCAAGGGTAGACAGAAACACATGCCCCAGAATAAAGGGGAAAACCCACCCAGTGGAACCCTGGGAACTAAAAGGTAGTTAACCCCACCCAAGTACGACCAAGAAAGACATCATTTACTCTTCACTGTCATTTGCCACATGTTGTGTTTCTTATTGTAAACAAACCCTTACCCGCCCAGGGAACACATATGCTAAATAACACCTACAGGAGACATAATCCCTCATGCTTCCGCATGAGGGATTATGTCTTCTGTTGGTGTTATTTAGTATATAAGGGTCTATACCTCTTGCAATTTGCTGTGGGTGGTTGTGCTCTGGTAGTCAAGATGTTAACGAAAAAATAGATGAATACTGTATTCTTGTTGACCATACTGCACCACTATTCTTTAATTTCCGTCGATAGACCTTTCTTTTTTTCTTCTTCTATTTTCTATGTAAACGTTATATCTTTTTCGTGTGAACAATAATGAGAATAAAACTAATCGGTGTTTTTTATCATTTGCTTTTGGCAGACTTGTACAGTGTGTGTGTGTGTGTGTGTGTGTGTGTGTGTGTGTGTGTGTGTGTGTGTGTGTGTGTGTGTGTGTGTGTGTGCACAGCGGCCCTAAAATGGGTGACTGTCTTTACCATCCTTATGGAAAATGGGTGTGTGTAAAATTCTGGGTGCTCACGTCACACACCCATTTTTTCTGAGGGTTGTTTGTGCATTGTCTTGTGGTAACAAGTCATAAAAAATATTTAAAAATCAGTTTGTCTCATTTTGAGGTTTTTACATGCACTTTTGTGTTTAAAAGACACTCCGCTAGTGTGTTTGAACTTGTCCCAGCAGTGTGTGTGCGTGTGTGTGTGTGCACAAAACCCCAAAAATGTGTGTGTGTGTGTGACATCACCCTTCTCAGCTATAAATAACTTAATACCTGATTGGTCGACTGCGTCGGTGAGCCGAAGTGAAAAGGAGAGATACGAAAGGTAGGGGGGGGGGGGGTGGTGGTGGTATTGTAGTTGTGTGAGTTGTAGTTGTGTGAGGGAGTAAATTGTTTATGTTGCTGGAAAATGAGGTTTGTTATTTGAGGGTGTGGTTGTTTTGTAAAAAAAAAAAAAAAAAAAAAAAAGTGTTGAGGTGTGTTGTGCTTCCGGGGTGATGTAGTGGGAGGTGATGTCTAGTGGCAAATTTGAGAGCAATGTATCAGTGTGCCAGGGACTTGGACAATATATTTGTACGCGAGCAACTTGCAATGAAGTGAAGTGATTGTATGAGTGCGCAGTGTGAGAGGGGACGTATAGACTTTGGGTGAGGCTGCTGTTGTCTTGTGTCCTGCCCGAGCTTTTGGTTCAACCTGTTGCTTTGTTTGCAGATTTGTCGGTGTTATGAATGCTTTGGTTTTGGCTGCATCTCCTCTTGGATTGTATGCACAAATTGATTGAATGCAAATGACGTCACACAGCCAGCGTCGTTACGTGTGTCGTCTGCTGCAGTCGGTCGTTTAGTGCAGTAAAAAGAGTGCAGGCTTAGATGGGCCATTAGAGAAAGAAACCTAATGTTGCCGAAAGATGTAATAGTAAAGTATTATTTGTGTGAATGCTGTCCATTTGAGGGAAGGACTGGAAAGTCGAGTGTTGAGCGAAGAGAGAAGGCGACAATGGGATTGTACATTGCTTAACGTCCCGACAGCAACAAGGCTTTCTCAGGACGTGCCTGCACTGCTTGTGAAAAAAAAAAAAAAAAAAAAATTGAATGTATGTCGCCAGCCGGTCAAATACGTTAAATAAACCTACACATGGGGCCTAAATAAAGCAAAGACCATTCAGCAACACACATCCAATATCAAGAGCTACAGACAGCGCAGACAGTAGGGAGAGTTTAACAAAGGAAAATACCGGTGAATGGACCAAGGGTAGACAGAAACACATGCCCCAGAATACAGAAGAAACCCCACCCTGTGGGGTTGACCAGGGTGACCCTGGGAACTAAAAAGTAGTTACCCCACCCAAGTCCCCCAGGGCAGACCCGGGTGGGGGGCGACAATGGGAAAAATATCCAGCACTATACGTTGGAATAGATGCATAACAGTTACGACACGCTTGTAAATTAAAACACTTTAACATTAACAAAAGTTAAGTTAAAAGAGGTTTTAAAACAGTTTTATTAAAAAAACCTTTGCCCGACACACTTCTAAAAGCAACAGTTTATTAGTTTTAAACCTTGTACAGCGCCATAAACGCCGCGATTGCTTCTCAGTCTTAGCTGTCCTATAGTGTGGAATGTGGGACTTGGCCAACTGGATCCATCTGGTGCACTCCAAATGTGTATTTGTGAGTGGTTCGACGTGCAACTCGGTGCGCGCCTCTGAAACTGATTCCACTGATAATGAAAATCCGTCATTCATAAGAGAGCATTCAGCAGCTCTATAAACCAAAAGTGATGACCGACCCCCTCCCCCCCTTCCCCCCCCCCCCCCCCCACACACACACACAACCCCACCCAAACAAATCATAATAAAATCAAACAGAGGTATGTTTAGTGAAGTATTTTGTTCACTGTGTGTTTTGTCATTGTTCTTGACAATTTTAATGCAGGGGAAAAAAAAGGAATACACATCAAGTTGAAAAAAGAATGACAACAATCAAATAAATGTGGAAAAGAAGCATCAAATATTTCATGAACTTTACCTTATTACAGACGCCTAATTTTATTAAAATAGTCCATGCTAAAATGAATGATTTGAAAGGGACACCCATTTTCACTGTAATGCCAGTTTTTGTGTGAGAGGCACCCACTTTATTGGAAGAAACCCATTTTTTCTCCATTCAATGGCTCCGTTTCTAGAAAATATCTATTTTATTTTAAGTTGTAGAAATTAGTTATAAGGTGAGTTCGAAACATTCGCATCAACTCCAGAGCCCTAGAATAAATAGAAATATGGGAACCCATTTTCACATAAAATGGTAGGTAACCCACTCTGAGGCTTTTGTCTCCATGTGTGTGTGCGTGTGTGTGTGTGTGTGTGTGTGTGTGTGCTGCGCGTCGTTCTCATGAATACATCCAGCATCACATTTCCAATATGCACCAATGTCCTGTCAAATCAAATTTCAGAAATAATGCTATGACACCAAAAATGTAGTTTTTGCTTTATTCTATGTCTTGAACGAAATACATATTTCCTGTGAGGTGGTCTGCTACATTGTGCATCTCAGTTTCTTCACTGTCGATGGCCATTCAATGACTGACACACAAACCGTTATATACAGATAACCCGGGCTATACACTTCCTGTACGACTCTGTCTCTGTCTCTGTCTCTCTCTCTCTCTCTCTCTCATCAGCAGTGTCCAAACCACTTGAAAAGCATATACATAATCATTTACTTCAATTCCTGGAGGAAAACCGCCTTATTAGTACAGCACAATCAGCTTTTCGGCCTAAACATTCGTGTCAGACAGCCTTAACGCTCATAACCCACAAATGGTTTACTGCCATAAATGAGTCCAAACTTTCAGGTGTAGTATTTCTAGATCTTAAAAAAGCCTTCGATCTCATTAACCACTCAAACTTACTAAAGAAGTTACCTTTATATCACATTGACTCAAATGCAGTCGCTTTTCTCTCGTCCTATCTCTTAGACAGAACGCACAAAGTGTTCTTGAATGGTAAATACTCAGCGGAAGGACTGGTGACCCATGGTATTCCTCAGGGATCCACCCTAGGACCGTTATTATTCAACATCTTTATAAATGACCTTCCACTGTCAATATCACACCCCGACACAAACTGTGAACTATTTGCTGATGATACGTCATTACATGTATCTGATAAAAATGTTTCAACCATGAGCGCTGTCCTCCAACATAGTTTAGATGAAGTGTCAACTTGGTGTGAAGAAAATCATATGATTATTAGTATTCCTAAAACGAAAAGTATGTTGGTGACGACATGCCAAAAGCATCAACGTGGTTTGCAACCCCTTGAACTGTCCCTTCACTCTCAGCCCATAGAGCAAGTGTCAAAACATCGTTTGTTAGGAGTGACAGTCGACGAACAGCTCCGCTGGGAGCCTCACATAGAAACTGCATGTAAAACTATTTCGAAAAATCTCTTTTTATTATCCAAATTAAGTCGTATAGTTGACATTGATGCTCGAAAACTATTCTTTAACGCACACATCAAGACACATTGTAATTATGCTTCCAATATCTGGGACGGCTGTGGAGACATTCATTTGAAAAAAATTAATTCCCTTTACCGGCGAGGTATTAAGCTTATTCTTCCTGGTTCGTCCCCTACTGAAACGCACGCAGACTCGCCCACAGTCGCACGTACAGACTCTCACGTAACAGACGCATACACCGCCACTGACTCAGACGGGCGCATTCATGCGGTAAAACTCAACACACGGGCTCCCTTTCTAAAGTAACTTTGTACAATATAAAAGAAAAGAAACGCTTAAATGATTGTCAAACTATACACATTTCCCCACACCCAGCATCCACATCACATACACATCACACACTATCTCCTTGCCAGGCTATGTATTAGTTTCTCACTGTCTCCAACCTGTTCGATGTTGTCGCCTGGTTACGTTGGTCCTTCTCACGTCTAGGCGTGCAAGTCCTTCGTTGTACGCTCTTTCCTGTCATCCTGTCTCATTCTCATGGACGTCCTCGTACTCGTACCGTAGCGCAGTTCTCGCTTCGACTCGGGTATCTCGGTCCCAATCGCTTCACTCCCTGAGTGAAGAGCTGGAGGAGTGATGACCTCACGTTAGGTCTGGTGACTGACGTCTCGGCGTCCGTCGCTCCCTCTTTACAAGCACTCTAAACAACAACAAAAGTCCCAACGTAACACTTGCTAAACACACAACATATTGGATCAATGAGAAACGTTACGTAACCTGGCCAATACAAACAACTCGCACGTTCATTCACACACACGCGTGCTTCATAACCTGTCTACCTCTGTCACTATCTTGAAACAGACTATAGCCTAACACTCTTGCTACATACTACTCTATACACTGGAAAAGACTATGCTTAACCAACCGCGTACTACCTTCATAGCGACTTAGACATACACACCTCACATTCTTTTAGTTATCTATCTCGGTAAATAACTGTATACAAAAACACCGGCTAACTCACTGAATTCCAAAGTAACTGAACCAAACCAATCAACAACGCTATACAACCAAATTACTCTTACCAACGCATACTATCTTCAACTAAGCATCAATAATACATATCAAAAACATACCTGAATTCTAGGTTTCAGAGTCTTGGAATACGGGCTAGGTATCTCAAACACATCTGATCCCTCTAACAAGAAAGCCCGTACTAATATATTTACTGCTCTGCCAGACTGCTTTCGCCTAGAACTCACTATAACAGAACTCACTAAAACTCCGTGTTAAACATGTCTTAAAGATTTCACGTGGATCTCGGCCTCACGGACTATCGGCACAAAACAAACCGTTAACAAAACCCGTACCGTATTTAACATAATGTGTGAGCACTATGCACGAGCATAGAGCTTCATCACACCTACTGATGAAAGACTGAAGGCCCTTAATATCCTACCACTTAGTAAACAATTGGAACTTAATAGATGCTTACTTGTGCAAAAAATTCTAAACGATGCCGCCCCTCCCTATCTCCGCGAGCTGTTTTCCCACACGAATAGAGAGAACACGAGGAGCAGCTTACTCCATCTCCCAAAACCGAGAATCGACATCTTCAAATCTAGCATATCATTTTCCGGTGCTAAGTCATGGAATAATTTGCCCTCTCATTTAAAGTCTATTTCAAAGTTATCTATCTTCAGAGCTCGCGTCCATAAATATTTGCTGTCGTTGTGAATGTTGTATCTTTCTGCTTAGTATGTTGCACCAGCACAGCAGATTGCTGCAGGTTATGTAATAGTTCGACTGTCTGCATTAATATGTCAGGTTCATACGAGTGTGTGTGTATATATATATATTTATTTATATATATATATATATATTTATATATATATATATATATATATATATATATATATATATATATATATATATATATATATATATATATATATATATATATATATATATATATATATATATATATTGGTTTAATTTCTTTCTTTTTCTTTCTTTTTTTCTGAGGGTGGGGCGGAATGGGTCTTTTTCCTTATGTGTTTTATCTTTTGCTGTATCGTCTGGTGTATTTTTATATGTGTAGAGTAGCAGGACAGTTTGGAAGATAGGCATTGCTATGCCTAAAACTTTTTATCCTGAATAAAACGTTTCATCATCATCATCATCATCATCATCTCTGTAGTGTGTAACAAGGACAAGAATGAAAACATGTCAGTGACCCTATTATTTTAACCTTGGAAAATAAAGTTTCATTTCTATTCTCTATCTCTCTCTCTCCCATGATAGAAAAGATCCCCCCCCCCTCTCTCTCTCTCTCTCTCTCTCTCTCTCTCTCTCTCTCTCTCTCTCTCTCTCTCTCTCTCTCTCTCTCTCTCTCTGCTTTTTTTATTATTATTATTTCCCTTAGCGGGACAACAAAGTTGTCAAACATTGCTACATGAATGACGTCAGCACGAGGTATAAATCCTCATGAGTCCCCGCGACTGCGGGGGCTCATGAGGATCTATGCCTTTTACAGTAGGTACATGATGGTTGTCTTTATCCCGCGCGGAAGGGTAGGGGTTAAGCCGACCACCCCTTTCCAACGGAGGCCCTAAAAGTAGAAAGATTAACTCTTTCCCTGACGCTGGATACATCTTTTGTTTCTGAAATCTGTGTTCATTCAACGACCAAAAGCCACAACAGTCGAAGGAACATGGATACAAATAGTTGTCAACAAGAGTCATAGATCATCATGAGCCCCCCGCAGTCGCGGAATCTCATGAGAATCTATGCCTCTTGAGCTTGGATCGCGCTCATATATTCCCGGCAGCGAAGGTGTCAATATCTAAAGACTACTGGTGCGCCAAGATGAATCGCTCAGCTCTCACGTGAAAAATCAGTACGCCTATTCTTCAGTCGCTGTTTGGCAAAAAGAAGTCTTCCATTTCTCAGAAAAGCGATATTTTGCTAGCATGCAATGAAAATCTTGCACTTCTGAAAAGTTTAGACATTGGCTTTTGGCCATTTTTGAGAAAAGCGAGATTTCGATCACTGTCACATACAATGAAAATCTGGGAGAAGAACCGACGGAGAAAGAAACACGCTTAGAAGCGGCAGTTACAACACAATTTATTAACTTATTCGAGACGTGCCGCCTCCGGATACGCGGCATAAGCCGCGTATCCGGAGGCGGCACGTCTCGAATGAGTTAATACTTCTTCAACATAGACAAACAAACAAGTATAGAGATCAGTCGCTACTTATCTTATCGAAGAAGGAATGTGGCCACTGAAGGATTTTACACGCTTGTTCTGGATTGCGTATTTAACCCATTCAGCCCTGACGCACTACAGCAGGAGATGGGTCGACCATCATAATTCAAGGGTAGTGCCAGACTAGCTTGGCGCCTATCGGCGCCAAGCTAATCTGGCACTGCCCTTGAATTATCATGGTCGATCCATCTCCAGCAACTGGTGCATAGTCATTAGATGATGCCTCCAAAATTTGGGAAATACGGCCGTCGGGCTGAATGAGTTAATGAAAATCTCGCATTTCTCAAAAATCGACAGATTGGCTTGTGTCATACACGGCACACGTAGGGCAGTTATAAGGATTTACCAGTGTTAAGGTTTTAACAGGTGCGTTTCTTTTGCTTCCCCTCTCATACTGTACTGATGTAATAGTTGGGTGTTTTGGGGTCATAGATAGCGCCGATCAGGTCATCTGTAGAGGGCACTGGATGAAGGTAGGGAACAGATGAACCATGGCGCTCGGGGTTTGTGAATTCCACGCGATGCGCTTGCCTGTCAGTTGAAACAGAGTTGATCGCTTGGTCGTTGATGCTACCCACACGGGCGCCTGACACTACCACCGGCAAAAGGTACCCATCCGACGTGATTTGTGTCAAGAAATAGAAAGAAAGGAAAAGAAAAAAGATATACAAAGAACAACAAACAAGAAATTAAAACCGGTTATTGTTAATGTTTAGGGTCACAATATTTATTTCTACCCGGTACCCATTTATTGGAGGGGGTCGACTCCTTAGATTTAGGATCTTCTAACAATGGCATTTGACGTGTCATGCAAAATAAGACCGCTCGCTAAAAGAGAGAAAAGAGGTGAACATAATAAATATATATTCTGAGAGAAAATGAAATGTGACATTTTGGGAATCATCGGAAACACTTCTGATGATTTCAAAAGATGCCGCATTTCTTTTGCTCATAGTGTAATAATAATAGACCTACCCCTGTTTTTTCCCAGATAACGAAACGTCATACCAGTGACTTCACGCACAGCATATAGGTTGGGGTGTCCTAGGATACCTTAACCATCTACTGCACTTTGAGGCCTCTGATGAGGTTCTGCCATCCTTGCTCGTGTTGACCAGTCAGGACGCGTGTTCCTAGTATTGGCTCCTGTAATAATAATAATAATAATAATAATAATAATACCGTTATTATATAGGCGCTTTTTCTCAATTTTGGGGAAATCGACTCAAAGCGCCGCGCCTGAAACCCAACACACACACTCACGAAACAGACACGGATTTACGCCATTTAAGACAAACACAGTACAAGACAAACGAAGGGCCAGTCAGCTACTGAAGTTACAGAGATTTTTGATCGCTTGTATTTGAAATTTGTAAAGTGGCCTGAGACCGGTACCAAAGTGGGGGGGGGGGGGGGGGCGGAAGAACCGGAGTACCCGGAGAGGGAACCCCCGACGGTCCGCCCGAATTAACGGTGACACTTACCAGAGGAGAAAAGTCCAACGCCGGAACCCGGTATCGAACCGCGCACCTTTGGCATTGGTGGCAGGCGCCTTAACCACTGCGCCACGGACCGCCCCCAACATGCAAAGACACCTGTCACCGTTATGTCATACAGTCTATATACCACGGTCTTTTCTCATGAACCGTCGCGCTCCAGCGAAGAGCTCACAACATAATGTAATACTACAGTTTTCTCGCGTGAGCCAACGAGCACGAGAGCCCGTGCGAAGAAGACGTCTCGTACCGTTTGCGCGAATACACCCCAGATAGACCCACTCGGGAAGAGTATACCACAATTACACTTCTATTCAAATGAGATGTTTTGCATCTCATTTGAATAGACGTGTACTTGTGGCGTACTCCACGAGTTGGTCTATCTGGGGAGAATTCTCGTACCAAACGGTACCGGGTACTGATGACGTTTGGATTTACGAGCTGACTTGTCTTTCTTTGACTAATGCCAGCCATAAGCTATTAATAAAGAGAACAGGCTGACTATCAAGTTGGCTTGCTTAATTGCTGCTTGCTGGCTTGTTTGCTTGATTGTTTGCTTGCTTGCATGCTTGCTTGCTTGCTTGCATGATTGCTTGATTGCTTGCTTGCTTGCTTGAGTGATTGATTGATTGATTGATTGATTGATTGATTGATTGATTGATTGATTGATTGATCATCGAGAAACCTACTTCTTCGCAGGATAAAAGCGGCGACGACTATGACGATGACGACGATAAGGATGGTGCAAAAACCGCCAACAGCCCCAGCAATAACAGACACAGGTGGCCCGCTTTGTGGTGCAGATGAATCGTTGATACCTGAAACACAACCACTACTACAATTACAACTACTACCACTACTACTTCTACTACTACTATTACTGTTACTACTTTTTCTAATAATAATAAAGCAACTGCACCTAATAACAATAGCAAAGTCATTTTCTATAGCGCCTGAGCACCAAGAGTGCACTAGGGTCTCTGCATATTACATTGATAAAATACTGAGACATTTACGGAACAACAAAAGCAAATACAACAACTGAAACTGGCTGCTGCTAAAATTACACACACGCGCGCGCACGCAAGCACACACACACACACACACACACACACACACACACACACACACACACACACACACGCACACACACACACTCACGCACACACACATACAAACACACACATCTAAAACAAGACAGTTCGCATGGTTTATTTTCAAATTTTTCGAGAGACGAAAAAGAGAAACAACGATATGTTCCAATGATTGATTGATTATTTCTCTGCCACGTGATACTGTCTTTTTATGAAAACTGTCATTTCAACTAAGAACGTCAATATACCCCAGGTTATATTCTTGTGGTATTGAACTGATAATTATATGTATATGCTCTACATGTGAATATGGCCGATTTGCCGACATTAATAAAACATCTTGACTTGACTTCACACACACACACACACACACACACACACACACACACACACACACACACACACACACACACACACAGGGAGACAAAACCATCAGAGTGGGTTACCTACCATTTTATGTGAAAATGGGTTCCCATATTATTTCTATTTATTCTAGGGCTCTGGAGTTGATGCGAATGTTTATAACTCACCTTGTAACTAAGCTCTACAACTTAAAATAAAAAGACATTTTCTAGAAACAGAGCCACTGGATGGAGAAAAAATGGGTTTCTACCAATAATGTGGGTGCCCCTCACACAAAAACTGGCATTACAGTAGAAATGGGTGTCATTGTCAAATCATTCATTTTAGCATGGACATCTCAAGAAAATTAGGTGTCTGTAATAAGGTAAAGTTCACGGAATATTTGATGCTTCTTTTCCACATTTATTTGATTGTTGTCATTCTTTTTTCAGCTTAATGTATATTCCTTCTTTTTCCTGCATTCAAAATGTAAAGCACAATGACAAACAACACAGTGAACAAATACCTCACTAAAAATACCTCTGGTTGATTTTCTAATGATTGTTTGGGTGGGGTTGGGGGGGAGGGGAGGGGAGGGGGTGAAGGTGGGGAGGGGGGGTCATCACTTTGGGTTTTATAGAGGCGCGCAACGAGTTGCACATCAAACAACCCACAAATACACATTTGGAGTGCACCAGATGGATCCAGTTGGACAAGTCCCACATTCCACACTATAGGACAGCTAAGACTGAGAAGCAATCGCAGCGTTTATGGCGTGGTGCAAGGTTTAAAACTAAGAAACTGTTGTTTTTAGAAGCGTGTCGGGCAACAGTTTTTATTAAAACTGTTTTAAAACCTCTCCTTATACTCAACTTTTGTTAATGTTAAAAGTGCTTTCATTTACAGGCGTGTCATAACTGTTATGCATCTATTCCAACGTCCCCACCCGGGTCTGCCCTGGGGGACTTGGGTGGGGTAACTACTTTTTAGTTCCCAGGGTCACCCTGATCAGCCCCACAGGGTGGGTTTTCTTCTGTATTCTGGGGCATGTGTTTCTGTCTACCCTTGGTCCATTCATCTGTATTTTCCTTTTTTAAACTCTCCCTACTGTCTGCGCTGCCTGTAACTCTTGATATTGGATGTGTGTTGCTAAATGGTCTTAGCTTTATTTAGGCCCCATGTCGTAGGTTTATTTAACGTATTGGACAGGCTGGCGACATACATTCAATATTCTGTTTATTTTTATTTTTCTCACAAGCAGTGCAGGCACGTCCTGAGAAAGCCTTGTTGCTGTCGGGACGTTCTCTGGCTTGACTTCGCGAACGAAGATTTTATAGGAGTTGCCCACGACGTCTGCAGGCTTGTTCGTGGCTGCGGAGGCCAATCCGAGACAGGCAGGTTCGACCGCAGTGGCTGCAGGGGAAGGTATAGACAGGGTTCTGAGCTGCGGCATCTCTGTTTTTTCTCCTGAGCCGCTTGTCCTTAAGGCTAGCTCTGTGAGAGTCCTCAAAGGAGACAGCTGCCTTGTAAATGGTGGAGCGCCAGGTATCACGGTCCGCAGCAAGCGAAGACCACTGGTGGTGGTCGATTTGGCAGGCACTAAGTGACTTCTTGAGACAGTCTTTGTATCTCTTCTTTGGTGCCACTCTGTCACGGTGTCCAGTAGCAAGCTCGCCGAACAGGGTGATCTTTGGTAGGCGATGATCCTCCATCCTGGAGACATGCCCCGCCCAGCGGAGCTGTGTCCGCAGCAGCAAAGCCTCGATGCTCACAGTTTCAGCCTGTTCAAGGACCTCGACGGGACGTTAAGCAATGTACAATCAATCAATCAATCTATTCCAACGTAATAGTGCTGGATATCATAGTTTTCCCCATTGTCGCCTTCTCTCTTTACTCAGCACTCGACTCTCCAGTCCTTCCCTCAAACACGCAGCATTCACACAAACAATACTTTACTATTACACCCTTTGGCAACATTAGGTGGTTGTTGTTTTTTTCTCTGACCTAGCATTACATACTGCCCTAAACGACCGACTGCAGCAGACGACACACCTAACGACACTGACTGTGTGACGTCATTGTATTCAATCAACTTGTGCATACAATCTGACAGGAGTTGCAGTCAAAACGAAAGCATAGCACCAACAAACCCACTTAAACAAAGCAACACGTTGAACCAAAACACACAAGACAACAGCAGCCTCACCCAAAGTCTATACGTCCTCTCTCCCACTGCGCACTCATACAATCACTTTACTTCTTAGCAACCGGCGCACGAATATAATTATAGGCTAAGTCAAACTAAAACAGAAGATAGTGGCGGAAAACCCTTTAAAATAGAAACAAAGAACGACGTTTCAGATCAAATATTCTTCATCTGACATGGAAACAAATGTAGAAAACGTATAGGCTAAGTCCCTGGTGAACATATACATGAATCACAAATTTGTCACTATACATGACCTTTCTCCACATCACCCCGGAAGTACATCACAACTCAACACTTTTTTTAACAAAACCCTCAAATAACAAATCTAATTTTGTAGGAACATAAACAATTTACTCTCTCAAACAACAAAATATCCCCCCACCCCCACCCCCCACCTGACCCATATCAGCTATGAAGTTATTTATAGCTGAGAAGGGTGATGTAATACATACACGCTCATTTTCAGGGTTCTGTGTGCACAAAACACACACATTGCTGGGAGGGACAAGTTTTCAAACACACTACAGGCGTGTCTGTTAAACACAAAAGTGCACGTTTTAACGCCAAAACAAGAAAAACTGATCTTTTTATTTTTTATGAATCTTTACCCCAAGACAATGCAGAAACAACCTTCAGAAGAAATGGGTGTCTGACTTGGTCACCCAGATTTTTACACACACCCATTTTTCATAAGGATGGTAAAGACAGTCACTCACCCATTTGAGCTCTTTCGTCTACACACACACACACACACACACACACACACACACACACACACACACACACACACACACACACACACACACACACACACACACACACACATACACACACACACACACAACCATGGTGCGATTCAGCAGGCAGATTGCCGCGTTCACTTTATAGCTCACATTTCAAATCCCCTCTCACCCCCCCCACCCCTCTCCCCACCCCCCTCACCACAACCACCACCAACCCCCCCCCCCCCCCCAACAAAAAAAAGAAAAAAGAAAGAAAACAAAAGGTATGAAAATGATTTATACCAATTCCTCAGTGGGGCTGTCGTAGGTTACCGGAAGTTATTTGATGATAGAAAAATACTCGCTAAAGCATTTCTCCCACCAGATAAAAGCCAAATGAACATGATTGTGGCTGTGGTTTTATAGTGATTAAGTAATAGGGTCGTAGCGGGTTGTCGAAAATCTGCAGTACTCAGACAACCCACTAGGACCCCACTACCTACTCAGTATTAAACCACAGCCACAAAATAACTATGTCTCGCGCTACATATAGACCTAGTATACATATACAACCTTTAACCCATATCATACTGAGGCTAAAAGCTTAAAATGTATACACTGCCATATGCAAGCTACATTATAGTACTTACAGATAAGGATATAGAACGGTGGCTTTAGTTCAAGGGTAGTGCCAGAATAGTTTGGCGCCTTTATGCGCCAAGCTATTGTGGCACTATCCTTGAACTATTTTAGTCAAACTTATTTCACACACTCGTGTATTCCGAATGATAATGGTTAAGAATACAGATCGAAGTTTACCTTCAACGTCAGCTTGCAGAAAAACAAGCAGAATCAAAATGACCATTTTTCTTCTCAAAGCAGATTCACGGACTAAATCGTGGCTGTCACAACAGATATTCTCACTTTATTCCGACAATGATACCGGGAAGTTAAGTGAGTCATGTTGGTTTCAAAACCTGAACTGTTTTTGAGATCGAGTCATATGTGTGTGCAGGTCTGTAATTCTTAACTTCTGAAAAATCATTGACCATGTTAATAGTACATGATTTTCTTATGTCATCGGCACCAGCTATTTACTGCAACCTTAAAATTGGTGTTTTATAAATGCGTGTGTGGGTTCTGGGCTCGCCACTGGACACCGAGACAGAGGGGCACCAAAGAAGAGATACAAAGACGGACTCAAGAAGTCACTTAGTGCCTGCCAAATCGACCACCGCCAGTGGTCTTCGCTTGCTGCGGACCGTGACACCTGGCGCTCCACCATTTACAAGGCAGCCGTCTCCTTTGAGGACTCTCGCAGAGCTAACCTTAAGGACAAGCGGCTCAGAAGAAAAAACAGAGCTGTCGTAAGTCAGAACCCTGACCAGACCAGCCACTGCGGTCGAACCTGCCTGTCCCGGATTGGCCTCCGCAGCCACGAAAATGCCTGCAGACGACGTGGGCAAGCCCTATAGAATCTTCGTTCGCGAAGTCAAGCCAAGCCAGTGTGGGTTCTGCGAAAGAGAGAGAGAGAGAGAGAGAGAGAGAGAGAGAGAGAGAGAGAGAGAGAGAGAGAGAGAGAGAGAGAGAGAGAGAGAGAGAGATTAGGACTATACCGTACGCATAATACGAACATTGTAATTGTGTGTGTGATTTTAGATTTTTCTTGACTGCACGTTTGAAAATTCTACTAATAATGATGGTGTCAATGTTGATGATGACGTCATTATTATAAATACTTCATTGCGACACTTTTTCCTCCGCACAATGCGTGTCAATACTCGTGTCGTAAAAGTTTTATGTCATCAGTAATGACGCACTAATATCATGAACTTGTGCACATGCTTTGGTACCTTAGTCTATATGTAAAAGTATTACGATACTTCAGAATTTGAAAGTGCATGCGTATACATTCTGTATCTATTTTGACGCACTACATTCTCACACGTAAATTATGTTTTGTTACCTAGTTACCTGGGCATTCCCCTGAAGAAGCACTCGCTGAGAGGGCGAAAATTTGTGCATTGAATAAAAGTGTAACTCCTTCTAAACTACATGGTGTATGTGGATCCTTTCTTCACATTTTAAGTATTTCACTGCTGCTTGATCCATATTTGTAGTGTGTGGTGTCAGCTTTCTTGGATTGGTTTTATTTATTCATATATATATATAATATATATATATATATATATATATATATATATATATATATATATATATATATATATATATATATATATTATTTACTGTTATTGATATGTGTGCGCATTATTTGCATTGCTTTTGTATTGTTGTTTTTTCAGTTTATTTCTTCATGTTTTGATTTATCGGTTTTTTGTGTTTCTCTTACTCTTTGCTGTTAGTGTTTCTTTTCTAACAGGACAGTTTATAAGAGAGTCGTTTCGTCTAAAACTTAATCCTGTCAATAAAACGTTTCATCATCATCATCATCATCATCTCTCTCTCTCTCTCTCTCTCTCTCTCTCTCTCTCTCTCTCTCTCTCTCTCTCTCTCTCCTCTCTCCTCTCTCCTCTCTCTCTCTCTCTCTCTCTCCTCTCTCTCTCTCTCTCTCTCTCTCTCTCTCTCTCTCTCCTCTCTCTCTCTCTCTCTCTCTCTCTCTCTCTCTCTCTCTCTACCCAGCGTCCATTCTCAGTGGCGCCCAGTGGGCGCAGTTTGTGAACAGTGTGCGTGCGTACTAGGCTGTGCAGTCGTTCATTATTCCCTACTCACTAAAAAGTGTGTTGGATTGAGTGTGCGTCGTTTATCTCCTGTGCCCACCTGTGAGTACACTAGTTGATCTCGTTTGGTCTATCTGCATTCTTTGCTACTTCGTGGATCGAATATTACCGCATTGTGCCAGCAGTGTTTGTTTGCTGCTACAACGGAGAATACAAGGTGTTTTCCGCTGTAGCGGTAAACAATTAGCCGTTTATTTCGTTGTGGGAATCATTCTACATTGTGCCAGCAGCGGAAAATTCAAGGTGTTGTCCGTGTAACGGTTAACAATTACCGTCACTCATTCATATCTTTGGATTATTCGTGAGGAAATCGTGTGATAGCATTCAGATCCACACCCACTGACGGTCTGCCTGGTCTTATCAACACATTTCAGGGCCTATAGTTTTTTTTCGCTGCCTAGTGTGCCGCTGACCAGAACACTCTTTTCACGTGTGACATCTGATACGTGTGCTATACCACAGTCACTATTTAGACAGCTTGCGTGGCATTCATACGTGGATACACTATTAATCAAAAGCGATCTTCATTTGATAACGCTGTGTTGGACACCGTTTGTGACGTTTGATACGAGGTGCTATAACTTCAGCCGCGTTTTACTGCGTTGACACTTTTATTCTTATTCTCTCTGTTTATATTTTTTTGTATTGTGTTGCACTTCAGTTGTGAGAATTAGAATTCAACATGATCCATAATGCTCAGACACACGGAAGCCTTCAAACTGGTCACTTGAACATCTACCATCTTTTTAACAAGGTGGCCGATTTGAATGTTTTTCTAAACTCGTCTGAACCATTCCACCTGTTTGGTCTTAGTGAGACGCGACTTAACTCGGACATAAGCGATGAAGCCGTTCACATACCTAACTTTAGCATCACTCGACGTGACCCGCTTGGTGTACTTGGTCAAACTGGGCTTGCCGTTTACATCCATAACTCAATCCAACATTTAGTAAAAAGGCGTGAGGACTTAGAAACTCCGGAAGTTGAGTGCATTTGGTTGGAACTACTTTTAGGGCTCCAAAAACTAAACCCGTCTTCTTCGGCTTTTGTTATCGTAACCCAGCAGCCAAGTTTGAATGGTACGATGATTTTTTGCATGCAGTAGAAAAAGTTGGCTTACCTAACTGTGACGCGTTGCTACTAGGCGACTTTAGCATAGATATGTTGAAGCCCCATACCGCATGGGATTGCATCACCACACAAACAGGCTTAGAACAGTTAGTTTCGGCCCCTACTAGGATCACAAAAACAACCGCAACACTCATTGATCACATTTACACCAACCGTCCCCTTAGTGTATTCAATGTTAGTGTTCCTGACCTCAGCATCAGTAATCACTTTCCTACTGTGTGTTCATGGTCAACAAAACTGCCAGTGCATCGGAAGAACGGGCACACAACTATAACGTATCGCTCATTTAAACAGTTTAATCAGTCTGCTTTTCTAGCAGACCTTGATCAAACACCATTTAATGTCGTTAATAACGAAACTGACCCTGAAAAGGCTCTGGCTGTTTGGTATGGACTCTTTACAAGAGTACTTAACAAACACGCCCCTTTGCGGCAAAAGCGGGTAGAAAACCACACGTTACCGCCTTGGCTAAACCAAGAAATGATCGAAGCTATGAGATTGAGAAATGACTTAAGGAGACACAAGCTATTTAGCGAATACAAAAAAACAACGTAACCGTGTCAAGTCTATGGTACGCAGGGCTCAAAAGTCTCTCTTTGAACGAATGATTAAAGAAGACAGAGATACTGCCGCACTCTGGCGCGCGGTTAATCTCGTCATCCGAGGTAACAGCAAGAAATCGTCAGCCATTCCTTCTAGTATTACTGCAGACACTTTTAATAAACATTTTCTGTCTGTTGCCGAGTCAATCATACCCTCAAGCGGTAACGCGTCTTACACATGCCCGGAGGCCCTACTTAACTTCTGTAAGCAGAAGACTAAGGACAAACCCCCATTCTCTATACCG
>BTPG01000001.1:303702834-303705334 GCA_036245525.1 Semisulcospira habei | reverse complement strand
TTAAGCAATGTACAACCATTCTCTCTCTCTCTCTCTCTCTCTCTCTCTCTCTCTCTCTCTCTCTCTCTCTCTCTCTCTCTCTCTCTCTCTCTCTCTCTCTCTCTCTCTCTCTCTCTCTCTCTCTCTCTCTCTCTCTCTCTCTCTCTCTCTCTCTCTCTCTCTCTCTCTCTCTCAGAGTTGTTTAGTCATATGCCTCTGTAGACACATATGTTACAAACTAACGTTCCGAAATAGACTAATAGTTCTGTGTCAAGTCTCGTTTTCAGAATTTATTCTGAGCTAGAAACTCAAAATGTATTTAGAATGTATTTCATTCAGTTAACATTAAAACAAAACAAAACAAAACCGTCAGAGAATATCTACACAAATTGGATAATTTCGCCCTCAGGGCGTACGGTGTTAAATTAGGCAATACCTTAGAGAGATATTCCAAAGCGTATCCAGTTCGCGCGAGGCAATGTATGGCAATGTCATTAACTGACAGTTGTAAGCATTGAAAATTTGAGTCCGGTGAATTTCTAAGTCACACGAACTCAGCTAAGGGTTCTTTGAGGGTTATACTTCGTGCTTATATATTGTTATAGTTGTAGGCAAAATATTTGTATTACTAGTTTAGGCTTTGCCATCAGTTTTTGACGCCACTCGGGTTAGATCAGGAGAAAACAAGAACTACAGGCGACACCTAACTTGTATAATAATATCTTTGAAAAAAAAAAACAATGTGAACAGTGTATATGCTCAAATGGATGATTAATAAAGATGATTGTTCAAACTAAAGTAGGTTAAGCAAGGCGCGAACGTCAAATATTCCATGGAATCATCCAGCCCACAGTCACACGGCTTTTGAGAATATATGCCTCTCGCTTGCATGTGGCGGCCATTTTGACATCCACAGTATAACTCGTTCCGGAAGAGATAATAGAAAGTACATTCCTGAGACAATTACCAATTGTCTTAAGTTGACCTTAATTAATTACTAATTATGGTCATTAACTTCCACACTGCCGTTTCTCTCAAATCAAACCAAAACCTGATAGTGCACTCGGTTAAATAGACTAATGACATTTTACACACCCCAAGAATTAGAATATTACTCTCCATTGTCTCTCAATACTGTCAGTCAATTTCTGAAAAACTCACAAGCTCTGTCCCACACACATAACATTTCAGTTCACGCATGACAAGACTGACAAACCCTTTTCAATGCGGTGGGGACATGCTTTCATGGCGCCCAATCACAGGCCACGCTTGAAAAGATCCTTAGAAAATTGTAAAGCAGGCCATGTGTGAATAGGGCTTCACCAACATAAAGGCTTGTACTGAGTAAATAGAGTCACATGAGTCCCGTTTTACAACATTTTCAGTTATTTGTAGTGTTTGGTTTCTCATTATGAGTAAGTTTGAGAGGCTTGTTTAACATTGAATTACTGGTACATTCTAAGGTTCTGTTTGCTTGATGAGTACGCCTGATACACAAACACATAAACATACACACGTACATACACAATGACACACACTAATAACACCACATTATAAATACACACACACACACTGACACACACAGACACACACACACACACACACACACACACACACACACACACACACAGACACACACACAGACAGACACACATATACACACTCACACAAACATGTATAAACAAAACATAAGGACCTACCTTGCCACACAGGTACACACCATTTACACAAAGGCAAGATCTCATGGTGAAATGTACAAGCTGTTTTTTCTCAAACAGTTTACAATTTCCAAACCAGTTAGCTAACTTTTCCACCCTGCCGGCACACACCACTCTTTCAGTATGCCATTGTGGCCTATACAATTTCAGTACACTATGTTACACATGGACCCTTGCGTGCATTGGCTTTTCCTCAGAAATTATGATGAGACATACATTTGCTACAAGCCACAACCCGCTCAAATCTTTTGTCAGTGCGGTTTGCTAAAATAAGTACAGATCTAAAACAGAGCAGGGTGAAGGTGTATAATCACTGACTTTATGACAGGTCTCTCTCTCTCTCTCTCTCTCTCTCTCTCTCTCTCTCTCTCTCTCTCTCTCTCTCTCTCTCTCTCTCTCTCTCTCTCTCTCTCTCTCTCTCTCTCTCTGTGAGGAGCTCATAGGGGATTGTGTGGGGTGTTGTTCCATTCACTGTTCAAAACTAATTAGCATTTTGTGGGGGACATGATATCGATAATGAAAAATAAGACATACCTTGGCGTGTTTAAACATAATATGGCTTTTTTTTTCATGAATACCGTGTTAGTCTGATGAGTATTGAATGCTTCAAAAAAGTTTTCAAAACTTTTTCTGAACCTAACCACAAATTAAAAACATTATGAATAAATTACCTAACAGGTTTAGTCATGATGTGGGAAATGTTTGCCATAGGACCATACATATCACGCATGCCACACACATATCACGCATGCCACACACATATCACGCATGCCGCACACCTGCCACGTGTGGTGCGGAACGCG
>BTPG01000001.1:303618805-303702334 GCA_036245525.1 Semisulcospira habei | reverse complement strand
TCGTGTGGGCCTGCAGTCGTCTGAGGTTGAACAGGCTGCCATCGAGACGATACCTGATGTACACTGCGTCGTCATCGTTGAGGTCCACTGTGGCCTGCTTCAACATCATGCTAAAGAAGATGGTGAAGAGTGTCGGTGCCAGCACGCAGCCTTGCTTCACGCCGTTGTGAATGGGCAATGGTTCTGAGAGGTCACTGTTTAGTCTAACCTGGCCTTGCTGGTCCTCGTGGAGCTGGACGATCATGTTGAGGAACTTTGGGGGACAACCTAGTCGCTCCAGGACCTGCCACATACCTTGCCTGCTCACAGTGTCAAACGCTTTTGTTAGGTCGACAAACGTTACGTACAGCCCTTTGTTCTGCTCGCGGCACTTCTCCTGAAGCTGTCTCAGCACAAAGACCATGTCGGTGGTACTCCTGTTGGCTCTGAAGCCACACTGGCCATCTGGGAGGTGGTCTTCAGCGATGGCAGGTACCAGCCGATTCAGGAGCAACCTTGCGAGAATTTTCCCGGCAATGGACAGCAGGGTCATTCCACGATAATTAGAGCAGGCGGACTTCTCTCCTTTGTTCTTGTACAGGGTGATGATGACTGCATCACGGAGATCCTTTGGTAGTGTTCCTTTTTCCCAGCAGCAGAGAAAGAGGTCGTGGAGCTTGTTGTGCAGTGCTGGACCTCCATGTTTCCAGATCTCTGGCGGGATTCCGTCAATGCCTGCTGCTTTGCCACTCTTGAGCTGGTGGATGGCTGTGAGGGTCTCTTCGGCGGTGGGCGGTTCGTCCAATTCAACCTTTAGTGGAAGGTGTGGGATTTGGAGGATGACTGTTTCTTGAACAGTTCTCTCAGCGCCGAAGAGGTCTTGAAAGTATTCCGACCAGCGGTTCAAGATGGAGGTATTATCGCAGGGGACTTTGTACCAGGTGCCTAGGGCCATACACTGCTTTCAGTGCTTCGTAGAAGCCCCTGTAGTCATCGTTGTCAGCGCAGAGCTGGGTCCTCTGTGTGAGTCTGGACCACCACTCGTTCTGGAGTTCTCTAAGCTTGAGCTGGAGACTGCTGCAGATGAGGCGGAAAGCAGACTTCTTCACAGGGCAGGAAGGCTGGGCTAGGTGGGCCTGGTGGGCGGCTCTTTTTTTTTGCTAGAAGTTCCTGGATCTCTACGTCGTTTTCGTCAAACCAGTCTTTGTTCCTCTTTCTAGCAAAGCCCAAGACTTCAACAGAAGATACCATAAACTACCATAAACTATGTTTCTCCATTCTTTACTTCCACTGCTCCTGTTTTGTCGTCTAGTAATCCAGTAAGTACAGGATAATCGGGCCGACGATGGGCACGACTGTCCGGGGCACCGTACGCGGGTCAACAGTGGCTATCGTCGGCCCGATTATTGTCAACTGCGGCCGACGTGGCCGATGAGTTTATGCGCACTGCCAACATCTATCTTGGCATGATGTATTCGTTACACACCGTTTCCTTACATTAGACCAAACGTATGCAAGCCATTTAATATACCACAACTGTTCGTCTTAAATAAACCTAAGACCATTTGGCAACACACATCATATATATATATATATATATATATATATATATATATATATATATAATATATATATATATATATATATATATACACACACACATACACACACACATATATATAT
Source organism: Semisulcospira habei (assembly GCA_036245525.1). Classification (NCBI taxonomy): domain Eukaryota; kingdom Metazoa; phylum Mollusca; class Gastropoda; family Semisulcospiridae; genus Semisulcospira; species Semisulcospira habei. The sequence goes on along the minus strand of BTPG01000001.1, from coordinate 303,700,672 downwards.
ATATATATATATATATATATATATATATATATATATATATATATATATATAATATATATATATATATTATATATATATATATATATATATATATATATATATATTTAACTTTTAACAAAGGCGTCGCCCAAAGCCAAAAAATGCACTCAATCAGAATAGCTCAAGGGACGTAATTTTTCATTAAATTCTGAGAATGCTCTTGCTACGCTAATGTCATGGAATTTCAGGCTGGTAAGCTTGCATTGTGTCATCAGGACATCAGCTGCCCTTTTTATGACCGCATCGCCTACTAGTTCTAGAAAGGAGAGGGTTAGTGGGAGAGAAGGAATGACAGACCTATCATTTTAAGCCTTCCACTGAACACCTACTACAAAAAGTAGTAGGGACTACCCCCAGGTGCCCCGCAGACTATCTGACATTATGTCAACGCTGTAAAATAAAATCTTACCTTAAAATCTATCTCAGCACTAGTCCTGCTGTTGACAACGAGCGTTTTTGTTTTGTTTGTTTTTTGGTATTCCTTTTTCCAGATATTCCAACACACATGACACTTTAGGATATAACAACGACAATCTGCTGCACACTCGAAGCATCCTCTTCTGTCATCTTGAATCTAAAAGCACGCGGCACCATGCTAACTTGCACAAGCTGTCACATCAGTGGTCAAATGCCGATCGCTTCATCAAAAAGTTCTTAATTTTTCTGAATCACACACCAGTCAAGAAGCACTGTCACTGTCATACTTTAACGACCATTTGTATACATTGCAGCTTGAATCATTCTGTACACAAGCCAAGATTAGCTTTTTACTCGCGAAAAGAAGACTTGCGCTTCGCACCGAATCATGCTAGGTCACACTCTGGGAATCCCCGGGAGAACATGTGTATTAAATGGCGTCACCTAAGCGCCACAGAAGCGGCCTTCTTCATAAGCCGGATTTTTTTCTAAACAATAAACGGAGGAAGGAAAACAAATACGATATTTGTCGGAGGGGTTCGCTGCACGGACCTTTGTAGGCCTTCGGGATATCAAAGGAATCATTGTACCTCTAAGGCCTTCGGCCATGAATATTCCCAAACAGATCTTGGACCTGCTGGATAGATGTAAGTTTGTGCCGCCTACAATCGGTTTCGCCAAGATAGATTTAAGTTTTTGCCGCCTACAATCGTTAGGCGGCAAAAACTTAAATCTATCCAGCAGGTCCAAGATCTGTTTGAGAATATTCATGCACTAGCCTCCCCTCTTGGGAGGAGGACTGGATATTCTCCAGCGGGTTGCGGGGCGCCTGGGGGTAGTCCTTACTACTTTATGTAGTAGGTGTTCAGTGGAAGGCTTAATATGATAGGACTGTCATTCCTTCTCTCCCACTAACCCTCTCTTTTCTAGAACTAGTAGGCGATGTAGTCACAAAAAGGGCAGCTGATGTCCTGATGACACAATGCAAGCTTACCAGCCTGGAATTTCATGGCATTAGCGTAGCAAGAGCATTCTCTGAATTTAATGAAAAATTATATATATTTTTAAAATGTAAAGAAAGGATCCACAGACACCACGTAGTTTAGAAGGAGTTACACTTTTATTCTATGCACAAATTTTCGCCCTCTCAGCGAGGGCTTCTTTAGGGGATTGCCCAGGTAACAGGTAACTAGGTAACAAAATATAATTTACGTGTGAGAATGTAGTGGGTCAAAATAGATACAGAATGTACACGCATGCACTTTCTAATTCTAAAGTATCATAATACTTTTACATATGTAGACTAAGGTACAATACGCTTAGAAAAGACGGGTACAACACAATTTATTAATATTTCGGGTAAATACCCTTTGTCAAAATAGACAAACAAACAAACAGAGAGATTAGCCGCTACTTATCTTCATTGGCAGAAAGAATGTGGCAACTGAAGGAGGTGACGTAAAAGAAAGAAAAGGAAGAACAAAAGTGCGGAAAAAGTAAAAATGACGTCAACGAAAAATCGTAAGAGAGAGACTCGGAAAGAACCTGAACACGAGAGACAAGAGTGTGTGCAAGCATATGCAGGAGCGAGCGAAAGAAAAGGCGTGTAGATGAGGCCAGAGAGAGAGAGAGAGAGAGAGAGAGAGAGAGAGAGAGAGAGAGGAGAGAGAGAGAGAGAGAGAGAGAGAGAGAGAGAGAGAGAGAGATGAGAGAGAGAGAGAGAGAGAGAGAGAGAGAGAGAATGACAATGACAATGACAATGAATCTTTATTTTCCAAGGATAAAAAGATTTAGGTCTGAAGACCTTTCTTCCATCTTGTCCTTGCTAAACTACTTACACAAATACTCACGCGGCCGCACGCACTGACACACCATAAGCGCCCAACAAGGCGAGTCATACTGGCTGCCCCCCTCGATCAGCTTCCGCTCGAAGGCGACAATAGGGATACAGCCAGTGTGTACATATGGCGATCAATGATTCTGCATCCTACTAGAGAGAGAGAGAGAGAGAGAGAGAGAGAGAGAGAGAGAGAGAGAGAGAGAGAGAGAGAGAGAGAGAGAGAGAGAGAGAGAGAGAGAGAGAGAGAGAGAGAGAGAGATGATGATGAAAACGAACGGGGAGTACCCTTGGGCACGAAGTAGGCTGAGTGTCTAATACACAAAGCTTTATTATTTGCTTTGTTTTCATGACTTATTACTTGTTGTGTACCGTGCTAAATGCTGGGTTTTTTTTCCCGGGGTCCTCCCGTTTTCCCCCGAGGTAGTCCTCAACTTGAGGGTGATATAAAGTTTGCCTTCGGGTTGGTGTACCGCGAGCACAAGACCAACGAATATGTACGGAGCATCGTCACTTCCTTGGTGGGCCCACATGAACCCCTTCAGGCAACCGTGAAACGGCGCAAGCTTGCTTGGTTTGGCCACGTGACCCGACACAACACCTTGTCCAAGACTATCCTCCAAGGCACTCTCGAAGGAAGTCGTCGGCGAGGTCGTCAGAGAAAGAGTTGGGTCGCAAACATAAAAGAATGGACCGAACTCGAGATGCCAGACTTGCTTGCCACCGCCCAAAATAGAACTCAGTGGAGAGCACTGTCTGTTGCTACTGCCTTTCAGTCCCCCCAACGCCCAGTTCGGGCAAGGGACTGATGATGATGATGGTGATGGTGTTTAGCAGGCTTTGTGTATTAGACACTCCGCCTACTTCGTGCCCAAGGGTACTCCCCGTTCGTTTTCCTTCTCTCTCTCTCTCTCTCTCTCTCTCTCTCTCTCTCTCTCTCTCTCTCTCTCTCTCTCTCTCTCTCTCTCTCTCTCTCTCTCTCTCTCTCTCTCATAGAGACCCTTACTTATATTTATAACTTATGTATTCAAAAGAATGTATTCCCTACAGACCTCAAAGTTGCAAAAGTCGTTCCACTGCCAAAATCAAAAGATCGTACTGACCCTAACAACTATAGACCCATTTCTCTGCTGTCAGTATTATCTAAACCCCTTGAAAGGCATATACATAAACACCTGTCTGACTACTTAGAATCGCGAAAGTTGCTACATTCGTCTCAGTCAGGATTTCGCCCTCGGCACTCATGTCATACGGCTCTGAGCAGATTAACAGACACATGGCTTTCAAATATGAATAATTCGCAGCTGACAGGTGTAATTTATCTTGACTTTAAAAAGGCCTTCGACTTAGTGAACCATACAATACTGATTTCCAAACTTAAGCATTATCTTCGAAACGACATGGCTGTTTCCTTTTTTATGTCATACCTCGAAAACAGAAAACAGAAAGTAATTGCTAATGGAGAAAGTAATTGCTAATCTTCTACTAAAGATGTTAAACTCGGGGTTCCGCAGGGGTCAATCTTAGGTCCTCTTTTATTTTGTATTTACATCAATGACCTGCCTCTAAGTCTCACCTACGAAGCAACACAGTGTGATATGTTCGCCGATGATACCTCAATCCACACAGCTAACAAAGACATACGTGAAGTTGAGAACGGCCTTCAAAAAAGTCTCGACGATATATCAGCATGGTGTAAAGTCAACTCAATGATTCTGCATCCTACTAAAACAAAATCTATGGTTATTGCAACACGCCAAAAGCACCAGTTAAAACCTTTAAAGCTTAATCTATCACTCGGCGACGACATCATAGAACAGGTAGCCGAACATCGTCTATTGGGGGTCACAATTGATAATCAGCTGAGGTGGCAGATGCACATTGACAATGTCTGTAAAACGGTCTCTAGAAATGTCTTTATGTTATCGAAATTAAAGTATTACACAGATAGTGAAACCAGAAAATTGTTCAGTAGTGCACATATCATGTCACATATAAACTACGCATCGACGGTGTGGGATTGTTGCAGTGATGTCCACTTAAAAAGACTAAATTCTTTACATAGGAGAATGGCAAAATTAATTCTTCCCGACCCGCACTTGACGACCGAGGAAAAACTCAGTAAAGCTGGTTTCCTGCCCCTTCAAAATCATTTTAAATATAACAAAGGGGTACTGATGTTTAAAGTGTGGAACCATAGCGCTCCAGAATATCTAAAAGAGTTGTTTAAAAAATCAGATTCCTGCTATGGGAACATGAGGGGTCTTTATATTGTTCCAAAACCCCGAATCGATATATTTAAATCTACTTTGTCATTTGCGGGCTCCACACTGTGGAACTCACTCCCACATCACGTTAAAGCCACTCCGACATTATCTCGTTTCAAGGCAAGTCTTTATAAGTATCTGACATTACTCAAATAATAATACACGAATGTCCGTGTATATTCTAACAATCATGTGTATGTGTGTGTGCGTGTGTGTGTGTGTGTGTGTGTGTGTGTGTGTGTGTGTGTGGACGCGTGAGTGCGTTTGTGCGCGGCGTATGCGCTTGTTTGTGTTTAGTGGACTATATATTTTGTATTATTGTGTTTTGATGTCTCTTTTTTATGTATACTTTGTATTTAGCTAGTCGTAGTTGTAGCAACGGCAGGTACGAAAAATGACATAGTCACTGACTGTGTTAATATCTTCACCGTTGTAAAATAAAGATTCATTGATTCTCTCTCTCTCTCTCTCTCTCTCTCTCTCTCTCTCTCTCTCTCTCTCTCTCTCTCTCTCTCTCTTTCTCTGGCCTCATCTACACGCCTTTTCTTTCGCTCGCTCCTGCATATGCTTGCACACACTCTTGTCTCTCGTGTTCAGGTTCTTTCCGAGTCTCTCTCTTACGATTTTTCGTTGACGTCATTTTTACTTTTTCCGCACTTTTGTTCTTCCTTTTCTTTCGTTTACGTCACCTCCTTCAGTTGCCACATTCTTTCTGCCAATGAAGATAAGTAGCGGCTAATCTCTTTGTTTGTTTGTTTGTCTATTTTGACAAAGGGTATTTACCCGAAATATTAATAAATTGTTTTGTACCCGTCTTTTCTAAGCGTGTTTCTTTCTCCGTTGGGTACTACTTTGCATATTACACGCTTGGCAGTCACCTTTTTGGTCTGGATTGATTTAAGGTACAATAGCACGTGCACAAGTTCGTGATATTAGTGCGTCATTACTGATGACATGAAACGTTTATGAAACACGAGTATTGACACGCAGTGTGCGCAGGTAGAAATGTCGCAATGAAATATTTATAATAATAACGTCATCATCAACATTGACATCATCAACATTAGTAGAATTTTCAAACATGAAGTAAAAAAATCTAAAAATCACACACACAATTACAATGTTCATATTATGCTTACGGTATAGTCCGAATTAAAATACACGTGCATAAATTCAAGTACGTCATTCCTGTCAGTCCAGAAGACCGCAATAGTTAATGACTCACGAGCATGACGTACAAAAGAGAAAATGCATCTAAAATATAACACATTATTATTTTTACTGTTACGTACATCATCATCGTCATCAATATCGGTAACATACTCAGAACTCGCACACAAACAAAACTGACAAAAACATCAAATGTCGTAAAAACTCATGCAAATCATGCGGGGAGGGGGGGGGGGGGGGAGGGGGGAAGGGGGAAGGGGAGGGGGCATAGATTTTATAAGTTAAACTAGTCACGAATCTCTCTCTCTCTCTCTCTCTCTCTCTCTCTCTCTCTCTCTCTCTCTCTCTCTCTCTCTCTCTCTCTCTCTCTCTCTCTCTCTCTCCTTCGCACACCCACACACACACATTTAAAAAACACCAACTTCTAGGTTGCAGTAAACAGCATGTACGCAAGTTCGTAATACGCGATTGCTGATGACATAAAAAAATCATGTATTATTGACATGGTCATGCAATGTTAGCAAGGTATCTATATTATATAAATATACTGTTACGTCATCGACAACATTAACGTCACACATAGAACGTGCACGCATGCATTTCCAAGAAAACTGAAGTTTTAGAAAATCTTATAATAAAATGCGATGTGAATAAGTAAACAACCAAAGTTTCGCCAAGGTCAGTAAAGCAGAAAAAGGGAAATCTATACTCTCTCTCTCTCTCTCTCTCTCCCTCCAAATGCAAGCGTAAACTGCTTTTGTTTTAGAATGACGTGGTATTTTGAATAATTTATGTCTATCTGATTGTTAAGCAATCCAGACCAAAAAGGTGACTGCCAAGCGTGTGAAATGCAAAGAAGTACCCAACGGAGAAAGAAACACGCATAGAAAAAACGGTACAACACAATTTATTAATATTTCGGGTAAATACCCTTTGTCAAAATAGACAAACAAACAGAGACATTAGCCGCTACTTATCTTCATATGCAGAAGGAATGTGGCAACCCATGTGAATGTGGAGTTGCCACATTCCTTCTGCATATGAAATACGTAGCGGCTAATGTCTCTGTTTGTTTGTCTATTTTGACAAAGGGTATTTACCCGAAATATTAATAAATTGTGTTGTACCGTTTTTTCTAAGCGTGTTTCTTTCTCCGTTGGGAACTTCTTTTTATCTGATTGTTGTTGGGGTTTTTTGTAATCTTATGGTACACTTGTTAGATGGTAGCGCATGTATATCTCATTATGTGTATTAAATGTGTTTGTGATGTCTTTATATATGATCGCCATATGTACACACTGTCTGTATCCCTGCTGTCGCCTTCGAGCGGCAGCTGATCGAGAAGGGCAACCAGTATGACTATCCTTGTTCAGCGCTTATGGTGTGTCAGTGCGTGCGGCCATGTGAGTGTGTGTGTATGTAGTTTAGCAAGGACAAGATGGAAGAAGGGCTTCAGGCCTAAATCTTTTTATCCTTGCAAAAAATAAAGATTCATTGTCATTGTCATTCTCTCTCTCTCTCTCTCTCTCTCTCTCTCTCTCTCTCTCTCTCTCTCTCTCTCCGGGGGATTATCAACCGACGCCCCTTCTATCCGACCACTCATCCCCGACTAATCCCATCATCACATCTACTGGCCAGCCACTTCAGAACGCCCGCACTGATTTTTCACTTGTTGCGGCAACAGTTGATGGCGTAATGTCCACTGCCACGCCCCTTCCCCCAACCCGACCAAACACGAACGCCAGTCCCGCGTCTCCGGGACTGGGATTACGTAATACAGAGGCCGCACCCACCACGGCCCTCGGGACTACCTGTCCTCACGAGGACACCACTGACCCTGATACTCTGCGAGCACAACTCAAAAGTGCTTGTAACCTCATCACGGACCTTCGCGCTGACGTCAGTACACTGTTCAAAGGACTTTCAGCAGCCCTAGCCAGGATTGATCAGCTCGAGAGTCAGCTCCGTGACGAGGCGGTCAAGAGAGCCAGAGATCTACAGGTTACGGAGAAAAGTGTGGGCGAAGTGTTGTCCGGCCTGGACGACAGGATAACTGGTGTGGAGACAGCTCAACACGCCACAGACGGCACTGTCAACCAGCTATCCTCCGCCAAACAGAGCCACAAGCAGCGCCTGAGGGAAATTCAAAAACAGTTGAAAAAGAAATCAGCCACTGCGTCCAACAACTCAGACGTTGCCATGAGTGGTAACACTCAAACTGACCTGTCTGCCAATGTTGATATCTGTGCGTCTCCGCGCCAGGTAACGGGCAGCGCAATCGCTGCTCCCTGTCACCCCTCCCCTCCACCCGTTCTGCAAGAACTGGCCACGGTACAGGCTGTGAGTGCAGCCGAGAAGAGCCCAGAGCGACTCATACCAGTACGGATTACCGGCGGCCTGCCTGAGGTCAACAACGGGTATGACCACGCCAGCAGCCAGCAGCAGCGTAATAACAAAATGTCTCCAGATGAGCAAATACTGCGACATTCAGTGCAGAGTGACACCACCACGCTGGTCATTGGAGACTCTGTTGTTCGCAACATCAAGGCAGAGAAGATGCCCACCTACCCTATAGAAAAAGTAGACGTATTATCTGTCTCTGGCCTGCGGACTGTCCACCTGCTGAACTGGCTCCAGCGACAACACGCGTCCCACACAGCGGTGGCACTGGTGACCTTCCACGTGGGGATCAACGATTGCAAACAGAAGGAAGTGACCAGCGCTGTGTGGGAACAGCTCGTCCGGGAATGCAGGCGGGTATTTCCCGGCGCTCGTCTGCAGGCATCCTCCATCCTGCCGACCGACAGTAGACACCAGCTGTATAGGGCCATCACCGCCTCCAACAGTAACCTGTTCCATGTGTGCAGAAAGCTGGGTGTCACACTGATAGACAACACTCAGGTCTTTACTGCTGTTGATGGGTTGCCGCGTAGAAAATTCTACAGGCGCGGTGACCCCATCCATCCTAGTCGCCAGGGCACCATCAGTCTGGCCCTCAACATAAAGAGAGGAGGGCCAGCTACTGACGTCACCACTCCCAACAACCAGCCTGCAGGTGGTGACCGTCACCGCCGTCAGCGACGTGAAGGACACGCTGGCACCACCAACACTTACGCTAATGTCGCAGCCGGCAGACAGTCAGTGTCCGCTGCAGCACCCAACCTGGAATCGCTCTGTGGTGCATCCAGCTTCGGTGCTGCACCGGAGAGTCAAGGTGGACTGTCAGTGTCCTCTGCTGTAGCACCAGGTCTGGAATCACAGTACAGCGAATCCAGATTTGGTGGTACAGCAGAGAGTCAATGTAGCTATCAGCAACAAATGCCGGGCCAGTATCCTATGTGGCAGCAACCGCCACTACCACCATACAGTGCCGCATTTCCACAGTATCGCGAGGCCGGACCATGGGGACACTTCAGCATGACGCAACCAACGTATCCTTTCAGCGTCCCCCCGCTCACATACACGCCATACGCACAGCAGGAACCGTGGGCACAGTACAGCCACCCCGTGCGTGTGTATTAGACTCATTTCCAGAACATTCAGTTACTCTTCCTTACATAACTTTGTGCTTTACTTTCCAGGCTAACACTGAACAATATCGAATTGATTTTCTTGCGTCTCATTGCTCATAATTATTGTGTTTGCGCAGAGACGTATTCATTTGTTTTTAACTTCAACCACTGCGCGTGGTCCAATATTAACATTGTCATCCTTTTGACTTCTGCCGACAGTATTCGTGAATACCGATCTTCTCACTCTGTGCGATTTGTGACGCTTATAGCACTAGTACTTGTGCACCGTGACACTTTCTCTACTAGTGCTCTACGTATATTCACACTACGATCATATCTGTGTCCTTTCGCAGCGCTGACTTTATTTCCCCTATCGCGCAGCGGGGTCGTTTAGCTTTGACTGTTGAAGTTTGCTAAAGGGATTAGTCCCTGTTAGTGACCGTTAGTGACCGGTAGTGTGGTCTATATCAGTGAATGCGTAGAAGAAACTCTTTTTTTTTTTTTTTTTTTCACTTGCCTCCCACATTCTGTGTGTTAGAGCGGACTGATATTCTTTTGCTTTGTTTTATTATTTCAGCTCTTATTTGCCTTTGTATCATTTATAAGCTTTTTTATTTGTACTCTTTGGTATTGACATACATTAGCAATCATGGTGTATGATCGCCAGTTACATATTGGCCATTTAAATGTTTATCATTTAACTAACAAAGTTCCCGATCTGTGTGTGCTCTTGAGTCAATCCAATCCATTTCACTTGTTTGGTGTAACGGAATCGCGTCTCAATCGTAACATCAGCGATGAGGCCGTTTCTATCCAGGACTTCACTGTACTGCGCCGCGATGCTGAATACCCGGGACATACGGGTATTGCAGTATACATTCATAATTCAATTAGCGGTATTACTCGCAGGCGTGGGGACCTGGAGTCAAAAACCGTAGAATGCATTTGGGTTGAGTTAAGGGCAAACAAATCCAGCCCCGTGCTGGTCGGGTACATTTACAGGAACCCAGCATCAACATTTCAATGGTTCGACGACTTTATCGCCATGATGGATAAGGTCAGACAGTCCAGCTCTGAAATTTTGATCCTAGGCGATTTCAATATTAACATGTTTTTGAATAACCCTGCTTGGGAGTGCACCATGTCTATGTTTGGTTTAAAGCAGCTAGTTAAAACAGCAACTCGTGTTAGTCCAACTTCCTCCACCCTTATAGACCACATATATACAACTACTCAATCAAGGGTGATGGCAGTAGACGTGCTTCAGGTAGGGATTAGCGATCACTACCCGGTGTGCTGTTGCTTGGCATTAAAAGCGGATAATTCATTCCGAAAACATCAGCACACGACTATTAGATACAGATCACTTAAACACTTCAACAAGGAAACATTTCTTTGTGATTTAAGTAGCACACACTTTGATACAGTGTACTACCATAATGACCCCAACGATGCTTTGTCTGAGTGGTACGGATTGTTCCTTGGTGTTCTCGATAAACACGCTCCATTCAGAGAGAAACGGGTGAAGAACCCCCAGCTTCCCGCCTGGTTAAGTAAGGAAATCAAGGATGCCATGCAGCTCCGAGATGACTATAAAAGAAAGAAGGATTTTATTGCTTATCGAAGGCAAAGAAACCATGTTAAACATTTAGTGAGGAAAGCTCAAAGGTCACTTTTTCACCGTCTTATGAACGGAAAGAAAGATGTCGTATCTGTGTGGCGAGCGATCAATGCTTTTACGAGGTCCAAAAATACCGCACAATGTACACAGTTATCAGCTGATATCTTGAATCAGCATTTCCTCTCGGCTGCCAGTACGTTGCTAAAAAATACATATTCTGGTCAGTCTTCAGCTGTGTCCGAAAAGCTAAAGACGTTTTGTGCAGAACGGCTGGACCCTGACACGTCATTCAGCATTCCGCTGTTAACGATATACGACGTGGGAAAATCCATCTCGTACTTAAAGAACAAACGTACGTCTGGCCATGATGGTATTAGTAGCTCAGTTCTGAAAATGGCCCTACCGTATATTTTAGATACCTTGACATATATATACAACCTTTGCATAAAGCAGGGGATATTTCCATCTTCTCTAAAAACAGCCAAAGTGATCCCACTACCTAAAACGAAAGACCTTGCCGACCCTAACAAGTTCAGGCCCATTTCGCTACTGTCAACACTGTCGAAACCGATAGAAAGACACATTCACACACACTTACAACATTTTCTAGAAAAACACAAACTCATACATCCATTACAATCTGGCTTTCGGCGGAAACACTCCTGTCACACAGCATTGGTACACCTTGTTGACAGATGGCTTACTGCCATAAATAGCAGTCAAATGACTGGAGCAGTATTTTTGGACCTTTCAAAAGCATTTGACCTCGTCAATCATGAAACTTTAGTTCAAAAACTTAATGTCTATCAACTAAGCGCAGACACACTTGCCTTCCTTACGTCATATCTGCATGGGCGTACGCAGTATGTCTACGTGAATGGTAAAAACTCACCTGAAGGGGTGATAGAGCACGGAGTACCACAGGGATCGATTCTTGGTCCATTATTGTTCTCTGTCTTCATAAACGACCTTCCATTACATATATCTGACTCCAGTGTAACTTTCAGTCTTTTTGCAGACGATGGAACACTGGACGTTTCGTCATCAGACGTAACATGTATGGTGAAGATTCTCCAAGACAGTTTAAATGAGGTATCTGAATGGTGCAGAAATAACGCCATGATACCTAATCCCACTAAAACCAAATGCATGCTGATTACCACACGGCAAAAGCATCAGTTGAACCCCCCTCCCCTTCAACTAACACTTAATGGCCAGCCTGTGGAGCAAGTCAGAGAACAGCGCGTGCTTGGAATCAACTTAGACGACAAGTTGTGCTGGCAAGGCCACATTACTAAACTGTGTAAAATAGTATCTAAAAATGTATTCCTCCTGTCGAAATTGAGACATTTTGCTGATGAGCCAACAAGGAAACTCTTCTACTATGCCCATATTCAGTCACATTTGGATTATGCCTCATCTATTTGGGACGGTAGTAGCGATGCTAATTTAAAAAGTCTGAACTCGCTCCACAGAAGAGCCATTAAACTTATTGTTGACAGACCCTCAGAAGTCATTAATACTGACAATAAGTTCAAGCTGTTAGACATTTTGCCACTTGAAAAACAGTTTAAGTATAATAAGTTGGTGCTCATGCGCAAAATCACCCTCTCAGAAACACCAGCCTATCTCAATAGTTTGTTCCACTTTGCTCATACGAGGTCCAGTCGAACACCAGGGAACAATCTTGTTGTACCGATGCCTCGACTAGACATTTATAGGTCGTCGTTGTCCTATTCTGGTGCAAAGTTATGGAACTCCATTCCTGCGGATGTTAGAGCCGCGCCATCGCTTAAAACTTACAAGACCAAGCTGCTCAAACATCTAGACAAAACTTAATTTTTCTTTTATTTTGTATTTTTATTTTTATTTTTACATGTAGCACTCCATGCCTTATGCGGCATTTCCCGGATAGTCTGCATTCTCTTCTAACATTAAAAATTTATGAACGCATGTAATATACCGCTGGCATTCCAGCAAGCCGCATTATGTAATATCCATGACCCCATGGACTCGGCTGGCCAGACGGGATGCCGTCGATAGACACAGCATTGGGCGCTCGCGAGGCGTGGCAGTGCTGTGGTTTCTTCGCGTCGACCCGCGCGCGCGGTGGTTGCGGGATCGCTATACAAGTCTAGTCTAATTCCATGGCAGACTAGCATCTAGCTGTGCGCGGTTTAGTGGCGCGGGGAGGCCGCTATCGCATGTGTGTGTTTATCTGTGTCAGTGTGTGCAAGTGTATGTGTGTGCACGCGCGCGCATCCCTACGTGCTTGCGCACGCGCGCGCGCGCGCGCGCGCGTGTGTGTGTGTGTGTGTGTATGTGTGTGTGCGAGTGTGTGTGTGCGTGTGTGTGTGTGTGTGTGTGTGTGTGTGTGTGTGTGTGTGTGTGTGTGTGTATGCCTGTTTATGTTTGTTGGAGTGAGCCGCCGTGTTGGTTTTTATGATGAGAACAATAGCGGTTTTATGTACAAAATCCATTATACTTTTTATATTTGCTGTAGTATAGTTTTAAGCGAAAGAATGTATGTGTACATGATATACTGATGTGTGTGTATGTGTGTGTCAGTGTGTGTGTGTGTGTGTGTGTGTGTGTGTGTGTGTGTGTGTGTGGAGGGTTGTGCAGGCTTGGCTTGGCGCCTGTAGGCTACAAGCTAATCTGGCACAAGCCTGTGCACGCGGCAATTGCACACCGGCGCGCGTGTGTGTGTGTGTACGTTATTTTGTTTTGTAGTGTGTAGCAAGGACAAGAATGAAAACAGGTCTGCGCACCTATTCTTTTATCCTTGGAAAATAAAGTTTCATTTCATTTCATTTCATTTCATTTCATTTCATTTCATTTCATTTCATTTCTCTCTCTCTCTCTCTCTACTTCATCGTCACTTCCCTGGTGGGCCCACATGAACCCCTTCTGGCAACCGTGAAACGGTGCAAGCTTGCTTGGTTTGGCCACGTGACCCGACACAACACCTTGTCCAAGACTATCCTCCAAGGCACTCTCGAAGGAAGTCGTCGGCGAGGTCGTCAAAGAAAGAGTTGGGTCGCGAACATAAAAGAATGGACCGAACTCGAGATGCCAGACTTGCTTGCCACCGCCCAAAATAGAACTCAGTGGAGAGCACTGTCTGTTGCTGCTGCCTTTCAGTACCCCCAACGCCCATTTCGGGCAAGGGACTGATGATGATGATGATGATGCACCTATAATAATAATAATAATAATAATAATAATAATAATAATAATAATAATAATAATAATAATACCGTTATTATATAGGCGCTTTTTCTCAATTTTTGGGGAAATCGACTCAAAGCGCCGCGCCTGAAACCCAACACACACACTCACGAAACAGACACGGATTTACGCCATTTAAGACAAACACAGTACAAGACAAACGAAGGGCCAGTCAGCTACTGAAGTTACAGAGATTTGTTTATCGCTTGTATTTGAAATTTTGTAAAGTGGCCTGAGACCGGTACCAAAGTGTGGGGGGTGGAAGAACCGGAGTACCCGGAGAAAGAACCCATGATGCGACACCCCTGCGACGTACTCTTTACGTGGTAGAGGAATCACATCCACATGTCAGGATGGCTAACCAATACTAATTTGTCAGGATAAAAAAAAAAACTTCACGTGTGTATGCAATTATACTTCCTGCTCATGCAGACACAAACTCACGCACCAACTGTAACTGCGCCACTCAATCTCACGCAATAAACTGTTATCTGATAAACGACAAGATAATTATTTCAGAAACAAAGTTCTTTTCTTGGTACTGATTACATCATAGTTCTCATCTCTACATGAAGAGACTTCTATTTCTCTTAAAATCACCAAGTCATACAATCGTCTCTTTCTTCTACGTTCTCAGGTTACTCTAGAAAAATGCTTGCAAGTTCTCGGCAACTTTCTAACGTTTCTAATAAATAATAGGCAAATAAATAAGCTTGTTCTTATTTTCTTTGCTGGAAATACCCCTGTCAGTTTCTCTCTCTCGGTTATCCTAACGGTTCGATTGGCTGACCGTTACGCATTCTAATTGGCTAATTATCAGCTACCTAGGGAGATAATCTGGTTAGGGGAGTTAATCTGCAGTCCTATTTGGCAAAATACTAGAGGAAAAACAGAATCCCACCGTAACAACAACGGCGTTAACAAAATCGTATGCAACAAAAATTGTGGTGACCTTACATGCGAGGAAGGTTTGCAGCCAGTTGCGTGAATCTGCTACGACGCTCTGATGCCTTCTCTCGAAGCAGAAGACCTCTGCAGCCACTGAAGAAAAATCGTGGAGTTTCGACGGGACCAGTGCCTCCGCTCACAGCCGAAGACCTCTGCAGTCACCAAAGAAAAATCGTGGAGTTTCGACGGGACCAGTGCCTCCGCTCACAGCCGAAGACCTCTGCAGTCACCTAAAAAAAATCGTGGAGTTCGATGTGACCAGTGCCTCCGCTCACAGCCGAAGACCTTTGCAGTCACCGAAGAAAAAAAAAAAATCATCGTAGTTTCTGCGTGCCCAGTGCCTCTGCTCGGAGCCGAAGACATCTGCAGTCACCAAAGAAAATCGTCGTGTCGGCGAAGTCAGTTGGCGGAAAAAAATCTGCGTCAGCCAGGTAGGGAATTTGGGGGAGCGGGGGTCCGGCCTTCTTTTCCCGGGTTTTTATACTTTCTCATTCCTTCTTTGTCCCTATGTCTGGACACTTACATCTAGTTATTCAGGTTCCTACTAACTGCTTCTAGTAGGCACGCGTAAGGCTGTAGTTGGTCAATCCTACTAGATACTACACAAAACAAAATAGTCCCTTAGTTTCTCAATTTATAGAGCCTGAAATGGAACGTCCAAGTATTTACAGCTATTTAGTAAGACGTTCCGATCATTCATCACGTCGGGAAAAATCAGATCTATTCTGGAATTTACTTAGATCTAGCGTAGTCTAGCCGCATTACTCGTAACTGGTGGTTAGTGGACCCTTACTCGCAAGCATTCTTCTTTACAATGTCGATAATTAGGCATAATAAATCGTATTCCGTGTCAGATAATGTCATCATATAACATCACTGCAATTCAGAATCGTTCAGTTTATAAAACAATTTCAAATATTCATTCAGGAATCTGTATTCGAAGGGAGAGTTTCGTTTCCAGCTGATCAAAATGGCTACCTTCGAAAGTGGAAGGCTTACACACGAGAGAATAAAAGCTTATAACTTCCAAACTGCACTGAAATAAAATCTCAGGACATAATCTGAGTTACAGATTAGCTACAGGATTCCGATTATAACCACAATTTGTCTTGTCGTTAGTTTATCTTGCCGATATCAGTAGAAATTCGACCTCCGTTCGGAAATTTGCCCTTGGCATTATTTCCGGTAAAATTAGCTCCCTTAGTTCGTCTGCTAAGGTGCCAATCACCGTCAAGTTTCAGACTGCTTTCCATAGTTCCAGAAGTAATGAAAAGCTTTGGCCAAAGTCTTGCGATTTTAGCGAACTTGAGAAAGCATTCTAAAGCATCACCAACGGTTATGAACGACAACAACAACAACAACAACAAAATAATGTGAATCGCTTACGAAATCGAGAACATGTAAGCCATTGGCTTACAGTGCTTTGGGAAACGCGCTGTGTCAGCATTATTTTCTTCACACTGCCGCCTCAAACCAAAGTGAGGAAAAGTTTCTGGAACAACGAATCACGCGTCTCCACTGCTGCCGAAACAAACCCCAGCACACAGTTGGAAATGTAGCATGGATGGCCGAAGATATGAAGTCTTAAATGCCATGCTAAATGTGTGGTAATGTTCCATTTGTTGACATCGAGGCAGAATATTGTAAACTGACAGAAATTTCGACACAAACTTGGGTTGACCGTCAGAAAGTTGAGAAACTGGTGAGCTTTGCAAGATGTCTGCTTGTAGACTGCCAACACACGTGTTGCTAAACTTCGAACGGAGTTTCATTTCCAATGTCACAGTTTAGAGACAAACATTATCGTGAATGTTAACATAGAGTTAAATTACACAATGAACTCTGTGAATCTCGTGCAACTGTCCGTTCGTACTGTGACTGATTGACGGGCATCATTAATGTTCGACTTTCACGTGAACTTGGGGCGGGGAGTTGTGGCCTCAACTGTACTCATGCCCTGACTGTGAAATTGTGACCAGTGGAGTTGGTCAGCTTGCTGGACCCTGCTAAAGTTTTGTTGTTGTTGTTGTTGTTGTTGTTTGTTGAGTAAGTGTGTGTGTGTGTGTGTGTGTGTGTGTGTGTGTGTGTGTGTGTGTGTGTGTGTGTGTGTGTGTGTGGTGGGGGGTAGGGGTAGGGTCTTGGTGGGGGTGTGGTGGGGGGGGGGGGGATTTCGGGGAAGATAGGTTAATCGGAGGGGTGTTTTTCACATATGCACAGCTTGATATAAATAAATAAATAAATAAATAAATACATTTTTTTTAAGTAGCGACACAAGCATGAAGTGAGTGCGTCTCATGACTGTCCTAAGGTCATCAGGTCGTGAGTTCAAATCCACGTCCGGGTGTGACTTTTCAGAGATGAAATTTCAACGACCACAAGCACAACCACCCCTCCAACCCCCCCCCCCCCCACCCGCACCCGCACCCCCCCCCCCACCCCTCAAACACCCCCCCCCTCCAATCCCCCCCCCCAAAAAAAAAAATAAATAAAATAAAAATAAAAAAAATAATAAAAGATAATAATGACAAAAACTACTTTCGTGACATTGTCAAAGGGACAGAACTGTTGAACGTTGACTCTTAATGACGGCATGAACTGACTCCCTTACTGTCTCCACGCGATCTGTGACAGTCAGGATTTTACGAAATATATATATCCGACAGTGATTTGGTAAAATCCTAATTGTCAAAGTTGACGTGGAGATAGTAAGGGAGACGGTTTATGTCGTCATCAGGCGCCAGGCTAATCTGGCACTATCCTTGAATTACCATGGTCGATTTATCTCCTGCTGTACTTCGTCGGGACTGAATAGGCTAACAGTTCCAACACATTTTATTAATATTTCGAATAAAAACCCTAATTTAGAATAGACAAACAAACAAGTACACAAATCAGTTGCTACCTTGTGAGTGAGAAGAACTTGAGCAAGCTGGCAAGAGCTGGGGCTCACTCACAAGATAAGATTTCTCCGTTGGTTTCTTCTCTGCATTTTACAAGCTTGAGCAGTCTACCTTTATTAATTTTGGTCTGGATTTTTAGTGTCAGATAAAATCATTCACTGATTCAGCTAGTTCCGTCTTCATCATACACACTCACCTAGTGTCATACCACCACGCCAGCACACGTCAGTATACTCTTGAAAAACACGCATTTATTTCTTTGTTGTTTTCAATCATCATTTGTATAATTGTTGCGTCTAAACCGAATGGAAAGATTTATTCAAGTGATAGCGGCCTGAGCATTGCATCGTAATAGCCTTCATCAAAACAACTCCACCTACAAACCATTGACAATACACAAATTCAAATAAGGAAACAACTAAACACAGCATACACTCCACATCCTGTATCTAACTCACTCTTTCAACTTTCACCACAAATAACTGAAGATGGATCATTTGTGTAGTATCAAGGGTGGCGCCCGAAATTCTTTGTGTGTTTGGGCGTGAAGGTTTTCGGGCGCTACCCTTGACCTATCACGGTCATTGACCGGCGAACGGACATCACTAAACGTGAGGTACGTGGCAAAGAATGTGAAAGAGGCGATAAAAAATCATCCCTGTGAAATGTATTCATACACCCATTCCAACCAGGAAATTACAGACATACTCCGCCGCACTGACGTCTGTCACTCCGGTAAGAAAAAAATCCTCGGGCCGACGTCGGCCCAAGGGTCTGTTGCTTACTGAAGTACCTATCCTATATTACAACAAAAATAATTTACCCCATTTGACGGGAAACTGTTACCGGCATACGCACGCTCTCCTCATGTCTGAAGCGAGGCGATAATTATATGACGAACCGCTGCGACAGGAGATAGGTTTGTGCCCCCGGCAGTATAAAGAACACGTCGCTACATACATCACCTTCCAGTAGAGACAAAGCCTTCCCGCAGAGAGCAGAGGACTAGGCAGGCTTGTCAGGGGGTACAAAAAAAAAAAGTATCCAGCATCATGTGGATACCATGTTTCGTGTCCGTGCTGGTAAGTGATTAAACACGCATCGTGCCTTCTTCAGCCTGTAGGCCCCCTTCGCTATTATTAAACGCAGGTTATGTTCCTGAAATGCTTGTTTAACCTTTTCAGTGAGAGACAATTAGAACAGTAGTCCGCAACAAGAGGTATAGATCACATGAGCCCCCGCCGTTGCGGGGGCTCATGAGGATCTATGCCTCTTGCTGAAAACACTTTGTATCCGCGATCCTTGGACGGGCTGGCGTAGAAGTTTTCAGAAACACAATGTTTGTCCACTGACAGCAGGGGTGGATCTGGGGGGGTGGGGGTGGTCATTGGGGGTTTTGGACCACCACCACCCCCCCCCCCCTGACCCAAAATACCTGAAAATGCTATAATAAAGTTCATTTTCGGGGTGTTTGGACGTAGTCTAGCGTCGTGGCGACGTTCTGTGTCAGGTTTCGGACCCCCCTCCCCTCCCCCCAAGGAGTTAAGTGATCCGGCCCTGGACAGTGAGGGGCCACAGAGGCGTTCCCCAAACATGGATTCAAAGTGGTGTCAGCAAGAGGCGTAGATCCTCATGAGACCCCGCAATGGCATGGTCTCATGAGGATCCGTGTCTCGTCCAGTTGGATCTTGCGGACTGTTTCTCGGCAGTCAAGAAGTTAAACTTGTTTGATTTTATTGATAGAATATGGATTACTGTGAAGAAAATGTTGTTCACAAATTTAATATACATTATCTGTCGAGAAAAACCTAGGGAGCTAATTAGTTTACGTTTTGAAACGATAACTATTATCAAAGGTCTTCCGGTTTCCAGGCCCTAGTCATTTGGAATTCGCTTGACATTCGCGATGCCTCCACAGTCAATTCTTTCAAAAGTCAGCTAAAAACACCTTTTTTTTCAGTCATACCCATCTTTTTGACCAAATTCCAGCTTTGATACCGTCTGACAGTAAAAGTATGATGACCCTGTGCCAGTTCTTGTGGCGATGGTTGTTCGTGATTTTGGTGCATGATGGTCATGTGTTGTCAATTCTGAATTTATATCTTGGTATATTTTTACATTTTGTTGATACTGATTTGTGTCTAGTGTGGTCATTTTGTCTTGCATTGTACAGCGCTTACAGCCGGCACTGCAGGGTGTTATAAATATACTGCTGCTAGAACTGTTACTCATTATTATTCCGCCGTGAGATGACCTGAGTCGCCTGATCGGCGTTAAACTCAAATGACTAACTAACTAACTAACTACTACTACTACTACTACTACTACTACTACTACTACTACTACTACTACTTATTATTATTATTATTATTATTATTGTTATTATTATTAGTTTTATGATTATGATTATGATTATTATTATTATTATTATTTTATTATTATTATTATTAACTAAATAAATAAATAAATAAATAAATGCCAGGGTGACTGGATTTAGTATTTGTTGTGTTGTAATGTTTTATTTTGTCTTTTTCACTACTGGGTTCAAGTCAAAATCGACTGTGTTGTTGGCTAGATGGCTTGCGGATCTTGTTCTGGTGGCTGGTTTATTCGCTTAACTTTTATGTATCTTCGTTTACTAACTGAACAGCAGAATATGATTCAATTGATTTTTGTTCTGAACATGTAGCCGAGTGTTGAAAAAAGCACATTATCGGATCTGTACTGACGAGCAAAAGAAATGCGACTTTTTGGGAAATGATCGGAAACACTCGTTGTTTTTTTTAGATCATTCCAAAAGCGTCGCATCTAGTGTTTCCGATCATGCCAAAAACGTCGCATCTAATCTTTCCGATCATTCCAAAAGCGTCGCATCTAGTCTTTCCGATCATTCCAAAAACGTCACATCTAGTGTTTCCGATCATTCCAAAATTGGCGCATTTCTTTTGCTCGTCAATATATTTTTGCACTGGACTGTGATTTTGGACCTCACGGATTTAACCCTTTCCCTGCCAGCGGACGCAAAGTACGTGCACGTCTGAACTCACTGCACACTGACCAACATCTGCCCGAAGAACACAAAGTCAGAAGGACGAAAAACAAGAACAGAGAGTTAACAAAAGACATAGACCCTCATGAGCCCCCGCGACTGCGGGGGCTCATGAGGATTTATGTCTCTTGCAGATGGATATCCTTCGACTTTCTCTGGAAGTTAAAGGGTTATGCCGTAATGTCCAAAATCAGAGGACAGCACGCATTTCATTTTTTTTTTTTTCCTTTTCAGGCTTTACAGCTAAGTGCTGCCATGACAGCATCAATAATCCCTAATTTTCCTGTCGGCACTTGCCTCACACTGGTAGGGCTGCAATACTTGATGGTTCTTTATATTCCATCGGTGATTGTCAGGAATGGGTCTAACATGATATGCTATGCAACATAAGTTAAAGACTGTTGGAACAGACACACATAACGTTATATAAAACATACACGCAATAAAGCAGAAATTCTCAACCATAATAGTTATATTATGGAACTATTTATTTTCAAGAGCTTTATGTTAGATTTAAATTGGGGAACTTTAAAAATGGCAGTTTTGGATTTCAAAACTACTTGTCACAGACAAATTGAGCCCATCCACCGCCCCCCCCCCCCACCCCCCAACTCCCACCCACCGCCCCCCCCCCTCCCCCAACCCTGCAAGACCATACACACCTTAGCTACCTTGACGAAACAGCTTCAATAATGTTCCATCACATACAGATCTTGGTGTAATACATACAATCCTTTCACCTGTCGTGTGAGTTGTTGTGCATCAGGTTGTATCATTTTGAAAAACGATTTAGTGAAACAAAAAACCAACAACAAAAAAAAACAAAAGATTTTGGATTGAACACCTCCTCAAATAGAGTTTAAGATTACAGCCAATACAAAAGCAGTGCAGTGAATTTTCTGTTAACCCCTTGATTGCCAGTGGTTGGTGATTTCGCGTCTGAAACCACAGTCCACTGACAGTCATTCGCGTGAAGAACACTAATGAAATGGGTCCAACAATGTGCATAAATAATACAGGACCAACAAGAGACATAAATCTTCATGAGCCCCCGCGACTGCGGGGGCACATGAGGATTTATGTCTCTTGCAGATGGGTAGCGCTCGCCTTGCCCCGGCAGTGAAGGGGTTGATATTCATGTTTCGCTAATTTGTTTTACAGCAGTGTAGTCGTGGAACTGCATGTCGCGAGGTCTCTCTCTCTTGGCTTGACTTCGCGAACGAAGATTTTATAGGAGTTGCCCACGACGTCTGCAGGCTTGTTCGTGGCTGCGGAGGCCAATCCGAGACAGGCAGGTTCGACCGCAGTGGCTGCAGGGGAAGGTATGGCCAGGGTTCTGAGCTGCGGCATCTCTGTTTTTTCTCCTGAGCCGCTTGTCCTTAAGGCTAGCTCTGTGAGAGTCCTCAAAGGAGACAGCTGCCTTGTAAATGGTGGAGCGCCAGGTGTCACGGTCCGCAGCAAGCGAAGACCACTGGTGGTGGTCGATTTGGCAGGCACTAAGTGACTTCTTGAGACAGTCTTTGTATCTCTTCTTTGGTGCCCCTCTGTCACGGTGTCCAGTAGCAAGCTCGCCGAACAGGGTGATCGCGAGGTATACGATCCCCAAACACAAATCATCGCACCTCGGTGTCTTCATCAGCTTTTTGTTGTTGTTAAGTCCCTTCTATATATAGAAGGGACTTTTTAGGACGGGTGGCGGTGGGGCGAATGTAATAGCAAATCCATGATGTCAAAGACTGATGACCAATAACGCCAGTGGCATTGGCACTGAAATCATGGTTGGAGGCCAAAAACTGGAAACAGCTAAGAAATTCAAATACTTAGGAGCCATTGTGACAGATGAGGGATCAAAACCAGAAATACTGTCCAGGATTGCACAGACAACAACAGCACTGACAAGATTGAAGACCATTTATGGAAGGACAGAAACATCACACTCTGCTCCAAGATCAGACTGATGCGCTCCTTAGTCATCTCAGTGTTCTTGTATGCCTGCGAGTCATGGACCCTCACAGCAGACCTTGAAAGTAGGATACAAGCCACTGAACTGAGATGTTTTCGAAGGCTGCTTGGCATTTCATACAGAGATCACATCACAAACGAGGAAGTGGGAACCAGAATCAGACAAGCCATCGGGCCTATGAGGACTTATTAGCCATTGTGAGAAAACGCAAACTGAAGTGGTATGGGCATGTCACGCGTTCAGCAGGGCTTGACAAAACAATCATGCAAGGCACTGTGCAAGGAGGACGAAGGAGAGGAAGACAGAAGAAAAGATGGGAGGACCATATCTCAGAGTGGACAGGACTGAAGCTGGGCGATACGCTGAGAATGGCAGAGAACAGAGAGGAATGGAGGGAGCTGGTTGCCAAGTCATCAGTGGTGCCCCATCGGTCGGCAAGACTACGGGATATAGATAGATAGATAGATAGATATAGATAGATAGATAGATAGATAGATAGATAGATAGATAGATAGATAGATAGATAGATAGATAGATAGATAGATAGATAGATAGATAGATAGATAGATAGATAGATAGATAGATAGATAGATAGATAGATAGATAGATAGATAGATAGATAGATAGATAGATAGATAGATAGATAGATGTCAAAGACGGGCAGGCTAAACCTCTTTGTGGGTTATGGTGCATTCCATCTTCTTGTTAGTTTCAAGAGGATGGAGGAATCGCCTCGACCCAAGTCAGTCGCCACCGACACCCCAAGGGTTAACCCCTTCACGTTCAAGGGTTGCACGGTGCGCTTCACAAATCTTTGTCAAAAAAAAACCAGTACAGAGCCCCAGGCGTCCAAAGAACATTGGTGCAAAGGGGTGCCAGCAAGATGCATAGATCCTGCGACTGCGGGGGCTTATGAGGAGATATGCCTTTTACAACTGCATCGTGCTCGCTCTTTCCAGACTGAAAAACAAAATGTGACTGTCAAGCGCATTAAAAAAAAAAGACAACAAAGCAAAAAACATTTTCGATCTGAGCGAGTTTGTTTCTTTGTTGGGGTTTTTAATTCGTTCTCGGAATTTAGGCCTTCATTTTCTTCTTGTAATATTTTTCTTTAACTCATTGAGGGCGCCTCGCATCAACAGCAGCGAACGTGACGTACAGCATTGCCGCTTGGCTTGGCATAATTGGCTTTATAAAAAAGAATGTTACTGAAGCCGAGAGTTCTCCGACACGGTGTGTGTGTGTGTGTGTGTGTGTGTGTGTGTGTGTGTGTGTGTGTGTGTGTGTGTGTGTGTGTGTGTGTGTGTGTGTGTGTGTGTTTTCATCGTATTCATTTTTTCCCTTCAGGTAATGTGCGCCCATCAGATGTATGCGGGGCCGCGGGACAACCCCTGTACACCATAGTGAACGGAACAATCATGGGAGCCTTCTGTGGGCGTGGTTTCAACAGAATCACCTGTCCTCCTGGCTACTGGTGCAATATCGACCCCGTGGATAGATTCGCCGACTGCTGCCCTTCGTCGTCCCGTGAGTTGGAAAAAAGATCGTTACTGTGGGCGACATCGTCAATTATAATCTGTGTTAACCCTTTGGCAATGGGTAGCGGCTTTTGTCGCGATGATTCCTGGCTATCGATAGCAAAAGGTTAAGACGTCTATATAAGCATTCAGTTTCTGTCGGGGTGCGTTCTTTCGCCTTTTTAGCGCCAAGTGCGTGGAACTCGCTGCCACATTGCCCCAGTTCAAAGTTCACTTAAAGACTTTTTGTTTGTTTTTTTGTTGGGCATATAACATGTAGCGCACCGTTTTTTCCTAGCGAAATGTTAACTGCCATTTTTTCTGCTTCTGGATCTCATGTGACATGGAAGTGGATGTAAGGTGTTGGGAAGGGATGGGGTGGGTTCAAGTAGTGTAGTGCGTGTGTCTGAGAGAGTGTGCTGTTGTGCATGCGCAGAGAGTCGAGCGTTTTCCTGGAGAACCGCGCTATACAAAAACTATTTATTATTATTATTATTATTATTATTATTATTATTATTATTATTATTATTATTATTATTATTATTATTATTATTATTCCACACTACACACAGCAATTTCCGTCTGCCACAGTGGCAGATATTACGCGACAATAGTGCAGAAGGGACCCGTACGCCTCATTCGTACTATTTGCTCGTAAGCTTCACAAACTTCTTTACCACACATATGTAAACATTAAGCTGCTTGTTTCGCCAAGAACAACTTAGCGCTAGATGACCCGCCGCGCGAGGAGACAAATATGAAGTCGGTCCCTGGACAGCAGCTCTGGGCATTTGGTTACAGATGCTAATTAGTCGCTATCAGGAAAACTAGTCTTGTTGGCGTCCCTGTCCTGTGGACGACCAAACCACACTGCTTGTCCTTGTCGACTGCGTCGCTACAGGAGACCTAACACATGTTGGTTTCTCTGACCTGCGGATGACCAAACCACACTGTTCGTATTCCTCGATTGCTGCGCGACAGCGCAGCAATTGAGGAATACGAACAGTGTGGTTTGGTCATCCGCAGGTCAGAGATGTCGCGCAGCAATCGAGTGAGACAAACAGTGTGGCTTGGTCATCCACAGGACAGGGAAACCAACATGCGTAGCGACTGTTACCAAAACCATATCAAACGTATCTAACGAAGTGGCAGACTTCGAGTACCCAAAAGTAGTACATCATGTTATGTCAACTCTTTTGTCCCTCAGGCTGTTCACCTTTCCAACAGTAATATCAGTAGATAGTTTCTGTCAACAGTCTTCAGTTCTTTAGTCCTAGCCCACTCAGTAGTTCATTGCAATATTGGTGACGCCAGAAGCACATTGGGCATACATCAAACGTGTTCCTGATGCCGGCGGTGTTACAAAAGTACCAATACGTCTGTTACAGTTCTTCTCTTTAACTGAGAGTTATTGTTTATTTAATTAATTGAATGAGCGAATGATGATGCCATTGTATTGTATTGTATTGTATTGTATTGTATTGTATTGTATTGTATTGTATTGTATTGTATTGTATTGTATTGTATTGTATTGTATTTCCGCATTTGACCGCAGTGACCAAGCCCGGCCAGTGTTCAAGTCTCCCGATATCCATGTCGCAATCGTGCATTACTGAGTGTTCCAACGATAGACAGTGTCCCGGAGATCAGAAATGTTGTGTTAACGGATGTAATGTGCTGTGTACTTCGCCAGTTATCGCGTCTACACCGTCACCAGGTGCTCTTACATGCGCCAACGTTGTGAGTATATAATGTCATTATATAAGAACCGTCATTGTTATCGTTGTTGCTGTCGTCGTCGCAGTATTCGTCATCATCGCTTTGAACTGCAGGCCCAAAGGCATTATTCGTTTTACGACTCCCGCGTGAAAACAAACTCTTCTTTCTGTCGGAGATAGTTTCCTGTTTCGAGGGGGAAAAAAATTTTAAAAAAAAAGATAAAACAGGAAAACAAAGAAGAAAAAAGAAAGAGAGACGATTTGAAAGGGCAAACACATCAAATTTACTAAATGTTAGAGACCATGTCTTCTTGGCTTGACTTCGCGAACGAAGATTCTATAGGGATTGTCCACGATGTCTGCAGGCATGCTCGTGACTGCGGAGGCCGATCCGGGACAGCAGGTTCGACCGCAGTGGCTGCAGAGGGAGGTCTGGCCAGGGTTCTGAGTTGCGGCATCTCTGTTTTTTCTCCTGAGCCGCTTGTCTTTGAGGCTAGCTCTGCGAGAGTCCTCAAAGGAGACAGCTGCCTTGTAAATGGTGGAGCGCCAGGAGTCGCGGTCCGTAGCAAGTGAAGACCACTGGCGGTGGTCGATTTGGCAGGCACTAAGTGACTTCTTGACAGTCTTTGTATCTCTTGGTTGGTGCCCCTCTATCTCTGTGTCCAGTGGCGAGCTCACCGAACAGGGTGATCTTGGGTAGGCGATGATCCTCCATCCTGGACACGTGCCCAGCCCAACGGAGCTGTGTCCGCAGCAGCAAAGCCTCGATGCTCACAGTTTCTGCCTGTTCAAGGACCTCGACGTTTGTGACATAGTCACTCCAGTGATTGCCAATGATTGTACACAGGCAGCGCTGGTGCAAGCATTCGAGGAGTCGTAGTTGGCTGCGGTAGAGGGCACAGGACTCGGAACCATACAGCAGGGTGGTGAGGACGACAGCTCTGTACACGCTGATCTTGGTGCCTGTTTTCAGCTGTTGATTGTGCCACACCCGCTTGTATAGACGCCCGAAAGCGCTGTTTGCTTTTGCGAGCCTGCTGTCCAGCTCCTTGTCCAGCTTGGCGTCTGATGTGATGATGCAGCCAAGGTAGGTAAACTGGTTCACTGACTTCAGTTCAGACTCGCCGATGGTGATGTGGGGAGGGCGATGCTCTACCTTGGGTGCCGGCTGATAGAGGACCTCTGTCTTTTTTCAGACTGACCTCGAGTCCAAAGAGCCCGCAGCGTCTGCAAAGCAGGATGTGAAGCGCTGCAGGGCTCTCTCTGTGTGTGCACCGAAGGCAGCGTCGTCAGCAAAGAGCAGCTCACGAATCAGTTGGTCTAGGGTTTTGGTGTGGGCCTGCAGTCGTCTGAGGTTGAACAGTCTGCCATCGAGACGATACCTGATGTACACTGCATCGTCAACGTCGAGGTTCACTGTGGCCTGCTTCAACATCATGCTAAAAAGGATGGTGAAGAGGGACGGTGCCAGCACACAGACCAGCTTCACACCGTTGAGAATGGGGAATGGTTCTGAGAGGTCACTGTTGAGTCTGACCTGGCCTTGTTTGTCCTCGTGTAGCTGGACGATCATGCTGAGGAACTTTGGGGGACAGCCAAGTCGCGCCATGATCTGCCACATGCCTTGCCTGCTCAGTGTCGAACGTCGAACGCTTTTGTTAGGTCGACAGACGTTACGTACAGCCCTTTGTTCTGCTCACGGCACTTCTCCTGAAGCTGTCTCAGCACAAAGACCATGTCGGTGGTGCTCCTGTTGGCTCTGAAGCTACACTGACCCTCTGGGAGGTGGTCTTCTGCAATGGCAGTACCGGCCGATTCAGGAGCAGCCTTGCAAGAATTTTCCCAGCAATGGACAGCAGGGTAATTCCACGGTAGTTGGAGCAGGCAGACTTTTCGCCATTGTTCTTGTACAGGGTGATGACGACTGCATCGCGGAGATCTTTTGGTAGTGTTCCTTCTTACCAGCAACAGAGAAAGAGGTCATGGAGCTTGTTGTGCAGTGCTGGGCCTCCATGTTTCCAGATCTCTGGTGGGATGCCGTCAATGCCTGCTGCTTTACCACTCTTGCGCTGGTGGATGGCTGTGAGAGTCTCTTCAGCAGTGGGCGGTTCGTCCAATTCAACCTTTACTGGGAGGTGTGGGATTTGGAGGATGACTGTTTTTTTAACAGTGCGCTCAGCGCTGAAGAGGTCCTGAAAGTATTCCGACCAGCGGTTCAAGATGGAGTTATTATCTGTGAGGAGTGCCTGTCCATCAGCGCTTCGCAGGGGACTTTGTATCAGGTGCCTGGGGCCATATACTGCTTTCAGTGCTTCGTAGAAGCCCCTGTAGACACCGTTGTCAGCGCAAAGCTGGGTTTTCTGTGCGAGTCTTGTCCACCACTCGTTCTGGAGATCTCTGAGTTTGCGCTGGAGACCGCTGCAGACCAGGCGGAAGGCAGACTTCTTCACAGGGCAGGAAGGCTTAGCAAGGTGGGACTGATGGGCAGTTCTTTTTTTTTTTTTTTTTTTTTTTTTGCTAGGAGTTCCTGGATATCTACGTCGTTTTCGTCAAACCAGTCTTTGTTCCTCTTTCTAGCGAAACCCAAGACTTCTGCAGAGGATTTTGCGATAGCAGTTTTCAGCTGTTCACAGAGTGTTTTAGGGGAGGAGTCTGCTGCGTCAGCTGTGTCTGTGAGCCTGCGATGTAAATCTGTCTGAAAGGCAGTTTTTACGTCGTCACGCTGAAGGCTGGCAACATCAAGCTTTTTCTTAGGGGGCACCCCTTTCTTGGGTTTTGGCTTGAAGTGGAGCCTGAGTTTGCAGCGGACAAGGCAGTGGTCAGTGTGGCACTCTGCGCTGGGTATCACTCTAGTGAGGAGAACATCACTGCGGTCCCTTTGACGCACAAGGACGTAGTCGATAAGGTGCCAGTGTTTGGAGCGAAGATGCATCCATGTGGTCTTTCGACTGTCCTTTTGCTGGATAGTAGTGTTGGTGATGACAAACTGCTGCTCTGCACAGAACTCCAACAGTAGGCGGCCATTGTCATTGCAGTTCCCGACGCCATGCTTGCCGAGGACTCCTTTCCAGACTTCAGAGTCTTGGCTCACTCTGGCGTTGAAGTCGCCAAGGATTATGACTTTGTCGTCTGCAGTGGTGCTCTGTAGGAGGCTGCGCTGTTCAGTGTATAACTTGTCGTTTCCGCAAGCTCTGCCAGGAGGGTTGGGGAGTACACACTGAGAAGAGTGACGTGTTGCTGGTGTCTCAGTGGGAGTCTGAGTGACCGGTTGGTAGGTTTTCCAGCTTAGTCGCAATGGAGGTCTTGACCATGAAACCCATGATTTTGGTGGAGTGCAGTGTGCGCAGTACTGGCCCCACCCTTTAAACCCTTGGTTCGTCTGCCATGGCCTAGTAGCAAGCTGGGACGATGGCATCGAGGTCCTCAGATCGTAGGTTTTATATCAGTCTGTCCTTGTCCTAGTCTCTGGCTCAAAAACCTTCCCCGGAGACACGGGGGCTTTGAAGTCAGGATTTTCCTCCCTTAGCCTTTCCGCAGCCAAGTGGGGGTCAAGGGGTTGCTGCCTGACTCAAAAGGTGGGGGCCCCATGGGACGAGTTCCGTTGGTGGTGCGGGAAGTGGAGAACTCTTACAGCGCCTCCCCCGGGATCACCCTAGTCTAGGGCTTCTTGACCTTCCTGAGGAACACTCGTGTGTAATCCCTCCGGAATAGCATAGCATCCCTCTATCCCAAGACCGCCCGTGCGTGGTCCCTGGCCACATCCTCTCCGAGGTGACCCCAAAAACTGGGCAGCACTAGCCCCCAGGCTAAACACGGCGGATCTAGAGGAGAGAACCTCGAAAATTAATCAACATTGTCCTGCTGCCAGACCATGTATTGACCTGAAAAAAATACCCCAACAACAACAAAAAAAGCAACCCCCCCAAAAAAAAAAAAAAAAAATAAAAAATAATAATAAATAAATAAAAAAATAAAAATAAAAAAAATAAATAAATAAATAAAATAAAAATAATAAAAAAATAAAAATAAAAATAATAATAATAAATAAACAAATGAATAAATAAAAAAAACAGTAAGTTGTTTCGTACTTGTCCGTTCAAAACGTTCTTTTATTTATTTTACTTCTTTTCTTTATTTCGAAGTAGACAAACAAACAATGATGGCAGTGCACTACATATATTGTGGAGTGAAATGTACGATTTTAAAACTGAGAGGCGTGCAAGAGACATAAAAAGCAACACTGTTTCATGTGGCTTCGCGTTGTGGGTAAATACAACTTCTACGTGTTATGTTTTACAGCTATGTGCGCCGGGAGGATATTGCGTGGATACTCCAGCCGGGCCAGCATGCAGACAAGAGAGTAAGTCGTTAAGACGTATTGAACATCTTCAAAGGACTCCGTCAAACGCACGTTCGTAGCAGCGAGGTTTCGTTTCCAACGAACGACTCCCACGTACGACAGTGAAGTCATGGCGGATGCCATCAGCATAGACAAAACTCCGAACATCTCCAAGAGGCATAGATCCTCATGAGCCCTCAGGGCTCATGAGGATCCATGTCTCTTGGAGATGTTTGGAGTTCGGGCTCAAGAAGCTCTATGCCTCTGGGAGATGTTTGGAATGTTGTCTATGTTTATGGTACAAGCTGGTTATAAACAGTGAATTTTCCCTTGAGGGATTACTAAAGTATTATTGTATTGTATTGTGTTGTATTGTATTGTATTGTATTGTGTTGTATTGTATTGTATTGTATTGTTAGTTATTTGGGTTTAACGCCGAGCAGGCGACTAAGGCCATCTCACGGTGGGTATTGTATTGTATTGTATTGTATTTCGCTCTCGTTCGTTGTCGGTAGTCGTTCGACGCAAACAAAACCTGACTAATAGTGAGGTTACTTTTGCTACAAGCGGATTACTGAACAACGAAAGCACATTCTTTTTGAATCATTACCCTACGATAGTTTGATCATCGCCATGCGAGTTACGTTTTGAACCGGACCGACTTACTGCCCGAGGAGCAAAATGACGTCATTAATTATAATCTATATCATGACCATGTTTTTGCGCGTCCACTCATACACAATCTACATCACAAGCCTAATAATGGCGTAAAGCTCAACCTGACGTTATGTTGCTGCTTTTGCTACTGATTTTCTTCAGAATGGCTGCCATCGTGTTCTTTCATGAGTATACATCAAACAATTGAACGCTAATTCTCACACAATATGGAAACACATTGCACTTTCATTCACCCATAAATACCTAGAGAGACTAGCTGTCACATCGTAGGAAAATACAGATGTGAGTATGATACTCTGTTACCTGCAGTGCAGTCCCTGTATTTTGTTTGCCGTTTGGTTCCTTGTGTCGAGGTAGGTCCTTCAGGAATCAACTGTACAAAACGCCCTACCGATAGTCAAAGGGTTATGAGTTGATCATTTTATTTTTCTAATAGTTGTTAACATCGTAACTTCTTAAACACAATAATGTCTTTGAGACCATGGCAAATGCTGTGTTAGATAACCCATCTATCGAAAGAGCTACGAATATAAATAGTTCCAGAAGAAACAAGCACGCATGAACATTAAGGATATATTATTTACATTTGGGTGCATATCGATTATCTTCTGCACTGAACTAATTAACCATTTATTTAATCTGTATATTTTTTGTTTGTTTAAACTTTCTGCGACTAAGGATCCCAAACCATGCTAGTGAAAGGGTGCACTAACCCCTTCCGTGCCGAAACAAATTGAAAACCACCCGACTTGAAAAGGTTTAGATCCTCATGAGCCCCCGTCTTTGCCTCTTGCTCAGACCACTTTGAATCCACATTCCTTTTGGCGGTTGTTGCTTTTGGTCGTTAAATGAACGAAGATGTTAAAAACGAAATTTACGTCGAGTAGCATGGGAGGGGTTAACAAATTGTGACGATCATTTTTTTTTTCCGCAGCTCCAGTCACCTCAGGCCCCAAACCAGGTCAGTGTCCTGCGATAGACGCCGACGGCCCGGGTATCTGTGTTTCCGGGTTAGAGACGTGCCTCTCGGACTCCGAGTGCTTGGGCAGCCTTAAGTGTTGTGCCAATGACTGTGGCGGGACCGTCTGTGTGCCCCCGCAAACGCAGACTCCAAGGACCTGTGCCGATCTTGTGAGTAAGGTTCTCTCGCCAACCGCTTTCCATCCGCATAGGACACAAAGCCATTGCATTGAGCTCTGATGTCAAAATCCCCAATCTTTGGAGTTATCCTTTGAGAACTACGAGCCAGATCGATCATAATAGTTCAAAAGTGGTGCCAGAATAGCTTGACGCTTATAGGCGCCAAGCTATTCTTGCATCTTCCAAGGAACTATCATGTTCGATCCTTACCTTGCTGTATCCAATCCAGACACAAGAAGGTGACTGCCAAGCGTGTAAAATGCCGAGAAGAACCCAACAGAGAAAGAAACACTCTCAGAAAAGACAGTTACAACACAATTTATTAATATTTTGGGTAATACCCTTTAAAAAGAAGCAAGTATAAAATTCAGTCGCTACGTATCTTGTCAGCGAAGAAGGAAAGTTTTGTAATTGTCTTTTATAAGCTTGTTTCCTTCTCAGTTGGGTTCTTCTCATACCTTGCTGTCATGCGCCCGGGCTAACTGAGTTACCCTCTTCGTTGCCCAGTGAAAGTGAACAAAATGCAAGAGGTATAATAGATTCAGATAATAGGCGCCAAGCATTTGAGGCACCATCCTTGAACTATCATGGTCGATCCATACCTAGCCGTGAACACAATCCGACTGCAAGAGGTACAGGTCCAGCAGTAGGGGCTCGTGAGGATCTATGCTTCTTGCTGACACCATTTTGTATCCGTGTGCGTTTGGTTGGCTGGAGATCTTTTCGCTGAATTAACAAAGATTTTATAACACCATTTTCATCCACCTGATACCATTCAGTTAACTCATTGGAGACGTGCCGCCTCCGGATACGCGCCTTAAAGCCGCGTATCCGGAGGCGGCACGTCTGCAATGAGTTAAAGGGCACTTGCATGTGCAAGATGGGTACAATTTCATGAGCTCGGCAGAGTCTCATGAGATTCTATAGCTCCTGCGGGAAAGGTCTGAGGGTAAAAATGTCACCAGCTTACGATTGCGCGCAGAGAAAAATCCAACGCAAAAGGAAGCACACTTAGTAAAAGGCAGTTTCAACACAATTTATCAATATTTCAGTATAAACATAAAAACAAGAATGCACTTCGCTACTAATACTTAGAAGTGAGTGCAGAAAGTGACTTTCTCCACGCACTGGTAAGATACGTAGCGAAGTGTATTCGTGTTTGTTTGTCTATTTTGCAATATTAATAAATTGTGTTGTAAACGTCACTACTTATCGTGCTTCTTTTTTTCATGGGAGCTTTCTCTGCAGTCTATACTCTTGGCACTCACCTTTTTGGTCTGGATTACGACTGAGGAGGCACGTAACAAACACAATGTTTTGAAGAATGAATGAGATTTGCTAGCCAACTTAAGTCACTTAAAATGACAACAACAATAGCAGCAGCAACAACAACAACGGCAACAGCAGCAGCAACAACAACAACAACATAATACAAATAGAAAAAAAGAAAAACAAAGTAGCATACACACAAAAAAAGAAATAAACAAAACGCAAAAACCGCAATGCGAAATAACCACAAAACAACAAACACAAAGAAACAAACAAATATACTAACAAACAAAACACAAACAAATAAACACAACCTGTTAATTTGTGAATGACATAATCATGACGTGTATGACATATTACATATATGTATTTACGCAGGTTTGCACTGACGGCATCTGTGAAGATTCGCGAGACGGACCGAGATGCATTCCCTATAAAGTTCCAGCAGAAAGTAAGAACGTGTTTTCCTCTTTCAATCGTTGGTTTTGAGTTTTGAATACTTCCTCTATAACTACATGTATATCTGTGAACTTGAAATCATCGTTTTTCATCTATCCAGGAAAAAGGTAGCGACCTCCATATAAGTTCTTTGGATAAAAAAGCTTGGTCGTTTAACCGTTTACTGTGGTGGCAAGGTGAACACTATCCAGTTGCAAGAACATAAATCCTCATGAGTCCCCGCTGTCGCGGCGACTCATGAGGATTTATGTCTCTTGTTAGTCCTGTGTTCTCTATGCCTATTTTAGGTGCTGTTTACATGCATGTAAAACAAATCTGTTTAATAATAATAATAATAAGAGCATTTATATCGCGCTGAATTCCCAGGAGCAATGGGCTCTAAGCGCGTTTCTTTACTTAAATGTCGTTCAACATGGAGTGGTTTCAGACACGAAATTTTTTATCACTGGCAGCAGAAAAAGAGGTAAATAAACTATGGCGACGATTTCAAATTCAGACATCATCGAATACTTTTTACTGTATAAAAGCCGCCCTCCCCCCTCCCAGCGCTCTCTAACCCTCAGCTCCCACCCTCTCCGAGCCATCCACCACGCTTTGTCAGAGAACCATGCAACGAATGTCCGTATTTATGTTTTTTTGACGGGAGGAAAAGCATTACATCGCCGAAGAAATTTATTGGTGTTGAGAAAGATAAGGGAGAACAAGATGAGGTGCTGTTTTACCCTCATTAACCCCTTCAATGCCTAGAGGAGATTACCCGATCTGACTGCACGAGACATAGATCCTCATGCAGCCCCACGCCGGTACACTGAGGGGCGCACGAGGAATGTAACGCACGCAGACTTGCCCCAGTCGCACGTACAGACTCTCGCACAACAGACGCATACACCGCCACTGACTCAGACGGGTGCATTCACGCGGTAAAACTCAACACACTAGCTTCCTTTCTACTATGGGTCTTTATAAAAGTAAACAGTAAAAGAACACTCAAAAGATTACGTGCAACACCCCTTCTCACTACAAGCACATCAACACCGCATACACATACACAATGTAAACGCCAGGCTAGGTAATTGTCTCTCGCTCGTTCGTTTTCTCCATTTTTGTGTCCCTCTGCACCGAGATGATCCGGGATTTTATTGTCTCTCACAATCCAACCTGCTTTTCTGGTGTTATCGCTTGGTAACGTTCTGTCCTTTCACGTCTAGGCGTGTAAGTCTTCCGTCGCACGCTTCCGAGTCGTCTCGTTTCTCGTACCGTGGACATCTTCTGGACTTGCTCCGTAGCGCAGCCCCTGCTGACCCCGGTGTGTCGGTACCGGTCGCTCACTCCCTGAGTGAAGAGATGACCTCACAGTAGGTCCCTCGGCGGTAGCCTCTCTTGACTGACGTCTCGGCGTCCGTCGCTCCGCTCCCGACAAGCACTCTGTACAATAAAGTCTTAATACCATAACACTTGATAAACACACATATTGGCTGATGTGAGATACATTACGTAACCTGGCTGACACACAACTCTCACACGTTCATTCACACACACACACGTGCTTCATAACTCGAACTACTTTCGTAACCCCCCATAACACTGTCACTACATTGAAACAGACTATAACCTAACACTCACCATACATTAGAAACAACTATACTTAACCAAACACGTACTACCTTCATAACGACTTGGGCATACACACCTCACATTCCTTAGTTATCCATCTCTGTAAATAACCACATAGGAAAAACACCGGTTACCTCAACGAATTCCAAACCCACATAACTGAACCAAACCAGTCAACGCTATACAACCGAATTACCTCTTACTAACGCATACTATCTTTAACTCAGTAATCATCAATAATACAATAAAACACTTACCTGAATTCTAGGTTTCAGAGTCTTGGAATACGGCGTGTATATCTGCCATACATCCGTCCACAATGACAGCCTAGCCCGCACTGACTTCCCTACAAATCTGTTCGCCTGAACTCTCGATAACCCCACCCCCCACCCCCCACCCCTTCCCCGTGCAAAACGTTTCCCTATGATTGCACGTGGCCTCGTGCCTACACGGAATTATTGTCACAAGACAAACCGCTGACTAAACCATACCATACAAAACCCTCTGTGTGAACCCTATGCGTGAGCATAGAGTTTCATCACAAAGACTATGCCTTTTGCTAACACCACTCTGATGACGGCCGCAGTGCGCGGTTCCTTTTGCGGCCGTCGTGGGCCAGAGGACCTTCGTTTACTGGAAAGTGGTCTTTAATATCTATTTGTTTTAAATATTCTGTTGTTGTTTTGTTATTGTTGTTTTGTTGTTGTTTGTGATGGTAGTGTTGTTTTCACTTGCAGGGCAAGCACGTCCCGAGATAGTCGTGTGGCTGTCTTGGCAATGAGCAACTAACCAACTAACCAACCAACAATCCAACCCCAACCAAACAATCAAATAACCAAAAAACAAACCAACCATTTAAAGATTGCCTGTATTTTATTTCCAACAGTGCTCGGAAATCGTTCGCTCTACGGTAGCACACACGAAACTCTTGATTCAGTTTGCACGTTTATGTAATGCCGTATGCACATCTACGCTGGTACGTACCTGACAGTATTTCGTCTGTCTCCCAGAGTCTGGATTTTGCCCGCCCCTGCCGTACACCTGCACCCCTTCTGACCCGAATGCCCCGTATTGCCTGTTCCCGGCGGAGTGTGATACGGACTTTAACTGCCCCGGGAACAAGAAGTGTTGCGCGACATGCATTAAATGCAGAGAATGCCTTAGACCAAACATCACCGATCCCTTACCCACTCAACCATTTTGTGACAAGGTGAGTTTTCTTTCAATCTTTTTATTATTGTTTTTGTTGAAATAATCCATGCTGATAAGAACCATATACTTCTAATTCCAAGTCAAAATACGTTATTAATTCTGATAGGGAAACCGAAACCAACATTATTGTCACAAGTCGACTTCGTGGCGTTAACACATTCTAGACGTGCTGCATTCGAAGGCAAGGCTTTATGACACGTGTCCGGACACAACACGTCTGGAATAAGTTAACCTCTTCATTGCAACCTTTTGCTTGTCGGCAGCTGTTTTTGTCGCGATGGTTCCGGTAGGTGACGATGATTAATAGCGTCAAAAACCGCTACCGACACGCAAAGGGTTAACACACGGAACTACACCCAAATGCAAGAGGCATAGATCATCATGAGCCCCCGCAGTTGCGGGGGCTCATGAGGATCTATACCCCTTGTTGTCTTCAGCGTTATCCATATCCGTAAAAGCGCCGTGCAGAAAAGATCATTCAACAGTCTGTCTACCCACCGTGCGCTTCAGTTTTCTTCGTCATCTTTCCCGGTACTGGTATTTAAGGGGTTAAACCATTGTGTGGAGATAATCCATACTGAAGCCTATTCTCCTACAGATTTCGTGACTTTAACCCCTTGACTGCTACTGACGATACCTCTTGTCCATTGTCCATTTGTTGTTACGTAAACTGGTGAGTGATTGTGAGTGATTGTGAGCTGCACCTGAGGTGGCGAAACAATTTTTTCTGTACTTGGCAACATGTATTTAGAACAATAAAGTTGATTGATTGATTGATTGATTGATTGATTGATTGATTGATTGATTGATTGATTGATTGATTAAACGCGTCCTTTCCGCGGAACGGTATCGTCAGTAGCAATCAAGGGATCTACTTTCCAGTCTGGTAATACAGTCGATCATATTGTACATCTGGTCATCGAAATATAACTTCTTGCTTTAAGTTCCGAAACAGCTCCTTAATGTTGAATTTCTACTGCTGTAATTTCAGCCGTGTGCCCCAGGACATCGCTGTGTCGACACCGGCATCCGGTGTAGAAGAGCACCCTGTCCTACCTACCAGTGTGTGCCTATCGGTGAGTGAACGAATTTAAATACGCCATACAACGATGAAATATTACACCTGCAGGATCTGTTTCGTTGGTTTTGAACACGCTTTCTGCTTCCGGAGTTGGGTTTTTTTTTTCCCCAGTCATTAAGCCCTGACATGCTACGACAGGATGTGGGTCGACCATAATAGTTTAAGGGTGGTTTCAGCATAGCTTGGCGCCTGTAGGCGCCAAGCTATTCCGACACCATCCTTGAACTATCATGGTCGATCTGTCACCAGATCTGTGAATAGTCTTCAAAGGATATATATATTTTTTAATCAGAATGTATCCTCAGGATGTAACGAGTTAGCATAGTGTAAGATCTTTCGGTTGAATCGCAAAGAACAGGCGCGATTATCAATGTGTGCTTGTCCGCGATTTTGGACCTACCACAAAAGTCGGTGAGTTCTAAAATCACAAAGCATCTTATATTTGGCCATATCCACAGAATGCTGGGGACAACTTGTACTGACACTGCTGTAGCGGTCTAAGCCAGAAATCGCAGACAATTGATCTAAGAGGAGGGTATGTGTTGAGACGGTGAAACGTATAATTGCGGCGTTTTAGGTTTTCGCGACCGTGAAAGACCTTCGCCATGATTTGTGAAGAATGTCAGAAAATCGTGATGCCACAAATCATAAGCGTCGTGACTGACAAACAAAGTATGCCTGAAGTTGTGATAGTAAACATATATATTCTATATGTATTAATCCATTTAGCCCCGAAGCACTACAGCAGGAGATGATCGACTGTGATAATTCAATTATTGTGCCAGATTAGCTTGGCGTCTAGCTAATCTGGCACTACCCTTGAATTATCATGGTCAATTCATCTCGCTCAACTGTCACAGAGTCGTTAGGTGACACCTCAAAAATTTTGGAGACACTGCCATGTGGTTAGCTGACCCAATATTAGACGAGGTCGCTGTGTTTTTTTGTATTTCATTTTTAGTTCACTGTGATGGATGTCAGTCCAGTGAAATGCGTCCTTTTGCTGATGTGTTTTCAGATCCTTGCTCCCTGCCAGCCGATTCCGGTCTGTGTTTGGCTGCTTTCCCGCGCTACTATTACGACGCCTCGGGCCCCAGGCCAGGCTGCCGTACCTTCATCTACGGAGGGTGCGGGGGCAACAGTAACAACTTCTTGAGTCTCAAGGACTGCCTGAAAACCTGTGACCGCAACGACGATGATTAATTACCGTCCAGCTGCAAGAGACATAGATCCTCATGAGCCCCCGCTGTTGCGGGGGCTCATGAGGAGCTATGCCTCTTTCTTAGACCAATTTGTACCCCTTGTCTTTGGACGGTTGTGGTGCTAGGTCGTTGAATAAGCGGAGATTTCCGAAACTGACCAAACGTACGTCTAGAGGCAGGGAGGGGTTAACCTTTTCACAGTCAGAGGCACAGCAATAAGCCAAAGGCATAGATCCCCATGAGCCGCCGTAGTCATGGGGGCTCATAAGGAATATGAGGGTCTGACCAGCTCAGTATACTAATTCAGTATTTGAGAAACAACCGCTGCACCATGCACGCGCGCAGAGACGACACTCACTCAGCACAACGCGATAGGGTGTTAAGATACGACTACATCAGGTTGAAACTCAGAAGAGGCGGTGCACTGCGACTCGACAAAAGTTTTGAACTTTCAATTATAAAATTCCGCCAGGAACAAACCCAGCAGACATTTTGCAACAAAGCAAAACCTCTTTTGTTTACCGATTGAAACCGACAGTTTAGTACCAAGCCTTGTTGCACAGTCAAGCACTCAAAGTCAAAACACTCGTTCAGCCCGACGGCCGTATATCCCACATTTTGGAGGCGTCATCTAATGACTATGCACCAGCTGGAGGAGATGGTTCGTCCATGATAATTTAAGGGTAGTGCCAGATGAGCTTGGCGCCGACAGGCGCCAAGCTGATCTGGCTCTACCCTTAAATTATAGTCATCTCCCACCCCCCCACCCCCCACCCCCCCACCCCCCCCCCCACACACTTTGGTACCGGTTTCAGGCCACTTTACAAATTTCAAATACACGCGATTAAAAATGTCTGTAACTTCAGTAGCTGAACTGGCCCTTCGTCTGTCTTGTACTGTGTTTGTCTTCGGCGTAAATCCGTGTCTGTCACGTGAGTGTGCGTTTTGGGTTTCAGTTCGCGGCGCTTTGAGTCGATTTGCCCAAATATTGAGAAAATGCGCCTATGTAATACCGGTATTATTATTATTATTATTATTATTATTATTATTATTATTATTATTATTATTATTATCTCCTGCTGTAGTGCGTCAGGGCTGAATAGGTTAAGAAGTTCTCAGCTGCCGAATTTTCCCTGTGCCTGGAACTAGGCGTCA
Source organism: Semisulcospira habei (assembly GCA_036245525.1). Lineage (NCBI taxonomy): Eukaryota > Metazoa > Mollusca > Gastropoda > Semisulcospiridae > Semisulcospira > Semisulcospira habei. Next base: position 303,660,334 of record BTPG01000001.1, on the reverse strand, counting down.
TTGTCATTTCTGATTGGTTTATACAGATATACGGCAGGGTGACCTCTTTCACAGCATTCTGGCAGAAGTCTTTGTGTTGTACTCCGTCATGGTTGAGAGCATGTGGGAAATAATTCCGGGCGCTGCATTGGCTCTTTTCAGTCGTGACGTAGGTTTATTCCCTTCCGCACTGTACTGAAGGGATATGCGCGAGCGGTGGCGCAGCGGATGTCTTGCATTTAAGTACATTGAGTTCGTCAGGACCATATGACATGGCTCTATGCCTGTGGCTGCTTTCGGTAATAGTGTGTTCATAGTGTGATTTGCCGTGTTTCTAAACTAACGGTGACAGTGTTTGGATTATACGACGCAGCACGTGTCACAAACATATGATTTGTTGTTTACGTTTTGCAAGTTGTATCAGTTGCGTTTGTTTTGTTTCTGCAGTTTATCACATTCATAATCAACATAACTACGGTTTTTATATAAATATTTAACGCACACTTACACACACACACACACACACACACACACACACACACACACACACACACACACACACACACAAACACACACACACACACACACACACACAAACACACACACACACACACACACACACACACACACACACCGCACACACACACATACACACACACGCACACACACACACACACACATGCGCGCGCACAATATGGTCAGGTTTTTACTATTACCATTACCGCCGTGAAATGGCCTTAGTCACCTGCTCGGCGTTATCCCTAATAACTAATTAACTTTGTTACAAAAGTGACAAAACTAATAAAGGGAAGGCTGATGCCTTCCCTTTATTTGTTTTGTCATTTTTAAAATAAAGTTAACAACGATAATACAAATAATCAAATCCGCGCAAACATCTAAACTATGTTTAAGTTATTGTAACTGTGAAAACATTTCAGGGCATCAGCGTTTTTGACGCTGACGACTCCAGACGAAACAGGAATGAAAAGAAATTAAAGAAAATAACACACATAAAAACAAATAAACACCGGCAATCAAAATGGATATATGTATACAGACATTTGGGCGGACTGCCAGTGGACTCAAGTTGTAGATAAAAACTCAACAAAGAAAAAAGCACGCTTAAAAAAGGCAATTACGACACAATTTGTGTATATTTTAATTTTAATACGTCGTCCGCCATTTGTCCGCGCACGACCGATGGCCTTTGCGCACTGGGTACTTATCAGTGCGTGGAGAAAATGACATAAATTGTGTTGTAACCGTCTTTTCTAAGCGTGTTTCGGTCTTCGTTGACTACTTCTCTGCATTCTAAAAGCTTGACAGTCACCCTTTTGGTCTGGATTCTGGACTCGGATTGTTTTTAAACCATTGTAAATTGAGCCCCACGCTCTGCGGTACATGGTAATGATAACGACCGACATGGGCCCTGAAACTTGAACCGTGTAATATATCATTGTTTCAACAGCCCATATTTTAACATAAATTGATGTACTTCCGCTTCATGTACGTAAATGTGGTAATTCACTCAGACAACTGGTATTCAGACAAAATGTATGGTAGATGTAAGCAGAAGGTTGGTAGAGTAATTGGCAATATGTGTCAGGGTCCATGCTCACAACCATAGGTTCCTAACTTAGATGTAGTTGCACTTGTCAAAGTGTGACTCACTGGCTGTTTGTCGTTGTAAGAGTATATGTGTGTATTTTCTGTGACAGCAGATAACGTTGGGTTTCAGTTCTCACCACAGGAACAAAATTCCATTGTAACATCGTTCAACATTCCTAAAAAAACGGAAGGGTAAGTGTATGTATAAACTGTGCTTAAACATCGCACACAAACACCCACACCAACACCCACAACAACACCCACAACAACACCCACATCAACACCCACAACCAACACCCACACCAACACCAACACCCACACCAACATTAACACCAACACCAACACCCACACCAATACCCACATCAACACCCACACCAACACCCACACCAACACCCACACCCACACCCACACCAACACCAACCCACGTTTAAGTTTGTTGACTATAAATACATTTTTTTATTTAACCCATATATGCCTGAATTTTTATTTTGTGAGAAAGTAGTGTAACAATGTTGTTTTTGGTGCATTTTGAGCATATCCAGCAGAGATTGTTTGATAGCTGTCCGATTTTTATATGTAGGACATGACATAGTACCGTCCCAATAATGGGACGCTAGGACTGAGAGGGTAGGGGTTTTTGCATTCACTTTCATGAAGATAACATGACAAGAAGCGTTCTCTTTGTAACTTTACTTGGCAACAAAGTGTTTCAAACAACAAAACAAAAATCTGGACATGAACATTAATTGATAAAATAATTAGTTTTAAGTTTTAAACCTTAACAGCACAAAGACTAGCAACATAATGGTCACAATCAATGAAGTTCCATAAATTGGACAAAAACATTGAGTAGCCAAACATTTCAGAAACTGAAATAAACTCGTGAACATGAAAATAAGAAGTGGTGAAAGAAAGGGGAAAATAGGATAATGGTTAAAGTAAGTGACTTCTAAATCCTTGACATGTATACTGACTAACACATATTGGTCATATTCAGCACAGTTACAAATCCTGGACATGCATTTTGACCACGGACCGCCCCAGGAACCTATATCTATATATTGAGGAACCTCTCATTCAGCATGGACATCAGAGGGCGAACTTTTGCCATCTTGTCTTCTGCATCCAGGCGGGCATTGTCGGAGAGGTGCAGGTAGCGCATTATGTCATCAAATCGGTCTCGGGTCATTGCTGACACAACAGCTACATTCCTGACATCATCATCCTGAGACCAATACATTCTGCGCCGAGGCACAGTGTTGTACCCTGAAAGCAGAAGGATGGCCAAAAATGTCCTCATCTCCCCAGAATTGACCGAGAATGAATGATTTCCTTTTGACCTCGCATAAGTGATACTGAACTGGACAATCATTTCAACAACGTCGTCATCAAAAAAAGAGTTCAAACAGTTCATGTGGATCACTTCGTAAGAGAGCAGCATCATAAGGTTGACTATTCCACTTGAAACGATCCTTCATCCTGCCACTGAGGTCCACTCTTCTCCATTCACGAACAGTCTTCTGCTTTGCCTTTGATCCAGTAGCCGTTCTGCTGGTCTTGCTGGATGCTGAGGCAGCTGTGGGTGGGGTTTTCCTCTTCTCAGTCCTGCCATCTGAAGTAGATGGAGTTGGTGCTGAAGGCTGAGAAGTCCCAGGTTCCTGGTCTTCAGCAACAGCATGGGCATCTCCAGCGGGGGAATGAACCTGAGATAACAGAATGGCAAACTGAATGGTAATAACGCCTGGGAAAAGGAATGGTCAAAATCTCAATGTAATTTCAAATCAGTATGACAACGCAAAAGAAGAGAGCATTTTGATGTAATGTTTGCCTACTTTGAACACTGTTGCTTCTCATCATCTGTGCTAAGTGATGGGGGTGCGTAAAGGCGATGAATGAATGTCACATTTGATTCAGTTTAGACCATCTGTAGATCAGAACTTACATTCTCCTGTGTGTTGAGCTCTGCAGCATAGAGCGTCCGAATCCCTTGTCTCAAAACCGTGACTTCTGCTGCAGCAGAGAGCTGGCGGCCATTTAGATTGTCAACCGTCCCTCCATCGTCCTCCTCGGCACTATCTTCATCCGTCAATTCATCAAGTGGGGGAGGATCGATGTAAATATTGGCTGTCTCAAAAGTCCCGTCTTCCTCTAACATGCTGATCACATCATGGACAGTGTAAGTCCTGAAAAATATCAATAACAACAAATTCTTCATGTGAAAAAAACCCTACCCTCTCAGTCCTAGCGTCCCATTTTTGGGACGCCACTTCAGCACCTTCTAATATAAATATTTCGAACTGATCACAGGAAAAATTATTCACTCACCTTATACTTGATGCCATGCTGAACCTCAAAAGCAGTCAACCTGTGATTACAATTGGCTGCTGTACGTGGTAATCAAGGGAGATGATCCTCATTTCAGGTTGAATGGAATGCGGTAGTGTCCCTTTATCTATTGTAGCATGCATTGATGACAGTAGTCTTCATGTTTAGGTCTGAAGGGGTTGAAATTGTAGCGTCCCAAAAATGGGACGCTAGGCTTATATGGGCACTGCCGTTTCGGATGTTTTTTGAGAGCCTTGTTGAACCTGGAGGCTATGCCACCCTGACAGACCCATGGTCCGGGGCATATTTGTAAGATAATGCCGTTTGCGTGAACTACTCCATGAGCGAACAACTCGCAAAATAGCTGATTGAAGAACACCATACAAATATATCGAATAGTGAGTTAAAATGATTAGGAAACCTTAACGACACTTCATTTAGTAGGTTAGTATTTTCTCGTAAAATAAGTGTGTTCTGATGATTGGAATATTTAAGTGCAATCTAAAAACTAAAAAAATGTATGCTGTAAATTCGCAAATTGCCCGGATTTATCAATAACATTACAAGTGTTTGCATTGTTGGGCAATTGCTTTTATTCGATAATGGCATACTTTAAGTGATATCTATACCATTGGTTATGCAGAAAATATGGGGTCCCGCACACAATTTGGCCCTTTGGGCCGTTTGCGTGTACTTATTCGATATGGGACACAAGCGATGTAGGGCTTCCGGCAGGTCATTGTTGGATACGCGATGGGAAAGTTTATCTATATTTAAATGCACTGACATCACTCGATAACCGCACACTCCCGATACCGAGCAAACCGTCTGCCAAATTTGCAAGACGAATGAGAGCCTTCTACGACAAAATGATGATGGCCACATCAACCGATCGCTTCACACGGGAGATGACCGAGCACCTTACCACCAACACTCACAGTACGGCGTACTACAGCCACCAACCAGAGACAGAGGCCCAACCCGAGCCACCATCGGAATCAGAATCCGAAGCGGTCCCTACGCCAGGCTCCCCGCCAGTCCACATCCCAGACCATCTAACCCAAGACAGGGAGTGGACCAAAAGGGAGAAGAGAGTCCGCATCGGGGCCATGGACCTTGACAGACTCACAAGGTTGCTGACAGCCGCCATAACGGCAATTCTCTCCACTGAGGGAGACTACCACCATCGAGCAGCTATCACGGTCAGATGGCTGTTCGAGCAAGGAATCCTTAAAGAACTCCAGCCACCAAAGACCACCTCCACAGGCAGTCAGGGGGTCCCCCTGGCACAAGAGGCGAAGTCACAAACAACGACGCCGCCACCAACTAAAACAACAGGAAGCCAAGCCTCAAAAGCACAAAGAACAAGGTACCAACACCCAGGAGATCCCACCCAAGACGTGCCAAGCTCAACTAGAGAAGCGGAGTCCCAAACCACGACACCATCAACACCACGCACCAGATCAACAGGGAGCCAGGCCTCCCAAGCCACTAAAGCAAAAGGCACCTCCACCCCGCCGCCGACTACCCAAGAGACACCAAGTATCACAGACCCACCAACCACCACCAAGCCGGCACCAGCACGGCGCTAACCACCACGGACCAAGCCACTGACGCCCAGACGACCTCCAGCCCAACCGGCACACCAGTAGACACCACCACCAACCGCCAGGCAAAGAAAATACACCGACTACGCAACCAACCACCCAAGAGCATCCGGGAAAAAAGGCAAACGCCCGGCGCTCTTCCGACACCTCCACCACACCTCGGCCTGCCACCGCGGAACAACAGCGGCCCCCCGCTCATTTCAGCGTCCGACCCCCAAGCCTAGAATCCACTGGCCACAACCACATCCACTCCAACTACTCAGACCATACAGCCAGCGACGGTTACTCCGGCCACCACCATCCCCGCCACCATTGAAACAAGACCTGTTAGAGTGCCTAGCATATCAACACCCCCAGCCTGGCACTGAAGCGACGGTCCACCGGCCACACCACCCGCCCCCTCCACCACCACCCGCCCGGCCCCGGCACCACCACTAGCCGCTGCGCCACGGAGCGACAGACAGATAGGCAGACTGACACCGTCCACCCCCCACCCCCCCCCCGACCCCCCTCCCCACCCCCTCCCCCCCCCCCCACCAGGACAAAATCAGCGAAAGCTGGAAGTCCAGTCCTTGTAAAAATAGCACTAGCACTAGCGATAACCGCGAAAGTACAGCGGTACAATACTTTCTAAGCACGCAGGTAACCCAGGTTGGAGCCCTGCAGAAGGCGTTTTTTTTTCTGCTCATATTATAAATCTGCTCATTTTCCTCTTCGCTAAATGGAGAAAAGAAAAAAAAACACCTAAAAATAAAGTAAATGTGATATTATGTTGTAAGTTTGGTAACAAAAACAAAATTTAAAAAAAGAGTGATTATTATCACTTTGGTGTTAAACCCCGAACCAACCAACCAACCTGTCAGTCGTGGATACAAATACAGTCTGGTTAACTCGATACATTTGTTCATTCATTCTTTCAGCCAGTCATTTTGTGAGCATGTTTACATTACATGTTTACATTCATTCAATCATTCACAGACACACTCATGAAAAAGTACACCAAAGAGTGTTGTCATAGACTTTTTTGTTTACTGGTATCAATTACAAACATTAATTGATGTGAATTTATTGGTAATATACATGCTGCAAGCATTGCTACACGCTCCTTTGGTGTCTGTGAATTTGTTGGTAATATACCTGCTGCAAGCAACGCTACACGCTCCTTTGGTGTCTACGTCAAAGCAGGTCGATGAACATCTCTGGTTGAAGTTACTTATTTAGTTATTTGAGTTTAACGCCGAGCAGGCAACTAAGGCCATTTCACGGCGGATCTCTGGTTGAAAGATGTTGTGAACGGATTGGTAGTGGATGTACCTATCTCTCTAGCTGAATCTCAGTTTCCCAGCAGTTTTTGGTTACAAATTATAAGGAAACAAAACAAATATCACATGTTTTAATATGCCCTGTTATGTTTACACATGATCACTGTGAGTACAGAATAATAATTTATTTTCAAAACAAATGCTGTATTTGCAGACATTCAATTAAAGTATACAGTCAAGTCTGTTGAAAGCATAATATGCCACAATGCTATTAGGCACCTACACAAAAGTAACTGCCTCAAAATACAAAACGTTAAACGTTTAATGCTTAACATCTTTTGTCCATAAAAAGTGATTTCAAAGATGGGTCACAGAAATAGGGTCTGAACAAATTTTGACCCCAGATGGATTCGAACCCGGGAACTTTGGATTGATTGATTGTACATTGCTTAACGCCCCGACAGCAACAAGATTTTTTCAGGACGTGCCTGCACTGCTTGTGCAAAAAAAACCTAAACAGAACATTGAATGTATGTAGCCAGCCGGTCCAATACGTTAAGTAAACCTACAACATGGGGCCTAAATACGTCTAAGACCATTTAGCATCACACATCCAATATCAAGAGCTACATGCCACGCAGACAGTTGGGAGAGTTTAAAAAAAGGAAAATACAGGTGAATGGACAAGGGTAGACATAAACACATGCCCCATAATAGAAAGGTTGGTTGGACATTGCTTAACGTCCCGAAAGCAACAAAATTTTCTCAGGACGTGCCTGCATTGCTTGTAAAACAAAAAAAAAAAAAAAAAAAATAACAAAGAAACAAACAAAAAAGCAAAAAACACAAAAATCCGGAATATTAAAAAAACAACAGAATATTGAATGTATGTCGCCAGCCAGTCTAATATGCTAAATAAACCTAACCAGACCATTTAGCAACACACATCTAATATCAAGGGCTACAGGCAGTGCGGACAGTAGGGAGAGTTTAAAAAAGGAAAATACAGGTGAATGTACCAAGGGTAGACAGAAACACATGCCCCAGAATTGAGGAGAAAACTTACCATGTGGGGCTGACTAGGGTGACCCTGGGAACTAAAAAATAGTTAACCCCACCTAAGCCCACCACCCCCCTACCCCCCCCCCCCCCCCCACCCCTTAGGGCAGACCCGGGTTGGGGCCAGAATAGAAAGGAAAACCCAACCTTTGGGGCTAATCAGGGTGACCCTGGGAACTCATCATCATCATCATCATGGCTTGACCGCGAACGAAGATTCTATAGGGCTTGCCCACGTCGTCTGCAGGCATTTTCGTGACTGCGGAGGCCAATACGGGACAGGCAGGTTCGACCGCAGTGGCTGCAGGGGAAGGGCTAAAGCCTGCGCGGTGGAGCTTTTTGGTGGAGTGCAGTGTGTGCAGTACTGGCCCCACCCTTTAAACCCTTGGTTCGTTTGCCATGGCCTAGCAAGCTGGGACGGTGGCATCGAGGTCCTCAGGTCGTAGGTTTTATATCAGACTGTCCTTGTCTTAGTCTCTGGCTCAAAAGCCTTCCCGCCGGAGACACGGGGGCTTTGATGTCAGGGGTTTCCTCCCTTAGCCTTTCCGCAGCCAAGCGGCCAGGCCTGCAAGGCAGCAGGGGACTCGTGGGGGCCGGGGTCGTCTGTCCCGTGCAGATGTGAACATCTGCCCACTGCCCAGACTTTCTCCACTTACCAGAGGAGAAAAATCCAACGCCGGAACCCGGTATCGAACCTTGCACCTTTGGCATTGGAGGCAGACGCCTTAACCACTGCGCCACTTCCCCGTGGGAACTAAAAAGTAGTTAACCCCACCCAAGACCCCTAGGGCAGACCCGGGTGGGGACAAAGCGTCTGGGCCAGATGGTGTTAGATCAAATGTGTTAACATTATGCGCTGAACAATGTACCGAATTCTGTGCTATATCGTCAACACGTCACTTTCTCAGTGTGTCGTTCCCTTTTCGTGGAAGACCTCTTGTATTGTCCCCGTGCCAAAAAAGCAAACTGTATCTGTGATGAATGATTTAAGACCAGTTGCTCTTACCTCGTGTGTCATGAAGGTTTTTGAGAGGGCTGTTCTTTCATATCTTCAATACAGGTTTCGGATTTTATGGACCCCTTTCACTTTGCTTACATAAATCGAAGAGGTGTTGATAATGCCCTTTTGCGTGTTTTAAACAACATCTACTCTCTTATAAAAACCAGGAGCCTCCATTCGACTGATATTCTATGATTTTTCGTCTGCTTTTAACACCATTAAGCCACACATACTCGCCTCCAAACTAGTTCACATAAACATAAATGCCTCTACCATTCTTTGGGCTTTGAACTATATCACTAACCGCCCACAGTATGTCAGAATTAGTTCGGATCTAATCTCAGATGTACTTTGTACCAACACCGTGCATCACAGGGGACTGTCCTGTCGTATTTTTTTTTTTGTTTTCTTTGTACAAGCAGACTGTAGAGCTACTCATGACGACTGTGTCACGGACAAATACGCTGACGACACGGCACTGACAGGTTAGATTACAGATGAGGACGACAGACACTATTGACAAGGGGTCGACGACTTTGTAGAGTGGTGCGATAGAAACTATCTTAAATTACATGTTAGCAAAACAAATGAGATGGTCATAGATTTCAGGAATAACAAACATCATGCCGGTCCTGTTGTCATTAAGGGAACAGACGTTGAGCGTGTAGAGTCCTACAAGTAATTAGGTGTTCTTTTTGACAACGCGCTCAACTGGAAACAAAACACAGATGCTACTGTAAAAAAAAAAAAAAAAAAACGCACACCGGTCTTTACTGTTTGAGAAAGCTTATATCATTTCATGTAAGCACTCAGCTTTTACAGATGTTTTACTGCTCCAGCATTGTTATCGTTCGAACTTTTGGATTGACGTGCTGGGGTAGAAATTTATGTAAATAGATCAAAACCGCCTTAACAAAGTAATCCGGACAGGGGGCGAGATGATTGGCAGGGCACAGGATAATTTGGACACACTGTACGACAGACGGATTACGAACAAACTGGCTGACATTCTTGATGACAAAACGCATCCACTTAGATATGGATTTGACAGCAGACGTATCGAAGGTAGTGGCAGACTTCGAGTACCCAAAAGTCGTACATCACGTTATGCCAACTCTTTTATCTCTCAGGCTGTTACCCTTTTCAACAGTACTATCAGTAGATAGCACTTGTCTGTTAACATTCTTCAGTTCTTTAGTACTAGCCCTTTCAGTAGTTCACTGCAACATTGCTGACACCTGAAGCACAAGGGAAATCCATCATTTCTTTTTATCGCTGTACCATGAGGAATTATTTAAATATTAATGTATTGTATTGTATTATTGTATTGTATTGTATGGGCAGACAGCGAATTTCCCCATGAGGGATTAATAAAGTATTATTGTATTGTATTGTATCCACTCGGCACCGGCCTCCACGTGGCGTGGGTGGGTAGTCCACTCAGTCCCTGACTGAGTGGGCTAGCAGAGGGTGCCAGCTTTGTCCAGTATTAGGACTTGATGTCAGCAGATATGTTGTTCAGTCTTTTTTCACTGGTCCGGTTTTTAAGGAGCTGTGCTTACCCAGGTCCTACCATGTTGGATTGGTCCTTAAAAATACGCGTGAGCTTTTGGTCCTTTGGATCCCAAGTGTTTGCCGTGCTTGGAGACCCGTGTCGCGGGAGAAGATGATCCTGGTGGCTGAAACACGCCACTTTGGCCTTGACTTCTTCCTAAACGGGAGGCTAGTCGTACCAGCCTAGTCAATCGGCTCTTGTCACGTTGAGCCCTATCCGATTGTTGACATGCAGGCTGATATACGGATCACCATGCTATAGCCTCCGCTGCTGATTAGGTGCTTTACGCCAGTATTCCTCTGCATTCAACGGTGTGATAGAAGGCGGTGGCTTAAAAGGTTCAATCGGGCTTACCCCCTTGAGTATATCTTTCGGGCAGTCTCCATTGTGCGTCGGCTGGAGACCCGCCGACAGTTGCACTTTCCCTTGTTGGGCTCGGTGGCGTGGGGTGGGGGGGGGGGGACCCCCGTGGGATGAATATCTCTACTGTAATAATATGGAGAAAAAAAAAAAACACAAAAAACTAAACTGGCACCAAAGAGGCACATAACCACTGACATTGACCTTGAAAATGATAGCGTCTCCGATTGTGAGGAAGCGACGCCTCAGGCGTCGGCCGTCTGGCCTCGCTCTCTCATTATTCACAGCAAAGTTAAAGAGAAGCCTGTTACCAAGTTACACCCTTTCCTGGTAGGGGAGACCCTCAGGAGCCGAGTTGGCAGGCCTGAGGCACAGCGCCTCAGGTCTGGTGACTTGATGGTAGAGTGCCGTACCCGGGCACACTCCAATGGGCTACTGAGGCTCTCCTCTATCGGAGACACTCCAGTGGAGGTAACTCCCCACAAAACGATGAATTCTTCTAGAGGAGTGATTAAAGATCAAACAATGGCCGAACTGTCTGAAGATGAACTTGTACGGAACCTTAAGTCACAGGGGGCTCTTCGTCAGGCTCTTCGTTTCCAAACGAGGTGGTAGGGAGATCCGTCTCCCTACCATCACCCTGACGTTTGGCACCCCCACCGCTCCTACTACCATCTGGGGAGGTTACTACTCCCTAAAAGTGAAAACGTACGTCCCTCTCCCCCTCCGGTGCTTTAAGTGCCAAAAGTATGGCCATGGGCAGAAGACATGTCGCCAGGCATAAGCTTCATGCGCCCGCTGCACTAAGCCCGGACACTCTGCTGAGTCCTGCACAGCCATCCCCCTGTGTGTGAACTGCCAGGGGGCGCATATGGCTTCGGACAAGAAGTGCCCTCGGTGGATCTCCGAGTGCAGGATTCAGCAGGTGCGTGTGGAGAAGGGGCTGTCCTTTGCGGACGCCAAAAAAACTGGTTGACGGCCCTGGTGCAGCTGAGGCTGCGCCAAACTCAAATAGCAACTTTGTGTATACTTTCAGTGCTGCGGTGGCAGGCAAGCGCCCCACCAAAGACTTCTCTTGTCAAACCCCAACTTCTTGGTTGGGGGCGGAGCCTCGGATCCTCTCGCCCCTGGAGAGTAACACTCCTCCGGTGGTGACGAGGAGCCAGGGAACGCTACCGGTCGGGTGGCACCGCCTTCTGCTGCCCCTAAGCCTCAGCCCCCACCCAAACCTGTCAATCTTACTACAAAGGCTTCTGGCTCCGGTCAGTCTTCTAAGGCCGCCAACTCTGGCGGCAGGAACGCTGCCCCGGCCAAGAAGTCTAAGAAAGTTACGGGACCGCTGTGCGTACGGGCTCAGAAGGGGGACACTGATGTCCCCTTTCAAAACAAATATGCTGCTTTGGAGGAGCAGATGGAGTGGGTGGAGGTTGTCGTAGCATTTGCTGCGGCAGCTTCTCCCCCCACCCCCCACCCCCCCTCATCTCCTAGGAACCAGAGGAGACCCGGGAGTCGACCCCCCTCTGTTTCTTCGACTCCTTCCAAAGCACAGGAAAAGGGGGGAAGGAACTCTTCTCCTACACATAAAACCTAACCATGTACTCTCTGCTTCAGTGGAATTGTCGTGGTTTTCACCCCAACTTTGAAGAATTACGCCTTCTAGTCAAGTCATTTAACCCCTCGATAATATCTCTTCAGAAGACTTACCTGAAGACTTCTGACCCTGTCTCCTTTAATGGTTTGAATGCTATCCATAAAGGTTCTGATTCGGTGAGACGCTCGGGTGGAGTGGTTCTTCTCATTAGCAACCAGTTTTTTTTTTATGTAGCCCCGTTAGTGTTGACACCTGTCTTCAGGCTGTCGCACCTCGGATTACCTTAAAGAAGACTATAACCATATGCAGTATTTATCTGTCACCATCCCTGCGGGTCTGTAGTCATGATATTTTTAACTTGGTAGATCAGCTGCCCCCTCCCTTTATTTTCATGGGAGATTTTAACGGTCACGCTCACCTGTGGGGTAGTGACCACTATGATGGCAGAGGTGAAATGCTAGATGTTTTTTTCTAAACTTAACCTATGTGTTTTTAATGATGGCTCACCTACCTACTCTATCCCAGGTTCAGGATCTAGTTCTGTTCTAGACCTCACTATGTGTGATCCTTCACTCATGCTGGACTTTGACTGGAAGGTCCACGACAAGCTGTGTGGTAGTGACCACTTCCTAGTAGTCCTGTCATCGGTCAGCTGTGGGGAGGATCCACGGTGGGGCGCTGGAATCTCAAGAAAGCTAACTGGCCTCTGTTCGCCTCCCTCTCTCAGTCTAGTATTACAGAGGAGGTGGTCCTGTCAGCTGAAGAGCCTGTTTCGTCTCTTACTACTATTTTGTTGGACGTTGCGGGTGAAACCGTCCCGAAAACTTCCGCATCAGTCTCTCTGAAGCCGAGAGTACCATGGTTCAATGAAGAGTGCCGTAAGGCCCAAAAAGTGCGCAAATCTGCTCAGCGACGTGCTTTCCGTAATCCGTCGCAAGTGAATATTTTAACATTTAAAAGACAGTTGGCGAAGGCCCGGTACATTTTTAAGCATATTAGTGCCATATTTTTAACAAGATTTGAGCGTTTATAGACTATACTGTGTAACGCACGCAGACTTGCCCACAGTCGTACGCACAGACTCTCACGCAACAGGCGCATATACCGCCACTGACTCGGACGGGCGCATTCATGTGGTAAAACAAACACACGGGCTCCCTTTCTAAAGTGACTTTTATACAATATACAAGAAAAGAAAGGCTTAAATGACTATCAAACTATATACACTTCTCTGCTAACACCCGAACATCACACACACACAATTCACAATATCTCGCCAGGCTAGGTGTTAGTTCTCAGTCTCCAACCTGTTTGATATTATTGCCTGGTTACGTTGGTCCTTCTCACGTCTAGGCGTGCAAGTCCGTTGTATGCTCTTTCCTGTCGTCCTGTCTGTAACACGGACGTCCTTGTACTCGCACCGTAGCGCAGTTCTCGCTGTGATCCGGGTATCTTGGTCCCGATCAGACTCACTCTGAGTGAAGAGCTGGAGGGATGACCTCATGTTAGGTCCCACCTGTGACTGACGTCTCGGCGTCCGTCGTTCCACTCTTTACAAGCACTCTGAATATGACAACAAAAGTCCCAACGTAACACTTGCTAAACATACAACATATTGGATCAATGAGAAACGTCACGTAACCTGGCTGATACAAATAACTCACGTTCATTCACACACACGTGCTTCATAAACTGTCTACTTCCGTAACACCCCCAATCTCTGTCACTATCTTGAAACAGACTATAGTCTAACACTCTATACACTGGAAAAGACTATGCTTAACCAACCACGTACTACCTTCATAGCGACTTAAGCATACACACCTTACATTCCTTTAGTCATCCATCTCGGTAAATAACTGTATTCCAAAAACACCGGTTACTTCACTGAATTCTAAACCAACATAACTGAACCAAACCGGCGAACACTATACAAACAAATTACCCTTAGCAACGCATACTATTCTTTAACTAAGCAACTATCAATACTACATAATATAGAAACATACCTGAATTCTAGGCTTCAGAGTCTTGGAATGCGGGCTAAGCTATCTCGCATGACGTCTGTCCAGAATGACAGTCAAGCCCCGCACTAATATATTACTGGTCTGACAGACACAGCTTTTGCCTAGAACTCACTAAACAGAACTCACCAAAACTCCGTGCTAACCATGTCTTACAGATTCCACGTGGACAGCAGGCCCCACGGACTATCGGCACAAACAAACCGTTAACAAACCCCGTACCGTATTTATCCTAATGTGTCAGCACTATGCATAAGCATAGAGCTTCATCACATGCTGTTTCTATTATTTTGACCTTTTTGAGACTGTCGACGTTTTCTTTAAAGACCTGTGCGACATTTTAGCCTGACATTTTAAAGGGATATTTACATCATGTTTTAAGATCTTTCTTTTAGTCTGGCTGACCAGATTTTTACCCTTCCCGCCGTGAGATGGCCTTAGTTGCCTGCTCGGCGTTAAACCCAAATAACTAACTGTATTGTATTGTACTGTATTGTATCTTTTAGAAACATTCGGAGTTGTTTATATTTTTAGGCTTATTATGCTCATTCAGTTTCCACCTCTCTAAGGCAAACTCTGATCAACACACACGTCGGCGCACTCAAATAAAGACGGACACACGGCGCTTCCCGCATTAGTACGCTATGTGGGCTCGTGTAGCGACAGGAATCCATCTCTTTCTACTCTATCTCACCCTCTGATCCACACACACTGGCACACAGAACTGAAGGCGGACACACGGCGATTCCCGCCATTCATAAGCTCTGTGGTCTGGCGTAGCATAACTATTTGGTACCGGTTTCAGGCCACTTTATAAATTTCAAATACAAGGGATGAAAATTTCCGTAACCTCAGTAGCTGAGCTGAGCTGAACCTTCGCACCAGGTGAATGTCCTGTGTCTGTCGTGTAGTGTGTTTGTCATCAGAGTGAATGCGTGTGTGTCACGTGAGCGTGCGTGTTGGGTTCAGTTCGCGGCGCTTTGAGCCCATTTGCCGAATATATATATATATATATATATATATATATATATATATATATATATATATATATATATATATATATATATATATATATATATATATATATATATATATATATATATATATATATATATATATATATATATATATATAGTCCCTATTGCTTTATGCAGTAGGTTCGGGCAGTGAGCAGATGTTTACATCTGCACGGGACATAGACGACCCCGCCCTCCACGAGTCCCCTGCTGTCTTGCAGGCCTGGCCGCTTGGCTGCGGAAAGGCTAAGGGAGGAAAACTCTGACATCAAAGCCCCCCTGTCTCCGGGGAAGGCTTTTGAGCCAGAGACTAGGACATGGACAGTCTGATATAAAACCTACGACCCGAGGACCTCGATGCCATCGTCCCAGCTTGCTAGGCCATGGCAGACGAACCAAGGGTTTAAAGGGTGGGACCAGTACTGCACACACTGCACTTCACCAAAAATCTCCACCGCGCAGGCTTTAGGAAACGCCCACGGACCATGACACTGACCTTTCAAAGTCCTGTAGCGATGGGCAAGGGGCAAAACGGCAGGTGAAAGATGTTACTGGAAGCCGCAGTCTCAAACCTGCATGCAGGCGGTTCAGGATATTGGTCGCCTGATGTTGACCTGTGGATGACAACATCACTCGGCACACCCTGAACGACCAAGCAGGCTTCTCTAGGGACATCACTGCTTGCTCCACACGGAGAGGGGCCTAGAAAGGGTGGCCTAACCAAAGCTCATCCCCTCGTAACCCCAGTTGGCTAGCGGCGGTCAAAGGACATCTTCTCCTGCGGTCAGAAAACAAGAAAAAGCAACGGATCCACTCTCATGACGACCACGACCGGACTCAACGTAGCATGCTGGAACATCCGAACCATGCTCGACACAGCAGACAGCAGACGCCCTGAACGTCGTTCCGCCTCATTGCTCATGAATTGCGGAGGTTACACATCGACATCGCCGCGCTCAGCGAAGTACGCCTCCCGGAGGAAGGCAGCCTCCAAGAACTTGGTGCTGGCTACACCCTCTACTGGTCAAGCAGGCTTGCACCAGGAAGACGGCTCTCAGGCGTGGGCTTCATGGTCAAGACCCTCATTGCGACTAAGTTGGAAAACGTACCAACGGGTCACTCCGACCGCATCATGTCCATGCGTCTCCCACTGAGACACCAGCAATACGTCACCCTTCTCAGTGTGTACTCCCAAACCCTCCTGGCAGAGCCTGCAAAAAAAGAAAAGTTTTACTCTGACCTGCGCAGCCTCCTGCAGAGCAACCCTGCAGACGACAAAGTCATCATCCTTGGCAACTTCAACGCCAGAGTGGGCCAGGACTCTGAAGCCTGGAAAGGAGTCCTCGCCAAGCATCGCGTTGGGAACTGCAATGACAATGGCCGCCTACTGTTGGAGTTCTGTGCAGAGCAGCAACTTGTCATCACCAACACTACTTTCCAGCAAAAGGACAGTCGAAAGACCACCTGGATGCATCCTCGCTCCAAGCACTGGCACCTTATCGACTATGTCCTATTGTGCCAGAGGGACCGCAGTAACGTCCTCCTCACCAGAGTGATGCCCAGCGCAGAGTGCCACACTGACCACCGCCTTGTCCGCTGCAAACTTAGGCTCCGCCTCAATTTGAAACCCAAGAAAGGCCCCCCCCCCCCCTCCCACCCAAGAAAAAGCTTGTTGTTACCAGGCTTCAGCGTGACGACAAGAAATCTACCCTTCAGTCAGATTTACAGCGCATGCTCAAAGACACAGTTGATCCAGCAGACACCTCTCCTGAAACACTCTGGGAACAACTGAAAAGTGCTATTGTTAAATCTTCTGTGGAAGTCTTGGGCTTTGTTAGAAAGAGGAACAAAGACTGGTTTGACGAAAACGACGTAGAGATCCAGGAACTTCTAGCAAAAAAAAAAAAAAGAGCCGCCCTCCAGGCCCACCTAGCCCAGCCTTCCTGCCCTGTGAAGTCTGCCTTCCGCCTCATCTGCAGCAGTCTCCAGCTCAAGCTTAGAGAGCTCCAAAACGAGTGGTGGTGCAGACTCGCACAGAGGACCCAGCGTTGCGCTGACAACGGTGACTACAGGGGCTTCTACGAAGCACTGAAAGCAGTGTATGGCCCTAGGCACCTGGTACAAAGTCCCCTCCTCACAGATAATACCTCCATCTTGAACCGCTGGTCGGAATACTTTCAGGACCTCTTCGGCGCTGAGCGCACTGTCCGAGAAACAGTCATCCTCCAAATCCCACACCTTCCACTAAAGATTGAATTGGACGAACCGCCCTCCGCCGAAGAGACCCTCGCAGCCATCCACCAGCTTAAGAGTGGCAAAGCAGCAGGCATTGACGGAATCCCGCCAGAGATCTGGAAACATGGAGGCCAAGCACTTCACAACAAGCTCCATGACCTCTTTCTCTACTGCTGGGAGAAAGGAACACTACCAAAGGATCTCCGTGATGCAGTCATCATCACCCTGTACAAGAACAAAGTAGAGAAGTCTGCCTGCTCTAATTATCGTGGAACTACCCTCCTGTCCACTTCTGGGAAAATTCTCGCAAGGTTGCTCCTGAATCGGCTGGTACCTGCCATCGCTGAAGACCACCTCCCAGAGGGCCAGTGTGGCTTCAGAGCCAACAGGAGTACCACCGACATGGTCTTTGTGCTGAGACAGCTTCAGGAGAAGTGCCGCGAGCAGAACAAACTTTTGTCGACCTAACAAAAGCGTTCGACACGGTGAGCAGGCAAGTCATGTGACAGATCCTGGAGCGACTAGGCTGTCCCCCAAAGTTCCTCAGCATGATCGTCCAGCTCCATGAGAACCAGCAAGGCCAGGTCAGACTCAACAGTGACCTCTCAGAACCATTCCCCATTCTCAAAGGCGTGAAGCAGGGCTGCGTGCTGGCACCGACCCTCTTCACCATCTTCTTTAGCATGATGTTGAAGCAGGCCACAGTGGACCTCGACGTTGACGACGCAGTGTACATCAGGTATCGTCTCGATGGCAGCCTGTTCAACCTCAGACGACTGCAGGCCCACACCAAAACCCTAGATTGATTCGTAAGCTGCTCTTTGCTTATGACGCTGCCCTCGTTGCACACACAGAGAGATCCTTGCAGCGCAACATGTCATCCTTCGTAGATGCTGCCCAGCTCTTTGGTCTCGAGGTAAATCTGAAAAAGACAGAGGTCCTTCATCAGCCGGCAACCAAGAAAAAGCATTGTCCTCCCCACATCACCATCGTCGAGTCCGAAATGAAGTCCGTACACCAGTTCACCTACCTTGGCTGCATCATCACGTCAGACGCCAAGCTCGACAAGGAGCTGGACAACAGGCTGGCGAAAGCAAACTGTGCTTTCGGGCGACTATTCAAGCGGGTGTGGCAAAATCAACAGCTGAAAAAAGGCACCAAGATCAGCGTGTACAGAGCTGTCGTCCTCACCACCCTGCTGTACGGTTCCGAGTCCTGGGCCCTTTAGCGCAGCCAACTACGACTCCTCGAACGCTTTCACCAGCGCTGCCTCCGTACCATCCTGGGCATTCACTGGAGTGACTATGTCACCAACGTCGAGCTCCTTGAACAGGCGGAAACTGTGAGCATCGAGGCTTTGCTACTGCGTATACAGCTTCGCTGGACGGGGCACGTCTCCAGGATGGAGGATCATCGCCTACCCAAGATCACTCTGTTCGGCGAGCACGCCACTGGACACCGAGACAGAGGGGCACCAAAGAAGAGATACAAAGATGGTCTCAAGAAGTCACTTCTCTTGGCTTGACTTCGCGAACGAAGATTTTATAGGAGTTGCCCACGACGTCTGCAGGCTTGTTCGTGGCTGCGGAGGCCAATCCGAGACAGGCAGGTTCGACCGCAGTGGCTGCAGGGGAAGGTATAGACAGGGTTCTGAGCTGCGGCATCTCTGTTTTTTCTCCTGAGCCGCTTGTCCTTAAGGCTAGCTCTGTGAGAGTCCTCAAAGGAGACAGCTGCCTTGTAAATGGTGGAGCGCCAGGTGTCACGGTCCGCAGCAAGCGAAGACCACTGGTGGTGGTCGATTTGGCAGGCACTAAGTGACTTCTTGAGACAGTCTTTTTATCTCTTCTTTGGTGCCCCTCTGTCACGGTGTCCAGTAGCAAGCTCGCCGAACAGGGTGATCTTTGGTAGGCGATGATCCTCCATCCTGGAGACATGCCCCGCCCAGCGGAGCTGTGTCCGCAGCAGCAAAGCCTCGATGCTCACAGTTTCAGCCTGTTCAAGGACCTCGACGTTGGTGACATAGTCACTCCAGTGAATGCCCAGGATGGTACGCAGGCAGCGCTGGTGGAAGCGTTCGAGGAGTCGTAGTTGGCTGCGGTAGAGGGCCCAGGACTCGGAACCATAAAGCAGGGTGGTGAGGACCACAGCTCTGTACACACTGATCTTGGTGCCTGTTTTCAGCTGTTGATTGTGCCACACCCGCTTGAAAAGTCGCCCGAAAGCGCTGTTTGCTTTTGCCAGCCTGCTGTCAAGCTCCTTGTCCAGCTTGGCGTCCGACGTGATAATGCAGCCAAGGTAAGTAAACTGGTGCACTGACTTTAGTTCAGACTCGCCAATGGTGATGTGAGGAGGGCGATACACTGTCTTGGGTGCCGGCTGATGGAGGACCTCTGTCTTTTTCAGACTGACCTCGAGTCCAAAGAGCTGGGCAGCATCTGCGAAGCAAGACGTGATGCGCTGCAGGGCTCTCTCTGTGTGTGCAACGAGGGCAGCATCATCAGCAAAATGCAGCTCACGAATCAGTTGGTCTAGGGTTTTCGTGTGGGCTTGCAGTCGTCTGAGGTTGAACAGGTTGCCATCGAGACGATACCTGATGTACACTGCATCGTCATCATCGAGGTCCACTGTGGCCTGCTTCAACATCATGCTAAAAAAGATGGTGAAGAGGGTCGGTGCCAACACGCAGCCCTGCTTTACGCCGTTGAGAATAGGGAATGGTTCTGAGAGGTCATTGTTGAGTCTGACCTGGCCTTGCTGGTCCTCGTGTAGCTGGACAATCATGCTGAGGAACTTTGGGGGACAGCCAAGTCGCTCCAGGATCTGCCACATGCCTTGCCTGCTCACAATGTCGAACGCTTTTGTTAGGTCGACAAATGTTACGTACAGCCCTTTGTTCTGCTCGCGGCACTTCTCCTGTAGCTGTCTCAGCACAAAAACCATATCGGTGGTGCTCCTGTTTGCTCTGAAGCCACACTGGCCCTCTGGGAGTTGGTCTTCAGCGATGGCAGGTACCAGCCGATTCAGGAGCAGCCTTGCAAGGATTTTCCCAGCAATGGACAGCAGGGTAATTACCCGATAGTTAGAACAGTCAGACTTCTCGCCTTTGTTCTTGTACAGGGTGATAACGACTGCATCACGGAGATCTTTTGGTAGTGTTCCTTCCTCCCAGCAGCAGAGAAAGAGGTCATGGAGCTTGTTGTGCAGTGCTGTGCCTCCATGTTTCCAGATCTCTGGCGGTATTCCATCAATGCCTGCTGCTTTGCCACTCTTGAGCTGGTGGATGGCTGTGAGGGTCTCTTCAGCGGTGGGCGGTTCGTCCAATTCAACCTTTACTGGGAGGTGTGGGATTTGTAGGACGACTGCTTCTTGAACAGTGCGCTCAGCGCTGAAGAGGCTCTGAAAGTATTCCGACCAGCGGTTCAAGATGGAGGTATTATCTGTGAGGAGTGCCTGGCCATTCGCGCTTCGCAGGGGACTTTGTACCAGGTGCCTGGGGCCATACACTGCTTTCAGTGCTTCGTAGAAGCCCCTGTAGTCACCATTGTCAGCACAAAGCTGGGTCCTCTGTGCAAGTCTGGTCCACCACTCATTCTGGAGATCTCTGAGCTTGCGCTGGAGACCGCTGCAGACGAGGCGGAAGGCAGGCTTCTTTACAGGGCAGGAAGGCTGGGCTAGGTGGGCCTGATGGGCGGCTCTTTTTTTTTTTGCTAGGTGTTCCTGGATCTCTACATCGTTTTCGTCAAACCAGTCTTTGTTCTTCTTTCTGGCGAAACCCAAGACTTCTGCAGAGGATTTTGCAATAGCAGTTTTCAGTTGTTCCCAAAGTGTTTCAGGGGAGGAGTCTACTGGGTCCGCTGTGTCTTTGAGCCTGCGCTGTAAATCTGTCTGAAAGGCAGCTTTCACATCGTCACGCTGAAGGCTGGCAACATCAAGCTTTTTCTTGGGGGGCCCCCATTTCTTGGGTTTTGGCTTGAAGTGGAGCCTGAGTTTGCAGCGGACAAGGCGGTGGTCAGTGTGGCACTCTGCGCTGGGCATCACTCTGGTGAGGAGGACGTCACTGCGGTCCCTCTGACGCACTAGGACATAGCCGATAAGGTGCCAGTGTTTGGAGCGAGGATGCATCCAGGTGGTCTTTCGACTGTCCTTTTGCTGAACAGTAGTGTTGGTGATGACCAGTTGCTGCTCCGCACAGAACTCCAACAGTAGGCGGCCATTGTCATTGCATTTGCCGACGCCATGCTTGCCGAGGACTCCTTTCCAGGCTTCAGAGTCCTGGCCCACTCTGGCGTTGAAGTCACCAAGGATGATGACTTTGTCGTCTCAGGGGTACTCTGTAGGAAGCTGCGCAGGTCAGTGTAAAACTTGTCCTTTTCAGCAGGCTCTGCCAGGAGGGTTGGGGAGTACACACTGAGAAGGGTGACGTGCTGCTGGTGTCTCAGTGGGAGGCGCATGGACATGATGCGGTCTGAGTGGCCCGTTGGTAGGTTTTCCAGCTTAGTCGCAATGGATGTCTTGACCATGAAACCCACGCCTGAAAGCTGTCTTTCTGATGCAGGCCTGCCTGACCAGTAGAGGGTGTACCCAGCACCAAGTTCTTGGAGGCTGCCTTCGTCCGGAAGGCGTACTTCGCTGAGCGCGGCGATGTCGATGTTTAACCTCCGCAATTCATGGGCAATGAGGGCGGAGCGACGTTCAGGGCGTCCGCTGTCTGCTTTGTCGAGCATGGTTCGGACGTTCCAGCATGCTACGTTGAGTCCGGTCGTGGTCGTCATGAGAGTGGATCCGTTATTCTTTCTTGTTTTTTGACCGCAGGAGAAGATGCCCTTTGACCGCGGCTAGCCAACTGGGGTTGCGAGGGGACGAGCTTTGGTTAGGCCACCTTTTCTAGGCCCCTCTCCATGTGGAGCAAGCAGTGCTGTCCCTAGAGAAGGCTGCTTGGTCGTTCAGGGTGTGCCGAGTGATGTTGTCATCCCCAGGTCAACATCAGGCGACCAATATCCTGAACCGCCTGCATGCAGGTTTGAGACTGCGGCTTCCAGTGACATCTTTCACCTGCCGTTTCGCCCCTCGCCCGTCGCTACAGGACTTGGAATGGTCAGTGTCATGGTCCGTGGACGTTTCCTAAAGCCTGCGCGGTGGAGCTTTTTGGTGGAGTGCAGTGTGCGCAGTACTGGCCCCACCCTTTAAACCCTTGGTTCATCTGCCATGGCCTAGCAAGCTGGGACGATGGCATCGAGGTCCTCGGGTCGTAGGTTTTATATCAGACTGTCCTTGTCCTAGTCTCTGGCTCAAAAGCCTTCCCCGGAGACACGGGGGCTTTGATGTCAGGGGTTTCCTCCCTTAGCCTTTCCGCAGCCAAGCGGCCAGGCCTGCAAGGCAGCAGGCGACTCGTGGAGGGCGGGGTCGTCTATGTCCCGTGCAGATGTGAACATCTGCCCACTGCCGGGCAGGTGTTCCTGGATCTCTACATCGTTTTCGTCAAACCAGTCTTTGTTCTTCTTTCTGGCGAAACCCAAGACTTCTGCAGAGGATTTTGCAATAGCAGTTTTCAGTTGTTCAGTTGTTCCCAAAGTTCCCAAGAAGTCACTTAGTGCCTGTCAAATCGACCTCCGCCAGTGGTCTTCGCTTGCTGCGGACCGTGACACCTGGCGCTCTACCATTTACAAGGCAGCCGACTCCTTTGAGGACTCTCGCAGCGCTAACCTTAAGGACAAGCGCCGCAGGAGGAAAAAAACAGAGTTGTCGTAACTCAGAACCCTGACCAGACCTTCCCCTGCAGCCACTGCGGTCGAACCTGCCTGTCCCGAATTGGCCTCCGCAGCTACGAAAATGCCTGCAGACGACGTGGGCAAGCATTATAGAATCTTCGTTTGCGAAGTCAAGCCAAGACTGATGCAGTAGGTGTTAAATGGAAGGCTCAAAAGATCTAATAAGCGATGCAGTCACAAAAAGGGCAGCTGATGTCCTGATGACACAATGCAAGATTACCAGCTTGGAATTCCATGGCACTAGCACAGCATTCTCAGAATGTAATGAAAAATTACGTCCCTTGGAGCTAATCTGATTCAGTGCATTTTTTGGGGCTTTGGGCGACGCCTTTGTTAAAAGTAAAAAATAATTGTACCACAAAATTGTCTTTTCAAAATTAGTCTTTCTTCTTCCACTGCAATACCTCATAAAGCTGTAGGGATGCAATCCACGTTACACTAGTGGTGCTACCAGTAAATTCTAGAAGCGGCTTCTAGTACATGCGTTGTGATTGCAATTTCAGGTTACACCTTATGCCTACCTGAAGAACCCTCTCCCCCCCTCCCCCACCCCCCCACCCCCCCATTTGGGGCGAAACCGGTTGTAGGCGGCAAAAACTTTAAATCTACTCAGCAGGTCCAATATCTGTTTGGGAATATTTTCTAGCATCCCCCCTCGGGGGGAGGACTGGATATTCTCCAGTGGATGGCGGGGCACCTGGGTGGTAGTCCCTAATGCTTTATGCAGGAGGTGTTCAATGGAAGGCTCAAAAGATCTAATAAGCGACTCAGTCACAAAAGGGCAGCTGACGTTCTGATGACACAATGCAAGCGTACCAGCGTGGAATTCCATGGCATTAGCACAAAATTCTCAGAATTTAATGAAAAATTACGTCCCTAGGAGCTAATCTGATTGATTGCATTTTTTTGGCTTTTGGCGACGCCTTTGTTAAAAGTAAAGAATATATATATATATATAATTATTCACTGTTATTGATATGTGTGTGCATTATTTGCATTGCTTTTGTATCGTTGTTTTTTCAGTTTATTTCTTCATGTTTCGATTTATTGTCTTATTGTGTTTCTCTTACTCTTTCTTTTCTAACAGGACAGTTTGTAAGAGAGACGTTTCGCCTAAAACTTTATCCTGTCAATAAAACGTTTCATCATCATCATCATTATCATTATCATCATCATCATCATATCTCTCTCTCTCTCTCTCTCTCTCTCTCTCTCTCTCTCTCTCTCTCTCTCTCTCTCTCTCTCTCTCTCTCTCTCTCTCTCTCTCTCTCTCTCTCTCTCTATGACAGCCGCTATTTTCCATGATGTAGACCTGCGGGCTCATTCTGGAAAAAGTGTTCAAGTACATATACAAGCTCATATAGCCATGAATAAAGACAACAACACTTACAATCTCGAGTATAACTCTGAACCCGTGGTCAGCCTCCAGGGTGGGTTTTCCCCACTATTCTGGGGCATGTGTTTCTGCCTACCTTTGATGCATTCATCTGTATTTTCCTTTTTAAAACTCTCAATGTCTGCGCTGCCTGTAGCTCTTAAAATTGGATGTGTGTTGCTAAATGGTCTTAGGTTTATTTAGCGTATTAGACTGAGAGTTGCTGTCGGTACGTTAAGCAATGTACAACCATTCTCTCTCTCTCTCTCACTCTCGCTCTCTCTCTCTCTCTCTCTCTCTCTCTCTCTCTCTCTCTCTCTCTCTCTCTCTCTCTCTCTCTCTCTCTCTCTCTCTCTCTCTCTCTCTCTCTCTCTCTCTCTCTCTCTCTCTCTCTCTCTCTCTCTCTCTCTCTCTCTCTCTCTCTCTCTCCCCCTCCCTCTCTCTCTCTGTCTCTCTTTCTCTCAGAGGTGTTTAGTCATATGCCTCTGTAGACACATATGTTACAAACTAACGTTCCGAAATAGAATAATAGTTCTGTCTCAAGTCTCGTTTTCAGAATTTATTCTGAGCTAGAAACTCAAAATGTATTTAGAATGTATTTCATTCAGTTAAAACAAAACAAAACAAAAAACAACTGTCAGAGAATATCTACACAAATTGGATAATTTCGTCCTCAGGGCGTTCGGAGTTAAATTAGACAATACCTTAGAGAGATATTCCAAAGCGTATGCAGTTCGCGCGAGGCAATGTATGGCAATGTCATTTACTGACAGTTGTAAGCATTGAAAATTTGCGTCCGATGAATTTCTAAGTCACAAGCACTCAGCTAAGGGTTCTTTGAGGGTTATACTTATTGCTTATATAATGTTATAGTTGTAAGCAAAATATTTGTATTACTAGTTTAGGCTTTGCCATCAGTTTTTGACGCCACTCGGGTTAGATCAGGAGACAACAAGAACTACAGGTGACACCTAACTCGTATAATAATATCTTTGAAAAAAACAAAACAATGTGAACAGTGTATATTCTCAAATGGATGATTAATAAAGATGATCGGTCGAACTCAAATAGGTCAAGCAAGGCGCAAACGTCAAATATTCCATCGAATCATCCAGCCCATAGTCACAGGGCTTATGAGAATATATGCCTCTGGCTGGCATGTGGCGGCCATTTTGACATCCACAGTATAACTCGTTCCGGATGACCGACTGTGATTGAGGTAAGGTACTTAACTGTACACCTCAGTAGCAAAACGTCTTCGGGTCTTGCTATGACGATGCCGCAGTGGTCCAGGGATCCAGCAATACGACCCCATTAGACCTTACTATAAAGGGGCCCTCACTACAGAAGGCTAAACCGGCTGTGTTTGACTTGATTTTTAAGTGTAAAATCATTATTTGGGCACAGCGTTGAACTAAATCCGGTTCTATTATTTTGTTTCATTCAACAGTTGTTTATGCATTTATGTCAGCTCTTCAGAAAGAAAATCAGTATATTACTGTAACACAGTGTGTAGAATTCCATACGCTTAAGCCGCGTATCCAGAGGCGACACGGCTTCTCGAATGAGTTAATTCCATGTGTGTGCGACGGCTGGGGATTATGTGTGTGTGAGAGAGAGAGAGAGAGAGAGAGAGAGAGAGAGAGAGAGAGAGAGAGAGAGAGAGAGAGAGAGAGAGAGAGAGAGAGAGAGAGAGAGAGAGAGAGAGTATTTGTTCAGGTGATAGCACTGTGATATCAAATCTATGGTTCCTCTTCTTCTTGTCGTTCGCAGTGGGCTATACGGTCAGTCCTGCACCGGCGATGAATGACGTCGTTTTCTCCAGGTCTTCTCGACTGCCGTAGAGTTTGGTCTGCAGTGGAGTTGGCGACGGCCACACTTCTTTTCTTTCATCGTCCAGTAGGGGGCATCTCTGGAGAATATGTTCCGCTGTTTGGTCTTCCTGACCACAGGCGCAGGTTGGTGATGGCGCCAGCTGGAGCTTTCTGTTCATGTGAGCGTTCAATCTGTTGTGGCCGGTACGCAGTCTGATCAGGACGACTTGCTACTCTCTGGTCATTGTGTGGTAGTCGTCTCTGTTTGACCTCGGCCTCATCAATGCCTTGATGATTGTTTTTTGCTCACTATAGCTGACGCTGTTTTCTTGTTGATCTTTTGTGGCTCCTTCTTTCGCCAGATCGTCTGCCCTTTCATTTCCTGGCTGGTATCCACTGGAGAACAACTCTTCTGGTTTGTCTGACCTTCTGCAAAGCTCTGGTCATCTGGGGGAGCTTTTCGTTCTCGAGGGCCTGAAGGACTGAAATGGCATCGGAGAAGATGACAACTTGGTAGAATGGGTCTGTGGAATTCTGAACCATGGAGGCGGCCTGCATAAGTGCTTCGGTTTCTGCTTTGTAGTTTGTTCAGTGTTTGCCGGTGGCTACACTGGATGTGGCTGTATGTCCCCCTGGAAACTGGATCGGGATGCCAGCACCTCCATTGGAAACGGCATTTGTTGCTGATCCATCAGTGTAGATGTGGATCCATGCCTCCTTTGGGTACTGTTTGTCGATCAGGGCTAAGGTGAGTGCCCGTCAACGGTGTCATCCTGACTGTCTCCTGAGGCAGCATGTGGGACACTGGTGCAGATCTGGATGTCTGGTTTGTCCACTGCCCAAGGGTTTTCCTCTTCTTCTGTGATCAGAGGTAGAGTGCTCTGTGGAAGGACTTCTCTGTACTGTCGAGAAAGTCGCATGCTCTCATGGACAAAGCTGCTTCTTTTGAGCCGGTTCTTGGTGAGGTTGCTCAGTCTGAGCTTCATGGGGTGGTCGGGCAAGCACCTGAGCTTCTCCGCCTGTACCATGGTTTTGGCTTCTCTCTTCTGGCTGAGAGGTTGGATTGTGGTCAGCTTCTCCATTTCCTTGATTGGTGTGGATTTCATTGCACCAGTGACTGCTAAAGATTATGAGAGAGAGAGAGAGAGAGAGAGAGAGAGAGAGAGAGAGAGAGAGAGAGAGAGAGAGAGAGAGACAGACAGACAGACAGACAGACAGACAGACAGACAGACAGACAGACCGACCGACAGACAGACAAACAGACAGACAGACACAGAGAGAGAGAGAGAGAGAGAGAGAGAGAGAGAGAGAGAGAGAGAGAGAGAGAGAGAGAGAGAGAGAGAGAGAGAGAACGAACGAACGAACGAACGAACGAAACTTTATTTTCCAAGGATTGAGATATTAGGCGCGCAGGCCTTTCTTACAATCTGTCCTTGCTAAGAAGAGAGAGAGAGAAAGAGAGAGGGAGAGAGAGAGAGAGTATTTGTTCAGGTGATAGCACTGTGATTTCAAATCCATGATAATGCTTTAGGAACGACTCTTTAGGTTCTCTAGGGTCAAAGCTCTCCTTACAACCTTTTCTCTTGCCTATGTCCTTAAAACTAAGTGCTTGTTGAAGGATTACAAAAAAGCATGGATTTGGAAAGGCCAGACATTGCTGCACCGAACAGTCCCACTGAGACTGACGTGAGCTAGCTTTTCCCCCAAAATGTAACAGCGTACCAATTTAGCCACTTTTAAGCCACCAGGGACGCGAAATATAATGAAATGTAACTCCACAAATCTTTTGCAGTAATACATGACGTAGTGCGGTGACGCAATGATAAAACCCCAGTAATCGTAAACGTCACTAACGATATTATGACGTATCAAGAACAACCGTGAAGGGAAAATCTGTCCCATATATCTTTCAAAGAAAGGCGCTTTGTTTGAAGAACGACACTTGTATCCGGACGTGTTCAGTTTGTGAGTACCGCTGCAGATTGTTAGTGTGTCTGTACCCATACTCTGAGGTGTGTGTGTGCGTGTGTGTGTGTGTGTGTGTGTGTGTGTGTAGACGAAAGAGCTGAAACGGGTGACTGTCTTTACCATCCTTATGGAAACTGGGTATGTGTATAATTCTGGGTTCCCAAGTCAGACACCCACTTTTTCTGAGGGTTGTTTCTGCATTGTCTTGCGGTAAAGATTCATAAAAAGTAAAAAAATCCGTTTTTCTCATTTTGGCGTTAACACATGCACTTTTGTGTTTAACAGACACGCCGGTAGTGTGTTTGAAAACTTGTCCCTCCCAGCAATGTGTGTGTGTGTTGGCACACAGAACCCTGAAAATGAGCGTGTATGTATTACATCACCCTTCTCAGCTAGCTATAAATAACTTCATAGCTGATATGGGTCAGGGGGGATATTTTGTTGTTTCAGGGAATAAATTGTTTATGTTTCTACAGAATTAGGTTTGTTATTTGAGGGTGTTGTTGTTTTTGTTAAAAAAAAGTGTTGAGTTGTAATGTACTTCCGGGGTGATGTGGAGAAAGGTCATGTCTAGTGACAGATTTGAGATTCATGTATACGTTCACCAGGGACTTAGCCTATACGTTTTCTACGTTTGTTTCCATGTCAGATGAAGAATATTTGATCTGAAACGTCGTTCTTTGTTTCTATTTTAAAGGGTTTTCCGCCACTATCTTCTGTTTCAGTTTGACTTAGCCTATAATTATATTCGTGCGCCGGTTGCTAAGAAGTGAAGTGATTGTATGAGTGCGCATTGTAAGAGAGGACGTTTAGACTTTGGGTGAGGCTGCTGTTGTCTTTTGTCCTGCCCGACCTTTTGGTTGAACCTGTTGCTTTATTTTGTAGGTTTGTCGATGTTATCAATGCCGCATCTCCTTTTGGATTGTATGCACAAATTGATTGAATGGAAATGACGTCACAGAGTCAGCGTCGTTTCATGCGTCGTCTGCTAGTCCAGTCAGTCGTTTAGTGCAGTTAAAAGAGTGCAGGCTTGGATGGGCCATTTTCGGATGTAATAGTAAAGTATTATTTGTGTGAATGCTGTCCGTTTGAATGAAGGTTGATTGATTGTACATTGCTTAACGTCCCGACAGCAACAAGACTTTCTCAGGACGTGCCTGCACTGCTAGTGACAAAAACTCAACAGAATATTGAATGTATGTCGCCAGCCGGTCCAATACGTCAAATAAAACCTACGACATGGGGCCTAAATAAAGCTAAGACCATTTAGCAACACACATCGAATATCAAGAGCCACAGGCAGCGCAGACAGTAGGGAGAGTTTAAAAAAGGAAAATGCAGGTGAATGGACCAAGGTTAGACAGAAACACATGCCCCCGGAATATAGAGAAAAACCCACCCTGTGGGGCTGACCAGGGTGCCCCTGGGAACTAAAAAGTCCCCCAGGGCAGACCCGGTTGGGGGTGTTTGAAGGAAGGACTGGAAAGTCGAGTGTTGAGGGCAGACCGGTTGGGGGTGTTTCAGGGAAGGACTGGAAAGTCGAGTGTTGAGCGAAGCCCGAGAGAAGGCGAGGATGGGAAAAATATCCAGCACTATACGTTGGAATAGATGCATATCAGTTACGACATGCTTGTAAATTAAAACACTTTTAACCCCACCCGGGTCTGCCCTGGGGGACTCGGGTGGGGTTAACTACTTTTTATTTCCCAGGGGCACCCTGGTCAGCCCCACAGGGTGGGTTTTTCTCTCTGATTCTGGGGCATGTGTCTCTGTCGGCCCTTTGTCCATTCACCTGTATTTGCCTTTTTAAAACTCTCCCTACTGTCTGCACTGCCTGTAGCTCTTGATATTGGATGTGTGTTGCTAAATGGTCTTAGCTTTATGTAGGCCCCATGTGTTAGGTTTATTTAATGTATTTGACCGGCTGGCGACATACATTCAATGTTCTGTTTAGTTGTTGTTTTTTCACAAGCAGTGCAGGCACGTCCTGAGAAAGCCTTGTTGCTGTCGGGACGTTAAGTAATGTACAATAAAACACTTTTAACATTAAGAAAAGTTGAGTTAAAAGAGGTTTTAAAACAGTTTTCATAAAAACCTTTGCCCGACACGCTTCTAAAAACAACATTTTCTTAGTTTTAAACCTTGTACCGCGCCATAAACGCCGCGATTGCTTTTCAGTCTTAGCTGTCCTATAGTGTGGAATGTGGGACTTTGCCAACTGGATCCATCTGGTGCACTCCAAATGAGTATTTGTGAGTGGTTTGACGTGCAACTCGGTGTGCGCCTCTGAAATGACCTACTGATTCCACTGATAATGAAAATCTTTCATTCATAAGAGCGCATTGAGCAGCTCTATAAACCAAAAGTGATGACCCCCCTCTCCCCCCCCCTCTCCCCCCCCCCCCCGCCCCCCCCCCCCCACACACACACACTTCTCCCCCCCCCAACTCCCTTACAACCCCACTCAAACAATCATAATAGTAAAATCAACCAAAGGTATCTTTAGTGAGGTATTTTCACTGTAATCCCAGTTTTGTGTGAGAGGCACCCACTTTTTTTGGGTAAAAACCCATTTTTTTTCCATCCAGTGGCTCTGTTTCTAGAAAATGTCTATTTTATTTTAAGTTGTAGAGCTTAGTTATAAGGTGAGTTCTAAACATTGGCATCAACTCCAGAGCCCTAGAATAAATAGAAATATGGGAACCCATTTTCACATAAAATGGTAGGTAACCCAGTCTGAGGGTTTTGTGTTCATGTGTGTGTGTGTGTGTGTGTGTGTGTGTGTGTGTGTGTGTGTGTGTGTGTGTGTGTGTGTGTGTGTGTGTGAGTGCTATGTATGTAAACACGAGAATCTCTCATATTTGTGTACGTTGTGCAAGGTTGAAACATGAGAAAATGCTTTGTTCAAATTGGGCATATCAATATGTCTTATTGAAGAGTTACATCACGTTTTTTTAGAAAGCTGTTAACCCATATTAGAGTCCGCAATTTTTGTTATATTGACTTGAAATTGTGGATAATGCTAGCCTGGAGAAAGACTTTACATGTCTTCGTGACAAGTGACGATTTAAAACAAAACCCTGCCTGGCGAGAATTGTCGTAGGGAAAATATCTTAACGCTTTAGCTTGTCTGTACACAAGGAATGGCGCTAATCGTTAGCACACACACACACACACACACACACACACACACACACACACACACACACACACATACACACACACACACACACACGCACACACACACGCACACGCACACGCAGAGAGAGAGGGAGAGAGAGAGAGAGAGAGAGAGAGAGAGAGAGAGAGAGAGAGAGAGAGAGAGAGAGAGAGAGAGAGAGTGGAAAGAGAGAGAGAGAGAGAGATAGAGAGAGAGAGAGAGAGAGAGAGAGAGAGAGAGAGAGAGAGAGAGAGAGAGAGAGAGAGAGAGAGAGAGAGAGAGATGGATTGAACAAAAGCGCCAATATAGTCTGTCACCACCCTTTAACTTTCATGCTGGATCTGTCTGTAGAATAGTAATACAATCCTTCAGAGGGCAACTTCAACATTTGAGGATTTCTGTCCAAGTGTAGAATGTGCTGTTGCGATGCTTAATTAAGGCGAGCTAGGATACTTCAGCGCACATTTGTAGGTTTATGGACATATGTTTTATTGTATATCAATTAGAATCAGTATTTGTTTGTCCGTTGAAATCGTTGGCTTATGATGTTTTTCACGCGATAAAACCTTCATGCAATGCAGACATGCAAACGTTCCAGGAATCCTGTGTGTATTATGACTTACACCCCGATGCTTTATTTTGCATGCTTAGTGAGTATTGTTAGTTGTACTCAGCCTGCAGACTTATTGCGGCCAGTTTGTTAATAAGCACTAATATCACAACTGCTTGGTGACAGTAAACCATTTTAACAACATTCTAAATTGCTAGGATCACCAAGCAAACCCAGGAGGATTAGGTATTTTGAATCAACGTTACCTTGTGTAGAAACAATGATGCACTATTGAAGCACCCACTGTATACGCTTCACGCAGACAACTGGTATTCCGACAGAATGTATGGTAGCTGTAAGCAGAAGGTTGGAAGAGTAATTGGCAATATTTGTCAGGGTCCATACTCACAAGCATAAGCTCCTAACTTAGATGTAGTTGAACCTGTCCGGGGCCGGAAAAATAAAGGAAAGTAACGTGTACAGAAAAATAAAAATGGTGATGTGACGGGTAGTTGCTGGGCACCCTCCCCCCCCCCCCCCCCCCGCCCAAACGGACCCACCGTGCCCGGCGGTGGCCTCCGCCAGGCCGGAGGGGGGGGGGGACATCCGTGGCAGGAGGGGGGGGGGAGAGTGGGAGCGCCTTGTACCGGGTGATTGGGGGTTGGTTGGTTAGTTCGGGTTTAACGTCCACAGCACCGAGGTGATCATTGACGGCCCTGACAGGCGGCTTATGGGGGACAGGGAAATATATTGCCTATGGAGTACGACCTGAACACTGATCAACTCAGGCGAACTCCAGCTGTGCCACTTTGATTTACCAGGACCTTTCAACAGACATACTATTGAACAAATCCGTTTTTCCCCCCCCCTGGATTGTGAGTCCAGCTACCGGGGCCGAGACGGGATTCGAACCCACGACCCGGCGATTCCCTTCGCTCTCCTGCTCCGACGTTTAACCGCCTGAGCTATTTCGGACTCCGGGTGATTGGGGATGATGTGATATCTTTTTATTAACCACGGGGAGGTGGGGCGGGTGCGGGACCATGAGGTGGAGTGGCGATGAGGGTGACCTGTGTTTGCTGTTCGGCCATGTCGGGCCCACGGCAACACTTCGCGAGTGGATAGTTTGAGAATAAGTGGGGAAGGGCCGGTGGGGGGACGGGGTCCGCCACCACGTGACTCTAGGAGGGTGTTATCCTGCGCATAGGGCACCACCCATTATCTATGTTTATAAGGAGTGCATTGACGATGGATGCTAAACCTCCTTTAGTCGGGCCTATGTTATTTGAGTGTTTGGCGTCCCTCTGTTCAGGCTGAGCTCCAGCCGCCCGGATTTGCCTGCTCTCTAAATTTCCCCCCTATATTCCTCCCCGGGTCTGTCCCAGATTAGTCCTGGGGGGGCCCAGTGTGGGGCCGGGACTCCTCTGGGCGCGCCGCGGCTCCCAAAACCGGCCCGCCGCGGTACGGCCAGCCTCGGTACGGGCTCCGCGGAGCTCCCCGGGTCCCTGCCCCCTCCGGGTAGGGTTAGGAGTTACGAACCATGTTTTCCCCGGCCATGGGGGGGGGGGGGGGCACTCCACGACTCTCGAGCCTGGGAAGGTGGCAGGAGCCTCCCGGCCAGGGGAAAAAAAAAGAAGAAAAAAAAAAAAAAAGAGGTGGGCGGGGGGGGGGGGGGGGCACTCCACGACTCTCGAGCCTGGGAAGGTGGCAAGAGCCTCCCGGCCGGGGGAAAAAAAAAAGAAAAAAAAAAAGAGGTGGGCGGGGGGGGGGGATATGAAGGTGAGATGACTCATTCTTATCCGTGGGATGGGGGATGGGTGGGGGGGGGGGGCGTGTGCGCGGGCCATGAGATGAAGGGGTGGGAGGTGATGGGTTCTCCCTCACCCCCTCCCCAGTCGCACCGCCGGCCTTTATTGCGGGGGCGACGGGGTGGGGCGGGCGTTCCCGGAGTGGATAGAGTACGAGAGGCTATGGGGGTGGGGACGTGAGAGCAGGCACCGGGCAGTTCTGGGAGACCTGACTCGGGAGGGCTTTCCACTATCTAGGGGGCTATCTTTGAGTGCTCCGGCTGGGCTGCCCGGGCGGGGTGGTTGTTATGGGAGTGGGAGGCGTGTTCATGACGGGGAGCGGGAACCAGTTTTTATTACCGCGGGGTTTCCGGTAGGGGGGCGGGTGCTTGGCCACTGATGGTCGATGATAGGGGATGATTGGTGGTGGGGGCCCTTCAAACTCTCTTCTCATTCTTCCTTCAATCTTACTTCTTTTACTGTCTTTCGCGCACTTTTTTTTTTCCCTTTCAGTTCATTCTTACACTCGTTGTGCCTTGCCGGGAGCCTGTATATGTTTGAGCGCTCCGAGTCCGAGGGGGGGGGGGGGGGGGGGGCTCGGACGACGACGAGAGCTAACCCCCCCAAACTTTACGCCATGATCATGGATCATGACCATCGGTGCTGTGGGAGGGGGTTCGGAGGGTTCGTGTTGTAGTTTGGTCAGATGTATCGGATTAGTGGGTGCTTGTTAAGGAGGTGTATTGTGTATTTGGTGGTGGTGGACCATGTTTTAGGGTCGGGGTTTATGAGGCCTTCTAAGGTAAGTGGTGCGTTGAGTTTATCTGCTACTAGGGTTCTGGTTTGGGCTATGTTTAGGCAATCCAGCAGTATGTGTTCCGTTGTGAGTGTGTGGCCGCATGTGCATACTATTGGGGTGGGGTGGACTAGATATCTTTCACCTCCCAGTCGGATTCTTGCTAAGCGTGACTGGTCTTTTCTCTTGCCTAGGAAGAAGATAGGTGTGTTGTTGAGTATCCTAGTAAGATTTTTGCGTCTATCTTTTTTGAATTGGTGGAATTCTTGGGCCCATAGAGTTTGAAAGGCGGGCCGGAGGACATTTGATCGTTCATTTGCTGAGAGTGGTAGGTTGAAGAAGGTCGATTCTTGGTCGAGGCCTTTCTTCGCTAGCCTGTCTGCTCGTTCGTTGCCTGTGATTCCCACGTGGAAGGGGACCCACATAATTTTGACTGTTTGGCCGCGTTCTGAGAGTTCGGCTGCTCATAGTCTGACCAGGTATGTTAGATCTTTTCTGAACGAGTCTAGGTTCTGAATCACTTGTATTGCTGATAAGGAGTCCGTCACTATGAGTATGTGTTTGTCTTTCTGTAGGTCAGCTTTTATTACTTTAATGGCTCCCAGGATGGCCGTGAGTTCTGCTGTGAAAACTGATGTGTGATCCGGTAGTTTTATAACCCGATCTGATTTGTTGGGGACGTGGATACCTGGTCCGGTTGCGTGGGTGGTTGGGTCGTGGGACCCGTCTGTGTAGATGAGTGCGTGGTTTTTGTATGTAGTAGTCCTTTTAATATCGAACTCCGTCTTCATTTTGGGCCCGTCTGTTGCTTTCTGATATTTAGTGAGGTCCAGGTCCACCTCTATTTGTGGGAGTTTCCATGGAGGCGTTGTTATTTGTGGATTTGGTTTATCGCGTCTTCTAACTTTTGGACTTCGGTTTTTATTTGTGGTGTTTGGGTGGGTTGATTTATGGGCTTGTGGTTGGAGGTAAGGGTGAGCTTGGCCGGGTGGTCTTCCGGCATGCATATCGTTTTGTAGTATTGGTTAGCTGTCCTTTCCTTTGTTATTAGTGTTGGGGCGGTCCGTGGCGCAGTGGTTAAGGCGCCTGCCACCAATGCTAAGGGTGCGAGGTTCGATTACGGGTTCCGGCGTCGGATTTTTCTCCTCTTGTAAGTGTCACCGTTAATTCGGGCGGACCGTCGGGGGTTCTTTCTCCGGGTACCCCGGCTCTTCCTCCCCATCCACTTTGGTATCAGCTTCAGCCCACTTAATCAAATTTCAAATACAAACGATTTGGAATTTCCAAAAAACTTCAGTAGCTCGCTTGAGCTTGCCCTTAGCACCACGTGAATGTTCTGTGTTTATGTACAGTGTGTGAGTGAATGCGCGTGATTCACGTGAGCGTGCTTGTTGGGTTCAGTTCGCGGCGGCGCTTTGAGCCGATTTTCAATTGGGATAAAGCGCCTACTTAATGCGCTTATTATTATTATTATTATTATTATTATTATTATTATTATTATTATTATTATTATTATCGGCTTTTGACCACATTCTGCCAGCACAAGCAGGTTGGGGGTGTGTCTGGGGACCCCCAGGACCACCTTCAGGGCGTCTGCTTGTACTGACATCATATTTTTGGTTTGGGTTTTGTTTAGATTGGCAAGGAGTGGGGCTGCGTAGAGTAGCCTGGACATTACAAAGGTGTGGTCGAGGTTTAGGCAATATTCTATGTCTATCTTACCAATTTGTAATTTGGGGGTGGGGGCTATTATTTGGTATTTGTAGCTGCGGTTGGTTCTGAAGATGATTGCTTGGGTTTTAGGGAGGGGTGGGGGGATTTTTAGGTCTGCTCTTACTAACCTATTTTCTATTCTTGTCAGATCTTGTTGGAATTCTTGGAATCCTACTAGTTCCCAGTTGAAATTTCTTTGTCTACTCTTAATTTTCCCTATTAGTGAGGTGTCGTCTGCGAATTGCATTATTTTGTTGTGCCTGACAACGTGTTGTAGGCCTGTGAGTAGGAGTGTGATCCTTGTGGTACTCCGTTTTCTAGGGTGTGCTCCCTTGATAACGCATTGCTTATTAAACTGTTATTCGCCGGTCGGCCAGGAAGGATTTCACAAAGTTGTACATTTTGTTGGATATTCCTAGGTCGCCCAATCTACTAAGTAGTTTATCGTGCCAAACCATGTCGTAAGCTTTTTCTATATCTAAAAAAATATCTATGAGTTCTGTTCCTCTTTCTTTGTGGGTATTTAGGATTTCTTGTTTTTGGGTGGTTAGGTGGTCGAGTGTGCTGCGCTTTTTCCTGAATCCGCTTTGTTGGGGTGGTTGGGAATGGTGTTTGTTGCAGTAGGACATGAGTCGGTATTTGAGTACTTTTTCCAGCGTTTTACCCAGTTGAGATGTTAGTGCGATGGGCCTATAACTAACTGGTTGGTGTGTTGGTTTTCCGGGTTTGGGAAGGGGGAAGACTACCGCTTTCTTCCATTGTGTGGGGAATTCCCATTTGGAGTAGATGTCGTTGAAAAGGGAGATTAAATCTAGTTTCATGGAGAGGTGGCTTCTTTGAATCATTTCGTATGTAATTAGGTCTATGCCGGGGACTTTACCTTTTCCAGCGGTTCTTAGGGCTTGGGACAATTCTTAGAGGGTTATTTCGCTATCTAGTTTGTAATTATTTTTTGGTTTGGTTGTTTAAAGCATGTCCTTAGATGTGGTTTTAGGTCCCGGAATTCTGGGGTTAGATTATCATTTGAGCTGGCTTGACTATAGGTGTGGGCTAACAAATCTGCTTTGTCCTGGTCGGTGGCGTATACCTTGTTTTCGGTTTTTAGAGATGGCATGTTGGCTCTTGGGCCGTTGTTAATGGCTTTGATCTTATCCCAGCTTTCTTTGATCCTGTGTTGATTGACTCTGTGAATGCATGCCAGTCTTCCTTTGTGGCTTCTTTGACCGTTCGATCTGCTATGGCTTTGGCACGTTTATACTCTATTCTGTTTTCGGGCGTTTTGTGTTTTTTCCCAGATTTTGAGTTTCCTTTTCCTATGTTTGACTTCTCGATCACAGGCCTTGTTCCACCAAGATTTTCCTGGTCTCCCATCATCCGATCTGGCAGGGGTGCTTTCCTTGATTGATCGGATAATGTGGTCTGTGATATGGGCCGTCTTATTGTCTATGTCATGTCTATCATCCCAACTTGGGGTGAACCTAGTTAGTTCGTTGTATTTGTCCCAGTCTGTACGTGTGGTGTTAATTTTTTTGTGGGGCCCCGGTGTTTGGTGGTAGTGGGGTCTTGTCTTTGTCGTTGATAGTTATCAGCGCGGGGAAGTGGTCGCTCCCTAGGTTATCACTATTTACTTGCCACTGTGCTTCTACTGCGATGGTGTTGGTGGCTATTGCTATGTCTAGGGTGTTCATAGTATCTGCGTTGCCCTGGGCAAACATGTGGGTGGGCTCACCCGTATTTAGAATACATCTCTGTGTCTCATTTATAGCCTGTTCTACCTTTTTCCCGGCTGTATTTGATGCTGTTTGATTTTTATCCCATTGGGGGCTCTTAGCATTAAAATCGCCTACCACTGTCACCTGCTAGTAGTAGTTCTTTAAGATCCTCTATTGATATTTGATTATAGGCTTTCTCGTTCGGGATGTATACATTTGCTTTTTTTAGTTTGCGGTTTGTTGGTGTGGTTATTTCTCCTATTATGGCCTCTATTTGTGGGTTTAGGGTGTGGGTGATTTCTGTGATAGCTAGTTCTGTTTTGGTGTAGATGGCTACGCCTCCTCCTTTTTTGTCTGCCCTATTTTTTATAAATGGGTGGGTATTTATACCCTTTATTTGTGGGGATTTATCCCGGAAACCCGTCTCCTGCAGGGCAAGGATTTCCGGGGGGGGGGGGGGGGGTTTGGGAGTTTCTGAACTCATCTAGTTTGGAATAGAGGAACCTGCAGTTCCTTTGAAGGATGTGAAGGCCTGCCATTTTAGCTTAGTACTTGAAGTGTTTCTTGAAAATATCGGAGGAAGGTGTTGAGGTCTGCCTCGTTGCCATTTGTTCTGATGTCTTGTCTTTCATCTGGCCGAGGCCCCAACCCATGAGCCAGATTCTGAACTGGAGTCGTTCTTTGGTGTTCAGGGCCGCTTGTTCGCTCGGGCTGAGCCCTCCCTCTGCTAGTTGGGCTCGTCCGTATTGAGCTTCCACGCCGCTCCAGGTGAGGAAGGCGGGCATGGTTAGACTCGTTCGATCTGTATGCGTCCCATCCCCCACGTAGGCGGCCTCCACTTGCTGTTGTCCGTGGGCTGAAATAGGGGGAGTGACGATTGCTACCTCTTTTCGTGTCTGGTGTTCGTCCGACCCGTGTGTGACCCCTCCTGTTCTGACAGCGGGGGGTAGGGGGCCTGCCTGTTGAGTGTCGTTCGGCTGTTTTTGCTGCTTGTTAGGTTGGTTTAACTGTTAGGGGTGTGTGTTGTTTTTTTTTGTGTGTGTGTGTTGTCCTTGGGCCGGTCCTAGTTGGGTGTTTGCGTGTGCTCCTTGTCCTTTTTGTGGGTGTTCGGTCCTGGTTTGGTTGTTGGGGGACGCGTCCTTGTTGACCGATCGTGGCTCTGCCTCTGCTCGGTGATTTGGACCGCCTTTGCTGTTTCTATAATAATAATAATAATAATAATAATAATAATAATACGGTATTTATAATGCGCTTATCTTATAATAATTATAACTCTAAGCGCGCACTCAAAACTCGCGCAGGCATGCGCACGCTTTAGACAACGAATCACGTACCACAAATAGTGAAATACATTACGACAATCAGCTTGGGGTGGGGCGTGTCGTGGTATGGTGCTAGAACTGTTGAAAGAGGTGAGTTTTGAGGGCGGACTGGTGGTGAAGTAAGTTTAAGAGATAGGCAGGAGCGCAGTTGTTCAGGGATTTGTAGCAGATAGACAGAATCTTGTATTGGATGCGTTGGGGGATGGGAAGCCAGTGAAGGAGTTTGAGCAGGGGAGTGATGTGGTCGTATCTCTTCTTTCTGAGGACGAGGCGGGCGGCATTGTTCTGGACGTGCTGGAGAGTGAATGTGGTGGAGTGAATGAGGCCGGAAAGGAAAGAGTTGCAGTAGTCGATGCGAGATAGGATGAGAGAGACAGCAAGTTTGGTGGTAGCTTCGGTAGCGAGTTATTTTCTGATCTGACTGATGCGGCGGAGGTGGAAGTAGCATGCCTGGGCTATAACTCATTAGGGCTTTAAAGTATGGTACTTGTCCAAGGTTGGCTGTGCGGGCTGCTTTGTTGTCGTCCCTTTTTAATTCGCAGCCTCCGTAGTGGGCGGAGTGGCCGTCACCTGAGCAGTTGGGGCATACGAATTTTTTTCGGTCAGTGACTGTACAGTCTTTCGTGTGGTGGTTTTCGTTACATTTGGCGCACCTGGACTTAACCCCTATACCGCTGGACATATATAGCGAACGATGCAATGCGCAAAACGTCTTCGGTGCGAAGTCGGCCGCAGTTGGTCCGCGCACGACTTCACACCGAAGACCTTTTACACTCTTGAAAAGATCAGGCCTACAAGAAACAAAGCCTATAGCAAACTGCTCATCCATAGACAATACTACGCTTAGCAAACAAAGAATGACGTAGATGGGGATATTGACCTCGCGTGATGACCCTAAAGTCAAGCGAAGCCTTTTAGTTAAAAAAAAACAAACATTACTCGTAAATAGAGCTATTCGGACTAAATGTGTTTACTATAGGCATGGCTTTTCAGTAAGATATTGTTTGAGAAAGCAGCAAAACATTTTCTGTGTTCCTACGGGGTTTCCAAGTGTTGTAAATATACGTCATACCTCGCAAGCAGGTCACTAAGCCACAAATAGTGCAGGAAAAAAGATTTGCCAAACATCCGGATTGCCACAAGTGTTGCATTTGAAAATGTAATGTGTATTCAGCGGCCATGTTGTAAATAATTTAGGTGGCACACAGGTCACTAAGCCATACGTTAGAAAAGATTGGCACACGTATGGGTCACGTTATATATTCAAATGAGGTAGGTGAGGCAGTAAGACGACCGGTGTTTAAAAAAAAATATATCTGTTGCCTTCTTTGGCATTTTGTACAGTGGCTGCATGCTAGAATTTGCTTAAAATCTCGTGATAGATGAGTAGAGACATGTTTAGTGCTTTGATTCATAGCAGCCTTGGCTTAACCAGCGGACTCTTTTTGTCCTATTTTGAGTTGCCAAGCGGATGGTAATTTGAGGTGTGTACCAGTTTTGGCTGTTCTTGTTTGTAGGGTTGGTACGGAATCATGTTGATAGCCAGGAAATGAGACGGGTGATGTCCTTATTTGGGGTGGGTGGGAGTGGGGGTGGGGGGGGGTGGGGGAGGAGCGGGGACGGGGTAGGAGCGGGGGGTGGGGGGTGGGGGGATTTTGTGCATGGCAAATGTGCAGCAAGTGGGCGGTAGTGTTGTTTAAGGGATTGAAAAATTAGGGGATGACTGGGACAGACTAAGGCTAGGGCATTTTAACACTGAGATGGGACTGCAAGGGAGGCCCACTGTGTACTATGACCTATGTATTGCCGCATGTGAGCTGCTGAATGTGAAATGTGTATTCAGCGGCTATGTTGACTAGCAGGCCGCCGAGACCAATGGCGTCCTTCGTATCATCCATAGAGCGTATATATCATCCATCAAAACTCCCAGCGGATCAATTGCA
>BTPG01000001.1:303615447-303618305 GCA_036245525.1 Semisulcospira habei | reverse complement strand
GCGCGTACGTATGTCTGGAGTGCGTGTCCGAGAGCGTGTGTATATATGTGTGCGTGTGTGTCAAAGTGCGTGCGTGTGCAAGTTTGTGTTTGTGTGTGTGTGTGACCGTGCGTGTGCGTGCGTATGTGCGGGCGTGCGTGCGTGAGCGAGTGCATACATGCGTCAGTGTGTGGTATGTGTATGTTTACATGTCTATGTCATTTATGTAGTAGATGTAGCAACGGCAAGTTTGAAAACTGGTCCTGTTACCAATAACTTCTACCGTTGGAAAATAAAGGTTCATTGTTCATTGTTCATTGTTCTCTCTCTCTCTCTCTCTCTCTCTCTCTCTCTCTCTCTCTCTCTCTCTCTCTCTCTCTCTCTCTCTCTCTCTCTCTCTCTCTCTTCTCTCTCTGTCTCTCTCTCTCTCTCTCTCTCACTCTCTCTCTCTCTCTCTCTCTCTCTCGTCTCTCTCTCTCTCTCTCTCTCTCTCTCTCTCTCTCTCCTCTCTCTCTCTCTCTCTCTCTCCCTCCCTCTCTCTCTATGACAGCCGCTATTTTCCATGATGTAGACCTGCGGGCGCATTCTGGAAAATGTGGTCAAATACATATGCAAGCTCATATAGCCATGAATATAGACAACAGCAGTTACAATCTCGAGTACAACTCTGAACCCGTGGTCAGCCCTCCAGGGTGGGTTTTCCCCACTATTTTGGGGCATGTGTTTCTGCCTACCTTTGATCCATTCATCTGTATTTTCCTTTTTAAAACTTTGACTGTCTGCGCTGCGTGTAGCTCTTAAAATTGGATGTGTGTTGCTAAATGGTCTTAGGTTTATTTAGCGTATTATACTGAGAGTTGCTGTCGGTACGTTAAGCAATGTACAACCATTCTCTCTCTCTCTCTCTCTCTCTCTCTCTCTCTCTCTCTCTCTCTCTCTCTCTCTCTCTCTCTCTCTCTCTCTCTCTCCTCTCTCTCTCTCTCTCTCTCTCTCTCTCTCTCTCTCTCTCTTTCTCTCAGAGTTGTTTAGTCATATGCCTCTGTAGACACATA
Source organism: Semisulcospira habei (assembly GCA_036245525.1). Classification (NCBI taxonomy): domain Eukaryota; kingdom Metazoa; phylum Mollusca; class Gastropoda; family Semisulcospiridae; genus Semisulcospira; species Semisulcospira habei. Next base: position 303,617,274 of record BTPG01000001.1, on the reverse strand, counting down.
TGTTACAAACTAACGTTCCGAAATAGACTAATAGTTCTGTGTCAAGTCTCGTTTTCAGAATTTATTCTGAGCTAGAAACTCAAAATGTATTTAGAATGTATTTCATTCAGTTAACATTAAAACAAAACAAAACAAAACCGTCAGAGAATATCTACACAAATTGGATAATTTAGCCCTCTGGGCGTACGGTGTTAAATTAGACAATACCTTAGAGAGATATTCCAAAGCGTATCCAGTTCGCGCGAGGCAATGTATGGCAATGTCATTAACTGACAGTTGTAAGCATTGAAAATTTGAGTCCGGTGACTTTCTAATCACACGAACTCAGCTAAGGGTTCTTTGAGGGTTATACTTCGTGCTTATATAATGTTATAGTTGTAGGCAAAATATTTGTATTACTAGTTTACGCTTTGCCATCAGTTTTTTAAGCCACTCGGGTTAGATCAGGAGAAAACAAGAACTACAGGCGACACCTAACTTGTATAATAATATCTTTGAAAAAAAAACCAATGTGAACAGTGTATATGCTCAAATGGATGATTAATAAAGATGATTGTTCAAACTAAAGTAGGTTAAGCAAGGCGCGAACGTCAAATATTCCATGGAATCATCCAGCCCACAGTCACACGGCTTTTGAGAATATATGCCTCTCGCTTGCATGTGGCGGCCATTTTGACATCCACAGTATAACTCGTTCCGGAAGAGATAATAGAAAGTACATTCCTAAGACAATTACCAATTGTCTTAAGTTGACATTAAATAATTACTAATTATGGTCATTAACTTCCACACTGCCGTTTCTCTCAAATCAAACCAAAACCTGATAGTGCACTCGGTTAAAAAGACTAATGACATTTTACACACCCCAATAATTAGAATATTACTCTCCATTGTCTCTCAATACTGTCAGTCAATTTCTGAAAAACTCACAAGCTCTGTCCCACACACAACATTTCAGTTCAGGCATGACAAGACTGACAAACCCTTTTCAATGCGGTGGGGACATGCTTTCATGGCGCCCAATCACAGGCCACGCTTGAAAAGATCCTTAGAAAATTGTACAGCAGGCCATGTGTGAATAGGGCTTCACCAACATAAAGGCTTGTACTGAGTAAATAGAGTCACATGAGTCCCGTTTTACAACATTTTCAGTTATTTGTAGTGTTTGGTTTCTCATTATGAGTAAGTTTGAGAGGCTTGTTTAACATTCAATCCAGACCAAAAAGGTGACTGCCAAGAGTGTAATATGCAAAGAAGTACCCAACGGAGAAAGAAACACGCTTAGAAAAGACGGGTACAACACAATTTATTAATATTTCGGGTAAATACCCTTTGTCAAAATAAACAAACAAACAAACATAGAGATTAGCCGCTACTTATCTTCAATGGCAGAAGGAATGTGGCAACTGAAGGAGGTGACGTAAAAATAAAAGAAAAGGAAGAACAAAAGTGCGGAAAAAGTAAAAATGACGTCAACGAAAAATCGCGTAAGAGAGAGACTCGGAAAGAACCTGAACACGAGAGACAAAGAGTGTGTGCAAGCACGTGCAGGAGCGAGCGAAAGAAAAGGCGTGTAGATGAGGCCAGAGAAAGAGAGAGAGAGAGAGAGAGAGAGAGAGAGAGAGAGAGAGAGAGAGAGAGAGAGAGAGAGAGAGAGAGAGAGAAAGAAAGAGAGAGAGAGAGAGAGAGAGCGAGACGGAGAGAGAGAAAGAGAGAGAGAATGAATGGGGAGTACCCTTGGGCACAAAGTAGGCTGAGTGTCTAATACACAAAGCCTGCTAAACACCAACCCGAAGGCAAACTTTATATCACCTTCAAGTTGAGGAC
>BTPG01000001.1:303595447-303610447 GCA_036245525.1 Semisulcospira habei | reverse complement strand
ACTTTATATTGCTAGAAAAATTTAAAGACCCCGGGGTTGAAAATAAACTATAAAAAATATATTACTCTCCATCAGGGTATTGGAAAGGAGCAACCGCTATTCAGAAATTACATGCCGCTGTGGGCAGAGATATAACACTCAATCAAGTCAAACAATGGTTACAGAGACAAGCAATATGGCAAATATATCTCCCTGCTCCAAGAAAGATAACAAGACCCCATTTTGAAAACACTACCCCAAATGACACACATCAAATGGACCTCCTGTTTCTACCACATGACACAATAAGAAAAAAACGATACAAGTACGCATTAACTGTTGTAGACTTAGCTTCAAGGTACAAAGATGCTTAACCCATATCTGACAAAACAGCTACCACAGTTGCTACAGCATTAACAAAAATATATAGTCGAGGCCCTCTGAAATATCCCAGACTTGTACAGGTTGATGACGGATCTGAATTTAAGGGCGCAGTTAACCAGTTATTAGCAAAGCATGGTGTACTGGTTAGATGAGGCATTCCAGGCACACACAGATCACAGGTAATTGTAGAGAACTTTAACAAACAGTTATCAGAGAGACTTTTCAGTTACCAGTATTCAAAGGAACTCATGCATGACACCCGTAACACTGAGTGGGTTAAGAGATTGCCACATGTGATAAAAGCAATGAATAATGAAGGTCACCCTAAACCCACAGATGCTATTAAATTAAAAACAGTGCCGTCAGGATCAGAAATAAAAACCCCAGCACCAGACACAAGTTTATTTACTAAACAGGTAAGATATTTATATCAACCAGGTGAGTCTGAAAATGACATCAGATGCTGAGCAACGGACCCCATCTGGTCTACGTCTGTACACAATATAAAAAAAATAGTCCCCGGTAATCCATCCATTTATTATTTATATGACCCTGCACCACAAAGGGCATTTGTCAGAGAAGAATTACAGATTATTCCCCCAGACACCATTACTCATTTCAGTAACTAACTCATCAATTAATTCTTCAACCAGTTCATCAGCTATTTCTTCAGATAACTTGAGTCTATAATGACCAGGTGCATAAGCTTTTTCTTTACTATGAAACACACGTTTTGTGTCCCCAACTGCAAGTGACTTTTTGTGTGTTTGGATCATTTCAAGATTATGTTTGTTTGATCTAAGTGACTTGTTTAGATAATCAGGCATTAATGCCCCATCTAATACTTGCTTATAATGTTCATGATGAATGTCTTTATTTTTTATTGCTGTTTTTTATACCTTTGGCTTTTGACTGACTGCCCTTCTGGTGCAATATGGAATACATTTTTTATCTCAGTCCAACGTACTCAACTATAGGCACACCATTTAGTTCATCCTTAAACTTTCCAGGCACTTTTTTGTTTTGTGTGCTGAACAGCGGGTGATCTTTAGGGTAATCAGATGTGTCATACATATGTAGTTCTGTTTTCATGTCTTCATAAAAGTCTTCAGTAGGCACGTCTATGATCACAGAGTCAGTGTCAGTGTATAGAGCAGACGACACTCAGGATATTTTGGTTTGAAGTAATCATAATAAAATTCAAGCATCAGCAATTTTGATAACTCAAGTATTGCCATACCAATGAATACTGGCTTGTCCAGTTTGACAATCTTTTTTTTTTTTTTTTGAGTGACACTGCATACAATGATGAATGAAACTCTTTGTTCCCTGTGTACTGCGGCTTACCTGTAAGTTTAATTGCACCCAATTCAGTTGTGACAAGTCTCACATCTTTGCTGTGATTAGGATTTTCCATAGTCTTACCAAAACAGGCATTGTTCATAAGTTTAAAGAAGTCTTTGTCAAATGCAGTGTTGTTGTCCCTGGCACGCAATGTTGTGTTCTTCATTATGTAATCTTTCATGAAAGCACTTTGGTCAAATTGAATACCTCTGTGAACTTTCTTTAGTACCAACCCATGTCTGATGTAAAACTGTAACAAGCGGTAGTGACAAACATAATTAAATTTGTCACTCAAATTTGGTACAAGTTTAGTTCTTCTTTTTTCCCCATCATACTCATTTTCTCAACAGCCAATGGATAATCATTGTGGTAATCATGTAGATGGTGTGGGTATTCCAGGTCTACTTCAAAGATCCAACCCTTTGCATCATTTCGGTCAAGAGCCATAATATTGTTTGATAACCCTGACTCTGCTACATCATACTGTGACAAACCATGCAGACAAAAGTTTTTCAAGGGCAATAATTCACACATCGCATATCCATACAAATTGTTAGCGTCAAGGTACGTAATAAATGACCTTGACCTTGAGGTGTCAAACCCCTGGTCTGGGGCGTCCAGATATTTATTGTTGGCTCTGGCATAATTGTTCGCTGCAATACTTATCCCACCCCTCAATCCACGTTCCACCATTTCACCCATCGTACAATCAGACAACAGGTCTATAAATATCTTACTGGATTTCAAAAATGCATCCCATGTCATGCCAGGACTAGTTATGTAGCAAGCAGGGTCAAGACTGTAGTGTAATAGACCCTTTTCACGGTAACTTTCAAATACAGTGGAGTCCAGTTAACACAAACTCGCTTAACACGAATTTCTGATTAACACGAACCGTTTTTGCATTCCCGGCCGACGGCCTTCTTATTCTGTATTAAAATTTCACTGATAACACGAAATGCTTAACACGAAATTTCGCTTAACACGAAGCTGTTTTCGGTTCCCAACCAGAGCAATTTCACTATTATTCACCTGTTTAACACGAACACAGATTCCAGTCTCAAACACCGAAACCAATTCATGAAAGGGGCCCTGCATGTGTCACTCTCGTGCTGTAGTAAACATGACACAGATCAGAACGAACTCGAGCCTGTGATTGGCTGAATAGCCTTCAGTTGTTGTAATCCATCTTCTCATTGGCTAGAGTTTCTGAACTGTATTCATGCATCATTCATGTACCAACACAACCCAACACTCCCTCACTTCAGTTAACCACCGATCGTGGCGAGAAGTTGATTACGCTTGAAGTGAAAAAACAAGATTAATGAGATCCACGATTGTCTCTCTACACGGGCTGTCAATAATGCAAGACAGACTTCGATCATGGCGTTCTTTTAAATTACTTTGATCGTGTTGCTTTTACCGATGCGAGATTGTACTTCAGCCCATGTTGCTTTTACTTTACTATGGATTTTACATTAAATACGTGAGCTGTACATGTCTCCTTGTGTTTTCCTAGCGAGCTGAAGGTAAGGTAAGCATATTTAGTATGATAATATGCACTTTTAACCTCGTACTCATTCATGCATGCATCTCTTACACACGTTTTCCTTGCCGAGAGGGCCGTGATCAATTTTGAGGCCATATTGGTTAACACGAAATACGTTTAACACGAAGTGATTTTCCGTGTCCCCAGAAATTCGTGGTAAGCGGACTCCACTGTACGTCTGCTAGCAAGCAAACGTCAGCTTTCAAGTACTGGTCATGGTAGTTGCCAATTGTCTGACATCCTAATTTATCCCACACATCATGTGCATGCTGGTATTCAGAGTCAGAAATACCTTTACCATTAAGTGTAGAATAAAATTTATCTTTTGGAGGTAGTCTCCTTTCCCCAAACACAACCCAGTGATCAATGTACTCGTACGGATACACACCTTTCTTAATCAAGTCTGGCTCAAAATATTTACTTGTTATTGGATACTCAGTCAGTCCTTCTGCCAAACTAGCAAGTGCTGAGGGCAAATGTTGCATCGAGTCATAAAATGCTAATTTGTCTAATTTAAAAGTCAAGTATTTCTCAGTTGTCTGCGCAATACAATTTATGTTTTTGAAAGACTCATCTACAGCCTGCATGATAATATGTGAATCATATCCTTTGAGATTGTGAAAAAAGATTGGTAACTTGTATGTCTTAGGATCTGTTTTTAATAACAAGTTACAATTGTTATGTGCAGCACCTCTGTAGCATCCAGTTATGTGATCATGGTCACGAACTTTGTCACCCTGGAGAGATTGTTCACAAATCCATCACTTCTCTGCTGTATCAAATTTCAGTTTGTCTTCTTCTGTCATCACCAAAGGCATCTGACATGTTGTGAGATAATGTACTACCTGACTATACAGATGTCTCATTTCTGTTAAAAACAGACATGCTGCATTTTTCCCTCTGTAGATAACAGGCTCTGAATGCTGTCCGTCTGACCTAACAATAATGTATCTGAAAGAACACACCACTTGGTCACTTAGTTTTATAGTCTTTGGTAATGATTCTGGAACAGGACCTTCATATGGTACAACCCGTGATTCAAAATCAGCATACACTACAAACGGCAGCTTTTGCTGATTCCCATAGTTCTTAAAACATACTTGACTACCAGGATCTGGATACTTAAGTACAGTTTGTATGTCATCAGCTGATCTACAATGCAGTACATGTTTGTGTGCTACTGCAATAGAGGAGAATCTTTGTAAACATCTCTTACACACTTCCTGTTTCCTACCATATTTTGATACATGATTATGAATTAGACGTGACCTACTCCTGATAATTGTGTAGTGGAAGTTATTGTCATCATCAATTAATAACATGTCGACATGTTTATCTTCTGACTGTCCGTAGGTTGGAGCCAGTGGTGATACTCTAATGGGTTGTAACTTGTCAACAGATTCATTATCCCACACAAACACATTCACAGATATGCCAGGATTTAGTTTTTCAAACAAGTCTATGTCTTCTATTTTTACAGGGAAATCAATGTCACTGAAGTTGAGTTCATTTACAAATTTAGTGTAGTTAGATACACGTTCAGGTTTTGATTTTATAAAGTGTAGTTTAGCAAGCACTCACCACATGAAACAATGGTGGTCATTGTACTGTTTATTAACTACAGCCTTTTTGTTTGCAACCTGTGTTGGCAGTGGTATCAATGATTTTCCTAATATAGGATGATACCTTGACTGTTTTAGTTGTAGTTCATGTACATGACCTTCGTGCCAACCAGACCCCTTCATTTTTGCACTGTCAATTGCTTGGAGGAAGTCAGGTAATAGTCTGTCTCTAAACACGTTCTCCAATTCTCTTCTTGTGTTAAGTGTGTGTTGTCTTGTTGATATATATGATACAATCACTTCACTGTCTACTCTAGTAAATTCTATTTTAGCAACAATCTGAATCTTTATACTGCCTGTAAGAAGATTTTCTTGTATGACAGAAAAAGAGTTTTCTATTGATTCATAAACATTGTTAGTATTAGATATAGGTAAGTCTGTTGTGTGAAACACATTACGTAGGCTTGATGAGCCTGATGAGCCTGATGCACTTTGAGTATTGTCCATCATTTTTATTTGTCCGACAAAATAATAAATGAAAAAAAAATACCGCTGGCACACATTATGTAATACTGTATTAACTGTAGTTATGATAAACAAGTCAACCACTTCCCTGGTGTTTGTCTTGAAGTCTTGTCCTGCAGGTGTAATATCACTTTATTGAATGTAACAGTTTCAATGTAACAATGTAGTTTTTTTAATTGATCAAATATGTCTTTACACAGTGCCTCAAACCAACGCAAGTGGCCAGTGTTAGCATTATAAACTTTAAAAGCATTTGTCTTAAGATCAACAGTCTCGTAATCATAGCAAGGTGATCCATCTGAATATTCCAAAATAACATTATATGTCATGTATATCTTTATTGATGGTGTTGTGAGTTTAAAGCTGGGTTCAAACACACGTGTTTTTAAGTCATAAAAGCACTTAACATCTTTGAAGCAGTCTGTAACATCAAACACTTGGGTTTGTCTGTCTGTCATTTTTATTAGTCAAAACAAAAGTATAAATTAATTTTCTAACCCATACCCTGTGGGCTGATCTGTCTTTAAAATAAGCTTTAGATGCTTAGTTGATTTCAGTTTATTTTTCACATCATCCCGTTCCTGCTTATTTGGTATCACATCATTTTCTCTGAGACAGTCTTCAAAGCTGTCACGATCTTTACAGTAAAACAAACAGATAAACTTTAACTGTTCTCGAAAATCTTTTAGTACAGCATTAGATTTCTGAGTGAGAATCCATACACTAACATTTGTGTGTCTGCCACTAAAAGCAAGTTCTGTCAATGTCTTTCTCTGCTGAGCAGTCATCAACAATAAACAAAGTTGGCTGTCCTTCAAATTGCTTGTAAAAATATTGTAGGTAGTCATTCAGTTTTTTCTCAGGGTCAACTAAGTATATGTTATGATCAGTCCAAATGAATGAACGGTTGTGATAAGCTTTGTTGTGTTTGATTGTAGGACAAAATATCACTATCTTTTCAAAATGATGGATGTATCTTGTTTGTAATAAGTCAAGTACAAATTCAGTTTTACCACACCCTGTGGCACCACAAAATAATCCACAGTGTGGGTCAAGTGTCATCAAGTTCATTTTAATACACAATATGATTTAATATATGTGTCCACTTAGTCTGCACTCTTGTATGTTCAGTTGTGCGTCATAAATCAGGTACAAATATATATTTATTGCTGCAGCAGTTTCAACCTTTTTTTTGTATCTGGATTGTTATTCCGTCACTGCCATTTTCAACAGTATGACCTGACCCATGCAGGTAATCATTGTCCGTACTACGAAGGTCTAGCCAAAGCGCATACTTGTCTGTCAGGTATTGAGCGATTCTAACGTCATACAGATTTAGATCTTTACATGCAATGTTTGCTGGTTTATCTCTAATCCTTCCACCTGCAAAATACTTTGTGATCTCGTCATAGTGTTGATAAGGTTGCATTCCAGACGCGAAGACTTGATTAGGGCGGCCTTCAATTGTGCAAGATAAATGTGTAATCTTAGGATTGTAGAATTTTTCTGAATCCCTTTTGTATGGGCCTACCGGTTCAACAAACAACATGAGTATACCTTTCAGTGACCTAGCTGGTGTGTTCAAGTTTATATTCCACATCGGGTCGCTCTTGTCTTTGTGCATTAAACTATGTCTAATCACCCGGTCATAAAAAAATGGAAGTCTTGACTGGTACTGATTTTGAATGAGTCTGGCTAGTTCAGTATGTGTGACAATTTCATATTCCAAGGAAATGTTAGAGATCTTATACATTGCTTTGAGATCAGATGATTTAATAACTTTGGAGTAATCATTAAAGGTTAGTTCAAAATTCAGACGGTCATTCAGTGCTCCTTGGTAATAAGGTAAATGTGCTGTCAGGATATTAAACTCAAGTGGAATGTAAAACCTGGTTCCATATGTTTCAGCTATAATAACTTCCTTGGGTACCCCAGTAGTTACCTTATCTCCGGCATCTATTCGAAGTTTACCAACATTATCAGACTGTATGCCTTGATAAATACGGTCTTCTCGTTCTTCTCTTGTGAGCCACAAATCTTTGTAACAGTAGAACACATCTGCATCATCAAGACTAAACACTTCTTGACCTTCAAGTTTAACTTAATAGTTCTAATAATTGCTCTGCCAAGATTGTTAACTAGTGTTCTGTTTACGTCTGTGTCTGATGATAGTTCAATATTAAATGCTAGGCGTGCAGTGCCAGGAACAATAACGTCACAGGGACCCAGGTTTGGAAACTTGACTGTAAGTGTTTGGTTCTGGTCTATGGTGCTAGGATTGTTTGTAATGACTATTGTTTGTCGAATGCCCTTAACACCAAAAGGCTCACGTAGTTTTCTATATGGGTCTAACTTTGATCCATAAGACTGTGTCATTTTTATTATGCACAATAAAAAATAATAAAATAATAAAACAATGGCCACGGGAGGATTTAATCATGATGATTTTGAAATGGATGACATGTATGATTTTGGTAATACAACAGATATGACAGATATGACTGGTACAAGAAATACTTACAGTTTACATCATGAACTTTTACAAACCAAAGTGAACTTGTTTTATGATCATGTTGGTGACCGTCCAGTTAACATAGATCCTAATCAGTTTGAACTTGATGGCAAGGGTCATTTATATTTAAATACTGTTGACAAAGGAAAAGTACTATTGACTAATAAAAAAAAGACCCTGGTAAGTTTAGGGCTTTAAGTACAATCAAAAATGAAAGTGGTGTTGGTGCCTTGCGTCAACTTGGAATTGGAGGGTCTCCTGTCACGCCGCATCTTGTTAGTGCGCTTCACGACATGCAAACAAAGTTACCAACGGTACAACAAATTGAAATGGCACCAGTAACAAGCCTACCAGAAATAGCAAACACAGTGATACAAGAAACCTCATTTACTGAAGGACAATTAAATGATGCTATGAAAACAATAGACGACCCACCTTTGTCAATGCGGGAGATTATGGGTTTGGATAAATCTCTACAGACGATAAGAGGTGAGATGGTAAATAATGTAGCCAAACTGGGTGAGCTTGATAAACACATAGAACGTGAAAAAGAGAAACTAGCTACAGCAGACAATGGGAATCTTGACACAGAAATGAAAGAAAGAATACAACACAGACTAAATGATTTGTATATAGAAAGATCAGGGCGATTAGAAACGATTAGTATTGGCAGACAAAAACTGAAAACACAAGTTAACAGAATTAGAGAAACTATTCAGAAAATACTTCATGAAGACACAACTCTGGCTGAGAGACTTAAAACACTTTTCAGAGAACAGGGCATCACACTTGCTAGTTTAATTACTGCTCTTGGGTTTATTATCAGTACTGTTGTGTTGGCTGTCTCTGGGGGTGGGGGTGGGAGCAGTCCAACACCGCCAGGTCCACCAGGCCCATCGGCTCCAACTGATTCAAAAGATTTACAGTTGTGGGTAAAGAAACAGTTGTCTCACATATCAGACTTGCTTAAGAAATTGGCTGTAAAAGCGATGGACGCGTTGCCTGGCATTATAGGCTCACTTGTCAGTTGGATGATTAGTACTGCAGCGAAGGTAGTTGAGTTTATGGCAGAGCATGTGTGGGTCTTTTTGATTACAGTAGGAGGGTTAATGGTGGGTTATTTAATGAAACAGATAAAGAAGTAATACTCCTAATCCAGTGAGTCCTATTACCAATGCAGTTCTCTCTGACTCATGTGTGTCAGGGGTTGGTGATGGTGTTGGTGTTGGTGTTGGTGACGGTTGTACTGGTGTTACTGGTGTTACTGTCTGTATGGGTGCCTGTGCCAGGGCTGATACCATCTGTAATGGTTTTAACAACTGTACATGTGTGGTTGTGGCCCCCAAGTTTACTGATTGATTGAGACCGAGTTTTTGATCCTTGACCTGCAACAATTATTTCATTATTATAATTTGTTATTGTACCCATTTGGAGTTGAAGATCAGATGGCAACATGTATAACCCGATGCCAACTACAAAGTCAACTTTTGATCTGGCATATCTGAGGACGTCTTGGTAACGCTGTATGCTTGACGGGAGATCAACCACTGAGTTGATCGAGTCTTCTAAGTTTGATAAAACTGTTTTTGTGCCTCGAACTTCCCACTTCCATTCAAAATATTCGATTTTCTTAGTGATTGTGCACCTAATAAACACCAGACATATGTTCTAATAGACTCATTTACGCGCTCTACTCCCGCTTGAGTAAACCCGTCACTCTTGTCTAAAATAAATGTGGTCCAGGCATTAGACTGTTTCTGTTCTATTGAGCCTAACCAGACTTGTGATTTTGATGAGAATGAAGTGTAACCAGGGTAATAATCTTGAGGGTATTGTCTGTGACTCATAGCATAATACAATGTACCCATACCGTTGTGATCATCAAGTTTTTGTGTAAAGTCATACCCGGCACGGGGGCTGATGTTAAATTCATTACAGATGCGTTCAAATGCTTTCATATCCATGGGGTTGTTAAACCTGTTGCAACTAGATTCAGTAGGTAATGGTGTATGCAGTTCTGACAGTATACGTCTAAGCTGGTAATAAACATGGAAACGATAGACAGACCTAATCAGTTTGTTTGAGTGATTCAAATGGTCTGTGAATGAAACCCCACAGCCTGAAGTTGAACACAGAATAGCAAAGTTGAGTTGGTTTTGAAACATCTGTAGTGGACTTGAAGACCACTTTCTTGCAGTAACATCATCTGTAATTGGAGGGTTTAGGTAATGATCAAAGGGATTTGGTACTTTGACTTGAAATAGATCTTGTACGCTTACAGCAATATCAAGCTGGTTTAGTTGAATTATTTTCTGTTCATAAGTTGGTGTGACATTGTATTTAGCATCTACATTAAATTGAAATGCGTTCATTGTGGTAATGTTTGGTGATTTAAATTCCATCCTTCTTTTTTATGAGATAATAAAAATGTTTATTACCTTAACAAATCTTGACACAAGCAAACCAGTGTGGTTGACTAATGGGATTGATAATCGAGATGGTAGCAAGGTTGTAGCTATCCATGAAATGTTCTATACAGTAGAGTGGTTTAATGTAACAGATGATAATTATTATGTAAATCTTGATGGTGTGACTGAAGCTATACCACCTGGGTATTATGACTTTTGCACTATAGCTGAATGGTTTCAAAGTAAATTTAAAATTAAAGCAACTTTAAATCCGGCTAACTTACTTGTTACATTAGAATTTCCGACACAAAATTGGTTAAGGATCTCAGATAGATTTGCATATTTACTTGGATTTTATATTGATGAAGACTGGTGGAGATCAGATGATTTAGATGAAGCTATGTTTAGTATTATAACAATGAAGACCAAAAAAAAACTTAAATTAACTGGAAAACGCCCTGTCTATTTGTCAGTACACACAGTATTTAATGTTTATTTGAAAGAACTAAACACAACTGAAAATGTTCACAATGGAAAACCATCAACTTTGTTGAGATGTGTGCCAGCTGGAACTGCTCCCTATTGTGAAAGTGTGGTTGCTAGATTTCCTAATTTACAGTTTAAGAAATTAGGTTCTAGTTTCTTTGAGTCACTGTGTATATCTGTAACTAATCAAGATGACAAACCAGTTGTTATGCATGATTTTAGTGTTGTGTTAGAAGTTAAATAATTTTATTTTTGTTTATAAAAATGAGTGCTGGTCCAAAGCCGAGAATCATACCAGTTGCGTGTCCAGTGACAGAGTTGAAAGATTTGGCAGACGTACAGGATTTTGAGAAGGAGGGAGAGGTGGGGGAGGTGAATGGTTTTGAACTTGATTCAACTGGTATGTACAAGAGAAAAGTAATCGATGACATGAAGGATGGAACAGAGAGACCGATTCCTAAACTTGGTCAGCTGCGTGATGTTACTGTACCAGTTGCGCCTAATCTTGTAAATAATGTGCCCTACAACTTAATACATGTGGGAAATAAGTGGGTTGTTCCAAGTGTGCCTGCACCACCACCAACAATTGACTGGGACATAAAGTTGGAATTTATTAGTCCTTATGTATACACTGATGATGAAGGCGCCTTAGTATTTAGGAAAGTTATTAACTCTGGGCCGCTGATTGTAAGCCTTGTTCCAAGCTTTGCCCCAGACAACAATAGCAGAGATAAACTGAAAGTACAGGAGTATGAAAAAAGATGGTATCTTCTTACAACTAGAAGGGGCAGATCTGATACTTCTGTTGTGTTTTCACCAGCAAACTTTGCCATGGCAAAAGAAGTGACAATAGTATTTGAAATTATCATGAAATCTGTAGCTTCTGTAAAAGAGGCAGATATTGCACAGGGAATAAAACTAACTTGGGTTGAGTCTGTGCAAGAATCATCAAAGGTCTTTATTGCTATTAAAAAGGGGGTTGATATAGAGGTTTCAAGCAGTATTCCTGCTGTCAAGGTGGTGGTTGACAAAACAACTTTTGTTCGTCTAAGTTACATAAACCTTGAACACATTGATCTTGTTTCGTTTTATTATGTCAGCAAATTGTATACTTTTGACGAGTTGCAAAATGTAATCACTGATTAAATTAAAAAAAAAATTTGTGAATAAAAAAATGGTAAACTTCTATCCGCAACTACCGACGCTTGAGACTGTGTCATCATTTGTGCCTGATCAACATGTGCCAATTGCATCAGATAAAACATTACCGGCAGATGCATTCAGATTAATAAATATTACAGAAGTTTTGAAATATTTGGAAAGTGAAGAAGCAAAATACTCACGGTGTAAAAGGAGGTATCAGACCGTTTTCAATTCTGTACAAAACACATCTATGGCTATGGGTGCAGTTTCAGCTGGATGTTCTGTAGGGGGTATTGTTTTGTTTGCCACAGGAATTGGAAGTTTGATTGGAGTTGCAGTTGAGGTGTTAGCGTTGCTACATGCCTGGCATGCTTTGGTTTGGAGGCCATAAACAAGAGGTTTCACACGAAGTTACAGAAACATGAAGCATTGAGTACGCTGGCTGGTGCAAAGCTGAGCAGTATGAAACTTATTATCAGTAAGGCATTGAACGATAATTTTATTGATGATATTGAATTTAAGAGAGTGCAAGATGATTTGAACAATTATAAGAAACAGAAGTCTGAAATTCAGAATAAAATGCGTAGTCAATCTCCTGTGGATGTTGAAGAACTAAAGGCTAGTTTTTTAGCGGAAGGAAAAAAGATCGGTGTTCAGGAAACCACAGAAAAGCTACACAATCTTTTAAACAAATAAAATTCAGATTTGGTAATCAATGAATATTTTTGTCATATGCTTCGCAGAGAGATGACACGTCATTTACACCACTTATACCTGATTATTTAGCCCCATTTGCACCACTCCCAGAGTACTACTGAGAAAAAAAGAGTTTTTTTTATTGTCCTTGTATCTTGACAAATCTGTCTCAGTATCTTGTAAGAACTTATAAGAACTTACAGTAAGTAACTAATAAGATTTTATGATAAGTAATTAATAAGTTCTTATGACAACACACTTAAAGGTTACCTCTGCAGGTTCCTAAAAGTTAGTTGCAACTTGTTAATAAGTATAAAGTTCCACTTGAGAAAATTGTGTTCCTCAGAAATCAACTCTGACATGGGTGAGTGTAAAATGTCATTATTCTATTTAACCGAGTGCACTATCAGGTTTTGGTTTGATTTGAGAGAAACGGCAGTGTGGAAGTTAATGACCATAATTAGTTAATTAATTAAGGTCAACTTAAGACAATTGGTAATTGTCTTAGGAATGTACTTTATATTATCTCTCCGGATGCCCGACTACGATTGAGGTAAGGTACATAACTGTACACCTCAGTAGCAAAACGTCTTCGGGTCTTGCTATGACGATGCCGCAGTGGTCCAGGGATCCACCAATACGATCTTCTTAGATCTTACTATAAAGGGTCACTCACTACAGAAAGCTAAACCGGCTGTGTTTGACTTGGTTTTTAAGTGTAAACTCATTATTTGGGCACAGCGTTGAACTAAATCCGGTTCTATTATTTTGTTACATTCAGCAGTTGTTTATACATTTCTGTCAGCTCTTCAGAAAGAAAATCGGTATATTACTGTAATACAGTGTGTAGAATTTCATACGCTTAAGCCGCATATCCAGAGGCGACACTTCTCGAATGAGTTAATTCCATGTGTGCGAAGGTTGGGGATTATGTGTGTGTGTGTGTGTGTGTGTGTGTGTGTGTGTGTGTGTGTGTGAGAGAGAGAGAGAGAGAGAGAGAGAGAGACAGACAGACAGACAGACAGACAGACAGACAGACAGAGAGAGAGAGAGAGAGAGAGAGAGAGGAGAGGAGGAGGGAGGGAGAGAGAGAGAGAGAGAGAGAGAGAGAGAGAGAGAGAGAGAGAGAGAGAGAGAGAGAGAGAGAGAGAGAGAGAGAGAGAGAGAGAGAGAGAGAGAGAGATGATGATGATGATGATGATGATGAAACTTTATTACATAACGGTAGAAGTTTTGACAAATACAAATACGTCATTTTTCAAACTTGCCGTTTCTAACGTACTACAACATGAAATATAATGAAGACAAACAAACAAAACAAAACAAAAAAAAACCAACAAAAAAAATTAAAGCAAACAAAAATCATAACTAAATAAGTACAGACACACGCAGTACAGAAAATGATACTACTAAGGTAGCAAGAGAGAGAGAGAGAGAGAGAGAGAGAGAGAGAGAGAGTATTTGTTCAGGTGATAGCACTGTCATTTCAAATCCATGATTCTTCTTCTTCTTGTCGTTTTTCGGTGGGCTATACGGTCAGTCAAGCACCGGCGATGAATCACGTCGTTTTCTCCAGGTCTTCTCGACTGCCGTAGAGTTTGGTCTGCAGTGGAGTTGGCGACGGCCACACTTCTTTTCTTTTATCATCCAGTAGGGTGCATCTCTGGAGAATATGTTCCGCTGTTTGGTCTTCCTGACCACAGGCGCAGGTTGGTGATGGCGCCAGCTTGAGCTTTCTGTTCATGTGAGCGTTCAGTCTGTTGTGGCCGGTACGCAGTCTGATCAGGACGTCTTGCTGCTCTCTGGTCATTGTGTGGTAGTCGTCTCTGTTTGACCTCGGCCTCATCAATGCCTTGATAATTGTTTTTTGATCACTGTAGCTGACGCTGTTTTCTTGTTGATCTTTTGTGGCTCCTTCTTTCGCCAGCTCGTCTGCCCTTTCATTTCCTGGTACCCCACAGTGGGCTGGTATCCACTGGAGAACAACTCTTCTGGTTTGTCTGACCTTCTGCAAAGCTCTGGTCAGCTGGGGGAGCTTGTCGTTCTCGAGGGCCTGAAGGACTGAAAGGGCATTGGAGAAGATGACCACTTGGCAGCATGGGTCTGTGGAATTCTGAACCATGGAGGCGGCCTGCATAAGTGCTTCGGTTTCTGCTTTGTAGTTTGTGCAGTGTTTGCCGGTGGCTACACTGGATGTGGCTGTATGTCCCCCTGAGTATTGGATCAGGATGCCAGCACCTCCATTGGAAACGGCATTTGTTGCTGATCCATCAGTGTAGATGTGGATCCATGCCTCCTTTGGGTACTTTTCGTCGATCAGGGCTAGGATGAGTGCCCGTCAAACGGTGTCATCCTGACTGTCTCCTGAGGCAGCATGGGGGACACTGGTGCAGATCTGGATGTCTGGTTTGT
>BTPG01000001.1:303470447-303590447 GCA_036245525.1 Semisulcospira habei | reverse complement strand
TGGCGCTCTGTTCAGGCTGAGCTCCAGCCGCCCGGATTTGCCTGCTCTCTAAATTTCCCCCCTATATTCCTCCCCGGGTCTGTCCCAGATTAGTCCTGGGGGGCCCAGTGTGGGGCCGGGACTCCTCTGGGCGCGCCGCGGCTCCCAAAACCGGCCCGCCGCGGTACGGCCAGCCTCGGTGTGGGCTCCGCGGAGCTCAACGGGTCCCTGACCCCTCCGAGTAGGGTTAGGAGTTACGAGCCATATTTTCCCCGGCCATGTGGGGGGGGGGGGGCACTCCACGACTCTCGAGCCTCAGAAGATGGCAGGAGCCTCCCGGCCCCCGGCCGGGGGAAAAAAAAAAGAAAAAAAAAAGAGGTGGGCGGGGGTGGGGGTGGGGGGGGGGGGGGCACTCCACGACTCTCGAGCCTGGAAAGGTGGCAAAAGCCTCCCGGCCGGGGAAAAAAAAAAAAAAAAAAAGAGGTGGGCGGGGGGGGGGGGGATATGAAGGTGAGATGACTCATTATTATCCGTGGGGTGGGGGGTGGGGGGGGGGGCGTGTGCGCGGGCCATGAGAAAAACGGGTGGGAGGTGATGTGTTCTCCCTCATCCCTCCCCAGTCGCACCGCCGGCCTTTATTGCGGGGGCGACGGGGTGGGGCAGGCGTTCCCGGAGTGGATAGAGTACGAAAGGCTATGGAGGTGGGGACGTGAGAGCAGGCACCGGGCAGTTCTGGGAGACCTGACTCGGGAGGGCTTTCCACTATCTAGGGGGCTATCTTTGAGTGCTCCGGCTGCGCTGTCCGTGCGGGGTGGTTGTTATGGGAGTGGGAGGCGTGTTCATGACGGGGAGCGGGAACCAGTTTTTATTACCGCGGGGTTTGCGGGAGGGGGCGGGTGCTTGGCCATGGTCGATGATAGGGGATGATTGGTTGTGGGGGCCCTTCAAACTCTCTTCTCATTCTTCTTTCAATCTTACTTCTTTTATTGTCTTTCGCGCACTCATATTTTTCACTTTCAGTTCATTCTTACACCCGTTGTGCCTGGCCGGGAGCCGATATATGTTTGAGCACTCCGGGCCCCGGGGAGGGGGGGGGGGGGGGCTCGGACGTCGACGAGAGCTAACCCCCCGAACTTTACGCCATGATCATGGATCATGACCCTCGGTGCTGTGGGAGGGGGGTTCGAAGGGTTCGTGGTGTAGTTTGGTCAGATGTATCGGATTAGTGGGTGCTTGTTAAGCAGGTGTATTTTGTATTTGGTGGTGGTGGACCATGTTTTAGGGTCGGGGTTTATGAGGCCTTCTAAGGTAAGTGGTGCGTTGAGTTTATCTGCTACTAGGGTTCTGGTTTGGGCTATGTTTAGGCAATCCAGCAGTATGTGTTCCTTTGTGAGTGTGTGGCCGCATGTGCATACTATTGGGTTGGGGTGGACTAGATATCTTTCACCTCCCAGTCGGATTCTTGCTAACCGTGACTGGTCTTTTCTCTTGCCTAGGAAGAAGATAGGTGTGTTGTTAAGTATCCTAGTAAAAATTTTGCGTCTATCTTTTTTGAATTGGTGGAATTCTTGGGCCCATAGAGTTTGGAAGGCGGGCCGGAGGGCCAAGGTCGATTCTTGGTCGAGGCCTTTCTTCGCTAGCCTGTCTGCTCGTTCGTTGCCTGTGATTCCCACATGGGAGGGGACCCACATACATTTTGACTGTTTGGCCGCGTTCTGAGAGTTCAGCTGCTCATAGTCTGACCAGGTATGTTAGATCTTTTCTGAACGAGTCTAGGTTCTGAATCGCTTGTATTGCTGATAAGGAGCCCGTCACTATGAGTAAGTGTTTGTCTTTCTGTAGGTCAGCTTTTATTACTTTAATGGCTCCCAGGATGGCCGTGAGTTCTGCTGTGAAAACTGATGTGTGAGCCGGTAGTTGTATAACCCGATCTGATTTGTTGGGGACGTGGATACCTGGTCCGGTTGCGTGGGTGGTTGGGACGTGGGACCCGTCAGTGTAGATGAGTGCGTGGTTTTTGTATGTAGTAGTCCTTTTAATATCGAACTCCGTCTTCATTTTAGGCCCGTCTGTTGCTTTCTGATATTTAGTGAGGTCCAGGTCCACCTCTGTTTGTGGGAGTTTCCATGGAGGCGTTGTTATTTGTGGATTTGGTGTTCTATTTGGTAATTTGAGGTTTATCGCGTCTACTAACTTTTGGACTTCGGTTTTTATTTGTGGTGTTTGGGTGGGTTGATTTATGGGCTTGTGGTTGGAGGTAAGGGTGAGCTTGGCCGGGTGGTCTTCCGGCATGCATATCGTTTTGTAGTATTGGTTAGCTGTCCTTTTTTTATTATTAGTGTTATGGGCTTTTGACCACATTCTGCCAGCACAAGCAGGTTGGGGTGTGTCTGGCGACCCCCAGGACCACCTTCAGGGCGTCTGCTTGTACTGACATCATTTTTTGGTTTGGGTTTTGTTTAGATTGGTAAGGAGTGGGGCTGCGTAGAGTAGCCTGGACATTACAAAGGTGTGGTCGAGGTTTAGGCAATATTCTATGTCTATCTTACCAATTTGTAATTTGGGGGTGGGGGTTCTTATTTGGTATTTGTAGCTGCGGTTGGTTCTGAAGATGATTGCTTGGGTTTTAGGGGGGGGGGGGGGAATTTCAGGCCTGCTCTTACTAACCAATTTTCTATTCTTGTCAGATCTTGTTGGAATTCTTGGAATCCTACTAGTTCCCAGTTGAAATTTCTTTGTCTACTCTTAATTTTCCCTATTAGTCGTCTGCGAATTGCATTATTTTGTTGTGCCTGACAACGTGTTGTAGGCCTGTGAGTAGGAGTGTGAATAGAAGGGGGCTGAGCACCGATCCTTGTGGTACTCCGTTTTCTAGGGTGTGCTCCCTTGATAACGCATTGCTTATTTTAACTGTTATTCGCCGGTCGGCCAAGAAGGATTTCACAAAGTTGTACATTTTGTTGGATATTCCTAGGTCGCCCAATCTACTAAGTAGTTTATCGTGCCAAACCATGTCGTAAGCTTTTTCTATATCTAAGAAAATTTCTATGAGTTCTGTTCCTCTCTCTCTCTCTCTCTCTCTCTCTCTCTCTCTCTCTCTCTCTCTCTCTCTCTCTCTCTCTCTCTCTCTCTCTCTCTCTCTCTCTCTCTCTCTCTCTCTCTCTCTCTCTCTCTCTCTCTCTCTCTCTCTCTCTCTCTCTCTCTCTCTCTCTCTCTCTCTCTCTGTGGGTATTTAGGATTTCTTGTTTTTGGGTGGTTAGGTGGTCGAGTGTGCTGCGCTTTTTCCTGAATCCGCTTTGTTGGGGTGGTAGGAAATGGTGTTTGTTGCAGTAGGAGATGAGTCGGTATTTGAGTACTTTTTCCAGCGTTTTACCCAGTTGAGATGTTAGTGCGATGGGCCTATAACTAACGTGTTGGTGTGTTGGTTTTCCGGGTTTGGGAAGGGGGAAGACTACCGCTTTCTTCCATTGTGTGGGGAATTCCCATTTGGTGTAGATGTCGTTGAAAAGGGAGATTATGGCTAGTTTCATGGAGCGGTGGCTTCTTTGAATCATTTCGTATGTAATTAGGTCTATGCCGGGGACTTTACCTTTTCCGGCGGTTTTTAGGGCTTGGGACGATTCTTAGAGGTTATTTCGCTATCTAGTTTGTAATTATTTTTTTGTTTTTTGGTTGTTCAAAGCATGTCCTTAGATGTGGTTTTAGGTCCCGGAATTCTGGGGTTAGATTATCATTTGAGCTGGCTTGGCTAAAGGTGTGGGCTAACAGATCTGCTTTGTCCTGGTCGGTGGCGTATACCTTGTTTTCGGTTTTTAGAGATGGCATGTTGGCTCTTGGGCCGTTGTTAATGGCTTTGATCTTATCCCAGCTTTCTTTGGTCCTAGTTTTTGTGTTGATTGACTCTGTGAATGCATGCCAGTCTTCCTTTTTGGCTTCTTTGACCGTTCGATCTGCTATGGCTTTGGCACGTTTGTACTCTATTCTGTTTTCGGGCGTTTTGTGTTTTTTCCCAGATTTGGAGTTTCCTTTTCCTATTTTTGACTTCGCGATCACAGGCCTTGTTCCACCAGGATTTTCCTGGTCTCTCATCATCCGATCTGGCAGGGGTGCTTTCCTTGATTGATCGGATAATGTGGTCTGTGATATGGGCCGTCTTATTGTCTATGTCATGTCTATCATCCCAACTTGGGGTGAACCTAGTTAGTTCGTTGTATTTGTCTCAGTCTGTACGTGTGGTGTTAAATTTTTTGTGGGGCCCCGGTGTTTGGTAGTAGTGGGGTCTTGTCTTTGTCGTTGATAGTTATCAGCGCGGGGAAGTGGTCGCTCCCTAGGTTATCACTGTTTACTTGCCACTGTGCTTCTACTGCGATGGTGTTGGTGGCTATTGCTATGTCTAGGGTGTTCATAGTATCTGCGTTGCCCTGGGCAAACATGTGGGTGGGCTCACCCGTATTTAGAATACATCTCTGTGTCTCATTTATAGCCTGTTCTACCTTTTTCCCGGCTGTATCTGATGCTGTTTGATTTTCATCCCATTGGGGGCTCTTGGCATTAAAATCGCCTACCACTGTCACCTGCTAGTAGTAGTTCTTTAAGATCCTCTATTGATATTTGACTATAAGCTTTCTCGTTCGGGATGTAGACATTTGCTATTTTTAGTTTGCGCTTTGTTGGTGTGGTTATTTCTCCTATTATGGCCTCTATTTGTGGGTTTAGGGTGTGGGTGATTTCTGTGATTGCTAGTTCTGTTTTGGTGTAGATGGCTACGCCTCCTCCTTTTTGTCTGCCCTATGTTTATAAATGGGTGGGTATTTATACCCCTTTATTTGTGGGGTTTATCCCGGAAACCCGTCTCCTGCAGGGCGAGGATTTCCGGGGGGTTGGGGGTTAGCCAGTTTCTAACTCATCTAGTTTGGAATAGAGGAACCTGCAGTTCCTTTGAAGGATGTGAAGGCCTGCCATTTTAGCTTAGTACTTGAAGTGTTTCTTGGAAATATCGGAGGAAGGTGTTGAGGTCTGCCTCGTTGCCATTTGTTCTGATGTCTTTCATCTGGCCGAGGCCCCAACCTATGAGCCAGATTCTGAACTGGAGTCGTTCATTGGTGTTCAGGGCCGCTTGTTCGCTCGGGCTGAGCCCTCCCTCTGCTAGTTGGGCTCGTCCGTATTGAGCTTCCACGCCGCTCCAGGTGAGGAAGGCGGGCGTGGTTAGACTCGTTCGATCTGTATGCGTCTCATCCCCCACGTAGGCGGCCTCCACGTGCTGTTGTCCGTGGGCTGAAATAGGGGGAGTGACGATTGCTACCTCTTTTCGTGTCTGATGTTCGTCCGCCCCGTGTGTGACCCCTCCTGCCCTGACAGCGGAGGGTAGGGGGCCTGCCTGTTGAGTGTTGTTCGGCTGTTTTTGCTGCTTGTTAGGTTGGTTTAACTGGTTAGGGTGTTGTTGTTTTGTTTTTGTTTTTTTGTCCTTGGGCCGGTCCTGGTTGGGTGTTTGCGTGTGCTCCTTGTTCTTTTTGTGGGTGTTCGGTCCTGGTTTGGTTGTTGGGGGACGCGTCCTTGTTGACCGATCGTGGCTCTGCCTCTGCTCGGTGATTTGGACCGCCTTTGCTGTTTCTATAATAATAATAATAATAATTACGGTGTAACGCACGCAGACTTGCCCACAGTCGTACGCACAGACTCTCACGCAACAGACGCATACACCGCCACTGACTCAGACGGGCGCATTCATGCGGTAAAACACAACACACGGGCTCCCTTTCTAAAGTAACCTTTATACACTATAAATGAAAAAAGAATGACTTAAATGACTATCAACTATATACAATGCTCTCCTATCACACACTCAAATCACAGTATCTTTGCCAGGCTAGGTTTTAGTCTCTCAATGTCTCCAACCTGTTTGATGTTGTTGCCTGGTTACGTTGGTCCTTCTCACGTCTAGGCGTGAAAGTCCTTCGTCGTACGCGTATTGCCGTCCTGTCTCTTTGGGCACGGACGTCCTCGTTCTCGTACGGTACACTCAGTTCTCGCTTGGACTTGGGTGTCTTGGTTCCCAGTCAGACTCTCTCAGAAGAGCTGGAGGGATGACCTCACGTAGGTCCCACCTGCGACTCGACGTCTCGGCGTCCGTCTTCCACTCTTGTTACAAGAACTCTGAAATCTAGGCTTCAGAGTCTTGGAATGCGGGCTAGGTAACTCGAACACAACCGTTCCATACAACAAGACAGCCCGCACTCCCGATTTAGACCTCTGACAGTCACAGCTTCCGCCTAGAACTCACTAAACAGAACTCACTAAAAAAAAAACCGTACTAACCATGTCTTACAGATTTCACGTGCGTCTACTGCCACACGGACTTTCGGCAAACAAACCGTTAACAAAACCCGTACCGTACTAATCCTACTGTGTGAGCACTATGCACAAGCATAGAGCTTCATCACAATTCCCCCTTCCTCGGGAAAAAAAGAAACGACCGAGTTTCTTTTTAAGACTACTCGACGTAATACTATCCGAAAACAGGAAAGGACTAACTTTGACTATATTGAACAGAAGAAAGGACTAACAGTCGATAACACGCCACCAGGGCCACCATGGAAAACGCGGACCGGCAACCTCGTCCCCACGTCCGGTTCCCTCTATCGCGGCCTGCGGGCAAAACTCGAACTCGTTCCCCACAAGTGAATAAAACGGCTCGGTTGCCCCAGCCGCGAAACACGCTAGTGCAGGCCTCGACCCATCATGGTATTTCTTCAGCATGTTAGCGTGGTAGATCTTCTCTTTTCCCCGCACAGAAATGAGGTAGTCATGACCATACTCGCGAACGACCTGGTACGGCCCCTGCCATTGAGGCACGAGCGCCTGCGTGGTTGCGGGCGAAAAGAGCAAGACTTGCTCTCCTGGAGCAAACCGCCTCATCTTGGAGCTTTTGTCCCGGTAGTGCTTCTGCACCTTTCGGGCCGCATCCACATTGTTGTGGGCTATCTCGCAAGATTCCCTGACGATGTTTTTCAGGTCCAGCAGATGCTGAAAGATGGTTTTGCTCTCCCCTGCGTCCTTATCCCCAGACCACGCGTCCGCAAGTAAGTCGATCGGCCCTCGCGCTCGCCGACCAAAGAGCAACTCAAATGGGGAAAACCCCGTGCTCTCGTTCGGGAGCTCGCGATACGCAAACAGCAGCGCCGGAAGGTAACGGTGCCAGGACCGTGGCCGTGTTTGAATAACCTTCTTTAGTGACTGCTTAAGCGTGCCGTGAAACCGCTCGACCATCCCATTAGATTGGGCGTGGTATGGCGAGGTCAAAGCTCGTTTGACCCCCAGCATACGGTGGAACTCGCCCATCATATCGGACGTGAACTGGGTGCCCCTGTCACTCAGAACCGACTTCGGGAAGCCCATTCGAGCGAAGATTGAAAACATGGCTTCCGCCACCGACACTGTATCAATCTTCTGCAGTGGGATAGCCTCCGGGTACCGCGTCGCCACATCAATTAGGGTAAAAATGTAGCGATGGTTACACTCCGACGGGGGCGACAACGGCCCGACAATGTCCACCGCCACGCGATCGAAAGGCACCTCGATGCGTGGCATTAACTGAAGTGGCACATTGGGAACCCGGCCCTTCGGGGTTGTCCTCTGACAAATGTCGCAGGAGCGACAATATCGGGCGACGTCAGTCGACACCCCCGGCCACGAAAATCGGAGACGAACCCGCCCCAGCGTTCGCTTAACGCCGAAGTGACCCGCCAACAACCCGTCATGGGCCGCCAACAACACTGTGTCACGCAGCGTAGAAGGCACCGCGACCTGCACGGCTGTCGGAACCGTGCTCGGCGCGCCCTCTCTCCAGAAATGACGGTGCAACAAGCCGTTCGTAACCACAAACCGATAAGCGTTCACCCCACTCTCCTTGATCGTACCCGCTGCCGCTTTCCCGAACCAGTCCTGTAATGACTTATCCGCCCTTTGTAACTCACCAAGCTCGGCAGGCGAGATAGCGTCAAGAGGCGAACTAGCCACACACGGCAGTGCCGCCTTTTGCTCACCCTCGCGCCTGACTTGCGCTCTCGTCGCGACGAACGCGACTGCCTGGTGAGCTACCCGAGCCTGCTGAAATGCTCCAGACATACCAACTACTGGCTCCTCATCCTTCATGTTGCCGAGAATTAAATCTACTACCGGCTCGTTGATGACACAAGAAACCAGACTACCCGAGATAAACTCCGTGTCCACTTCTATCTTCGCCAAAGGAAAAACTTCTACCTTTCCTCCGAACGAAATTACCCTCTGCGTCTCCCCCGTGTACTGATCCTCCCTAACCAGGCTACGTCTGACCCCCGCGGTCGTGGCACCTGAGTCGCGCAGAACAGACACGAGGAAACCGTTCACTACCCCCTTCACTACCGGCAAGTACCCTCCACCATCAGCCGAGCACACAACGCCGAGCTGAGGCTCCTCCACGACAGGAACTGCAACACTGGCCGTGTGAGTGAGCTGCACAGCCCCATCTACCCGACCAGTGACGCCAGGATACTGATGAGCCAGATGGCCGTGTTCCTGATAACCAGCACCCTGCGCGCTTGCACCGTAGTACGGACAGCTCCGACTGAAGTGCCCGTACCCACGACAAGAAAAACACTGCGTGTCCGAACTCGCAACACGACCACGACCATACCCACGCAAAGAAGTCCCTCCACGTGCGGGCGGATCGCTACCGCCATTGCTGTTACCTCGATCACCGCGTCGAAAACGCAAAGTACCTCTACCGTTAATCCGCTGGCCTCCACGTAAAGTATTGACCCCCCCCCCCCCCCCCGGTAACCCCCAGACGTGTTAGCAGCGACCAACCCGACTGGCGGTGTCTCGGTCCTACGCGCGAGGTTTTTCGTAGGATGCGCCATCCGAAAAGCCTCCGCGTGCTGCACTAACTCGTCCGTAGTCTTGAGGTTACGCTCTCTCAAGAATACCGCTAGATCCTTGGAAACGCTACCAAAGAACTGTTCAGCCAACATGAGATCGAACAATGCGTCGTACGTGTGGTCGATCTTTGACAGTTCGACCCAACGTACGAGCAAATGGGACAACCGTTTGCCAAGCGACATAAACGATTCCCCTGTCTCTGGCCGACAAGCTCTCAAGCGTTCCCTAAAACCTTCCGCATTACACTGGAACTTCTGCAAGAGACACTCCTTCAAAGTCTCGTAATCTATGGTCCCCGAAACGGTCAAACTATGGTAAAGACTCAAGGCCTGTCCCTCAAGCACAGATGAAAGCAAAACGGGCCATTTGGCAGAAGGCCAACTCAACGCCTGCGCATGAGACTCAAAACGACACAAAAAAGCGTCACTAGAGTCCACGGACTCTTTAAACATCGGCAGTTTAGGAAAATTGCGTATGCCTCGGCCTACTGAATCACTATCTGGTCTAGATCCCGCATCCCGAGCTAACTGTATTTGTACATCCCTATCTTTCTCTTCTTTCTCTCTCTGGTATTCCAATTCTTTCTCTCTTAAGGCATGTCCCTCGTCCTCTCTCTGAACGCTAGACTCCGTCTTCTCTCTCTGAAACGCTAGAGACTTCTCGTCTTTCTCTCTCTGAAACGCTCTCTCTTCTCTTTCTCTCTCCCTCTGAGCTTCTAACTCTTTCTCCTTTAGCTCCCTTTCCTCTTTCTTAAGTATTCTGTCTTTCTCTTCTCTCTCTCTCTCTCTGTACTTCTAATTCCTTCTCCTTAAAGACTCTTTCTTTCTCTTCTCGCTCTCTCTGAGCTTCTAACTCTTTCTCCTTTAACTCTAATTCCTCCTTCTTAAGTATTCTGTCTTTCTCTTCCCTCTCTCTCTCTGAATTTCTAGCTCTTTCTCCTCCCTCTGTATCTGCATTTCCAACTCTTTCTCCTCTCTAAGTCTACGAATCTCCAACTCTTTCTCGTCTTTCACCCTCTGAACTTCTAACTCCTTCTCCTTAAGCACTCTCTCTCTCTCTCTCTCTCTCTCGCCCTATCTTCTCTATCCCTACACTTCTCGACATAATCAAAAAGCTTCTCGTCTCGAAGTCCTAACCTTTCCCCCTGTTTAATGTAAGCCTCTACCGGGTCTACCTCCATCTTACAACAACTTCCCAAAAAACTTAAAAACGTAAAAATACAAATACCACAACCAAATCAACGGAAAAAACTTAAAATGAAAATCTACAACAATATCAACCTACGCAGAAAATAGAGACCTACTTGACGCCCAGATGGACGAAAAATAAGAACGATAGAAAGAAGAGCAAGGAAAAAGAATACTACCTATAAAACAGGAAGACACAAGTACTAATTCCTCGTAAGATCCAGAAACTACAGAAACAACGGATCTTACCCCCTAGAATCGGAGAGGGGAATCTAACACAACATGCACATAGCAACAAATCCTACTCTAAAATCGCTACTCACTATCGCCCGAAGATACTTCCAACCTACCGCTAAAACAGGGTCACCACTGTAACGCACGCAGACTTGCCCACAGTCGTACGCACAGACTCTCACGCAACAGACGCATACACCGCCACTGACTCAGACGGGCGCATTCATGCGGTAAAACACAACACACGGGCTCCCTTTCTAAAATAACCTTTATACACTATAAATGAAAAAAGAATGACTTAAATGACTATCAACTATATACAATGCTCTCCTATCACACACTCAAATCACAGTATCTTTGCCAGGCTAGGTTTTAGTCTCTCAATGTCTCCAACCTTTTTGATGTTGCCTGGTTACGTTGGTCCTTCTCACGTCTAGGCGTGAAAGTCCTTCGTCGTACGCGTATTGCCGTCCTGTCTCTTTGGGCACGCACGTCCTCGTTCTCGTACGGTACACTCAGTTCTCGCTTGGACTTGGGTGTCTTGGTTCCCAGTCAGACCCACTCTCAGAAGAGCTGGAGGGATGACCTCACGTAGGTCCCACCTGCGACTCGACGTCTCGGCGTCCGTCTTTCCACTCTTGTTACAAGAACTCTGAAATCTAGGCTTCAGAGTCTTGGAATGCGGGCTAGGTAACTCGAACACAACCGTTCCATACAACAAGACAGCCCGCACTCCCGATTTAGACCTCTGACAGTCACAGCTTCCGCCTAGAACTCACTAAACAGAACTCACTAAAAAAACCGTACTAACCATGTCTTACAGATTTCACGTGCGTCTACTGCCACACGGACTTTCGGCAAACAAACCGTTAACAAAACCCGTACCGTACTAATCCTACTGTGTGAGCACTATGCACAAGCATAGAGCTTCATCACATACGGTATTTATAATGCGCTTATCTTATAATAATTATAACTCATGCGCACGCTTTAGACAACGAACCACGTACCACAAATAGTGAAATACATTACGACAATCAGCTTGGGGTGGGGTGTGTTGTGGTATGGTGCTAGAACTGTTGAAAGAGGTGAGTTTTGAGGGCGGACTGGAAGGAGAGAGAGTGTTTCTGACGGAGAGAGAGTGGGAGAGTGTTCCAGGTGGATGGACCGTAGACGGAGAAGGAGCGGTGGCCGAAAGTGTTGAGTTTGGTGTGGGGGATGTGGAGGCGGAGAGGGTCGGAGGCGCAGCGGAGGGAGCGGGGAGGAGTGTTGTGGTGAAGTAAGTTTAAGAGATAGGCAGGAGCGCAGTTGTTCAGGGATTTGTAGCAGAGAGACAGAATCTTGTATTGGATGCGTTGGGGGATGGGAAGCCAGTGAAGGAGTTTGAGTAGGGGAGTGATGTGGTCGATTTGTTTCTTTCTGAGGACGAGGCGGGCGGCATTGTTCTGGACGTGCTGGAGAGTGAATGTGGTGGAGTGAATGAGGCCGGAAAGGAAAGAGTTGCAGTAGTCGATGCGAGATAGGATGAGAGAGACAGCAAGTTTGGTGGCAGCTTCGGTAGCGAGTTATTTTCTGATCTGACTGATGCGGCGGAGGTGGAAGTAGCATGCCTGGGCTATAGTTCATTAGGGCTTTAAAGTATGGTACTTGTCCAAGGTTGGCTGTGCGGGCTGCTTTGTTGTCGTCCCTTTTTAATTCGCAGACTCCGTAGTGGGCGGAGTGGCCGTCACCTGAGCAGTTGGGGCATACGAATGTTTTTCGGTCAGTGACTGTACAGTTTTTCGTGTGATGGTTTTCAGTACATTTGGCGCACCTGGACTTAACCCCTATACCGCTGGACATATATAGCGAACGATGAAATGCGCAAAACGTCTTCGGTGCGAAGTCGGCCGCAGCTGGTCCGCGCACGACTTGAACAAGATCAGGCCTACAAGAAACAAAGCCTATAGCAAACTGCTCATCCATAGACAATACTACGCTTAGCAAACAAAGAATGACGTAGATGGGGATATTGACCTCGCGTGATGACCCAAAAGTCAAGCGATGCTTTTTAGTTAAAAAAACAAACAAACATTACTCGTAAATAGAGCTATTCAGTCTAAATGTGTTTACTATGGGCATGGCATTTTAGTAAGATATCGTTTGAGAAAGCAGCAAAACATTTTCTGTGTTCCTACGGGGTTTCCAAGTGTTGTAAATATACGTCATACCTCGCAAGCAGGTCACTAAGCCACAAATAGTGCCCCCCCCCCCCCCCCGGGTCTGCCCTGGGGGACTTGGGTGGGGTTAACTACTTTTTAGTTCTCAGGGTCACCCTGGTCAGCCCCACAGGGTGGGTTTTCCTCTCTATTCTGGGGCATGTGTTTCTGTCTACCCTTTGTCCATTCACCTGTATTTGCCTTTTTAAAACTCTCCCTACTGTCTGCACTGCCTGTAGCTCTTGATATTGGATGTGTGTTGCTAAATGGTCTTAGCTTTATTTAGGCCCCATGTGTTAGGTTTATTTAACGTATTTGACCGGCTGGCGACATACATTCAATGTTCTGTTTAGTTTTTTTTTCACAAGAAGTGCAGGCACGTCCTGAGAAAGTCTTGTTGCTGTTGGGACGTTAAGCAATGTACAATCAATCAATCACAAATAGTGCAAGGGAAAAAAATTGCCAAACATCCGGATTGCCACAAGTGTTGCATTTGAAAATGAAATGTGTATTCAGCGGCCATGTTGTAAATAATTTAGGTGGCACACAGGTCACTAAGCCATACGTTAGAAAAGATTGGCATACGTATGGGTCACGTTATATATTCAAATGAGGTAGGTGAGGCAGTAAGACGACCGGTGTTTAAAAAAAAAATCTGTCGCCTTCTTTGGCATTTTGTACAGTGGCGGCATGCTAGAATTTGCTTAAAATCTCTTGATAGATGAGTAGAGACATGTTTAGTGCTTTGATTCATAGCAGCCTTGGCTTAACCAGCGGACTCTTTTTGTCCTATTTTGAGTTGCCAAGCGGATGGTAATTTGAGGTGTGTACCAGTTTTGGCTGCGCTTGTTTGTAGGGTTGGTACGGAATCATGTTGATAGCCAGGAAATGAGACGGGTGATGTCCTTATTTGGGGTGGGGGGTGGGGTGGGGGGAGGAGCGGGGAGGGGGGGGTAGAAGCGGGGGGTGGGGGGGATTTTGTGCATGGCAAATGTGCAGCAAGTGGGCGGTAGTGTTGTTTAGGGGATTGAAAAATTAGGGGATGAGTAGGACAGACTAAGGCTAGGGCATTTTAACAGATGGGACTGCAAGGGAGGCCCGCTGTGTACTATGACCTATGAATTGCCGCATGTGAGCTGCTGAATGTGAAATGTGTATTCAGCGGCTATGTTGACTCGCAGGCCGCCGAGACCAACGGCGTCCTTCGTATCATCCATAGAGCGTATATATCATCCATCAAAACTCCCAGCAGATCAATTGCAATCCGTTACCCATGTTCCTCCGCAAACAGTGCGGCGTCCAACCAAAACAAATCCTTCCGCGGCGATGAAGATTGTGTAATTAGGCCAAAGACGTTGGATGACGAATAGGACAGTTGCAAGAAAATACATACAATATTACTGCAGTTTGTTTAACCCGCTCAGTGCCAGCTGACACAGACTGTACATCAGCAATCTTCGTTAGTTCAACACCAAAATGCCCTGGATGTGCGATGAACATGGATTCAAAGTAGTCTCAGCAAGCGGCATAGATCCTCATTAAATCCCGCAACTGAGGATCTATACCTCTTGCAGTTGGGTGGTGTTTAATTTTCTCGGCACTGAACAGGTTAACTCATTCTCCTCAGACACACCACAGCAGGATATGGATCGACCACGATAGTTCAAGGGTGATGCCAGAATAGCTTGGCGCCTATGGGCGCCAAGCTATTCTGGCATCACTCTTGAAATATCATAGTCGATCTGTGTCCTGCACTTCAAAGCAGTCTTCAGAGGACAACGGCAACATTTGGGGATTTCGGTGTTGGGGTAAAATGAGTTAAGAAGGCTTCAGAAGCAACTATTGTCAGATAATACAGAAGAAGACGGAGACAAAGACTGAAACAAAGAAAGAAATCCAACACTCACAGAAAGTGCTCTCTACCTTACATCAAATTAACGTAACACCCCTAAACTTTTCTCTCCGCTAACCCTATTATTATTACCCGATTATTTTTGTGTGCGAGCTTATTATAATATTTGACAATACGAACTGTATTTTAAAGTGAAATTCAAATACAAAATACATCCCAAATGGCGCATGTGCACACTACTTGTTTACGAGATAAGATGAGAAAGCAATGATAGTTGTGCCATAAAAACACAAACCGTTGGCCTAACTATCATTAGTTTTTTGACCATATCTCGCAATAGTATGATAAAACAAGGTTGTAGCATCGAGACGGTGCTGTGTTTTATTTCTTTTTATTTCATACAACTGCATATTGGATGTTTAGTAAAAAAAAAATTATAAAATACAATGGGATTACATTTTTGCACATTACTTGCATTGCCTTGTACATCTATGTTTTGCAGGCTCCCACAATGAGGAATCTAGCTGTGCTTATGCTTCTACTGGCGGTCGTCGGACTTCGTGTAGCCAACTCGATAGACGGTCAGACACATTTGTTTTTTGTGTGCAGGTCTGTGATTTTAGACCCTTATGACTCCAGCGGTAAGGTCCAAAATCACAGACCAACACACCGCAAGAATGAATGGCGAGTGCACAAAGTAACAAATCAAGGAGCACTCGTTAGGATCGCAATCGTAAAACAACAGTGAAAACAAGACGCATGAAATCTACTGTTACTTGATTTTGCTCTTGTATGTCAGCCTTCTGTAGTGTTTTTGTTGTTGTTGTTGTTTGTTGCTCTTGTTTTCTGTGGTCGAGGTGATTCATGCTAGAATATTATATCGACCAAAAAACGCTACCAGAATCCAAAGGGTTACAACGAAAGGCTTGACGGGCAATAAAAATGCGGCTTCCCTGGATAACGGTTTTTTTTTTTTGGCTAGTCAATATACAGCAGGTTCTGCTAAATTATAGATTTCTCTCACTGAAAACTGTCATTTGTCCCTTTGCCTTCTAAAACGTGTTTCTTTCTTTCTTGGTTACTTTCTTTTCCCCCTTCTATGTTTCTGTGTACGTGGCTGTCTTGGTGTGACGTCACGCCGTCCTACAACACACAACAGTGCCTGTTTCTACTCATATTCGTGCTAGGGAAGTGATGCTTTTTCTTGTTATTTACAAGGCAGTGTTGTGCTATCAAGTTCTGCGGGAACAGTGGTGTACTTTTTCGACAACTTTATTTGATGGTTGTTGTATATCAACTGAAACTTAGTCTTCATCTTGTAACCCTGACACCGACTTCATCTTGTAACCCTGACACCGACTGGGTCGGAATTTGGAATATTTTCGTGCCAGCCTATGTTTCAAAGAAGAGCGTTGTGATGAAACTCTATGCTCACGCATAGAGTTCACACAGTAGGTTTAGTACAGTACAGTTTTGTAGCGGTTTGTCTTGTGACAACTATTCGGTGTGGCTCGAGACCCACGTGGAATCTTTAAGGAACATTTGGCACAGGGAGTTTTAGTGAGTTTAGGCTAGAACTCAGTCTGTCAGAGGGTGAAATAAGTTAGTATGGGGCTTTACTGTCAGTAAGGACAGACGTGTGTGAGATACCTTTAAGCAAATTCAGGGGGAGAGGGGTGTTCCAAGGTGGGGGCTCCCAGGATATTTTTTAATGTGTAATTTTCCATTTTGGGGAGTTTGGACCCTCCTCCCCCCCCCCCCCCCCCCACACACACACTCCAGTGCCTCTTCTCGGTCCGACGTGTGATTTATCGCCCATTGGTGAAAAGGTCTCCAGACCACTCACCCCCTTCCCGCGACCTCCCACCTGCACTAACACCAGCACCACCCGCCCCTCGTTTTGATAGTCTTTGCAAAGTGACATGATCATGGTGTGGGATATTCTGTATTGAGAAAAAGTATCAACATCTGAAATTTGGATCAAACTGGCTTGATGGTTTCCGATATATACCTAGACAATCACTGCTCCTTATATGAAACACTGTTCTAATTATGAAACACGTTTCATATGAGGAGCTCTTTGTGTTTCATAATAGTAACAAGATACATCTCCAGGAAAATGCGTGCCTCCAAAACAACAAAAAGAGAACCAAAACGATTGCTGCTGGTTATCTGATGTCCGAAGATTGCATTTCATGACAATAGTGGCTATTTTTTTTTTTAAATCACAAAACTGAATGCTGATGTAAGTGTTTCAAAATGGCGAAAAATTAGATGCAGAAGGGTCAAAAATCACATTTTCTCGGCGTGTTTTTTTTTTTTTTTTTCATCACGCCTGATATTTTTGTACCGGAAATAAGGCTCACTGAAGTAGTTTTATATTACTGCACAGGCGGAATTTAGAAAGGTTATTCCGTTTTGCCGGGAGCAAGGTGTTTCATAATAAGCACGGTTTCATAATAATAGCTCCTCCCCTATTTATGTGCGTATGTGTGTGCGTATGAATGTAAACAAGAGAATCGCCGATATTTTTAAACACACAAGCTTGAAACTTTAAGAAATATTTTCTTAAATGGGTGGGTAAGAGAGCCTCCGAGCATAATTGTAATTGAATGTCTCATTGAAGAAATCATCATTATTATTATAAACAACCGTTTATAGGAAGTGGGTTGACTCAGAATACAGTCCGCAATTGTTGTCATATTTATTTGAACTTTTGCTTATAGCTAGTTTGGAGAAAGACAATGGATGAGTTCGTTAGCAAGCTTTGTATCCTTTCAACTTCTTTAGTAAAAATATTTCTTTTCAGAAAAAAATCAACTAAAAACCCTTGACTTCTAAAGAAAGTCAGACAGTGGCGGTGACGTAAAAGAGGCAACTTCGTCATCATGCAGACTCCGACATAATACTCAAATATGACGTCATTCTCTCTCTGTCTCTGTCTCTCTGTCTGTCTCTATGTCTGTCTCTATGTCTGTCTCTGTCTCTGTCTCTGTCTGTCTGTCTGTCTGTCTGTCTCTCTGTCTCTCTCTCTCTCTCTCTCTCTCTCTCTCTCTCTCTCTCTCTCTCTCTCTCTCTCTCTCTCTCTCTCTCTCTCAAAAAAAAAAAAAAAAAAAAAAAGTCATCGGGACCTGACGAGATCAGCCCTAAAATACTGAAACTGTCCCTTCCCTATACAGTAGAATCGTTAACGTATATTTATAACTTATGTATCCAACAAAATATGTTTCCATCAAAACTGAAGCAAGCCAAGGTTATCCCTTTCCCTAAATCAAAAGATCTGTCTGATGTTAATAACTATAGACCCATTTCAATATTATCCAGCCTTTCCAAACCTCTTGAAAGACACGTGCACAAACACCTTTATCAATATTTGGAGAGTCGCAGTCTTTTGCACGTATTTCAGTCCGGTTTTAGCCCCAAGCATTCTTGCCACACGGCACTGACAAGACTTATTGATGCGTGGCTAGCATCCATGAATAACTCCCAAATAACTGGGTCGATCTTTATTGATTTTAAGAAAGCTTTTGACCTTGTAAATCATAACATTTTTTGTCACAACTTCAAGCATATCTCTGCAATGCAGGTGCTGTCTCGTTGTTTACTTCATATTTAAGCGGAAGGAAGCAAAGAGTACTGTTAAATGGATCCTACTCCTCGTATGGTCTCGTCAAAAGCGGAGTGCCTCAGGGCTCTGTCCTCGGGCCATTGCTGTTCTGCATATTTATCAATGACCTTCCATTGCATATTAGTTGCCGGGACATTTCTTGTGACATGTTTGCTGACGACTGCACACTACATACTCCTCACAAAGATGTAGCTGCAATTAGCACGCGTCTGCAGGAAAGCCTGCATGAGGTCACCGACTGGTGTCATTCCAACTCCATGTCCCCGAATCCGTCAAAAACAGAATGTATGGTTATAACCACACGTCAAAAGCACCAGCTATGCCCGCTCTCTCTTAGTCTGTGTATAAACGACAGCCCAATTGAGCAAGTATCACACCACCGCCTCTTGGGGGTCACTATAGATGATCAGCTTAAATGGCAACTGCATATTAATAATGTGTGCAAAAGGGTTTCCAGCGGCCTGCATATGTTGTCAACATTGAAAACAATTACTGACACAGATGCGCGTCTTCTTTTCTACAATGCTCATGTCAAATCGCACATAGACTATGCATCAACAGTGTGGGATGGTTCTAGTGATGTACATTTGAAGAGGCTGAACTCCTACATAGGAGAGCTGCTAAACTTATATTTCCCGATCCCGAACTCTCAACTGACGAAAAGCTTAAAACTTTAAAAATGCTCCCTCTATCCCATCACTTTCAGTTCAATAAAGGTGTATTGATGTACAAGCTTTACAAGCAATCATGTCCACTGTACTTGAGTTCTTTTTTCTCAGAACGGATATCTGTAGCTTCTAGACATGGACACCATTTCAAAGTACCCTTGCCGCGTATTGATTTATTCAAAACCAGTTTGTCATTCTCGGGAAGTTCATTCTGGAATTCTATTCCTGCAGAAATCAGAAACGCAAAGACGCTCACCTCATTTAGGGTCAGCCTCTTCAAACACCTAGAATCTCTGACGTAATCTAATCATTACAGTACAGGGATAACTTGCGCGTGTGTTCAGGTGTGTGAATGTTTGTGTGTGTGAGAATGTGTGTGTGTGTGTGTGTGTGTGTGTGTGTGTGTGTGTGTGTGCGTGCGTGTGTGTGTGTGTGTGTGTGTGTGTGTGTGTGTGTGTGTGTGTGCGGAGTGAGAGAGACAGAGAGAGAGAGAGAGAGAGAGAGAGAGAGAGAGAGAGAGCGTCTGTTTTTTTTTTTTTGTTTGTTTTTTTGGGGGGTTTGTTCCTGTTTTTATATAATATACAGTGGACCATAATATCTGAATTTCAAGAGTACATTGAATACTGCATGTACTATGTATAATTTATTTGCCCTCATATGTGTGTACGCGATATTTTTGGGCGCGTGCTCACGTGTGTGTGTGTGTGTGTGTGTGTGTGTGTGTGTGTGTGTGTGTGTGTGTGTGTGTGTGTGTGTGTGCGTGTGTGTGTGTGTGTGCGTGCATGCTGTGTGTGTGTGTGTGTGCATGCTGTGTGTGTGTGTGTGAGAGAGAGAGAGAGAGAGAGAGAGAGAGAGAGAGAGAGAGAGAGAGAGAGAGAGAGAGAGAGAGAGAGAGAGAGAGAGAGAGAGAGAGAGAGAGAGCACATATATACATAATTGCCTTTGCTGTATGAATTCTAATGTACTTAATGATTTTCTGTGTATTGCTTTACTTTGCATTTTTACTCATTTTATATTTTTGTGCGTACGCGTTATGCGAGTACGTATGTCTGGAGTGCGTGTCCGAGAGCGTGTGTGTATATGTGTGCGTGTGTGTCTAAGTGCGTGCGTGTGCAAGTTTGTGTGTGTGTGTGAGCGTGCGTGTGCGTGCGTATGTGCGGGCGTGCGTGCGTGAGCGAGTGCATACATGCGTCAGTGTGTGGTATGTGTATGTTTACATGTCTATGTCATTTATGTAGTAGATGTAGCAACGGCAAGTTTGAAAACAGGTCCTGTTACCAATAACTTCTACCGTTGGAAAATAAAGGTTCATTGTTCATTGTTCATTGTTCTCTCTCTCTCTCTCTCTCTCTCTCTCTCTCTCTCTCTCTCTCTCTCTCTCTCTCTCTCTCTCTCTCTCTCTCTCTCTCTCTCTCTCTTTCCAAACAGCTGGAAAGTAGCCAAAGTTATTCCTCTGCCTAAAAGTAAGGACCTATCAGACCCTGATAAGTTTAGGCCAATCTCGCTCTTGTCAGCTCTGTATAAAAAAAAAAAAACATGTACACAAGCATCTGAGCTATTTTCTCGAAAAAACATAACTTGCTTTAACTACTACAGTCAGGTTTTAGACCTCGCCACTCATGCCACACAGCTCTAGCTCACCAGACCAATATTTGGCTCATGTCCATGACCCCCACCCTGGTCTGCCCTGGGAGACTTGGGTGGGGTTAACTACCTTTTAGTTCCCAGGGTCACCCTGGTCAGCCCCACAGGATGGCTTTCCCCTCTATTCTGGGGCATGTGTTTCTGTCTAACCTTGGTCCATTCACCTGTATTTTCCTTTTTTAAACTCTCCCTACTGTCTGCGCTGCCTGTAGCTCTTGATATTGAATGTGTGTTGCTAAATGGTCTTAGCATTATTTAGGCCCAATGTCGTAGGTTTATTTAACGTATTGGACCGGTTGGCGACATACATTCAATATTCTGTTTGTTTTTTTCACAAGCAGTGCAGGCACGTCCTAAATAATAATAATAATTACGGTATTTATAATGCGCTTATCTTATAATAATTATAACTCTAAGCGCGCACTCACAACTCGCGCACGCATGCGCACGCTTTAGACAACGACTCACGTATAACAAATGGTGAAATATATTGCGACAGTCAGCTTTCGTGGGGAGTGTGGTGATATAGTGCTAGAACTGTTGAAAGAGGTGAGTTTTGAGGGCGGACTGGAAGGAGGAGAGATGGTCTTTCTGACGGAGAGAGAGAGTGGGAGAGTGTTCCAGGTGGATGGAGCATAAACTGAGAAGGCGCGGGGGCCGAAAGTGCTGAGTTTGGTGCGGGGGATGTGGAGACGGAGAGGGTCAGAGGCGGAGCGGAGGGAGCGGGAAGGAGTGTAGAGGTGAAGTAAGTTGGAAAGATAGGCAGGAGCGCAGTTGTTCAGGGATTTGTAGCGGAGAGACAGAATCTTGTATTGGATGCGTTGTGGGATGGGAAGCCAGTGAAGAAGTTTGAGCAAGGGTGTTATATGGTCGGATTTTTTCTTTCTGAGGACGAGGCGGGCAGCATTGTTCTGGACGCGCTGGCGAGTGGAAGTGGTGGAGTGAGGGAGGCGGGAAAGGAGAGAGTTGCAGTAGTCGATGCGAGATAGGATGAAAGAGACAGCAAGTTTGGTGGCAGCTTCGGTGGTGAGGTATTTTCTGATCTGACTGATGCGGCGGAGGTGAAAGTAGCATGCCTGGGCAGTGGCGGAGACGAAGCTGGTCATGGTAAGAGAGGAATCAAGAATAACGCCAAGGTTTTTGGCCGAGTTACTGAGGGAGATGGGGGTGCTGTCGAGTTGAAGGTGGAGAGAGGGAGGGAGCTGGGAAAGTTTATGGCGAGTGCTTACCAGCATGGCTTCTGTTTTGTCGTCGTTCAGTTTAAGCTTGTTTGCTGTCATCCAGTTTTTCAGGTCTTCATAGCAGTCAGCCGTGCGAGTCAGTAGTGACTGAGTGTTGTCGAGTTTGTCTTTGTCTAGGAGTCGTCAGCGTAGAGGTGGTGGCGTATGTGGTGAGACTGTATGATGTTGGACAGGGGGGGGGGGGGGGAGGTGTAGAGTGTGAAAAGGACCGGGCCCAGGACGGACCCCTGTGGTACTCCGCAGGAGAGCGTGACTGGGTTGGAGGAGACGCCGTCAATGGTGACGGACTGCTGTCTGTCAGAGAGGTAGGAGAGAAACCAGGAGTGAGCAGAGTCAGTGATGCCAAAGGAGTGACGAAGGCGGTGGAGGAGGATAGAGTGGTCTATGGTGTCGAAGGCGGCAGAAAGGTCGAGTAGCGTAAGAAGGGAGATGTTGCCTGAGTCGGTGGAGAGAAGCAGGTCGTTTAAGATGTGTAGAAGGGCTGTTTCAGTGCTGTGGTGTTTGCGATAGGCAGACTGGAATGGACTGAGGAGGTTGTTGTCGGCAAGGTGGAGGTTGAGCTGGTTGAGAACAACCTTCTCAAGAAGCTTGGACAGGAAAGAGAGATTGGAGACTGGGCGATAGTTTTTGAGTTCGTTTGGGTCGAGGTTGTGTTTTTTTGATGAGAGGACGGACGATGGCGGACTTGAAGATATCAGGGACTGAACCGTTCTCAAGAGATGTCTTGATGATGTCGGTAATGAAGGGCAGAAGTTTTGGAAGGCCGTCCCGGTAGAGAGAAGCTGGGAGGGGGTCTAGTTAGCAGGTTTTGAGAGGCATGGACTTTATGGTTTTGAGGACTTCTTCGTGAGAGACGGGCGGAAGGACGAGAGGGGGGTGCCGGAAAAGGGGGTGTCGGGAGGGCAAGGAGGGGAAGGCAGAGAGTCGAGTGTGTTGCGCAGAGTTTGAATTTTGTCGGAAAAGTAGTTGGAAAAAGCGGACGGGAGTTCTTCTCTGCTGTGTGTGTTGGGGAGAGGAGTGTCTTTAGGAGTGCCTAGGAGTGTGTTTATGGTAGCGTAGAGGGTTTTGGAAGAAGTAGATTCCAGGATTTTGTTTTGAAGGTGTTTACGTTTGGAGTCGGAGATCATTCTGCAGACTTTGGATCTAGTTGCTTGGAAGATCTGTCTGTGA
This sequence comes from Semisulcospira habei, assembly GCA_036245525.1. Taxonomy (NCBI): domain Eukaryota; kingdom Metazoa; phylum Mollusca; class Gastropoda; family Semisulcospiridae; genus Semisulcospira; species Semisulcospira habei. The sequence continues at coordinate 303,567,730 of BTPG01000001.1, read as the reverse complement.
ACGGTGAGGTCAGATGAGCGCCAGAGGCGTTCCGCTTGTCGGCGCTCGCGCTTGGCCTCAGCTATGTCGTCAGTGAGCCAGGGGGAGGGGGGTCGGTTGGGTATGGAGCAGGTGGTGACAGGTGCATGGGTGTCTAGAAGTTTTCGAAGGGAGGAGTCGAAGTGGGATGCAAGATCAGGAGAGGAGGGGAGGTCCAAGAGAATGTCGACAGCTTCATCGAAGAAGCTCTGTCGGTTGACAGATTTCAGTTTGCGGCGAGTGACAAGGAGCTTGGTTTTTTTTCGGGGGAGGTAGGTTGAGGGAGACGAGAATGGCGAAGTGGTCAGAGGGAAGCACAGAGGAGGTGTCAGAGTTGAGAAAGAGTTGATCAGAGGTGCGGGTGATGATCCAGTCGAGGGTGTGGCCGAGTCGGTGGGTGGGTTTGGTGATGTGTTGTGTAAGATTGTGGCTCGAAAGTGATGTGCAAAGGCGTCTTGTGTCAGGGTGGTCGGGTTTGTCGAAGTGAAAGTTAAAGTCGCCAAGAAGGATATGTTTTCCGGGTCGTGTGCTGTAGTGGTCGAGGAGGAGGTCAAACTCGGTGAGGAACATGGAGTTTGTGAGTTTGTTTTGAGGGCTTGGAGGGGGGCGGTAGATACATGAGAAGATGAGGGACTGGCCAGGGAGTGTTGCTACGGCCTCGACAGATTAAAAGGAGGGATGAGCGAAAGGGAGAGACTTAGAGAAGGAGAGGTGAGCGGAAAGACAGTCCCTGTAGATGATGGCAATGCCACCGCCTCTGGAGGCACGCGGGAAGGAGGCAAGGCGGTAGCCACTCGGAGTGACGCTGACAATGATGGGTTCATCGCCAACTAAGCGGAGCCACGTTTCGGTGATCACGACAACGTCTAGGTCGTTGTCTAGAATGAAATCTGAGATCACGTCGGCTTTGCCATCTTTACAAACAGACTGTGCATTGAACAGACACAGTTTTAGGTTGGGTGAGACAGAAGAGGAGGAGGAAGAAGAGACGGGCAAAGAAGAGGACAAAGGAGGAGGAGGGTGGGGAGGGGGGAAAGAGGATGGAGGGGGGAGAGATGAGGGAGGGAAAGAGGGGGGAGGAGGACGGGACGGAGAAGGAGAACTGGGCAAGAAAGAAGATGCGAGAGGAGGGTGAGGGGGGTGAGGGGAAAAGGGCAGGCAGTAAAGTGGGAAAAGGTGAGGAAGAGGAAGGGGGAGGAGAAAGGGAGGGGTGGGGACGAGGAGGGAAAAGAAGGCGAAGGAAGAGGGGGTGAGGGGAAGGTGGGAGAGGAGGGTGGGGGAGGAGGCCGAGGAGAGCCGAGAGCGGTAGATGAAGAAGAGAGGAGTAGAAATGGGAGAAGAAGGAAGAGATGGGGGGAAGACGGGGAGACGGGGGGAGGCGGAAAGGGTGGAAGGACATAGGAAAAGGTGAAGAAATGTGTGGTTGCGGGTGTGATGGTGAGTTGTGCCTTCTGCTAATTCCCCCCCCCCCCACACCCCACCCCTGCGGCCTCTCTTTCGCGATCGGATGCCATGTAGGATGCTTGCAACACTGTCGGCGGCACTGGCTGCGCAGTGGGTGGCGTGGCGACGTAGAGATAGCAGTTGTTGGCGTGTGTATCTGATGAACATGATTGTTTGTGAGGACAGGAAAAAGAAAGACGGGACGAGGGTGCAGTAGGGTGTGTGTGTGTGAGAGAGAGAGAGAGAGAGAGAGAGAGAGAGAGAGAGAGAGAGAGAGAGAGAGAGAGAGAGAGCGGTGGTAGGGGAGCGACCTGATAGAATGCAAAGGAGAAAAAGTACAGTAGGGGTGTGTGTGTGTGTGTGTGTGTGTGTGTGTGTGTGTGTGTGTGTGTGTGTGTGTGTGTGTGTGTGTGTGTGTGTGTGTGTGTGTGTGTGTGTATGTGTGAGTGTGATGGGGGATAGACTCTGATCGTACGCAAAACCAACACTGAAAGGGCAGAAATGGCGACGTAAACAAAGTGATAGACACTATTCAATACGATACCAAATCAGCAGCAAGCAGATCCGACGGAAAACAAGCATACAATCCTCATCAGCACACATTTATGCGATACTCATTATCCATTCAGCACACATAAATACAGTACATCCAACGAAAAGCGCTAATCACAACACTGGGAGCACAACACACGAGGGAGGCAAAATGGCGACGTAAACAGAGATTCAAACGACAGACACTATTCCATACGATACCAAAACAGCAGCAAGCAGATCTGACGGAAGACAAGCATACAATCCTCATCAGAAAAATCTTATGCGAAACTCAGCATACTTTCAGCACACATAAACACAGAACATCCAACGAAAAGCGCTAAACGTCCTGAGAAAGTATTGTTGCTGTCGAGACGTTAAGCAATGTACAATCAATCAATCATGTCCATGAACAAAGCTGAAATGACCGGTGCTAAATTTGTTGATTTCTCTAATGCCTTTGATCTATTAAATCATAATCTGTTGATACTAAAGCTATCAGTGTACCATGTAAACAGAGCATTCTTGGACTTTTTAAGATCCTACCTGCACGGAAGACGTCACTGTGTGTTTGTTAATGGAAAACGTTCCGCTGTAGGTGTAATAAAGCATGGAGTGCCTCAGGGCTCAATATTAGGGCTCCTCTTAATTTTCATTTACATCAATGATATGCCATTGCATATTTCAGTTCTAAACGTACGCTGTAGCCTGTTTGCTAATGTGCGACTCTCGACGTGTCGTCAGCGAAAATCTCCACAATCAATTCCTTACTTCAACAGGGCTTAACTGATGTTCAAAATGCTGTCATAATAATATATGCTACCAAATCCGCCTAAAACAGAATGCATGCATGCACGACAAAAGCAGCAGCTACATCCACCCCCGCTTAGCCTTTCTCTCAACTCTGAGCCGATTAGACAAGATGGAGAGCAACGCTTGTTAGGCATCATTATCGACGACCAAGCGCATGTCAGCTGCGTATGTCGAACAGTTTCCATGAATTTATATTTTCTTTCAAAACTGCGTTATTTTACATATACACCGACAAGGAAAATATTTTAAAACGCAAATATTCAATCCCATATAGATTATGCTTCCACAGTTTGGGATGGATGTAGCGATGCGTGCATAAAAAGGCTTAATGCTCTTCACCGTAGGGCAGCCAAATTATCCACCCGGATAGTAAAAAGAGCACCGAAGACCAACTCAAAGCCCTCGACATGCTGCTTCTGCGTAAGTTACTCATGTACAATAAAGGCGTACTTATGTTTAAAATCTACTATTCTAATACGTCTAGTTATCTAACATCTATTTAGCTCTGCTCATATGCCATATAAAACGACAAGGAACAATCTATCCATACCAAGGCCGCGCCTCGATATATTCAAAACTAGTTTGTCTTACTCAGGAGCCAAGTTATGGAATTTGTTGCCGATCGACATTACTGGGGCTCCTTCTTTGTCTACATTCAGGGCTCGCTTATTTCGGACCCCACCCGGGTCTGCCCTAGGAACTTGGGTGGGGTTGACTACTTTTTAGTTCCCAGGGTCACCCTGGTCAGCCCCACAGGAAGGGTTTCCCATCTACTCTGGGCCATGTGTTTCTGTCTACCCTTGGTCCATTCACCTGTATTTGCCTTTTTAAAACTTTCCCTACTGTCTGCGCTGCCTGTAGCTCTTGATATTGGATGTGTGTTGCTACATGGTATTAGCTTTATTTGGGCCCCATGGCGTAGGTTTATTTAACGTATTGGACCTGCTGGCGACATACATTCAATATTCTGTTATTTTTTATTTCAGAAGCAGTGCAGGCATGTCCTGAGAAAGCTTTGATACTGTCGGGACGTTAAGCAATGTACAATCAATCAATCAATCCGCTTATTTCGGCAGCTGAAAGAAACTGAAGCCCATAGTTGTATAGTTGTGTTACTCGAGCGCCTTGAGTTGTATTGTCGAGTTTGCTGTTGCTGTGACTGTTCAAACTAAGTTTTTAACGTTCATGTTTAATCAGGTTCTTAGTGTGTGTGAGTGTGTGTGTGTGTGTGTGTGTGTGTGTGTGTGTGTGTGTGTGTGTGTTTGTGTGTGTGTGTGTGTGTGTGTGTGCGTGCATGCGTGCGTGCGTGTGTCCGTGCATGGGTGTGTGTGTGTGTGTGTGTCGTGTGTGGTGTGTGATGTGTGTGTGTGTGTGTTTGTGTGCGTGTGTGTGTGTGTGTGTGTGTGTGTGTGTGTGTGTGTGTGTGTGTGTGTGTGTGTGTGTGTGTGTGTGTGTGTGTGACTGCTAAATAGTGTTTTCGATGATCATGTTTTGCCTTTCCATTTTTATTAGGTTTTAGTCACGCGCGTGAGAGTGTTGTGTGAGTGCGTGTGCAAGAACATGATTTAAAAAAGGTCTCTAATAATTTATCCTTGAGAAATAAAGTTTCAGTTCACTTCATTTCATCTCTCTCTCTCTCTCTCTCTCTCTCTCTCTCTCTCTCTCTCTCTCTCTCTCTCTCTCTCTCTCTCTCTCTCTCTCTCTCTCTCTCTCTCTCTCTCTCTCTCTCTCTCTCTCTCTCTCTCTCTCTCTCTCTGTATAGTTGTGTTACTCGAGGTTCTTAGTGTGTGGTGTGTTTGTGTGCACAAAACTCCTGAAATGGGTGACTTTCTTTACCATCCTTAATTAAAATGGGTGTGTGTAAAATTCTGGGTGACCAAGTCAGGCAACCAGTTTTTCTAAGGGTTGTCTCTGCATTATCTTACATTAAATATTCGAAAAATATATCAAAAAAGAATTTTCCCATTTTCTGAATTTACATGCTTTGGTGGGTGTACAAGACGCTCCGCGATTGTGTCCCTAACGCAAGCCAGTGTGTATGTTTGTGACATCACCCTGCTTAGCGATATGGACATAACTTTATACCTGATTGGACGACATCCCATTTGGGCGACTCCCCCAACAACAAAAACTGAGTAGCTTCCCTTGCACGACTGGCGGTTAGAAGTTTTCACCTTACAAAATCTGTCTTTCTTTCTTTCCGAGTCATTGGAGTTGGTATGTAAATTTGTCAGCGTTCTTGCATGCCCATTTTCATTTAAGAGGGCGCCCAAGTGTACTTATTCAGCTCAATCTTTAACTTAGATGTCCCAATTCTGATACATTTCCACAGTCAGCCGAAAACCCGCTTGGCGAAACTGTAGACGTCTGCATCCTTAGCAAAAGCAGAATTTAAAAAAAAATTGAATGTGTGGCTCACAGTGATGGTATTTGTGCACCCAGTAAATGGCCATTTCCGCAAAATCGAAGAAAAAAAAAAATGTTTCCGATGCCCCTCAGGAAATTTTGTATACAACTGATAGGTCTTTTTTCTTAAAGGTTTTATTGGTAAGGGTAGAGTATCACAGTTACTCCCAACCTGATTTTATGATGATGTGATGCATTTAGGTTCACAGTGGCTGAATCTGCTGCCCTACCCCCATTTTATCAGTACGCATAGGAACGCAAAATGATCAGAAAACTTGCTTACGTCATACTCCTCTGTTTAAATGTTTTGTTTCCAGTTTTTTGTTTAAAAACAAAGTATGCACAGTGAGTATAAAAATCTGTGATCATTTTATTAATTTCAATGTGACCCATGAATTTAATTGTAACTATTTTGGATTAAAACCATAAAAAGGGAAGGGGGGAGTCTGTAGACAGGGGCTGCTGCTAAAGCTTTTACCGTCTGGATTTCGAGGCATGAATGATGACGTACTGATGGCTGAAAGACTTCCTCTTCAACAGAATTACATGATTGAAGAGAACGACACACTCAGCAGTCTTGTCAAACTCAGGGAAGATGTATCTCCTGGAGGTGTCGTGTCTCCGAACCCTTTAATGTCCATAAAATATGTGGAACGTTGGACTGTATTCTGATCAAAATGTGACCAATCAATTTGTTTGCTGTTTGTTTATTGAAGAAAAAAGGCAGCTATGATAGACTGAATGAGTGAAACTAGCTGATCTTTTAGGAGATATTTTACCTAGCGTAAGGCGGGTCTAGTATGGTCTTTTCTTCTCATTTATTGTCGTCTAGAACGGTGTAAATATGAATATGCTTAATAAAGTTTCATGGTTCCTCCCAATGTTAAGAAATACTCCAGATAGCTCTAAGAATGTCACTGCATCAGGATAATGACCCATGTTCTGCATCTTGTCAAGCCTGGCATGTTTGGTTGTGCAGGTAGTGTTTCATATTGTTGAAGTATCTTGGTACCCCACTACTCGTCTGACCGAACTAGTGTTTGCTTGCACCAGGTTGTTGCTGTAATTTGTGCCAATGTGGTCCCCACCAGTTTCTTCATCAGGGACTTTTTCCCGCAACTCTAGCTTCCATGGCTTCGATGTGACGCCTCCACCTAAATCCAGTAATTTATTTGTTGCCAGTAAAGTTGGCCTGTCTGTCTTTGGTACTGGAAGGTCTCCAGTTTTTAAGGTGATCTCTTCCATCTGATTGAAAGAGATCGTCTAGCTCGGTTTGAGTGGGCATCTTTCATTCCAGCTGCTGACTATTGGCAGCATACTGGATTCTGCAGGATTCTGTTTCAGTATGTTCTGCTGTGTTCCACACGACAAAGTCATCCACATGGAGGATGTTCGACATGAACCTTGGTACTGCTGTACTGTACTGATGTCATTAATGTACACCAAGAACAGCATCAGACACATCACCTCCCTGAGGTAACCTTCCCTGAGTTTGACAAGACTGCTGAATGTGCCATATACTACAGTCTTGCTGTTCTATTAAGAATTTTTAACGGCAGCCCCTCTTTACAAACGTTTCCCCCTTTTTATGCTTTAACAAAACAGAATTACAATTAAATTGATGGGTCACATTAAAATTAATGAAATGATCACACATTTTATGCTCGAAGTGCATACTTTGTTAAGGAAACTGGCAACAAAACTATTTAAACAGAGGAGTATGACATAATCAATTTTAATGATCATTTTGTGTTGCTTTGCGTACTGGTAAAATGGGGGTAGAGCAGCAGATTCATCCACTGTGGCCTCTAAATGAATCGCAGCATCATAAAATCAGGTTGGGAGTAACTGTGGTACTCTATCCTAACTATTAAAACCTAAAAATAAAAAAATAAAAAAATAAAAAAAATAAAAACTATCGGTTGTATACAAAATTTCTGAGGGCATCGGCTACAACATATGTTTCCCAAATTGGCAATTTTAAATTGGAAAAAGCTATCATTCACCACAAACATATCATAAAGGATGTCGACTTTCCTCATTTTCTTGCACTTTATGCTCAAATTATTGAAACTTAATAGGTAAAGAGAGGTCAAAATGAAATGAAATAACTTTAGTATTTGTTTCTAATTAATTTTGTGTATTTTTACACCTTGGGGGTAGGGATACAAAATCAATCAATGAGGCACTCATAGTGATCACAACATCACCTAGTCAAGTTTATAATAATTGTGACATCCTGTTTTAATGATGTAAGCCTGAAAATGGACTGCCAGTGCTATAGAAAATGTCTGAAAGCATCTGCCACATTATTTTTGTCTCTTTTATTGTGTGCGACTTTGAAGAAATGGCCATTTTACTGGGTGCACAAATACCTTCTCTGTGAGCCACAGATTCAATATAATTTTTATTTTTTTTTTTTTTTTTCAGAGAACGCAAAAGGTGTGCCTTAACATAATAATGCCTGATTTGGGCTTCTGGAATGAATTCAGATTTATTTAGAGGAAAATGTTTCTCAAGCTCATTTTAGCATCCGCAAAGAGCGTGAATAGGGGTATCCTTGCGTCATCAGCTATATCTCTTGTGTTTTCCTAAGGATTTTAGGGGAACATCGCTTAAACATCTCAGGACATATCAAGGTACACTTTGAAACCCATCTTATTGAGTACTAAAGGGGGGGGAGGGTGCACGGTAGTTTGGGCTAGCTCTTGGACTACTAACGCGACTGCTGTGTGCAGCCCGGGTCACAAGTTCATGTCGACAGTAAGACGCACTCTTTCTTTAATTTCATTGGATATCCTAATTTACATAAACCAATGAAAAATGAGCTTGCGGCATATTTCTGGCCTCATCTAAAACCCTAACTCGGATGTCTGCTATGAATCATGCTTGAATGTGCAAAAAGCCGTGATGCTAAACTATCAGTTTTGATCGGAGGACAAGGCTGGTATAGATTTGTGGCAAAATATCTACCGAGTCTGTTCAGTTCAAGGTTTTAGGCGGATGGATGCTTTGAGGGTTGAAAACTGCTCTGGAATCACAGTGCTTCGTAGATTCGTGGGCGTCTTCGTTTCCACTCTTGTATTTTGTCTTGAGCTTAGTATAGGCGCTGGCTCGCACGTGGTGGCGCAGTGGATTTGCATTAGTCAAAGCTGCTATCATTGGACCCCTATGATACGCACATACGTCGTTTCGCGCCAAATATACGTTTAGCAGCGAGATTAGGGTAACTAGACATGACGTAATTGTTTTTTATATATTGTGTTACTTCAATTGTTAGAGGTTTAGCCTGCCTGCCCTTGACATCATGGACATGCTGTTAAATTCGCCCCACCGCGACACGTCCGAAAAAGTCCCTTCTATAAATAGAAGGGAATTAAAAATAAACGGAAGCACAGAAACAATTAATGTATGCCTGTCTTGTTTTTCTTCTTCTGCAAGGCCCCTTAAACCAAAATTGTGCTATTTCTGTCGTAATGCAGCTTTTTTTCCTTTTTTTCTTCTGTCCAGTTGGATGAACCTGAGAGTGCAAGCTCATGTGAAGACAGTGATGACGAGGACTTTGTTCCTGGCTCGAGTTCACAGGATTCAGACTGTGTGCCGCCATCAATCTCTGGGAACTCTGACACAGACAGTATTGTATTTCCTTTGTTAGATTTGAAAGTGGCCGTTTCAGGGTGGGGAGGTGTTGGTGAAGCAAGTACCAGCAAGGTGCAGTTTGCAGAAACTGGTGAATTAGGGAGTGCCAATGAGAATGTGGATAGGCAGAAGGAACATGACGTTGGGGGTGGGGAAAGAGGGCTTACAGAAGAAACAGGGGTGTCACAGAGAAGGGAAGGAAAGGACAAATGGGACAAGAAACATGCATGCAAATTGTGTAGCAAGCTTGTCTTGAAAATGAGCACGCACTTACAATATGTCCATGCAGATGAGGCAGAAGTTGCTAAAATTTTGTCAATGAAAAAAGGCGTCGAGCATGGATAAGACTGCAAGATCAGGGAGATTACATGCATAACATTGCAGTTCTTGAAAAGAAATCAGGATGTCTCGCACCAAAAGCAGTACGGTTTTAGACCTTCTTGCATGTAGCCATTGCAAAGGGCTCTATCAGAAAAAGCTGATCTCTGTACACTCAAAACATTGCTGACAGAAACCAGGAGAGTTTCAGTTCACTAAAAGAGGTGAGGCGGCAAGGCTTGGGAGGCTAATGCTTCCAATACCTTTAGACGTTGACTCTTCCTTCTATCATAAGGTATTAGCCAGACAGAGAGATGATGAGATAAGCCGTCTCATCAGAACTGACACCTTGCTTCTTGAGTATGGAAAGAGGTTATTTGACCGCAGAGACATTGAAGAACACACGGATGGAAAAATAAGTTCCAGGATGCGGAGAGTTGGAGAGACTATTAAATACTATCAAAAAGATAATCTCGCAATGCGCATAGGCCATGCCTTGAAAACATTTTCACAGATCAAACAGTCACAGGCATCCAAACAGCTTGGGCTTGGTTCAAATGAGAGGAACTCAAGCTCTCTGAGGCCAAACGGTTTGACTCTGTCTTTACCGGGGACTGGTATGATTGTGTGTCAGCTACAGCAGCCCAGTCGGTTGGGAAAATGACTATGAACAAACTCAAGCTCATCCCATCATATTGTGAAGATGTTAGCAAAGTTCAAAAGCTGCTTGAGACAAGGATGGTTTTAGGAAGAATATCCGACAGTGGTTAAAGCAACTCTTTGTGCCATATCACTTTTCAACAGAAAACGAGAAAGGGGGGGGGGGGGGGACTTCAGAGAATGAAGGTATCAGACTTCCAGAATGCTAAGATTGGAATGATCACCAATCAAGATATCTTGAAAGGTCTCACATAGGTTGAGAAGAAAATGGTGAATCATTTTCAGCGAGTGGAAATCAGAGGCAAGTTTCATAGGAGTGTTCCCATTTTGCTGACAAAGAAGATGATGGCAACTGTGGACAGAATCCTTCAAATGAGGCAATCAGTGCCGGCTCTAGCTAGTTCCCAGTACATCTTTGCCACACCTTCTGGTCAGAGGCCTTACAGAGGCCATGATGTTCTAAAGGAACATGCACTGCACGCACGAGTGTCAAACCCAGCCATGTTCACATTTATTCAGTTACGGAAGCAGGGTGCAACTTTGGCTCAATCTCAATGGCCATCTCAGAGTTGGATCAGGATCAGCTGGGAGATTTTCTTGGTCATGATATTCCGATACATCGCCATATCTACCGCCAACCTCAAGACGTCCTCCAAAAGGCAAAAGTGGCGAAGATTCTTCTGTCAGTTAACAAAGGGATGACAGATTTTGAGAGTTGCATTAGAGATGAGTTGGGCGACGAAGAGATTGGCTTTGACAATGAAGACACATCAGAAACTTGCAGAGAGGTCTCTGGGAAAACAGCACTTGTGAATGAAGCAAGTACCAAGTCAACAACACAGGAATCAATGAGCATAACACAGAAAAGATGACCAGAGCCTGATGAAAATCTAGACAGTTTTGATGATGACAGTACTGCGTCAGCTCCTATTCGAAAGAAAGCTAGATTTACAAGGAAACCATGGGGGAAAGTTGAAGAGAAAGCTGTTCAAACTCGTTTCAAGACACGCCTTGTCATGAACAAACTTCCTCGAAAGGCCGAGATAGAGCAGGCAATTGCAGAATAGCCCGCACTTAGACATAGACGCTGGACAAACATTAAGGATTACATCCGCAACAGACTGAAAAAGTTACAAAAGAAATGAATTGAGATGTTTTCTTACGCATCACACACACAGTGCATGTGTTCTCTGTGAAGTTACTTTCGATCACAATCACACATGTGAGAAAAGGCAATACAATAGCATGACAGATTGACCTTTTAATGGTGTTATAGGACGAATTCCTTTCATTGAAAAATAAAGCTTTTGTTAAAATCGTGGGGTTCTAATTATCTGTAACAAAACATAAATGATCGTAGAAGCAGACGACCATAGCAGGGAGCATCTAAATTAAAGATTGTGCTGAATAAGTACAATTGGGCGTGCTCTGAAATGAAATGGGCATGATATACTGTAAACACACTTAGCTTTGCAACTCCAGCGACTCGAGACGAAACACAAGATAAGAAAACAATTTTCAACAAATGATTTATTACAAGAGTGTCATGATTGTGTTGGTTGTTACTATAAGGTACACGTGCATGCTATGCATTCTTTCAAAAGTCCGCCGTGAGATGGCCTTAGTTGCCTGCTCGGAGTTAAACTCAACTAACAAACTAACTAACTCTTTCAAAAGTCACATAAGGCATAAACTTTAGCGAAGTTGGTATACCTCGCCCTGTACCTAAAGACAGTGATGACGAGGACTTTGTTCCTGGCTCGAGTTCCCAGGATTCAGACTGCGTGCCGCCCTCAATCTCTGGGAACTCTGACACAGACAGTATTGTATTTTCTTTTTTCGATTTGAAAGGGGCAGGTTCAGGGTGGGGAGGTGTTAGTTGATGAGAACACACATCAGTTCAAAAAAGGCCAGCTCGCAATAGGCATAGGCGATGCCTTGGGAAAAAAATGTTCACAGATCAAAGAGTCACAGGCATCCAAACAGCTTGGGCTTGGTTTTAAATTACATCATAAGTCTATAATGTATAAATGTATATTCCCTTTGACGTCACTCATGTCTGGCATGATCCAGGTCGGAAGATATCTTCTTGATTTCTTTTACAAAAATATTGGAGGAATGAAAACAAATACGTTATTGGTAGCAGGTGTTTGCGGCACGGACCCCTGCGACCAATAACTTATATTGTAGCCCTCTTCGTGATGCATCTTGGATGCGAGTTTTGTCCTAGTGATGCATAACATTGCAGCTCGTGAAAAGAAATCATGGTTGTTTGATTCCTAAGATTCGCATGGAAAACAGTACGGTGGAAGACCTTCTTGCATGAAGCCATTGCGAATGCCTCTATCTGTCAGAAATCAGGAGAGTTTCAGTTCACTAAAAGAGGTGACACAAGCAAGACTTTGGAGGCTAATGCTTCCAATGCCTTTAGATGGTGACTCTTCTTTCTATCATAAGGTATTAGGCAGACAGAGAGAATATGCGATAAGCCATCTCATCACAACTGACCCGTTGCTACTTGAGTATGGAAAGAGGTTATTTGACCGCAGGGACATTGAAGAACACATGGCTGGACAAATAAGTTCCAGGATGCGGAGAGTTGGGGAGACTATTAAAGACTATCAGAGTGATGTCAGAAATGAATATCGCCAGTTTCAATGCTGTGATCGATTCAGCTAGCTTTGATCATGTTGTCCTTTCTGTAAAAGAGCTAGCAGAATTTGATGAGGACACACATCAGTTCAAAAAAGGCAATCTGGCAATGCGCATAGGCCATGTCTTGGAAAAAAATGTTCACAGATCAAACAGTCACAGGCATCCAAACAGGTTGGGCTTGGTTTTAAATTACAGCATTAGTCTATTATGTATAAATGTATACTCCCTTTGACGTCAGTAATGTCTGGCCTGATTCAGGTCGGAAGATGTTTTCTTGAGTTCTTTTACGAAAATAGTGGAGCAATGAAAACAAAAACGTTATTGGTAGCAGGTGCACAGACCACTGCCACCAATAACTTATATTGTAGCCCTCTTCATGATGCATTTTGGATGCGAGTTTTGTCCTAGTAAAGATCACCAAAACGTTCTAAAGTAAAAGGTTTTGTTACGATTGTGGTTGTGTTATCCTGTGAGAGCGTACATGTGTTATTCGTAGGTAATGACCCGATGTTTTTTTAACTATCACGGTTACGATTCACGTGTTTTTTTTTAGTAAGATTTACTTTTGTTCGTGAGTAGAGCCGTTTTCGTTTTGTTAAGTTTAGTCCGGAGCGTGCTAGAAGGGTGGCACTGTCTGGTGGCCTCGTAAGTGTCACGTCGGTTGACATCGCAACATTTTCGCTACTTTTTGTTTTCCTGCGCGCGTGAAGTGAGCAGCTTTTATTTTGTTTTGGGAATGTTCTCGTACCTTTTAGAGCTATCATAGATAGGGATACCATACTTTTATGTGACTTAATTATACACTAGAGTTTAGAGCTGAAGTAAGCAGCCGTGTTTTTGTAGCCTGATATATTGTTTCTGGAAAGTTCATGTTAATGAGTTTCGGCTGCGCGTTTCGTTCTGATTGGTTGAGTTGCATGATTTCCGTAGAAGGTTCTGGAATTTCGGAGTATTTATAAGGAGGGCGCTGGGAAAGCCCGGTAGTACATTGTCTCGCTTTGTCAGTTGTAGAGATACGCAGTTTATTGCGAGAGACGCTGTGTATGAGAAACTTTGAGTCGTAGTGAGGACATAGCAGAAGAGACTTTGTATTCAGTAGTTTGTGCATTTGAGAGTGCATTACTGTGTGGATATCGCATCGCTGAATTAAATATTGTTGGAACTGTTACTCCAGTATTGTCTACATCCTTAAGCCACGTGTGACGGATTGCAACTGAACAAGGTTTATTTTAAAGAACTCTACGTGCGTGTGTGTCTGGTGTGTTTATCATACTTCGACTACAACTCCACCACATAACAGGTCTCTTAGTGCTGTTTGAAACAACAAGCACACTCGGTACTGGAGACGGCAACGTCGTGATATATTTTAAATTACATCATAAGTCTATTATGTATAAATGTATATTCCTTTGACGTCAGTTATGTCTGGCCTGATCCAGGTCAGACGATGTCTTCTTGATTTCTTTTACGATAATAGTGGAGGAATAAAAACAAATACGTTATTGGTAGCAGGTGCTTGCGGCACGGACCCCTGCGACCAATAACTTATATTGTAGCCCTCTTCGTGATGCATCTTGGATGCGAGTTTTGTCCTAGTAATGATCACCAAAACGTTCTAAAGTAAAAGGTTAGTTAGTGTTGTTCATAACAACAAGCACACTCAGTACTGGAGACAGCAACATCATGATATATTTTAAATTACATCATAAGTCTATTATGTATAAATGTATATTCCTTTGACGTCAGTCATGTCTGGCCTGATCCAGATCGGAAGATGTGGGAGATTACATGCATAACATTGCAGCTCGTGAAAGGAAATCATGGTTGTTTGATTCCTATGCATCGCACCGAAAGCAGTACGGTGGAAGACCTTCTTGCATGTAGCCATTGCAAAGGGCTCTATCAAAAAAGCTGATCTCTGTACACTCAAAACATTGCTGTCAGAAACCAGGAGAGTTTCATTTCACTAAAGGAGGTGACGCAAGCAAGACTTTGAAGGCTAATGCTTCCAATACCTTTAGATGGTGACTCTTCCTTCTATCATAAGGTATTAGCCAGACAGAGAGAATATGCGATAAGCCATCTCATCTGAACTGACCCGTTGCTACTTGAGTATGGAAAGAGGTTATTTGACCGCAGGGACATTGAAGAACACATGGCTGGACAAATAAGTTCCAGGATGCGGAGAGTTGGGGAGACTATTAAAGACTCTCAGAGTAATGTCAGAAATGAAAATCGCCAGTTTCAATGCTGTGATCAATTCAGCTAGCTTTGATCATGTTGTCCTGGCTGTAAAAGAGCTAGCAGAATTTAATGAGGACACACATCAGTTCAAAAAAGGCAATCTCGCAATGCGCATAGGCCATGTCTTGAAAAAAATGTTCACAGATCAAACAGTCACAGGCATCCAAACAGCTTGGGCTTGGTTTTAAATTACAGCATAAGGCTATTATGTATAAATGTATATTCCCTTCGACGTCAGTCATGTCTGGCCTGATTCAGTTCGGAAGATGTCTTCTTGATTTCTTTTACGAAAATAGTGAAGGAATGAAAACAAATACGTTTTTGGTAGCAGGTGTTGCCGCACGGACCCCTGTGACCAATAACTTATATTGTCGCCCTTGCTAGAACTCAGTATATTTCATAATTGTATGAATAGAGGCACAGAAGTCGCTGAAACCCTTTACGTCTGAAAGGCAAAAACTAGTTTTCCTCATCACAAAGTTGCGGGAAAAATGTTTGACTGCTCTTGATTGTTTGATTTGAGGTGTTTACAAACAATTAGTATGATTTTATATGTATGCACCTTTGATGTGATTAATAAAGGCTGAAGTTTCAAGTGATCTTTTATGTTGTCATTTAATTAATTAATGTCAGTGTTTTGTTTTGTCATTTTTTTAGTGTTAGTTTCTTCCTCAGAGTCTTTTCCTCTCTTTTGTATTTTTCCACACTTTTTAACCCGTATCATATTGAGGCTGAAAGCTTTAAATTTGTACACTGCCATATGCAAGCTACATTACAGTACTTACAGATAAGGACATAGACCAATGACTTTAGTTCAAGGGGGGTGCCAGAATAGCTTGGCGCCTAGAGGTGCCAAGCTATTCTGGCACTACCCTTGAACTATTTTAGTCACACTTGTTTCACACATTGGTGTATTCCGAATGATAAGGATTAATATTCAAAATGATTTGTTGCTGTTTGTCTCAAACTCCAGAGCACATAAAAAATGCCCCTTATAAGCTCCAGAATGCCATGATAAACTGTTGTGCTTCAGAGGAACAAAACGTAGCAAGGATTAAAAGATTTCCTCTGTGAAAAATCATAATCTAAAGGTTAGGGGCCAGTGTTCATTCAATTTTGCACAATAAAATGTTTAAAATGTTAATGCATACATACAACTCCATGCTTAAATGACTGATTTGAAGGGGCACCCATTTTCACTGTAATGTCAATTTTAGTGTGAGAGGCACCCACTTTATTGGTAGAAACCCAATTTTTCTCCATCCAGTGGCTCTGTTTCTAGAAAATGTCTATTTTAAGTTATAGAGCTTAGTTATAAGGTGAATTCTAAACATTCGCATTAATTCCAGAGAACTAGAATAAATAGAAATATGGGAACCCATTCTCACATAAAATGGTAGGTAACCCACTTTGAGGCTTTTGTGTCCATGTGTGTGTGTGTGTGTGTGTGTGTGTGTGCGTACGTGCGTGTGTCCGTGTGTCCGTGCGTGAGTGTGTGTGTGTGTGGTGTGTGTGTTTGTGTGCGTGTGTGTGTGTGTGTGTGTGTGTGTGTGTGTGTGTGTGTGTGTGTGTGTGTGTGTGTGTGTGTGTGTGTCTGACGTCGGCGGCACTGGCACTTTCACCACCAACGACAGCGACAACAGAGCTAGTGCTGCCCCTCCGTCTGACGTCCGCGGCACTGGCACTTTCACCATCAACTACAGCGACAACAGTGCTAGTGCTGCTCCTACGTCTCAAGTCGGCGGCACTGGCACTATCATCACCACCACCTACAACAACTGCAACAGCAGTGCCTCCACCTCCGACAACGGCGGCACTGGAGCTACCACTATCTCCACCATCGACAGCAAAGCTCGTGCTGCCCATACCTCCGACGTCGGCAGCGCTGGCACCATCACCAACGACAGCATCGACAGCGATTGTGCTGCCATCACATCTGACGTCGGCGGCATTTGCACTCAGCCTCCTGCCCCTGCTGATGCCATGGTTTCGAGTCTGCGTGCCAGACGGTCTGCCCTGTTGTTCTCAACCCAGACCCCCTGGCCATGGAGCGCGTAATGGCAGAGATAGCTGCTCTCCGGTCAGCAGCTGGAGAGATCCGCCAAGCCTACAATATGGAGGTGGATGCGCTGCAAACTGAAATTAGACACCTCCGACAACGAATCACCAAGCTGGAGGGGGAGAAGGAGGGATCGATGACCGGCAAGAAAGGCAGCAACAAATGCATTTTCTCCCCCTCCAACACCCAGGCAAAGCAAGAGCCGGAAAAATCGCCTGCCACCACCAAGTCCCTGCCACCACGACCACATCTGAACCCCCGCGTCCACCTCACGAAAACACTGCTATCTGGCAAACGCCCGAGCACAAGGAGCCGGTACCAACACCCTGACTCTCTCCAGGCGCTGACAAACACACCTACCGTGCTGGGATTCCAGAGCTAAAGCTTTTTACCCAGACGCTGCTTCTAGGTGACTCTGTCCTATGCGGTCTGCACGGAAAGCTGATGTCTGTCACTGGCACGGACAAGGCGCAGGTCGTATTCGACAGAGCCGTATTCTACAGCGCCTTCATGATGCCGAACCCACGAATACAGTCTGCACAGTCGTCATACACGTTGGCATCAACGACTGTAAGCGTGGGTTCGTCATCGGCAAGGAGGGCTGGAGGGATGTGATTTCTGCTGCCAGACGAGTCCTCCCCAAGGCAGAAATCTCCGTGTCTTCCATCCTGCCCACGAACAACCAGCGTCAGCAGCCAGACCCATGGATCACTGATACCAACCTCTGCCTCAGGGAAACGTGCGCATCCCTCAAGGTCAACTTTGTTGACAATGATTATGCCTTCTCTACAAGAACCGGCGAGGTAAAGAGCGGCTGGTTCAGAGACACCATCTATCCCAACAAACGGGGCACCAGTGCTCTTGCTGTCAACATCAAGCGTTCGTACTCTGACCGCACCTCCAACAACGCAGCCCGCCCAGAACCAAATCACCCAAAGTCTCGCCGCCATGAACAGCTGCCATGGCACGGTGATACACACGGCAAGCCGTGTGCCAGAGACAAAGAGCCTCAAAGAGACCGACGCTCTCAGCGCCCAGTCAGTTCAAGCCTTGCACCCCGATTCCGACAGGAGCATGCTGTGGTAAAAGACTGCAGTCAAGCCGACTACTCACCGCTAGTCACTCAACGTAGCGGTGAATCAAAGGCCGGATCTGCTCCGGAACAGAAGTCACAGCGGCCCACCTACGGTTACTCCACATCTCCCATGCCCCCCCCCCCCACATCCCCCCCTTCTTCGTAGGTGACGTCCCCCCGATGTACCCGTACTCTAATCCCTCCGTATTTTCCTATCCCCCACTACCCCCGCCCCCAGGAGTGCCCCATCTTAGTGAAAGTGACTGCGCAGCCTTGTTTTCTCTATATAACAAACCAAGGGGAATTACTCAGCGCTGGACAGAACAGTTAGATCCCCTGCCCCCGCCTATCAGGCACCCATTCGCCAGCCCACAGAGAAATACGCAGGTATAGAACAAGACGATCATCTACATCCCTAAAAAGGATGCATCAGGTCTCTTATATAACCCGTGTCTTTCTCCGGAACTTAGGAAGTAGGCAGGAGAAACATACATACACAAACACGAAGGTGCATTACTATATGTGGTCGGGTAAATACCCTGAATTCCCACAGTAGATGCACAGAACATTACACAACAATGTAACGATACAAATTTGCCTCGAGTTATACTGAGATACTCACAAACCAGATAGGTGAGGCTAGCGCTGGCAGAATTGTATAACAAACCAAGGGGAATTACTCAGCGCTGGACAGAACAGTTAGATCCCCTGCCCCCGCCTATCAGGCACCCATTCGCCAGCCCACAGAGAAATACGCAGGTATAGAACAAGACGATCATCTACATCCCTAAAAAGGATGCATCAGGTCTCTTATATAACCCATGTCTTTCTCCGGAACTTAGGAAGTAGGCAGGAGAAACATACATACACAAACACGAAGGTGCATTACTATATGTGGTCGGGTAAATACCCTGAATTCCCACAGTAGATGCACAGAACATTACACAACAATGTAACGATACAAATTTGCCTCGAGTTATACTGAGATACTCACAAACCAGATAGGTGAGGCTAGCGCTGGCAGAATTGTATAACAAACCAAGGGGAATTACTCAGCGCTGGACAGAACAGTTAGATCCCCTACCCCCGCCTATCAGGCACCCATTCGCCAGCCCACTGAGAAATACGCAGGTATAGAACAAGACGATCATCTACATCCCTAAAAAGGATGCATCAGGTCTCTTATATAACCCATGTCTTTCTCCGGAACTTAGGAAGTAGGCAGGAGAAACATACATACACAAACACGAAGGTGCATTACTATATGTGGGGCGGGGGCAGGGGATCTTACTGTTCTGTCCAGCGCTGAGTAATTCCCCTTGGTTTGTTATACAATTCTGCCAGCGCTAGCCTCACCTATCTGGTTTGTGAGTATCTCAGTATAACTCGAGGCAAATTTGTATCGTTACATTGTTGTGTAATGTTCTGTGCATCTACTGTGGGAATTCAGGGTATTTACCCGACCACATATAGTAATGCACCTTCGTGTTTGTGTATGTATGTTTCTCCTGCCTACTTCCTAAGTTCCGGAGAAAGACATGGGTTATATAAGAGACCTGATGCATCCTTTTTAGGGATGTAGATGATCGTCTTGTTCTATACCTGCGTATTTCTCTGTGGGCTGGCGAATGGGTGCCTGATAGGCGGGGGCAGGGGATCTAACTGTTCTGTCCAGCGCTGAGTAATTCCCCTTGGTTTGTTATACAATTCTGCCAGCGCTAGCCTCATCTATCTGGTTTGTGAGTATCTTGTTTTCTCTGCTACAAAAATTCAGACCACGCGCCGGACATTAGATCAAGCGTCCCTAAATTGACAGATTGTGTTAGACACTCATAGGGCACACCTTTCTTATTTGACAGCGTGTATTTCAGACAGTTTTTGTTTGTTTTTTAGTAGGTTTCTTGCAGCCTTGCCAAAGTTCCATTGTGCAAGTCGAACTCGCAGCTGGACTCTGACCAAGAGAGTCAAAAACATAATTATTTTGCTTTATTGTTGTTGCTGTTGTTTTTCCTACGTTTTCTTGTCGTTTTCTTATTTATTTATATACATTGACATTATTTTTATTTTTATTTTTTAAAAGAGTATTGCTAGGTTTGTTCTGTTACCGACATGCCAAAATATAATGTAAAAACTGTCCCACAACGAACTGATGAGTTGAGAATTAGCCAACTCAACATTTACCATTTACTTAATAAGGTGCCAGAACAATAAGGTTCTTGAACACGCCCATACTTTTCATGTTTTTGGTGTATCCGAATCGAGGCTCCAAAACACCATCAGGGATAATTCCATCTCAGTCCCAAACTTCTCAGTACTCCGCAGAGATGCCTCAAGTCGCCAGCACACTGGACTAGCAGTATATATACATGATTCGATAATTAGTAACGTTAAACGACGACGAGACCTAGAGACAGCCGAAGTTGAAAGTTTATGAGTCGAGGTGAAAACATCTAAATCCCCCCCCCCCCCCCCCCTGTCCTAATTGGCTTTTATAGAAATCCAGCAGCTAACTGGGACTGGTATGATGACTTTGTAAAAATGATGAATAAAGTTAATCAAAGTAAAGATAACATTGTTCTTCTGACGACTTTAAAATTGACCTACTTAAGCCCAAAGGGTATCATGCTGCATGGGCATCCACAACAGCTTTATTCGGTTTAAAACAATTAGTTAAAAACCCCACTAGAACCCCATCTACATCTTCAACTTCAATTGATCACATTTACGTGACGATAAAATATCAAATGTGCACATAACCCAGTATGCTCTAACGTTTCCATGAAACTAGACAAGAATAAAACTAAAAGACATAAAACTATAAAATATCGCTCCTTTAAACACTTTAATAAAGACGAATTTCTGTGGGACCTGCACAATGCTCCATTTACTGAGGTTTATGATAACAAATCACCTGACAGTGCCTTGTCATGCTGGATGGATCTGTTTCTCAGTGTCCTTAATAAACAAGCGCCCATACGTGAAAAACGAGTTAAACATTCCACCGTACCACCCCGGTTAACAGCGGATATCAAGCAGGCCATGTCATTTAGAGACAAACTTAAAGCAGAGCAAAAGTACGAAGAATACAAAAAAAAACAACGCAATCGTGTCAAATATTTAGTTAGAGCGTCTAAGAAGTCTTTTTTCCAACAAATGATTCAAGACAAAAAGGACACGGCATCTGTTTGGAAAGCTCTGAACGTCATAACGAAGGGTAAATCAGCACCCGAAATCCCATCCCATATGTCAGCTGATATATTAAATAACTATTTCTTAACGACAGCCGAAATACTGGCATTGTCAGCTGCAAATAACAGTAAACCATATAAAGTGCCGAGTTTTCTCAGAGAACACTTTAAAAAACAAATATATCAAATGCTTTCACCATCCCTAATATTACAGCTGCGGAAGTCGGCTGATATATCTCTAGCATGCCGAACAAAAAGTCTGCTGGCATTGATGGTATTGATAATGAAACCTTTAAAATCTCATTACTGTATACAGTAGAATCACTAACATATATTTCCAACCTCTGCAAAACGCAAAGTACATTTCCAACCATTTTTAAAGAAGCAAAGGTAATCCCAATCCCTAAATCTAAAGATTTTGAAGATATCAATATGTATCGTCCAATCTCCCTTCTGTCAGCTTTGTCAAAACCCCCTTGAAAAACACATTCAAAAACATCTCCTTGACTTTCTGGAAAAAGGTAAGTTACTTAATATTCACCAGTCTGGTTTTAGACCGAAACATTCTTGTCAGTCAGCACTGACACATATTGTAGACAGCTGGCTGGAATCAATCAATAAAAGCCTGATGTCATGAGCAGTTTTCTTAGACCTTAAAAAGGCGTTTGACCGTGTGGACCATGACATTCTCCTAAATAAGCTAACAGTTTATCACTTGAACGCAACCGCCATAGCATTCTTCCGATCATAAATAATAATAATAATAATAATAATAATAATAATACCGTTATTATATAGGCGCTTTTTCTCAATTTTGGGGAAATCGACTCAAAGCGCCGCGCCTGAAACCCAACACACACACTCACGAAACAGACACGGATTTACGCCATTTAAGACAAACACAGTACAAACACAGTACAAGACAAACGAAGGGCCAGTCAGCTACTGAAGTTACAGAGATTTGTGATCGCTTGTATTTGAAATTTATAAAGTGGCCTGAGACCGGTACCAAAGTGTGTGGGGTGGGGGTGGGGGGTGGGTGGAAGAACCGGAGTACCCGGAGAAAGAACCCCCAAAAACAAATGGTGTACGCCCATGAAAGATACTCTAAACAAGGAAATGTAAACTATGGCGTCCCCCAGGGATCTATTTTGGGACCTCTCTTATTCATTCTATTTATCAATGATCTACCGTTGCATATCACTAATTCTGACGTTAAATGTAATATATTTGCTGACGATATGAGTCTTCATGTTTCTGGTAAAAAAAAACGACGGACATTAACCATAGTTTACAATGCTGTCTCAATGAGGTATCTGACTGGTGTAGACAGAACCATATGGTTCTTCACCCAGCTAAAACAAAGAGTATCTTAATCGCCACGCGACAAAACCATCAACGCCGACTACAGCCATTACAATTACAATTAAACGCTGAACCTGTTGAACAAGTCACTGAGCGTAAATTCTTAGGAATACATGTTGATGAACAACTGTGCTGGGAGACCCATATAAATGCTGTTTGTAAGACCATTGCTAAAAACACTTTCTTATTGTCCCAGCTTAGACATGTAACGGATACAAATACCCGTAAATTGTTTTTTCATGCTCATATAAAGTCCCACGTTGATTATGTCTCCACAGTTTGGGATGGCTGCAGTGATGTCCACATGAAGAGGTTAAACTCCATATACAAAAGAGCTGTAAAAATGATAGATAGACGCCCCATTCCTACCACAGACACATTTAGACATTTAAACATTCTCGGTCTGCGTCAGCAACTTATTTTAAATAAATACGTCTTTATGTGTAAGATACTGAATAAAATGACACCCCAGTATATAATCACTAAAATTATATCTCACCAAGAACGTGAACGGACCTCAAGAAACAATACCGTACCCTTACCAATGCCAAGAATCGACCTTTTTTAAAACTAGTATGTCATTCTCTGGTCCGTTTGCTTGGAATTCAATCCCTGCACATTTAAAAACTATTACCTCACCAGGAAGTTTTAAAACAAAACTTTCTGATTATCTGATGAGTCAAACTTAGTACTTCTCAGGTACTGTAATATTTCCTTATCTCATGTATTTCATAAGATAGTTTGTGTGTGTGTGTGCGTGTGTGTGTGTGTGTGTGTGTGTGTGTGTGTGTGTGTGTGTGTGTGTGTGTGTGTGTGTGTGTGCTCGTGTTTGTGTGTGGGGGTGCTTGTGTGAGCGGCGCGTGCGCGTGCGTGCGTGTGTGCATGTGTGTTTGATGAGTGTTTTTTTTTTTCTTCTGTAGATAATGATGCTATTGGGTTTTGTATGTAAATATATTTTGTATAGTTTTCCCTTTTTATGCTGTAGATGTTAGCAACGGCAAGTTTGTAAAATGACGATTTGTTTCCTGTCAAAACTTTTTACCGTTGAAAAATAAAGTTTCATCATCATCATCCTCTCTCTCTCTCTCTCTCTCTCTCTCTCTCTCTCTCTCTCTCTCTCTCTCTCTCTCTCTCTCTCTCTCTCTCTCTCTCTCAAAAAACACACAAATATGCGCGCATCTCCAGGAGGAATATATCCTCATGCGCCCTTAAGGCGCATGAGGATCTATGCCAGTTGCGATTTGGAGTGCGCGCGCGCAGGCACGCACTAACATCGTCGCGCTTTCAGAAGAGCATGCAGGTGATCCGTGTACTTAGTATATCATGTGGTTATGTAAAGTTAACTGCTTTCACACAAATTATAGCAAGACTTAAATTGTACCGTGAAATTCTAGTTTTGTCACCATTTTCTCAAGCCTATGAAGCGAAAGTAAAACTAATATCATGTAAAATATAATATATAAAATTACATAAAAACTAAAACTTATGAGGTGGCAAATGACGTTTGACAAATCAATGACGCGTATGTCCTGCGCCCCTTATAGAACTCACGGGCTCATTGGCAGATCTACGAGACTTTTTCAATAGGATATAATTCATCATCAGAATCAGGTCAAAGACAAAAGGTAGATCGAGTCCATTAACAGTGAGGACAGCTCTCATATAGAAGGGACTTTGCAGAGATCATCACGAGGCATAAACACTGACGAGCAAAGTTTACAAAGTAAAGAAGGTAAGAGCTCTGTCAGGGGAGAGAAGTGTGCATGATCGACCAGTGATCATAGATCTACTGTGGCCAAAGCACAAAAAAGATATGAAAGAGGGGGTGCGCTAAGGAAGTGACTGAAAGCAATGAAAGGTCGCGTGTTCGAATTCAGCGGAGGTAAAACTTTGTTCAGACCCTTCCTCGTCTATGAAATCACCATGCTGGCGGATAAACGACGTTAAGCCTTAAACTTTTAACTTAAAAGAACAAAAACATACAAATATCGGTATGCTAAATGACCGTGAGGAAACAGACCTTTCTAATTCTTCCTGATGCCTGTGTTAACCCTTTTAGTTTCAGAAGGTCTACCCGACTGTAAGAGGCACAGATCCTTATGAACCCCCGCATTCGCGGGAGCTCATGAGAATCTACGCATCTTACATATGTCATTTGTATTAGTGTTGCCAAGCAGAGGTATTATCAGTGATTGATCTGTGATGGGTTGAAAATCTTATCTCATGGCTGATATCAATGGTAGGGTAAACGTGACCGATTTATTCAGCTTCATTTGTCTTCTATTTTCAATCCCCCACCCGGGTCTGCCCTGGGGGACTTGGGTGGGGTTAGGTACTTTTTAGTTCCCAGGGTCACCCTGGTCAGCCCCACATTGAGCATGTGTTTCTGTCTACCCTTGGTAAGTTTCCCTGTATTTGTCTTTTTAAAACTCTCCCAACTGTCTGCACTGCCTGTAGCTCTTGATATTGGTTGTGTGTTGCTAAATGGTCTTCGCGATTCGCTTTATTTAGGCCCCATGTTGTAGGTTTATTTAATGTATTTGACCGGCTGGCGACATACATTCAATTTTCTGTTTAGTTTTGTTTTTTTTACAAACGGTGCAGGCACGTCCTGAGAAAGCCTTGTTGCTGTCGGGACGTTAAGCAATATACAATCAATCAATCTTCTATTTTCAAAATGTTATTATTTTAAATAATTTTACAAGCATGTCATTGAGATACCATTGCCAACAGTATTCTTCTGGGGATTTTGTATTAATTTATGTTAATTGTAAAATATGTTGTGTTATCTCATCCAATTGAGATACCAGAAACCCTGACACCGCTGTCCTAAGAAAAATCTTGATTTGCATCTAATTTCCTTCCTATTGAAAATGTTAAATTGCATTTTGATATAACATGCAATTATCTATGAAGGAGCACATCAACTGTAAAATGTTGGCCATTTGTTGTGATTTGTAGCTTCAACTGATGTTCTTACTGTCTGTATCGCCATCTAGAAAGACATCATCTCCAAGGTGTAGTGGTTACTTGAGAATGAAGTGCAATGTCATTGTATGTGTTGCCAGAATAGCCATTTATAGATTTAACTCATTGTGCCCCCAGGTACCAAATGCGCACTATTTGGAGTTATCCTCTGAGGACTGCATTACAATTCAGGAGACAGATCGACCGCTCCCTGTCAAAATAATGCCAAAATAGAAGTGGTAAGAGACGTTTAAATGTATATCTGGGCAATTGATAAAAATTGCCGCAGAACTCCAACAAGTAGAACACCATCAAGTCGACGTACGGCTGTGCGAGGGTCATCTGCGTCGGACGTCAGCCCCCGTGAGCTTTTTCGAACAGGAACAGAGCAGTTTTATTTCGAAAATTGCTCTGTGACAGTTTGCTAGAAAATGACTGTCTCGTAACCAGCTACAACAATGGCTAAAGGAAGAACAGTAGCGCAATAGATTGTGGGAGAACACAGAAAGACTGTTGTAACCCTTTGGCTGTTGGAAGGGAGAACACAGAAATACTGTTGTAACCCTTTGGCTGTTGGAAGGGGTTTTTGTCGCGACGATTCCTGAAGGAATAGTTGCCACAAAACCGCTACCGACAGCCAAGGGTTGAAAATGAAACAACAAGTGAGGGTGAAGTAGATTTTGTATCCCCCTCCAACCCATCCACCCGCCCCCCCCCCCCCCCCCCCGGCCACCAACCCCCCCCCCTCCCCGCACCCCCGCACCCCCCTTCCTCCCGACCAAAAAAGCTGACTACCAACCGTGCAAAATGCACAGAACAACCCAACGAAAAGAGAAACAAGTTTTATAAAGACTGTTACGACAACTCAATTTATTAAAATATTTCAAAACGTTTCCTTTCTCAAACTAGACATACAAACAATTACAAAGTTTGGAAATTCATTATTTCGTGATAAACTCCTCGTTAGGTGGTTTCTCCACAACTCAAATTAATGATTTAGCCCTGGAAGTGAAAGGATTATGTGTTTATGTGATAATTCTTTGTTTTTTAAACGTGTAATTCATGTCAATATTAGCATAGATGTCTGTGTAAGTATAGTTGTCAGTATTAGCATAGTTGTCAGTATTAGTCTTGGCTTGACTTCGCGAACGAAGATTCTATAGGGCTTGCCCACGTCGTCTGCAGGCATTTTCGTGGCTGCGGAGGCCAATCCGGGACAGGCAGGTTCGACCGCAGTGGCTGCAGGGGAAGGTCTGGTCAGGGTTCTGAGTAACGGCAACTCTGTTTTTTCTCCTGAGCCGTTTGTCCTTAAGGTTAGCTCTGCGAGAGTCCTCAAAGGAGACGGCTGCCTTGTAGATGGTGGAGCGCCAGGTGTCACGGTCCGCAGCAAGCGAAGACCACTGGCGGTGGTCGATTTGGCAGGCACTAAGTGACTTCTTGAGACGGTCTTTGTATCTCTTCTTTGGTGCCCCTCTGTCACGGTGTCCAGTAGCAAGCTCGCCGAACAGAGTGATCTTGGGTAAGCGATGATCCTCCATCCTGGAGACGTGCCCCGCCCAGCGAAGCTGTGTCCGCAGCAACAAAGCCTCGATGCTTATAGTTTCTGCCTGTTCAAGGACCTCGACGTTGGTGACATAGTCACTCCAGTGAATGCCCAGGATGGTACGCAGGCAGCGCTGGTGAAAGCGTTCGAGGAGTCGTAGTTGGTTGCGGTAGAGGGCCCAGGACTCGGAACCGTACAGCAGGGTGGTGAGGACGACAGCTCTGTACACATTGATCTTGGTGCCTTTTTTCAGCTGTTGATTGTGCCACACCCGCTTGAAAAGTCACCCAAAAGCGCTGTTCGCTTTTGCCAGCCGGCTGTCAAGCTCCTTGTCCAGCTTGGCGTCTGACGTGATGATGCAGCCAAGGTAGATAAACTGGTGTACTGACTTCAGTTCAGACTCGCCGATGGTGATGTGGGGAGGGCGATGCTCTACCTTGGGTGCCGGCTGATGGAGAACCTCTGTCTTTTTCAGACTGACCTCGAGTCCAAAGAGCTGGGCAGCATCTGCAAAGCAGGACGTGATGCGCTGCAAGGCTCTCTCTGTGTGTACAAGAGGGCAGCGTCATCAGCAAAGTGCAGCTCGCTAATCAGTTGGTCTAGGGTTTTCGTGTGGGCCTGCAGTCGTCTGAGGTTGAACAGGCTGCCATCGAGACGATACCTGATGTACACCGCATCGTCATCGTCGAGGTCTACTTTGGCCTGCTTCAACATCATGCTAAAGAAGATGGTGAAGAGGGTTGGTGCCAGCACGCAGCCCTTTTTCTCGCCGTTGATAATGGGGAATGGTTCTGAGAGGTTACTGTTGAGTCTAACCTGGCCTTGCTGGTCATCGTGGAGATGGACGATCATGCTTAGGAACTTTGGGAGACAGCCACGTCGCTCCAGGATCTGCCACATGCCTTGCCTGCTCAGTGTCGAACGCTTTTGTTAGGTCGACAAACGTTACGTACAGCCCTTTGTTCTGCTCGCGGCACATCTCTTGAAGCTGTCTCAGCACAAAGACCATGTCGGTGGTACTCCTGTTTGCTCTGAAGCCACACTGGCCCTCTGGGAGGTGGTCTTCAGCGATGGCAGGTACCAGCCGATTCAGGAGCAGCCTTGAGAGAATTTTCCCGGCAATGGACAGCAGGGTAATTCCACGATAATTAGAGCAGGCAGATTTCTCTCCTTTGTTCTTGTATAGGGTGATGATGACTGCATCACGGAGATTCTTTGGTAGTGTTCCTTTCTCCCAGCAGCAGAGAAAGAGGACATGTAGCTTGTTGTGCAGTGCTGGGCCTCCATGTTTCCAGATCTCTGGCGGGATTCCGTCAATGCCTGCTGCTTTGCCACTCTTGAGCTGGTGGATGGCTGTGAGGGTCTCTTCGGCGGTGCGCGGTTCGTCCAATTCAACCTTTAGTGGGAGCTGTGGAATTTGGAGGATGACTGTTTCTTGAACAGTGCGCTCAGCGCCGAAGGGGTCCTGAAAGTATTCTGACCAGCGGTTCAAGATGGAGGTATTATCTGTGAGAAGTGCCTGTCCATCGGCGCTTCGCAGGGGACTTTGTACCAGGTGCCTAGGGCCATACACTGCTTTCAGTGCTTCATATAAGCCCCTGTAGTCACCATTGTCAGCGCAAAGCTCTGTCAGTCTCGACCACCACTCGTTCTGGAGCTCTCTAAGCTTGAGTTGGAGACTGCTGCAGATGAGGCGAAAGGCAGATTTCTTCACAGGGCATGAAGGCTGGCCTGGGTGGGCCTGGTGGGCGGCTTTTTTTTTTTTTTTTTTTTTTTTTTTTTGCTAGAAGTTCCTGGATCTCCACGTCGTTTTCGTCAAACCAGTCTTTGTTCCTTTTTCTAACAAAGCCCAAGACTTCCACAGAAGATTTTACAATAGCAGTTTTCAGTTGCTCCCAGAGTGTTTCAGGGGAGGAGTCTGCTGGATCAACTGTGTCTTTGAGCATGCGCTCTAAATCTGTCTGAAGGGCAGCTTTTTTGTCATCACGCTGAAGGCTGGCGACATCAAGCTTTTTCTTGAGGGGGCCCCTTTTCTTGGGTTTCAGCTTGAGGTGGAGCCTGAGTTTGTAGCGGACAAGGCGGTGGTCAGTGTGGCACTCTGCGCTGGGCATCACTCTGGTGAGGAGGACGTCACTGCGTTCCCTCTGACGCACAAGGACATAGTCGATAAGGTGCCAGTGCTTGGAGCGAGGATGCATTCAGGTGGTCTTTCGATTGTCCTTTTGCTGGAAAGTAGTGTTGGTGATGACAAGTTGCTGTTCTGCACAGAACTCCAACAGCAGGCGGCCATTGTCATTGCAGTTCCCAACGCCATGCTTGCCGAGGACTCCTTTCCAGGCTTCAGAGTCTTGGCCCACTCTGGCGTTGAAGTCGCCAAGGATGATGACTTTGTCGTCTGCGGGGGTGCTCTGCAGGAGGCTGCGCAGGTCGGAGTACAACTTGTCTTTTTCTGCAGGCTCTGCCAGGAGGGTTGGGGAGTACACACTGAGAAGGGTGACGTATTGCTGGTGTCTCAGTGGGAGGCGCATGGACATGATGCGGTTGGAGTAACCCATTGGTAGGTTTTCCAACTTAGTCGCAATGGGGGTCTTGACCAAGAAGCCCACGCCTGAGAGCCGTCTTTCTGATGCAGACCTGCCTGACCAGTAGAGGGTGTAGCCAGCGCCAA
Organism: Semisulcospira habei; assembly: GCA_036245525.1. Lineage (NCBI taxonomy): Eukaryota > Metazoa > Mollusca > Gastropoda > Semisulcospiridae > Semisulcospira > Semisulcospira habei. Next base: position 303,538,138 of record BTPG01000001.1, on the reverse strand, counting down.
GTTCTTGGAGGCTGCCTTCCGCCTGGAGGCGTACTTCGCTGAGCGCGGCGATGTCGATGTTTAACCTCCGCAATTCATGGGCAATAAGGGCGGAGCGACGTTCAGGGCGCCCGCTGTCTGCTGTGTCGAGCATGGTTCGGATGTTCCAGCATGCTACGTTGAGTCCGGTCGTGGTCGTCATGAAAGTGGATCCATTGTTTTTTCTTGTTTTCTGACCGCAGGAGAAGATGCCCGTTGACCGCGGCTAGCCAACTGGGGTTACGAGGGGATGAGCTTTGGTTAGGCCACCTTTTCTAGGCCCCTCTCCGTGTGGAGCAAGCAGTGCTGTCCCTAGAGAAGGCTGCTTGGTCGTTCAGGGTGTGCCGAGTGACGTTGTCATCCCCAGGTCAACATCAGGCGACCAATATCCTGAACCGCCTGCATGCAGGTTTGAGACTGCGCCTTCCAGTGACATCTTTCACCTGCCGTTTTGCCCCTTGCCCATCGCTACAGGACTTGGAAAGTTCAGTGTCATAGTCCGTGGGCGTTTCCTAAAGCCTGCGCGATGGAGCTTTTTGGTGGAGTGCAGTGTGCGCAGTACTGGCCCCACCCTTTAAAGCCTTGGTTCGTCTGCCATGGCCTAGCACGCTAGGACGGTGGCATCGAGGTCCTCGGGTCGTAGGTTTTATATCAGACTGTCCTTGTCCTAGCCTCTGGCTCAAAAACCTTCCCCGGAGACACGGGGGCTTTGATGTCAGGGTTTTCCTCCCTTAGCTTTTCCGCAGCCAAGCGGCCAGTCCTGCAAGGCAGCAGGGGACTCGTGGAGGGCGGGGTCGTCTATGTCCCGTGCAGATGTGTACATCTGCCCACTGCCCAGGCAGTATTAGTATAGTTGTCAGTATTAGCATAGTTGTCAGTATTAGCATGGTTGGCAGTAGTAGTATAGTTCTTAATTCTGCGTCTATGGGTGCCTTTGTGCCTTGCAGCATGTGTGTGCGTATGTCCGTCTTATCCATTTTTACTGCAGTTGACATATTTACGCTCCCGTCGCCCCTTCGTGGGATAAATAATATGATTTTACTTTTTTTAAAAAAACTCACTGCTTGAACGGCAGCACGCATATGCAAGAGGGCGTGGATCCTAATAAACCCTGGCAATTGTGGGGATTCATGAGGCTCTATGCCTCTTGTCGAATCCAAGTTTATTCCCACGGCTGGGGCTCTTGAATTGAACCACGATTTCAGATTTCAGAAGCACACTGTGCATCCACTAGACAGTGAACGTTATTTTTTTAATTATTATTTTTTAAATGGAGGCTGAACCACCATTAACTCGCAACTGTGGATGGAGCATTGCAATTCAGGGTGGTGCCAGGACAGTCTGGCATCTTAGAGGTGCCAACCTTGAAATATAAGTACTTACGACTTTAGGAGACGACAAGCCCCTTAATCTGGAAATGTCCCGGCTTCAGTTCCGAAACTAACTCACACGCATGCGAAACACTTCATTGGGCCGACAATTTCATCGTAAAATACTGGTGCATTTGTGAAAATAGAAATATAGTGTTTGTTAACCTTTTTAGACCCGATACAGCAGGAGATGGATGGACCATGATAATGCAAGGGTAGTGCGAGATTAGCATGGCGCCTGACGGCGCCAAGCTAATCTGGCACTACCCTTGAATTATGATGATCGATCCATATCCTGCAACTGGTACTTAGCCTTTAGGCGACACCTCTAACAGCTGGAAATGCGGACTTGGCCTACATGGGGTCAACAACCGACAAAAGCGGTCTTGTATCCATCTGCTACAAGCTGAGTTCGGCTGATAGAATGCAGTATCATGATCGTTCATAAAACATGTATCTTGCAAATCTCATATTCTTGTTCTATACCTGCGTATTTCTCCGTGGGCTGGCGATTGGGTGCCTGATAGGCTGGGGCAGGGGATCTAACTGTTTGTCTGTCCAGCGCTGTAATTCCCCTTGGTTTGAGTACAATTCTTCCAGCGCTAGCCTCACCTATTCTGGTTTGTGAGTATAGTATCTATAACTCGAGGCAAATTTGTATCGTTACATTGTTGTGTAATGTTCTGTGCATCTACTGTGGGAAATCAGGGTATTTACCCGACCACATATAGTAGCGCACCTTCATGTTTGTGTATGTATGTTTCTCCTGCCTACTTCCTAAGTTCTGGAGAAAGACATGGGTTATATAAGAGACCTGATCCATTCTTTTTGAGGATGGAAATGATCGTCTTGTTCTATACCTGCGTATTTCTCTGTGGGCTGGCGATTGGGTGCCTGATAGGCGGGGGCAGGGGATCTAACTGTTTGTCTGTCCAGCGCTGTAATTCCCCTTGGTTTGAGTACAAATCTCATATTAGTCTAATAGACGTTTATCGGAAATATTAGTAGGACAAAACTGTACGTTTTGACAAAAACAGTGGATTGAAAAAGTCCGGAAAAACATGCAAACACGTGCAATTTTGACCTGCTTCTGAAACCCGCAAAAAGTCATTTCAAACAACACCTATCTGGTTTGTGGGAACACTTAGACTAATCTGGTACTTCTGTCATTCACGTTTCCGGTGCCACTTTCACGTTTTTGGTGCCTTCGTGTGGCAATGTTTCTGGTATCTATGTCTTGTATGTTTTTGGTACCTTCGTGTGGCAATGTTTCTGGTATCTATGTATTGTACGTTTTTGGTAACTTCGTGTTGCAATGTTTCTGGTATCTATGTTTCTTGAACGTTTACGGTCAAATGGCATACGATTCTAGAATAATCTCTTATTTATGTGTTTCAGGTTCTTCCGCCAGCCAGTATTCTGACGACAACGACTCTGTGGGGCTCTTAAAGAAACTGAAAAGGTTTAACATATGTTTCTCTGTCTGTCTGTCTGTCTGTCTGTCTGTCTGTCTGTCTCTCTCTCTCTCTGTCTCTCTCTCTCTCTCTCTCTCTCTCTCTCTCTCTCTCTCTCTCTCTCTCTCTCTCTCTCTCTCTCTCTCTCTCTCTTTCTTTCTTTCTCTCATTCACTCTCTCGGCTCTCGGGGGGAACTCACTTGAATAAACAGGGCAGCCTTTTCAATATTTCAATTGTGTTATTTTGGGGCTCCAGACAAAGCAACAATGCTCCCTAAATGCCGAGCTCAATGGAAATACCCTGTCATCCTACAAAATTGACGGTGAGGGCGATGCAACCATAGTTGTGCTTCGGCTGACCGGCGGCCCTCCACCCGAGAAGATGTAAACATACCGGAGACAAGCACCCTCCCATATACTGCGTGACCAGAGAAGATGTCAATATACCGAAGACAAGCACCCTCCAAGATACTGCGTGACCAGAGAAGCTGTCAACATACCGGAGACAAGCACCCTCCCAGGTACTGCGGGACAAGAGAAGATATAACATACCGGAGAAAAGTACCCTCCCAGATACTCTGTAACCAGAGAAGCTGGCAACATACCGGAGACAAGCACCCTCCCAGATACTGCGTGACCAGAGAAGATGTCAACATGCCGGAGACAAGCACCCTCCTAGATTCTGAGTGACCAGAGAAGATGCCAACATACCGGAGAAAAGCACCTTCCCGGATACTGTGTAACCAGAGAAGCTGGAAACATACAGGAGACAAGCACCCTCCCAGATACTGCGTGACCAGAGAAGATGTCAACATACCGGAGACAAGCACCCTCCCAGATTCTGAGTGACCAGAGATGATGTCAACGTACCGGAGACAAGCACCTTGCCAGATACTGCGTGACCAGAGAAGATGTCAACATACCGATTTCAAGCACCCTCCCAGATACTGCGTGACCAGAGAAGATGTCAACATACCGGAGAAAAACACCTTCCCAGATACTGTGTGACCAGAGGAGATGTCAACACACCGGAGGCAAGCACCCTCCCAGATACTGCGTGCCCAGGGAAGATTTTGTACATACAAATGAAAAGCACCCTCCCAGATACTGCGTAACCAGAGAAGATGTCCACATACCGGAGACAAGCATCCTCCCAAATATTGCGTGACCAGAGAAAAGCAGAGAGAAGTTCCCCATACGTCCTAGCACGAGGATACAACTGGCGGTGTCAGTAAGAGGTAGAAAGCCTCATGAGCCCCCGCAACTGCGGGGGTTCATGAGGATCTATTTCTCTTGCAGTTGGATCGCGTATACTTTTTGATTGCGCCTGCGTTTCTGGAACCGCTGTTAATTCAAAGCCAAAGAGTTCCCCATCCATCTAAATAGTTAGTTGGATTACAAAGTAAAGTAGGTAAAAGCACTCTCAGGGGAGAGAAGTGTGCATGATGGACCAGTGATCATAGATCAACTTGATCAAATCATGCACAACCACAAAAACAAAAATCCCCCAAAAATAGGAAAGAGGGGTTGCGCTACAAAAGTGACTGGAAGCAATGCATATGGAAGCCCCCCCCCCCCCCCACGCAAGGGGGTCGTACGACATATCCAACTGTGCCAGTCCCTGGGTGAATGAAACTTTAAATCCAGGTCCCCCAAAGGGGGCATATAATTAGCCGGCGTGGACAACTGTTTCGGTCTTGGCGACCTCTTAAGCACACCATCGGCAATACTGGAGGAAGGCAGGAACTTTTGACTACCTGCAATGACAGCCACATTTTACTGTGGTGTCTACAGGGGCATGCATTCCATGCCTCTACCTAGAGCTAAATCTCCATGCACCCTAAGAGAGAACCTACTAAAAGGGGGGAAGGGGTTGTAGTCGATATTGTAATAATAAATGAAAAAAGGGAATACTGCCAGTGCTAATATTTTAGGAAGATTTCAAAGTAAAGTAGGTAAAAGTACTGTCAGGGGAGAGAAGTGTGCATGATCGACCAGTGATCATAGATCTGCTTGGTCAAAGTATACACACACACACACACACACACACACACACACACACACACACACACACACACACACACACATACACACACACACACACACACACACAATATAGGAAAGAGGGGGTGCGCTAAGAAAGTAACTGGAAGCAATGCATATGGAATTCCCCCTCCGAAGGGGGGCGTATCACATACCCCACTGTTCAGTATGCTTAAATGTCTAGCACTGGAGTTTTGAGTAAAAAAATATAATAATTACGGTATTTATAATGCGCTTATCTTATAATAATTATAACTCTAAGCGCGCACTCACAACTCGCGCACGCATGCGCACGCTTTAGACAATGACTCACGTACCACAAATAGTGAAATACATTACTATGGTCAGGTTGGGGTAGGGAGTGTGGTGATATAGTGCTAAAACTGTTGAAAGAGGTGAGTTTTGAGGGCGGACTGGAAGGAGGAGAGAGAGTGTTTCTGACGGAGAGAGAGTGGGAGAATGTTCCAGGTGGATGGACCGTAGACGGAGAAGGAGCGGGGGCCGAAAGTGTTGAGTTTGGTGCGAGGGATGTGGAGGCGGAGAGGGTCGGAGGCAGAGCAGGGAGCGGGAAGGTGTGTAGGGGTGAAGTAAGTTGGAGAGATTGGCAGGAGCGCAGTTGTTCAGGGATTTGTAGCAGAGAGACAGAATCTTGTATTGGATGCGTTGGGGAATGGGGAGCCAGTGAAGGAGTTTGAGCAGGGGAGTGATGTGGTCGAATTGTTTCTTTCTGAGGAGAGGCGGGCAGCGTTGTTCTGGACGCGTTGGAGAGTGAAAGTGGTGGAGTGAGGGAGGCCGGAAAGGAGAGAGTTGCAGTAGTCGATGCGAGATAAAGATGAGAGAGACAGCAAGTTTGGTGGCAGCTTCGGTAGTGAGGTATTTTCTGATCAGACTGATGCGGCGGATGTGGAAATAGCATGCCCGGGCCGTGGCGGAGACGAAGCTGGTCATGGACAGAGAGGAATCGAGGATGACGCCGAGGTTCCTGGCCGAGTCAGAGAGGGAGATGGGGTGCTATCGAGTTGAAGGTGGAGAGAGGGAGGGCGCTGGGAGAGTTTCTGGCGAGTGCCTACCAGCATGGCTTCCGTTTTGTCGTCGTTCAGTTTAAGCTTGTTTGCTGTCATCCAGTTTTTCACGTCTTCGTAGCAGTCAGCCGTGCGAGTCAGTAGTGACTGAGTGTTGTCGAGTTTGTCTTTGTCTAGTAGTTGTGAGTCGTCAGCGTAGAGGTGGTGGTGTATGCGGTGAGACTGGATGATGTTGGACAGGGGAGAGGTGTAGAGTGTGAAAAGGACCGGGCCCAGGACGGACCCCTTTGGGTCTCCGCAGGAGAGCGTGACTGGGTTGGAAGAGACGCCGTTGATGGTGACGGACTGCTGTCTGTCGGAGAGGTAGGAGAGAAACCAGGAGTGAGCAGAGTCAGTGATGCCGAAGGAGTGGTGGAGTCGGTGGAGGAGGATAGAGTGGTCTATAGTGTCAAAGGCGGCAGAGAGATCGAGTTGTGTAAGAAGGGAGATGTTGTCCGAGTCGGTGGAGAGAAGCAGATCGTTTAAAATATGTAGAAGTGCTGTGATGTTTGCGATAGGCAGACTGGAATGGACGGAGGAGGTTGTTGTCGGTGAGGTGGAGGTTGAGCTGGTTGAGAACAACCTTCTCAAGAAGCTTGGACAGGAAAGAGAGATTGGAGACTGGGCGATAGTTCTTGAGTTCGTTTGGGTCGAGGTTGTGTTTTTTTTAGGAGAAGACGGACGATGGCGGACTTGAAGATGTTGGGGACGGAGCCGTTTTCTAGAGATGCGTTGATGATGTCGGTAATGAAGGGCAGAAGTTTTGGAAGGCCGTCACGGTAGAGAGAAGATGGGAGGGGGTCTAGTTCACAGGTTCTGAAGGGCATGGACTTTATGGTCTTGAGGACTTCATCCTGAGAGACGGGGCGGAAGGACGAGAGGGGAGTGCCGGAAAAGGTGGGGTTGGGAGGGCAAGGCGGAGAAGGCAGAGTGTCGAGTGCGTTGCGCAGAGTTTGGATTTTGTCCGAAAAATAGGTAGAAAAAGCGGACGGGAGTTCTTCTCTGCTGTGTGTGTTGGGAAGAGGAGAGTCTTTAGAAGTGCCTAGGAGTGTGTTCATGGTGGCGTAGAGGGTTTTGGAAGAAGTGTATTCCAGGATTTGGTTTTGAAGGTGTTTGCGTTTAGAGTCGGAGATCATTTGCAGACTTTGAATCTAGTTGTTTGGAAGATCTGACTGTGAACGGTGAGGTCGGATGAGCGCCAGCGGCGTTCCGCTTTCGGCGCTCGCGCTTGGCCTCGGCTATGTCGTCAGTGAGCCAGGGGGAGGGGAGTCGGTTTGGTTTGGGTATGTTATATTTGGGTTGTTTGGGACGGGTCTCCTGATCAACTTCAAAGAAACTGTGCGCAAGGCCTTAAGCACGTGATGGTTGTGTCACGACATAATTTTTTTTTTTCCGCTGCTTCCAAGTTTCCTCTGTCGACCTCAGAGGTCTTCCTCACACGCCGCTCACCCCCATCAACCCTAGTGTGCTCACCCAGGCCCGCCAGTTGTTCCAGGCAGACTCCCGGCCCCGCTGCTGTATATTATGTCAGGTAGTAGGGGACTCCCACTGGAGGAAACTCCGCCCTACTGCCGAGTCACTTCGGTGGTCTTTCTACTTACGACATTATTTATTTTTTTTTTTGCTAATCACGGAGTCGACGAGTTAGAGCTCCCCCCAGAGGTGGCGAGTCAACCACTACGCCCCTCCACGCACAGCAGCAGGGTCTGGCCAAAGACAACCGCTCACCTAGGGCTCCTAGAGGCCGGACTGGGCTGAGGTCACCATGAGACGACGACTTGAGGGGTCAGAAACACCTCGAATAGCGGTGTTTGTTTTTTTCATTTTTGCATGATGATGAGGATGATATGATGATGCCATGGTATCCATGTGGTTAGGGACTGTGTGACAGGGCCGCATTCCACGCTTCTTGTCATAAATATCCTGGTATTAACCAGGCCCGGGACTTGCGGAGACCTGCGGTGCCAGCTGTGTAATCATCCACACCTTGCGATGTGTCATAACCCGGGTAACACCCCCAAAAGTCGCCCCCGTGAAGTGGATGCGTGGCATCAGCCTTCCCATTGGGTCCATAGCACACCCGCTCTGGATAGAAGCCGACCCAGGTAGGAAAAGTCCCGCTTGACTCGGCTGGGATTCGAACCCGGATCTCCCGGCCGCCAGTCCGACGCGCTAACCACTGCGTTACGGAGGCCGCTACGACAGAGGTTTTGTCGGCCTTGCGTCCGACATTTCGCAATAAAGCCAGGTTCGCAGCTTCACCATGCAAGATATCGGATTCTCGCTTGTGGTTGCCTTATAATTAGTTGCCGTTAAATATTTGCCTGCCGGGAAACAAAACCAACACCACTTGGACGGAAGAGGCCTAGATATACATTAGGCCCCGTGAATGCGGGGACTCAAGTAGGTCTAGGCATCCTGCTGGCTCCATTTTGTGTTCGTGTATCTTGAGCGGATGTATTATTCAGGCGTTATTATTGGGCATTATTTATGGGTTATGTCAGGCACTTAGTGTTTGATTTTTTTCTACAACAAACTGTGTTTGTCCATCCTTTACTGTTATAGCTCCTGTTTTGTCGTTTAGCAATCCAGTCAGCACAGGATAATCGGGCCGACGATGGCCCTGACTGTGGCGACCTCCACTTGAACACGAATTGCAACGGATGGGCTGGGTAACGGGGGTGAAGGAAGGGGCTGGGGGTGGGTGAGCTCATTAGGATCCATGGCTCTTGCAGTTGGATCGTGTCCAGTTTGTATCGTGTCCAGTTTGTATCGTGTCCAGTTTGGATCGTGTCCAGTTTGGATCGTGTCCAGTTTGGATCGTGTCCAGTTATCTCCACAGCAAAGGGGTTAATATTGAATAACACGCTACCCTAGTGGCATGAAGCGGAAATGTTACGTCGCATTTTGGACTCACATATTGGTCGCAAATTCGCTTCTTTGCACCAGCACAGAACGGTCCGGCGACTATGATTGTTTGGTCACAGGAGTCCATTCAGGGACCAAAATGAATGCGGAAATGGTCACATTTAGTTTTCATTTGAGACGGTCGCAGTATCGTCGCCTTTATGGCTTATTTGTGACGGACACCAGAGAGTCGCAGTAATGGCTCACATGGACCGTACAGAGTCCGAAATAGCTCCGGCGGTTAAACGTCGGAGCAGGAGAGCGAAGGGAATCGCCGGGTCATGGGTTCGAATCCCGTCCCAGCCCCGGTAGCTGGACTCACAGTCCAGGGGGAAAACGGATTTGTTCAATAACATGCCCGTTGAAGGTCCTGGTAAATCAAAGTGGCACAATTGGAGTGTGCCTGAGTTGATCAGTGTTCAGGTCGTACTCCATAGGCAATAGATTTCCCTGTCCGCCATAACCTGCCCGTCAGGACCGTCCATGATCACGTCGGTGCTGTGGACGTTAAACCCGAACTAACCAACCAACCAACAGGGACCGTCGCAGGATGTTCGCATATGGGCTTCATTGTGACCCCACCCTTTCCCACCCTACTTTTTTCTTCAAACAATATTTGCAGACTAATAATTACAAGAGTAAAGCCTGAGTCAAACATTAGGCATACTTCTGTAAAATGCTTTTGAGAGAAACGGCTATGTGGGTGTTAATGACTTTAATTAGTTAATTAATAGGGTAAACTTAAGACAATAACAAAGCTCTAGAAATCTCCTTATTATTATCTCTCCTCCCCGCACCAATCCCTCGCATAGCCAGCTGCTATAGTCTTCAGTAAGAGTAATTTTACAGTGACCTCGCAACCGTAACGCGCCCGGGCAGACTCGAAGAAACTGCAGCATTGCATTGCCGCGCAAGCGTTTATGTCTCAACTCGGTCTATACATCCATTCTGGCCAGCCGAGTCCATGGGGTCATAGATATTACATAATGCGGCTTGCTGGAACGTTAGCGGTATATTACGCGCGTTCATAAATGTCACAAGAGAATGCAGACTATCCATGAAATGCCGCAAAAGGCATGGAATTCTACATGTAAAAATAAAAAATAAAATAAAATTAAGTTTTGCCTACATGTTTCAGCAGCTTGGTCTTGTAAGTTTTAAGCGATGGCGCAACTCTAACATCGGCAGGAATAGAGTTCCATAACTTTGCACCAGAATAGGACAATGACGACCTATAAATGTTAAGCCGAGGCATGGGTACTAGAAGATTGTTCCCTGTTGTTCGACATTTATGAGCAAAGTGGAACCAAACTATTGAGATAGGGTGATGTTTCTGAGAGGGTGATTTTGCCATTAGCACCAACTTATCATACATAAACTGCTTTTCAAGTGGCAAAATGTCTAACAGCTTGAATTTGGTGTAAGTACTATGACTTCCGAGGGTCTGTCAACAATTAGTTTATTGGCTCTTCTGTGGAGCGAGTTCAGACTTTTATAATCAGCATCGCTACTACCGTCCCAAATAGATGAGGCATAATCCAAATGTGGCTGAATATGGGCATAGTAGAAGAGTTTTCCTTGTTAGCTCATCAGCGAAATGTCTCAATTTCGAGAGGAGGAATACATTTATGGATGCTAGTTTACACAGTTTAGTAATGGGGCCTTGCCAACACAACTAGAGAGAGAAATGAAATGAAACGAAATGAAACTTATTTTTCAAGGATAAATGATTAGGTACATAGACCTGTTTTCAATCATGTACTTGCGCGCGCGCGCACACACACACACACACACACACACACACACACACACACATATACACACAAACATTATGCGCAAGCACACACGCAGAAACATCACACGCACGCACGCAAGCACTCACACAGACACGGACACACACACACACACACACACACACACACACACACACACACACACACACACTGCCTGGAAGAGATTTAAAAAAAGAAAAAGAAAAGTAGTTAACCCCATCCAAGTCTCCAGGGCAGACCCGGCTGGGAAAAAGTACGAAGTAATAATACATTTACAAGAAGAAAAAAAAGAAATGTGTAAACTCAAACCAATGTTTGCATGCATATATATGTGCATCCGACATTTACAAGAAATTACATGAAAAAAAAAACCCAATAAAACCCCACAAATTTAAATGGTACCCCCCCCCCCCTTTCTGTGAATTGTCAGGGGGCGCATATGGCTTCTGACAAAAAAAAAATGTCCTCGTTGGATATCCGAGTGTAGGACTCAGCAGGCGCGTGTGGAGAAGGGACTGTCCTTTCTGGACGCCAAAAAAATGGTTGAAGGCCCTGGTGCAGTTGTGGCTGTCCCAACCTCTAACACCGCTGTGTATACTTTCAGTGCAGTGGTGGCAGGCAAACGCCCCACCAAAGACTTTTCATGGCAAACCCCAACTTCTTGGTTGGGGGTGGAGCCTAGGTTCCTCTCGCCCCTGGAGAGTAACCCTCCTCCGGTGGTGACCAAGCGCTAGGGAAGGCAGAAGCACTGACAGTCCGATAGTGCCGCCTTCTGTTGACACTAAGCCTCAGCTCCCACCCAAACCTGCTAGTTTGTCAACGCCAAAGGTTTCTGGCTCTGGTCAGCTTTCTAAGGCCGCTAACTCTAGCGGCAGGAACGCTGCCCAGGAACAGAAGTCTAAGAAATCTATGGGACCCTTGTGCGCACGAGCCCAGAAGGAGAACACCGATGTCCCCCTTCAAAACAAATATGCTGCATTGGGGGAGCGGATGGAGGGGGTGGAAGTTGTCGTTGCTGATGCTGCGGCAGCTCCACCCCCTTCATCTCCGAAGAACCAAAGGAGGCCCGGGAGCCGGCCCCCCTCTGTTTCTTCAACTCCTTCCTTCAAAGGAAAAAGGGGGAAAACTCCTTACCCCCAGATAAGACATAGTCATGTACTCTCTGCTTCAGTGGAATTGTCGTGGTTTACAAGCTAACTTTGAGGAATTACGTCTTTTAGTCACGTTCTATAACCCCTCATCAATCTCTGTTCAGGAGACTTACCTGAAGACTTCAGACCCTGTGTCCTTTAATGGTTTTAACGTTATACATAAAGGCTCTGATTCGGAGAGGCGCTCGGGTGGAGTGGCTCTTCTCATTAGTAGCCAAATTTTATGTAGCCCCGTTAGCATCAACACTGTCTTCAGGCTGTCGCAGCTCGGGTTACCTTGAAGAAGACCATAACCATATGCAGTATTTGTTGTGTAATGTTCTATGCATCTACTGTGGGAAATCAGGGTATTTACCCGACCACATATAGTAGCGCACCTTCATGTTTGTGTATGTATGTTTCTCCTGCCTACTTCCTAAGTTCCGGAGAAAGACATGGGTTATATAAGAGACCTGATCCATTCTTATTAGGAATGGAAATGATTGTCTTATTCTATACCTGCGTATTTCTCTGTGGGCTGGCGATTGGGTGCCTGATAGGCGGGGGCAGGGGATCTAACTGTTGTCTGTCCAGCGCTGCGATTCCCCTTGGTTTGAGTACTGACAATTCTGCCAGCGCTAGCCTCACCTATCTGGTTTGTGAGTATCATGTATAACTCGAGGCAAAATTTGTATCGTTACTTTGTTGTGTAATGTTCTATGCATCTACTGTTGGAAATCAGGGTATTTACCCGACCACATATAGTAGCGCACCTTCATGTTTGTGTATGTATGTTTCTCCTGCCTACTTCCTAAGTTCCGGAGAAAGACATGGGTTATATAAGAGACCTGATCCATTCTTATTAGGAATGGAAATGATTGTCTTATTCTATACCTGCGTATTTCTCTGTGGGCTGGCGATTGGGTGCCTGATAGGCGGGGGCAGGGGATCTAACTGTTGTCTGTCCAGCGCTGCGATTCCCCTTGGTTTGAGTACTAGTATTTATCTGCCGCCATCCCTGCGGGTCTGTAGTAATGGTGGTTTTAACTTAGTAGATCAATTGCCCCCTCCCTTTATTTTCATGGGGGATTTTAACGGTCACGCTCACCTTTGGGGTAATGACCACTATGATGGCAGAGGTCAGATGTTAGAAGATGTTTTTTTTTCTAAACTTAACCTATGTGTCTTTAACAATGACTCACCTGCATACTCTAACTCAGGTTCAGGATCTAGTTCTGTTCTAGACCTCACTGTGTGTGACCCTTCTCTCATGCTGGACTTTGATTGGAAGGTTCACGACGACCTGTGTGGTAGTGGCCACTTCCCAGTAGTCTTGTCATCGGTCAGCTGTGAGGAGGATTCGCCGGTGGAGCGCTGGAATCTCAAGAAAGCTAACTGGCCTCTGCTCGCCTCCCTCTGTCAGTCTCGTCTTACAGAGGAGGTGGTCATAGATCATGTCAGCTGAAGAAATTGTTTCTTGTTTTACTTCTATTTTGTTGGACGTAGCAGGTGAAACCATCCCTAGAACTTCCACATCACTCCCTCGGAAGCCTAAAGTACCATGGTTCAATGAAGAGTGCCGCAAGGGCCAAAAAAATGCGCAAATCTTTTCAGCGACGTTCTTTTCGTAATCCGTCGCAAGCGAATATTTTAACATTTTAAAGACGGCGGGCGAAAGAACGTTACATTTTTAAACGTGAACGCCGTGCTTCATGGATTACACTTTGTCTCATCTTTATCTTCTAGGACTCCATCCCAAAAAAAGTCTGAAAGGCTGTTCGAAGAATTAGGGGCAGGGGTGGCTCGGCTTCTGTCGGCCAACTTAGAGATGGTGCCAGTTTGGTCACGGATAAAAATGCTGTGTCCAATTCGCTTGCCTCCACCATTCCCCATAATTCTTCAACAAAGCATAATTCACCTTTCTTCCAGAGAGAGAATGAGAAGCGAGAGTCTTTTACTTGTGATTTTATATCGGATAACTCGGAAGACAATAATGCCCGTTTAACGTTTTCAGAATTGCAGCTAGCCATGCAGAAATGTATTGATTCTGCTACCATCCATTATCAGCTCCTAACACATCTGCCTGAGGATTCACTCCTTGTACTTCTCAAGGACTTTAACCATATCTGGATAACCAGTCATTTTCCGCCATCTTGGCGTCAGGCTCTGGTTGTGCCAATCCCCAAGCCGGGTAAGGATCCTTCCGACCAGGGCAACTACCGGCTAATAGCTTTGACATCATGTTTATGTAAAACTTTGGAACGCTTGGTCAACGCCCGACTGGTGTGGCATCTTGAGTCACTGGGTCGATCACAGACCTCCAGTGCCGTTTCCGGTGCTTCCGAAGTACAACTGACCATCTTGTCCGCTTTGAGTCTTTTATCCAAGATGCTTTTGTTAACAAGCAGCATGTCTATGCAATTTTCTTTGATCTTGAAAAGGCATATGACACTACCTGGTAGTATGGTATAATGTCTGATTTGTCGGACATGGGTTTTAAAGGGCATCTACCCGTTTTTATTCCCAATTTTGTGTCTAACCGGTCGTTCCATGTCCGTGTGGGCTCCATGCTCTCCGACTCCTTTTAACAGGAGATGGGCGTCCCACAGGGTAGCATTCTATCTCCTGTATTATTTAGCATTAAAATAAATAACATTGTAAAGGCCGTCAATGATGATTCTGAATACTCTTTGTTTGTTGACGACTTTGCTTTGTGTGCACGAGGTCGAGGACTTGCGTCCCTTGAGAGGCGCTTGCAGCTGTGCGTTGATCGCGGCCAGGGGTGGGTGTCTCTCAAAGGATTCATGTTCTCGCCCTCCAAGACAGTCTGTGTGCATTTCACTAACCAGACGAAATTTGTTTCCAGAACCTAGCCTGAGCATTGTTGGAGTGCCAATTAAGGTGGCCGAAGAGGCAAAGTTTTTTTTTTGTTGTTTTTTGTTGTTTTTTTTTTTTTTTGGGGGGGTCATCTTTGACAAAAGATTGACCTTCTGCAACCATGTTAACTACCTTAGAACCTCTTGTCGGAAGGAAATCGACATTCTTCGTGTCGTTGGTCGTAATGACTGGGGTTCAGACGACATTGTCTTACTTCGACTGTACCAGGTCCTTGTTCGGTCCAAACTGGATTACGGCTCTGTGGTATATGGCTCGGCTTCCAAGTTTGTTCTACAGTTCCTGAACACAATCCACCATCAAGGTCTGCGCATATGTCCGGGAGCATTCAGGACATCTCCAGTTCCTAGTCTGTATGCTGAGGCAGGGGAGCCTTCTCTCAAACTAAGCCCCATTCGCCTTATGCTCAGCTACGTTCTGAAGTTGAAGGCCCATCCAGACAATCCTGCCTATGATTGCGTTTCAACCCGTCGTTTGCAGAGATTTACGATGCTCATCCGGGAGCTGTCCGTCCACTTTCCTTCCGTGTCCGACCTCATCTGCAGGTGGCCGGAGTGGACATGGACAAAGTTTCGGAATCTCTGCAAAACATCACTCCACCCTGGCTACTACCAATTCCTGACATCTTGCTGGACTTGACCGCCCACAAGAATGATTGTACTCTACCAGCCATATACCAACAGAGCCTCAATGAACTCCTTTCAATTTCTCCTGGCTATTGTTGTCTTTATACGGATGGGTCCAAGTCTGAGGATGGGAGTGTGGCTGCGGCTGCAGTGTCCTCTTGCCATCATGGACGCCCATTTAAGCTCCGAGTCCCTGATTATTCCTCTGTATTTAGTGCAGAACTGCAGGCAATTCTGCTGGCACTCAAGCATGCCTATCAGTCTCGGGAAAAGAACTTCCTGATTCTATCTGACTCTCTTTCTGCCCTGCAGGTCCACCAGGGCGCGGGCACAGACTACCCACTGCTGGTGGAGATTAGAGAGCTCTACGCAGACTTGATGAAGGAATATTATAACATTTTTATTTGAGTCCCGGGCCATGTGGGCATCGAAGGCAACAGAATTGCAGATTCTGCTGCCAATAGTACCCGCAGTGACCCTGTCCATGACACGTAGATTGTTTTTAGTGATTTTAAACTTGTGATCAGTGCGTACATAGCCCGCGAGTGGCAGTCCGAGTGGGACAAAGAGGAAGGGAACAAGCTGCATGAATCTCTTCCTACGGTGTCCGACAGTCTACCTTTCCGCTGCGGCAGCCGCCGTGAGCAGACTGTCCTTACTCGGTTTCACATCGGGCACACGTATGTTACGCACTCTTAATTACTTAAACAGGACGAGCGTCCATTGTGTTTTGCCTGTGATGAGTAGTTTTTTGTTCGACACTTTTTGCTGTATTGTGCTGATCCAATTGACACGAGATATAAACACTTCACAGTAGACTCCTTGAAGCATTTTTAAGCTATGTTTACATCTTGTTTTAAGACCTTGCTTTTAGTCTGGCTGACCAGATTTTTACCTATTCCGCCGTGAGATGGCCTTAATCGCTTGCTCGGCGTTAAACCCAAATAACTAACTAACTCATTTTATCTCGCATCGACTATTGCAACTCTCTCCTTTCCAGCCTCCCTCACTCCACCACTTTCACTCTCCAGCACGTCCAGAACAATGCTTCCCGCCTCGTCCTCAGAAAGAAGAGATCCGACCACATCACTCCCCTGCTCAAACTCCTTCACTGGCTCCCCATGCCCCAACCCATCCAATACAATATTATGTCTCTCTGCTACAAATCCCTTAACAACTACGCTCCTGCCTATCTCTCCAGCTTACTTCACCCTACACTCCTTCCCGCACCCTCCGCTCCGCCTCCAACCCTCTCCGCGTCCACATCCCCCGCACCAAACTCAGCACTTTCGGCCCTCGCTCCTTCTCCGTCTACGGTCTATCCACCTGGAACACTCTCTCTCTCCGTCAGAAACACTCTCTTACCTCATTCCAGTCCTCTCTCAAAACTCACATTTTTCAACAGTTCTAGCACTATAACATCACCACACGCCCCACCATAAGCTGACTGTCGTAATGTATTTGTGATACGTGAGTCATTGTCAAAAGCGTGCGCATGTGTGCGCGAGTTGTGAGTGCGCGCTAAGAGTTATAATTATTATAAGATAAACGCATTGTAAATGCCATAATTATTATTTTATTATTCTTACTAGGGAAAGTTAGAGGAAGGGTTGGGTTGATCATCGTCACTATGACACAGAAATCTTTGACCGTTTATTGTTCCCTGAAGACTACTAGCACGGCAGAAAAAGCACAAAGGTCCTCGGGTCTACGTCGGTGCACGAACGTGCGCGGGTCAACATCGCCGATGTCGGCCCGATGACCTTTGGCGTATTGGTTACCGCTCAATGAAAATATGAAAATTCAAGAGTGGTGCCAGAATAGCTTCGTTACAATAGACATCAACTCATCCTGACACCACTCTTGAACTACCATGGTCGAGCCATCTGCTGATTAAGCGTCACAACTGACGTAATGACTCTTGTACACGTACGCTAGTATTTTTCGTGGTCTTTTTGCAGACGAAGTTACTACGCACCGAATAACTGCGTAGATTTTGGCTATTCGTGCAATCCCCACAACTATGATGCCAAACCTTGCTGCAGTGAAGGCCTCTGTACGTGCGATACCAATAAACAAAACTGCAAGTGTCATATACGCGGGAGCTGGTAGTGCGCTTCCGGTCGCGGACTGGCTGAAACTTTCGCTTCAAGCAGACCGAATAGCCCATTATCTCAACACCTTTCCCAACTTGTTCACATTTTTAAGTTTAAATAATGTTTAAGTAATTGTAGTAGTTTAGAATTTTAATATGCTTTAATATTAGTATTGTAAGTCTTACAGATTTAGTATATTAATATCAGGTACAAATGGGATATTAGAATGTTCTGATGTTAATTAATGTTTATTGAATGACTTTTATTTGATTGTTCCACACAAATGTAATTGCCCTTTAAGGAATAAATAAAGTTATTTGAATTGAATTAAATTGAATTTGTTCAGAATTTGTTCAGAACAATAACCCAACCGGAACTGCTGTTAGTTACTCTAGCAGTTCTGCGCGGAATCAAATCAGGATTATGAGGAAAATAAATCAAGTATTAGACATTTTGAATTTAATAAGATTTAGGAAGCAGTCGACAACGAAACGTAAGCGGAAGGTGATGGTGTGAATATGTCGCTTTGTGTTTGTAAAGATCATAAATATCTGAGTTCGACTTACCCGAGTTCGGTTCGGTTCGACAACGGAGCCGTTTTCAATTAAATATTAGTCATACAAAGAGCAGCCTTGGGCACGGGGGAAAAATGGTTCGACTTATCCGAGTTTAGAAAACGAGAAATGCATTCGACTTATCGGCCGAAGTTTCGTTAACCCAAATTGGACCGTTTTAGAAGAAGAAAGGTTTTGGACAAGGGTAAATTAAAGTGTTTTTCGGCCTATCCGTCCTTGACAGCGGCGTATGGAAATTGCATTAAAAAAAGTTCGACCTTTCCTACTTTTGAGCGGAGGAACACGTTCTAGGTATTCGAAGTTCGACGTTGGCGTTGTTCGACTTATTCGTTTTCGACTGAAGACTATGGGACTGTAGTAACTTAGTTTTGCAGGTAACAATAAAGTGCAAGTTCCAGGTGGGAAAATTTGTGTTTTTCTGATGTGATTGTTTCTTCTTGTGTAGTAGACGGTGATGTGTTTTTGAGTGGTCAAACCTCGCGTTCTGAACACCCACCATCGATCCCTTGTCAGGGAATGACAGTGGATAGTAGGGCTAGAGGTTTGACAACTTCAAAGAGACAGTGTACAAGTCCTTGAGCACGTGCTGGTTGTGTCGCGACAGAGGTTCACTCGCCCTTGCGTCCGACATTTTGCAATAACGCCAGGTTCGCAGCGTCACGATGCAAGTTATCAGATGCTCGCTTCTGGTTGCCTTCTAGTTAGTTGCGGTTAACTCTTTGACTGCCGGGAAACAAAACCATCAACACGCAGACGCAAGAGGTTTAGATCTACATTATCACCCGCGTGCGGGGGTGATGTAGATCTAGGCCTCCTGCTGTCTCCTTTTCGTGAACCTGGAGCGGATCGGTTATTTGGCAAAGAATGTGCAGTTATTTCACAGAAAACGCGTCTGATGCGCAAAGGGGTTAACACAAAATAAGCCCGGGGCACATAGAGACATATACATTTTTTGTGCAGATTATTTGATACGACAATGTTCGAAAGTCATAGACTGCCGTTCTGAAAAATCTAAAAACCCCGCTCATCTACATGGTCATCTGACGCCGGTCATCAGCAGTAGGTGAAAAGGCTTTCCGTATAAAAAAATAGAATTAAACCCAAAAAGAATGGTTGTACATTGTAAAACGTCCCGACAGCAACAAGACTTTATCAGGAGGTGCCTGCACTGCTTTTGAAACAGAATATTCAACATATGTCGCCAGCCGGTCTAATACGCTAAGACCATTTAGCAACACACATCCAATATCAAGAGCTACAGGCAGCGCAGTCAGTACGAAGAGTTTTTAAAAAAAGGAAAATACACGTAAATGGACCAAGAGTAGACAAAAACACATGATCCAGAAAAGAGGGGAAACCCCACCCTGTGGAGTTGATCAAGGTGACCCGGCTGTGAACTAAAACGTAGTTACCCCCACCCAAGTCCCCAGGGCAGACCCGGTTGGGGTAAACCCACAAAAATGTAACAAACCAGATAGGTGAGACTAGCGCTGGCAGAATTGTACACATACCAGGGGGAATAACTCAGCGATGAACAAACAGTTGGATCCCCTGCCCCCGCTTATCAGGCACCCAATCGCCAGCCCAAAGAAAAATACGCAAGTATAGAGCAAGACGAGCATCTACATCCTCTACAAAAAGAAAGTAAATAAATAAATAAATATAGCTAATGTACTAGTTGGGTAATATTGATGCTTCTCCAGATCTACTAGGGCAAGATGGCGGCCACGCATCATCTCCTGGCCTTCCATTCCGGCAAAATCCGTCAACTGTGCTTCGAAGCAACGCCTATAATTATTATTTACCAGGCAGTGTTGTGCCATCAAGTTCCTAGGAAACAGTGATGTACTTTTTCAACAACTTATTTGATAGAATATCGTCTTTATTGTCTAATACTGAGTCGGATTGTCTTCATCTTCAGACGGTACTGAACAGTCGGACTGAATTTTCAACCCGCTATTTCGCGCCAGCCTATTATAGTCAAAGAAAAGCGTGCAGATGAACTGTGAAAAGACTAATCATGTGCTATTCCGGGCTCATCCTACAGTGTTTGCAGACTGGTGCCAGATTTTTCTTTATTCTTTCTGACTCCACAGAAAAGCGTGAAAGCATACAGCGAAGCATCTACCAGCGAGCTTTATTATTTTCTTAGTTACTGCGTTTCCTCTTCGGCGGGGGTGTTTATGTAGCATCTGCCTGGCTCGCCGACATTCGCTGAGTGTTGACAGACATTTCCCAACAAGCAGTGAAGTGAACATGACTGTGTGTGGGGTGTGTGGGTATTTATTATAACGACTCATGGCGGATACCAGAATGATATTTATATGTAAAACATAATAATAATAATTTTTACATACTATTTATACGGTGCATTTCTCAGATTTATAATAATACATGGTGTTGACGGACTTTTTCGGAGCGGTACCCTCTAAATACTGGCGCTGTACTATGGCGACGGGCCCCCAGGTGCAGCTTTCACTGCTGTTTTTTTATGTAGCCTAGATCTGAGATCATTTCTCTGTCGACGGTATTTTGTTTCTGTTGTTAACTTGTATTTCAAGTACTAGCTTTAGTCAAGTAGGAACTTTACGAAGAATATATAATAGTGCGTTCAGGAGACGTAGGGTTGTCTTAGTATTATGTATTCGTTAGAGAGGTTCGGGTCGGGATGAGCGGCCACTGGCGCCGGCCTTTAGATGCCTTGGCGACGGGCTTCACCCCTCCCGAGTCAGTGTCCATTTTGTAGCTATGGTATTTGTTTGTATAATTTTGTGTGAGTGTGTTTGATTGAGAGTTGCACCTGATGTGGCGAGACGAATTTCCCTTTTCCATATAATAAAGTACTCTTATTCTTATTCTTATTAGAGATGGAAAGATCTGAGGACGGAAATGTTTAATTTGTCATCAAATGAAAAAGTTTGATGGAAAAAAACAGGTTTTCTTGGAATCCTAATTATTATTTTGATTAGATTTTTATGGCCATTTTCTTTGTGACGGGTCACTTCTTTCCCTCGATCTTAATCTTTTATTGCCGGGGGCTCATTATGACTTCAAGTCATCAGGAATGCGATATGCCAGCAGTGGAAGGGAAGGGTTTAAAACCACACTTATACCACTTTAGTGACAAGTTTAGCGATCAACTTCGAAGCGCAGTAATCTCATACAGCATTGTATCACACGGACTTGAAGCTGTGTAACTTCAGCCTGGGCATCATGAAAAGCCGACTGTTTGCGGCTAAATAGATCTCGATAGATGACATTAAAGAACTCGAGCGATTTGTCGACTGCCGATCAAAACACACCCAAAGACACCGCAGAAACCAATAATAATTATTGAAAGCGCTTCCTTCTCAAGTTTGACATTAAGGTGTGTCTTTCGCAATTCGATAGCAAAACATCAAAAGGGTTGTGAGGAAAATGTCGGGTAAATAGTGCTTGATTTTTTTCTACAACAAACTGTGTTTGGCCATTCTTTACTTTACTTCTGTTGTCTAGCAATCCAGTAAGCACAGGATAATCGGGCCGACGATAAGCACGACTTCCAGAGCACCGTACGCGGGTCAACTGCGCCGAAGTAGCAGATGCGTTTTTGCGCACTGGCCAACCTAAATCTTGGCATGATGTATCCGTTACATAACGTTTCCTAACATTAGATCAAACGTATGCAGGCCATTTAAAATACAACAGTTCGTCCTTGAAGCACAGTAACAAAATTAAAGTCTCCAGAGGCTCGCGTAAATCTGGTAATATGTCTTTGGCGGTTAAATATTGTGAGAGCCCAAAACAGTCGAATGTTTAACCACAGTAATCGCAGAGTTTGTTTCTCTGTTCTTTCTTCATTCGAGGGGAAATGACGCAGCTGGCCAAGGAACATTCATCCAAAGTGATTTAAGCAATAGGCATAGATTTTCACGCAACTGGAATCGCTGTGGAATAATGCCCTGAAAGGGTATTATGGCTCGAGGTTTGACAACTTCAAAGAGACAACGTACAAGGTCTTGAGCACGTGCTGGTTGTGTCGCAACAGAGGTTTTCACGCCCTTGCGTTCGACATTTCGCAATAACGCCAGGTTGGCAGCGTCACGATGCAAGATATCGGATGTTCGCTTCTGGTTGCCTTATAATTAGTTGCGGTTAACTCTTTGTCTGCCGGGAAACAAAACCAACACCACTCAGACACAAGAGGCCTAGATCTATATGAGCCATCGCAAATGCGGGGGTGATGTAGATCTAGGCCTCCTGCTGTCTCCATTTTATGTTCGTAAACCTGGGGCGGATGGGTTTTTTTGACAGAAAACGCAGGATCTGACGGCTAACAACAAAGGGGTTAACGCAAAATAAGTCCAGGGCTCATAGAGAGATAGAGGCTGACTTTTTTGCAGATTATGTGATACGACAATGTTCGAAAGTCATTAACAACCGTTCTGACAGATTTAAAACCCCAGCTCATCTATATACATGGTCAACTGACTTCGGTCATCAGCAGTAGTTGGAAAGGCTTTCCATCTAAAAATAAATCAAACCCCAAAAGAAAGTGAATGAATGAATAAATGAATGAATAAATACATGAATAAATAATTGAATGAATGAATGAATGAATGAATGAATGAATGAATGAATGAATGAATGAATGAATGAATGAATGAATGAATGAACAAATAAATGAATGAATAATGAACACTAATAAATAAACTAGTTGGGTAATATTGACGCTTCTCCAGATTACAGATGGAAAGAACTGAGAACGGAAAATTTGAATTTGTCGTCACGAAAGAAAGTTGAATGGGAAAAAAAAGAGTTTTTCTTGGAATCCTACTTGTATTTTGATTAAAGTTTTTGGCCCTTTTCCTTGTGACGTGCCACTTCTTCCCCTGGATCTTAATCTTTGCTTGCCGAGAAAACTGAACACTCCCCCTCCCCCCTCCCCCCCCCCCCTCCATCCCCCCCCCCCTCTATCCCCCCCCCCCTCCCCCCCGGTCCGAAAAGCCGGAGTTATAGATGTCTGGTTGGTTGTACATTGTTTAACGTCCCGACAGCAACAAAACTTAATACAGATGAGGCGGAAGGCAGACTTCTTCACAGAGCAGGAAGGCTGGGCTAGGTGGGCCTGGTGGGCGGCTCAGTCTTTTTTTTTTTTTTTTGCTAGAAGTTCCTGGATCTCTACGTCGTTTTCGTCAAACCAGTCTTTGTTCCTCTTTCTAGCAAAGCCCAAGACTTTCACAGAAGATAGCATAAACTACCATAAACTATGTTTCTCCATTCTTTACTTCCACTGCTCCTGTTTTGTCCTCTAGCAATCCAGTAAGTACAGGATAATCGGGCCGACGATTGGCACGAGTATCCAGGGCACCGTACGCGGGTCAACAGTGGCTATCGCGGGCCGATTATTGTCAACTGCGGCCGACGTGGCCGATGAGTTTTTGCGCACTGCCAACTTCTATCTCGGCATGATGTATTCCTTACACACCGTTTCCTTACATTAGATCAAACGTATGCAAGCCATTTAATATTCGACAACTGTTCATCTTAAATAAACCTAAGACCATTTGGCAACACACCACACATCATATATATATATATATATATATATATATATATATATATATATATATATATTATATATATATATATATATATATATATATATATATATATATATATATATATATATATATATATATATACACACTTTACTTTTAACAAAGGCTTCGCCCAAAGCCAAAAAATGCACTCAATCAGAATAGCTCATGGGACGTAATTTTTCATTAAATTCTGAGAATGCTCTTGCTACACTAATGTCATGGAATTTCAGGCTGGTAAGCTTGCATTGTGTCATCAGGACATCAGCTGCCCTTTTTATGATCACCTACTAGTTCTAGAAAGGAAAGGGTTAGTGGGAGAGAAGGAATGACAGACCTATCATTTTAAGCCTTCCACTGAACACCTACTACATAAAGTAGTACTACCCCCAGGCGCCCCGCAGACTGTCTGACATTATGTCAACGCTGTAAAATAAAATCTTTCCTTAAAATCCATCTCAGCACTAGTTGTGCTGTTAACAACGAGCGGTTTTTTTTTTTTGTTTTTTGTTTTTTTTCCAGATATTCCAACACACATGACACTTTAGGATATAACAAGGACAATCTGCTGCACACTCGAAGCATCCACTTCTGTCATCTTGAATCTAAAACCACGCGGCACCATGCTAACTTGCACAAGCTGTCACATCAGTGGTCAAATGCCGATCGCTTCATCAAAAAGTTCTTAATTTTTCTGAATCACACAGCAGTCAAGAAGCACTGTCACTGTCATACTTTAACGACCATTTGTAGACATTGCAGCTTGAATCATTCTGTACACAAGCCAAGAATACCTTTTTACTCGCGAAAAGAAGACTTGCGCTTCCCACCGAATCATGCTAGGTCACACTCTGGGAATCCCCGGGAGAACATGTATATTCAAAGGCGTCACCTTTGCGCTACAGAAGCGGCCATCTTCATAAGCCGGATTTTTTTTCTAAACAATAAACGGAGAAAGGAAAACAAATACGATATTGGTCGGAGGGGTTCGCTGCACGGACCTTTGTAGGCCTTCGGGATGTCAAAGGAATCATTGTACCTCTCAGGCCTTCGGTTTTACCACCATACTGTTCACTGGAAAAAAAAGTATCCTATCCAACCTTTTGTAAGTGCGTTATTGTGTGCCTGTAATCAAACTCAGAGGCACATTCCTGCCCTGAAATACGAAACCACTCAGGCATACCCATTCTCCTCGCGTGATTTGTTGATCTAAAACACTCGTAAACAGTGTGCGTGTATAGTGACTTTGTATCAGGTCTCTCTCACTGGGAGTAGAGTAATGGGTTTTGTCTTTCAATTGTCGTCGCAGCACTCGCGATGTGTGCTTGGAGTGGAAACATCAAATTTTTTTCCGCACTTTGTCAGACGTCGAAACAGACAACAAAATTCTTTTTCTACATACTACTCCTCACTGGGTGAGTCATATTTATTTAGGAATGACCTGGTGCTCCATATTTGGAGAAAAACCTATATTCAAGATTTGTTCCACATTTAAAATTTGTTCTAGTGATCTAGTGACATAAATTTGAAGCGTTGACATAGAAGGAAATAATTTGGCCTGATATGTTTGTGTGTGCGAGGTTGGTGGCTTTGTGGGGGGTGGGGTGGGTGCCTGGGTGGGGTGTGGGTTTGTGGGGCTTTGTAGGGTGGGGGTGGGGTGTGGAGGTAGGGGGGCTGGGTGGGGTGTAAGTGGCTATGTGCTTAGCTGTGTGCAGAACGGGAACAGTATACCTGTGCTAAAATCTGAAATCAGTCAGGCCTGTTTTAAGTCAATAGTGCAGTTAATTTGAGTATGTCACGTGTGCCGCGTATGTGCTGCGTGTGTGCCGCGTATGTGCTGCGTATGTGCTGCGTATGTGTTGTATGTGCCGCGTATGTGCGCATGTGTGCCGCGTGTGTCGCGTATGTGCCGCGTGTGCTGCGTTTGTGCCGCGCATGTTGTGTGTGCTGAATATTTGACTGTGCCTGTCTAAACGAAGACAGGTTTACTTGTATTGGAAGGTGCAACCTACCCTGTTTAAAGACCTGACTGAGGTCAATGACACAGACATTCCAAGGGGTCGGGCGGCCTGACGAGAATTGTGTGTTATTTAGGTAACAGTTGTGTTTTGTGTGTGCGCAGTGAGGGAATGCATTGGCTGTGACAGCATTGATATTTTAACTAGCCTTTGTTTCCAAGGGGCCGGGTGGCCTGACTGGGCAGATAAAACTGTTGGAGGTATTTGGTCAAGTGCGTTTGTTTAATTACCGAGAGGATCAAATAAATCAATTGATTCTTAAATGGGTGGGCTTGTAATCTCTCATTTTCATCTCTCTCCTTAGAAATTCCACATGCGTCTAGTGCCACATGGACTATCGGCACAAACAAACCGTCAACAAAAACCGTACCGTATTTAATCTAATGTGTGAGCACTATGCATAAGCATAGAGCTTCATCACACGGGACAACAAAGTTGTCAAAATTGCTATATGAATGAAGTCAGCACGAGGCAAAGATCCTTATGAGCCCCCGCGACTGCGGGGGCCCATGAGGATCTTTGTCTCAAGCAGTAGGTACATGATGGTTGGCGTAGTCCTGCGCGGAAGGGTAGGGGTTAAGCCGACCACCCCTCTCCAACGGAGGCCCTAAAAGTAGAAAGATTAACTCTTTCCCTGACGCAAGACACATCTTTGTTTCTTAAATCTGTGTTCATTCAACGACCAAAAGCCACAACAGTCGAAGGAACATGGATACAAATAGTTCTCAACAAGAGTCATAGATCATCATGAGTCCCCGCAGTCGCGGAGTCTCATGAGGATCTATGCCTCTTGAGCTTGGATCGCGCTCATTTATTCCCGGCAGCGAAGGTGTCAATATCTAAAGACTACTGGTGCGTCAAGGTGAATCGCTCAGCTCTCACGTGAAAAATCAGTACGCCTATTCTTCTGTCCCTGTTTGGCAAAAGGAAGTCTTCCATTTCTCAGAAAAGCGATATTTTGCTAGCATGCAATGAAAATCTTGCACTTCTGAAAAGTTTAGATATTGGCTTTTGGCCGTTTTTGAGAAAAGCGAGATTTCGATCACTGTCACATACAATGAAAATCTGGGAGAAGAACCGACGGAGAAAGAAACACGCTTAGAAGCGGCAGTTACAACACAATTTATTAACTTATTCGAGACGTGCCGCATCCGGATAGGGGTTAATACTCGAATGAGTTAATAATTTCTTCAAAATAGACAAACAAACAAGTATAGAGATCAGTCGCTACTTATCTTATCGAAGAACGAATGTGGCCACTGAAGGATTTTACACGCTTGGTAGTCACATTTTTAATCTGGATTGCGTATTTAAGCCATTCAGCCCTGACGCACTACAGCAGGAGATGGGTCGACCATGATAACTTAAGGGTAGTGCCAGATTAGCTTGGCGCCTGTCGGCGCCAAGCTAATCTGGCACGGACCTTGAATTATCATGGTCGATCCATCTCCTGCAACTGGTGCATAGTCATTAGATGATGCCTCCAAAATTTGGGAAATACGGCTGAATGAGTTAATGAAAATCTCGCATTTCTCAAAAATCGACAGATTGGCTTGTGTCATACAACGGCACACTTAGGGCAGTTGTAAGGTTTTACCAGTGTTAAGGTTTTAACAGGTGCGTTTCTTTTGCTTCCCCTCTCATACTATACTGATGTAATAGTTGGGTGTTTTGGGGTCATAGATAGCGCCGATCAGGTCATCTGTCGAAGGCAATGGATGAAGGTAGGGAACAGATGAACCATGGCGATCGGGGTTTGTGGATTCCACGCGATGCGGTTGCCTGTCGGTTGATACAGAGTTGATCGATTGGTCGTTCATGCTACCCACACGGGTGCCTGACACTACCACCGGCAAAAGGTACCCATCCGACGTGATTTCTGTCAAGAACGAAAGAAAGAAGAAGATAAAAGATAGACAGAGAACAATAAACAACAAACTAAAACCGGTTATTGTTAATGTTACGGTCACAATATTTATTTCCACCCGGTACCCATTTATTGGAGGGGTTAGTCGACTCCTTAGATTTAGGATCTTCTAACAACGGCGTGTGACGGGTTATGCGAAATGAGACCGCTCGCTAAATCAGTACTCAAAGCAATGCAAAGGTGATAAAACTGAATAAAAGAGAGAAAAGGGGTGAACTTAATAGACACACAGTTCTGGAAACCCGTGTCTAATATATTCACTCTTTTTCTCTCTGTTATTCAATTTCATCATCTTTGCATTGCTTTGCGCACGTATATATTCTGAGAATGCCGCATTTCTTTTGCTCATCAGTGTAATAATAATAGACCTACCCCTGTTTTCTTCCCTTATAAAAATGTCGTCATACGGGCGAAACGTCATACAAGTGACGTCACGCACACCGTATAGGTTGGGGTGTCCTAGGACACCTAAACCATCTACTGCACGTTGAGGCGTCTGAGTAGGTTCTGCCATCCTTGCTCGTGATGACCAGTCAGGACGCGTGTTCCTAGCATTGGCTCCTGTAAACATGCAAAGACGCCTGTCACCGTTATGTCATACAGTCTACCACGGTCTTTTCTCATGAACCATCGCGATAATACAGTTTTTTCGCGTGAGCCAACGAGCACGAGAGCTCGTGCGAAGAAGACATCTCGTTCCGGTTGCGCGAATACACCCCAGATAGACCCACTCGGGGAGAGTTCACCACAATTACACTTCTATTCAAATGAGATGCTTTGCATCTCATTTGAATAGAAGTGTATTTGTGGCGTTCTCAACGAGTTGGTCTATCTGGGGAGAATTCTCGTACCACACGGTACCGGGTACTGATGACGTTTGGGTTTACGAGCTGACTTGTCTTTCTTTGACTAATGCCAGCCATAAGCTAAAATAAAGAGAACAGGCTGACTATCAAGTTGGCTTGATTAATTGCTGCTTGCTGGCTTGTTTGCTTGATTTTTTGCTTGCTTGCATGATTGATTGATGATTGATTTCTTGCTTGCTTGATTGATTGGTTGATTGATTGATTGATTGATTGATTGATTGATTGATTGATTGATTGATTGATTGATTGATTGATTGATTGATTGATCATCGAGAAACCTACTTCTTCGCAGGATAAAAGCGGCGACGACTATGACGATGACGACGATAAGGATGATGCAAAAACCGCCAACAGCCCCAGCAATAACAGACACAGGTGGCCCGCTTTGTGGTGCAGATGAATCGTTGATACCTGATACAGCATTACGTCCTTGTTAGTTGCATGAGTAATGTAAGAGTATGACAGTTAAACTTCGATGTTTTGTCCTACTTTATTTAATCATGTTTTTGTTTTCTTTTTTTAAATCGTGTAATTTTAATTACTTTTACAGGAGTATGCTGCCTTCTAACTCATTCGGGACGAACTGCATCCGGAACAAAATAAGAGAAAAGATCACATAATTATGTTTCATGTCATGTCATATCAGAATAGACAATACATAGGGTTAAACATTTCCACGTCTATCTGGAGTAAGAAATCATGTGCCAATTTAATTGAAAAAGCAGCACAAATTCTGATGATCGCTTTGCCGTTTCAAAATCATTGTACAGAATTATAAGGCACCTATACCTATCAAATGTGACTGACATCGTTCCCTTTCTTGCAATTGTGTCTTCACCGTTAACCACCTTGTGCATGCAGCCATCGGTACTGTTTACAGTGCCGGTGGCTGCATGCGCAAGGGGGTTAGCATGACAGATTTACTCTTACCTTTGACACTCAAAATCCTCGTTGCACTGAGGGCATACCACTCGCTCCTTTTCCACTCTGCTGTACACACACATCTCAAACCGTCCTCCTCTGCCTTCAAAGGGTTAATGATCAGCAGACTCTGTACCTCTGAGTCACTGCGGATGTCTGTGACGCTGTCAGAGTGTCCCGAGCAGGAGAAGAAGACTGACGTCACGAGCGGTTTGCCGTCACGAACCTGACACGACATCGTCACCGAGTCGCCCGCTTGCAGCACGTCACCGTGTTTGTAGCCCAGGATCGTCGGTGGCGCAAGTGGAGGATCTGGCGGATTTTTGTACACGTCAGGTTTAACTCGCATATGTCAGCTATTCGAAGTGAACCGCATCTATAGCTGCGGAAGTGTCATTTAGCGTTGCCAGGGGACAAAACTGTACGGCAGTTCAACAGCTATTCCTGTATCTTCTTTTGCATTAATGTTATCATTTTTTGAATTTACATTGTATTTGTAGTTTTGCTATTTACCGCCATGCACATGTGATTGATTCAGTTCAATGTCCAGATCATCCTATAAGCCTCTGGCTTGTTTTGAATTGTTGAAAATTCTCCATTCTCTCAGGCTTTGGCAAATCAATAAACTATATAAACCAATTAGTGAAATGAGTAGACCTATATGATTTTGAAAAATAGATAATTAACCCGTTCACTGCCACGCCTATGAATGAAGTCTCTGAAACCATTGCTAATTCACTGCCAAATAACAAAATCCTTTACAGCGACGCGGTAGCGGTTCGAAAGCGGTGGTGATAGCGACGAAAAATCCAGAACAATGCGCGACGAGATAGCAATGAGACAGTCGCGCTACAAAATTGTATCGCACTGTGGAGCGATTCGCCAAAGGTGATTTCGCAGTTAAGAGAACTATTACTCCATGCAATGCTATTTCAGTATGTGACAAAACGTTTTTAACTCATTCAGCCCCGACACACCACAGCCAGACATGGATCGAGCGTGATAGTTCAAGGGTGGTGCCAGAATAGCTTGGCGCCCATAGGCGCAAAGCTATTCTGGCACCAACCTTGAACCATGCTCGATTTGTCTCTACCATTGCAATAGTCCTTCAGAGGGCAACTTCAAAATTTGGGGATTTCGGTCCTGTGGTAGAATGTGTTGATAATTCGAAACAGCTTAATTAGGGGCGCGATACCACAAGTTGCACCGCTCCGAAACAGGGAAATGCACGTATCGTGTCTGCGTCCGCCGCTCCGCTACATCAAAACACAACTTAAAGTCGTAGGAATATGAATCAGGACAACAAGCTTACAAAAATGAGAGCACTTCAATAAATTATGGAACGACAGAACATAAAATTCATGTTCAGTCGTTCTGTAAATTAGAGAAGTGCATGCTCTCATTTCCGTTTCATTTAAATTGTAAATTCGTGACATGTATAGAGCACCCTTTAAGTAGCGCGAACATGCTCAGCAAACATTGATGTGCAGATACCCAAATATATACCTCAATGTCTGTATAATTGTTTTTTTTAACGCAGAACGTCAGCAAGTAAAATACGTTCATTTTATTCCAGGCGCCCCGCATCAGTAGCAGCGGATGTGTCGTATAGCGTTGCCGGTATGAGTTAATGAGTTAATCTCCTTGTAAATGCAGCCACCGGCACTCTTCACAATTAAATCTGATTGGCCATACGCGTTTACGCTATGGAGAATGCAAGTAGAAATCGTGAAAATGTGAACACCATCCAACTACAAGAGGTATAGATCCTTATCAGCCCCCGCAGTTGCCTCTTGCTGACACTACTCTGAATCAATATTTCTGGGGCTCCTGGGGTTGTCTTGGTGTTGAATTAACTCTTTCTACCCCAGACACACCACAGCAAGATACAGATCGACCATGATAGTTCAAGGGTGATGCCAGAATAGCTTGGCGCCTATGGGCGCCAATCTATTCTGGCATCACCCTTGAACTATCATGGCCGATCTGTGTCCTGCACTGCAACGCAGTCTTCAGATGACAACGGCAACATTTGGGGATTTCGGTGTTGGGGTAGAATGAGTTAAAGAAGATTGCAAAACACAGTCTGCGTCAGTTGGTACTGAACGGGTGGTAGCAGATACAGTGGGCAAAGGGTCAAAATTCATGTTTTGGAAGTAGTGTTTAATACATATTTCTTTCAGTAGAAAAATCATTTTTGCATCATTCTCTAACAGGTTTTTATTCAAAATTTGATAGTTTTTTTGTTATGAATTTTTTCGTAGGGTAGGGTGTCGACAGTTTTGGTCCGAAAAACACGATGGCAGCTGAGAAATCTATTTTGTCTTCAGTAACACCGTTTAGCTTGAAATAATGAGCCTCTCCCTGCAATTACTAAACTCCAAGGGAAATAATGAGCCTCTCCCTGCAATTAATACACCCCGAGAGTTACTGTTTCTTTGCAAATGGCCACCTCCATGTGAAAGCATGTGATTCTTGACTGGGATTATTATATTCGTGTGTTGTGATAGTTTGATCATGTCTACAGATCTCAAAAGGAGAGGTGAGAAGCGTAAGAAGAAGAAACCTCCTAAAAATAGATTTGTCAAGGCAAAACGAGTCTGTGAAAATGCTAGCTTTGATCAGAACGATGACAATGAACCCACATCATCGCAAAACATAAATAATAGTGCAAGTGCCGAACAATCTCAAGACACTGCCACGCCCACTTCGACATGTTCTGAAAGAAAGCTGTCTGGCATTTACAAGCTATATTATGAATCTGAAACTAGTGAAAGTGAAACAAGTGAGGCAGAGACAGAAACAGTAGAACAAGATTCTGTACATGGAAATAGGATAATTGATATTAAACTGCTAGGACAGAACATCTCCTCTCAGCTGGTGTGCAGTTTATGTCATAGTGAAGTTTCACTACTAGAATTACAGACGGAAGGTTTAGCAAGCACATTTGCTTTTCACTGCAGCAATGCTAGATGCAAAGGGGGGCAATCTTTTCCTTCCTGTACACAAATCCAAACAACAACAAATCTTACAGTAAATTCAATCAATAGAAGAGCCACATTTGCGATGCGTTGCATAGGCTGTGATCATAGTGATCTTAGAACATTCTGTGGTATGATGAACATGCCACCCCCTGCTGCAAAGAATACTCATCAGTGCATTATGAACACTTTAGAAAAGACTACAAAATGCACCATGGAAGAAAGCATGAAAGATGCTGGAAAAAAAGAATATGATCTTGCAGATGAAATAGAAGATGACCAGTGCCGTAACATAGATGTAAGCGGTGATGGTACCTGGATGACTAGGGGTCATTCTTCAAAGATAGGGGCTGCAAGTGTCATTGGGTGTGTAACTGGGAAGGTGTTGGGCATGGGAACAAGGTCAAAAGTGTGCAAATCCTGTGAAAAGTATGAAAAGGTAGATAAAAACAGTGAAAAATATCAGACATGGCAAGCCAATCATGCTGACAGCTGTACAAAAAATCACACGGGCACATCAGGGTCTATGGAACAAGGCATTATCAAAGACATATTCTGTTCCTCTGTTGACAATCACAAACTCAGATACACTAGATATATTGGTGATGGTGATACACACTCTTTCAAATGTGTACATGATGCAAAACCCTATGGCGAGGAAATACAGGTTGAAAAAATTGAATGTGTCGGGCATATTCAGAAACGAATGGGCACACGACTGCGACAGCTGAAAAAAACCATGGGAAACAGGAAATTAGCAGATGGAATTTAATTGGAGGGAAAGCTAGGCTGACAAAGGATAAAATAGATAGCATTCAGACTCATTATGGAAATGCAATCAGGGGAAATAAAAATAATTTAGTGGCAATGAGACAAGCAGTATGGGCCATCTTCTTTCATTACAATTCAACAGATGTTGAACCAACGCACAATTTTTGCAAAGATTCTTGGTGTCCATACAGACAAGCAGTTGCATCAGGCACTGTAGACAGGTACAGGCACACTTCTAGTTTACCTAGGGCAGTTTTAGATGAAATTAAACCTATTTTTAAAGATTTATCAAACACACAGCTCTTGAAAAAGTGTCTTGAAGGTTACACTCAAAACGCCAACGAGTCGCTCAATGGGCTTATTTGGAAATATTGCCCCAAAAGAGGTAATCATGGACTTGTTTCTGTATTTATACTTCAGTCCATATTGCTGTAGCAGTCTTCAATGATGGAGCTTCAGCTCTGGGAAACATTCTGTCTAAACTGGGATTGTGTGTTGGCAAATTTACCAAAGACTTTCTGATGTTGAAAGATACTTTGCGCGTTCAAAATGCTCAGCGTCAAGCCAACAGGGCAACATATGAGCAACGAAGAGCAAGGAGAAGGTGCAGGCTGGCACTGGAGGACCAGCAGGATGAAGCTGAAGGATTTCCTTACTTGGCAGGGGGGCATTAGTGGACATAAGGTAGGATCATGTGCTGTTTTGTGTATTATTTTTCCTTCGCCGAAGTTTGCGAAAATTGCCAGGTATTGTTCATTTTTCCCACACTGTACTCACACATATTAACCAATTACCATAATATTTGGTGTGCAGCTTCTTCATACCAATACCTAGCTATTGTCATACCAAAATTAGTATAGCTGTTTTTGTTTTTTTGATATTAAATTTTTTAATTAACAAAATTACAAACTTGAAGTGTCAAATTTCATGTGCCTGTACAAAACAAACAAATACTGATATAAAAATTCTGGTATGACAAAAGC
This sequence comes from Semisulcospira habei, assembly GCA_036245525.1. Taxonomy (NCBI): domain Eukaryota; kingdom Metazoa; phylum Mollusca; class Gastropoda; family Semisulcospiridae; genus Semisulcospira; species Semisulcospira habei. The sequence continues at coordinate 303,504,145 of BTPG01000001.1, read as the reverse complement.
TTCATTTTATGGCGCAGTTTAAAACTAAAAAAGAATTAAGGGGAAAAAAACAACTGTTTAGAATTGGCACTGGCAAAAAGTTTGGGTTTTTGGGCCGTTGAAAATTTAGAATAAATTAGCATAATTAATTAAAATTAATATTAAAACTTTAAACTGTATCAAACAAACATTTTTCCTAGTTGCAGACATGTCTCCTGCAATACCATGCCAAATTTCAAGCATGTAGCTTGAATATATCTCTTGTTAGAAAAATAAGAAAAAATGAACCGTCCAGCCACCGTATCTGCTACCTTTTAATCAACATGTTATACTTACAATTAAGTTTCACTGTGAAGCAGCCGAAAGCTGACTGGCCGTCGGCATAGTTAATGAAGCACGTGACCTCCTTCCCGTCATCCTCTGGTGCTTTGGGCGTCCACACGCACATGCGCCCTTGATGTCTAACACATGTCACGCTCCACGTCAGATTGAGCACGGGTTTCCGGGCGTCAGGGTCACAGGTCAAGGTCATCCCGTGGGAGCCGTTTGTGTCAAAGAGGTCAGGTCCGTTCAGTGGGACCGTGATGGGTTGTGCAGTGGTGGTGGAGATTCTCTGTGTTGATGACGTGGTTGTGGTTTGTGGTGTTGATGACATGGTTGTGGTGGTTTGTGATGTTGATGACGTGGTTGTGGTGGTGTGTGGTGTTGATGACGTGGTTGTGGAGGTTTGTGGTGTTGATGTCATAGTGGTGGTGGTGGTGGGGGGCGTGGTTGCTAATGGTGTGGTTGTGGCAGTTGTAGGTACTTCGGACATTGTTGCCATTGGTAATTTTTCTAGCAGAACAAACGCAAGAGAAGATATTAAAGTAAATACAGTAATCACATAAATTTATGACGTATTGTTGTGGATATTAGGGTCATATGCAAACTATAATCAACATTTTTAAATGCATCGCTCTTGATCCCGATGCACGTTTTCATTCTAACTCGTATCTATGCAAGACACCCTTCAGTTACTGGTTTTGGCCTACTGCTCGTACCCACTGGAAAATAAAACAGGGTAACACGCGCACACTGTCTTCTTTCTTTCTCTTCCTGAAGACTATTTTACTTCTGCATGCTTTTCCCAAAATGCCACCTTTGTAACAGTCATGGTTCACGTTCAACATAATTTGCTGACCAATGCGAGACCGATCGAAGATCGAACAACCTTACCATTAACACAGTCCGTGGGAGCGTCAGGACACATGCACTTGGAGGCGTTGCCAGGCAACGGGATACAAAAATGGCTGCAGCCGCCATTATTGTCACTGCAGCCGTTGGGTCCTGTGTGTTACATGAATATTACAGAAGTAAGATAAAACACGTACTCCAGATGACCCTGGGTTACGTTGGCGCGGATAACTGCTACGACAGATCAACCCGGAGTCACTTTTAGCGTGCGTACTCCCCAGGTAGCCCTACTCGGGCTGTACACCACAAGTACACTTCTATTCAAATGAGATGCTTCGCATTTTAGCATTTTATTTGAATAGAAGTGTAGTTGTGGTAGGTGCACTACACAGATAAAACCCACTCGGGGAGTTCACCACAGGTATGCCACAAGTACACTTATATGCAATTGACATGTTTAGCATCTCATTTGATTAGAAGTGTACTTGCAGTGTATAGGTTTTTCTCCCATTCTTGGCTTGACTTCGCGAACGAAGATTTTATAGGAGTTGCCCACGACGTCTGCAGGCTTGTTCGTGGCTGCGGAGGCCAATCCGAGACAGGCAGGTTCGACCGCAGTGGCTGCAGGGGAAGGTATGGCCAGGGTTCTGAGCTGCGGCATCTCTGTTTTTTCTCCTGAGCCGCTTGTCCTTAAGGCTAGCTCTGTGAGAGTCCTCAAAGGAGACAGCTGCCTTGTAAATGGTGGAGCGCCAGGTGTCACGGTCCGCAGCAAGCGAAGACCACTGGTGGTGGTCGATTTGGCAGGCACTAAGTGACTTCTTGAGACAGTCTTTGTATCTCTTCTTTGGTGCCCCTCTGTCACGGTGTCCAGTAGCAAGCTCGCCGAACAGTGTGATCTTTGGTAGGCGATGATCCTCCATCCTGGAGACATGCCCCGCCCAGCGGAGCTGTGTCCGCAGCAGCAAAGCCTCGATGCTCACAGTTTCATCCTGTTCAAGGACCTCGACGTTGGTGACATAGTCACTCCAGTGAATGCCCAGGATGGTACGCAGGCAGCGCTGGTGGAAGCGTTCGAGGAGTCGTAGTTGGCTGCGCCCGCAAAACGGTGCGTGCATTCTTGCGTAAACCCTACTTCGCCCTATTGACTCAGTGTCACTCTGGCGTAGCACAGTGCCAAACGAAGTGACCCCAGGTTGATCTGGCCTAGGAGTTATTTTGATGTCAGACCGAGTTCTCAGAATTATTATATGAGTTGTTTTGTTGGGATTTTTGTTGTTGCTGTTTGTTTGTTTTTTGTTGTTTTCTTTTGGCAGATGTTTGTAAAAAGACGATCCTGTATCGAGGATGGCATAAACGAACACACACAAAGAATGCAGACACTGAAGTCAAGGTCCGAATATAATTATAACAAATTTGTAATCAGTCCAATTCACCGATTTAGTGCTCTTTTTAAACGAGCCCCGCAGAGCCCACGTGAAACTATAATAAATTTGTCTCGTGCTGTCTGAGGTTGACAAAAGTTGTGCCTTAAATGGAAGGCGTTGTTCTGAGTAATGCGCACTAAACCTGCTTAACATATTTGTGCCTGCGTATTCACAGTATTTAACTACCGGTTGCTGCATACACTAAGCGGGTGTGTGTGTGTGGGGGGTGGGGTGGGCAGGGGGATAGGGGAGGGGTGGGCGGGGGGAAGCGTACATTGTATGGACTTATGACGACTGCAATGAAAGGACAAGATCATTCTTGCAAGGCCCCTTGGCCGTTACTCCTGTGTCGTTGGCAAATATGATAATATCATATTACGCACATTTCACACCAAAAAGTTAAAATGCAATTCACTACTTAATTACTTAATTAATTAATTACCGTGCGCGTAAAATGTTTTCGGTGTGCCTGTTTCTTTCTTTGCGTTTTTTACTTCCATAATGTTAGGCGTACCTTTCTGCCAGCCGTCCTCTGTGTAGGCGTGGATATCGTTCACTTGGAATCCTCCAGTAAGAATCCTTTCGCCGGACCTCCCGTCTGTACTCAGTCTTAATACGTGGCTTTCGTTGACTCTGGGGCTAAATGACAAAGATACGAAGGATGGATGGATGAACGGAAGGACGAATGAGCGGACGGACGGACGGACAGGTGGATGGATGGATGGATGGATGGATGGATGGATGGATGGACAACTGAATAATTAGATAGATGGATGGATAGAAGGACGGACGGACAGGTGGATGGATGAATGGTCTTAACGCTAAGTGTATAGGAAGCAATAGTTTTGTTCTAAGCTTATGGTCACCTACCCTGAACTAGTCCAGTTAATAACAAACAAGTATTGGTCGAGATGGGCCAAACCAAACAGCAAAGATGCAGCAGACAGCCTATAAAGCACTATTCGGCCGTTCCCGTTCAGGTCGGAATATTCCACGGTATCGGATCCACCGTCAACCCAGTATAGCCGGTCGTCTGAAAATAAAGATTGTTATTGTGATCTGAACTAACATTGGGCGGGTTTCGTTGCAACGAACAATTTCGGTTTACACCATGTGAATGTCTTGTGTTTCTCTTGTACCGCGTTTGTCTTCAGAGTGAAGCGCGTGTTTCACGTCAGCGTGCATGTTGAGTTCAGCTTAACTCATTCAGCCCGACGGCCGTATTTCCCAAATTTTGGAGGCGTCATCCAGTTGTAGGAGATGGATCGACCATGATAATTCAACTGTAGTGCCAGATTAGCTTGGCGCCGGCAGGAGTAACAGCCAAAGGGACTTGCAAGATTGATCTTGTCCTTTGATTGCAGTCGTCAATGTACGCCTCCCTCCGCCCACCCCTCCCCATCCCCTTGCCCACACACACACACACACACACACACACACACACACACACACACACACACACACACACACACACACACACACACAAACACACAAGCCAATCTGGCACTACCCTTGAATTATCATGGTCGACCCATCTGCTGTAAGGCGTCAGGGCATAATGGGTTAAGCAGATTTACAGAAATATGTAAAGCGCCTATATAATATGGTTATTATTATTATTGTCATCATCATCATCATTATTATTATTATTATTATTATTATTATTATTATTATTATTGTGACGGGTGACATTCATCACTGGCAGTGGTTGCCTATCCAGGGCCTAGGGATGAAAACGGGTTGTCTCCCTTTGGACACTGGTGGATTTGGGTGCTGTGTGCTATGCTTTCGTGCTTTGTCCTTTAATTTTATCCTGCTTCAGGTTTCCTCAGAAAGGCAAAACAGGTGTTTTGACATGTCAGTAACATGACTTAACTCTGAACTGTTCGAATGCGTTCTGCACAGGAAGTTAGAATCGGAAACATACGGTACAGGGGAGTACAACATGCTCTTTGACCCCTTTGATGCTACAAGAGACATAAACCCTCATAAGCCCCCGCAGTCGTGGGGGCTCCTGAGTATTTATGTCTCTTGTTTGTTTTATGTGCTTTACGCCTTTCTTTGGTCGCATTAAATTTGTGATCTTAACACCAGTGTCGGTCAGTGTGCAGTAGTTTCGTGATCATTGGCAGCGATGATGTTGCGAACGACGAACCAAGCAAAAAGGCTGCATTTGACACACGAGACAAGCAAATTAGCAATATACTTTGATATAGGAAGGACCAAAAAGGAGGTATGGCCGACAGAAGAAAAAGAGTATGGTCAAGAGATATCATATTCATAAAAGGTATGGATAGGCCGTACCTGCTACACGCCCCAACACCCCAACACCCCTTGCCCTGCGGGGTCCTACGCCACTGGAATGTACAATTACAATATTTCTTACTGCTGACGTCCAGGGCCAGCGCATTAGGAGATCTCAGCCCCAAAGACACTATAGTCCTGCGGTCAGTCCCGTCATAATTGGCTCTCTTGATCCTGGCCGGTGTTTCATTCCATTCGCTCCAGAACATCACCCTGCGGACAAGCATGGGAACATTTCACGGTACAGTTGTCTTCGCAGAGTTTCTTTAATTTTTAAAGTGTGCTTGTTAAACATCCTTGTGCATAAAGTCATTGGTACTGAGAACAGTGCCAGTGATTGCTTGCAAGATGTATCGTGACGTAGTATTGTGAGCCTGTTGCTAAACTTATGATATAGCCAAACTGCAAGTCTGTCATCGCGGACGAATAATAACGTTGGTCTTTGGTCTGAAAGTTTAAATCAGGGTTTTCTAGCTCCTCGCGTCATAACTATGGATTCGACGTTACACTCGTGATGATTCAAAATAGCATTCAGTTAGGGAGTCGTTCTGCTTCTTGTCTTTGTCTCTGTGTTCGTGGACTTCCAGGATCAGCCACCAGGGCGAACGAATTGCGTGTGTGACTGCCCTTTATTACCTAACAGTGTAAGCTGCAACACTCCGTCTTCAGAGAATTATGTCTGTTTCTATAGATTGGAAGTTGTTACTGTAGGAGCTTACCATAGCTGAAGATAAAAAGATAAATAGATGTTATTCGAAAATCAGAAGTAGGCAAAAATTGCGCGGGTTTGGATGAAAACAGTTGATAAATAGCCAGGACAAACAGGCGATATCGCATGTTTGTCCGGACTTTTAATCCACTATTTTCGTCAAAACCCGTGCAATTTTTATATACTTGTGAAACCGTCTATTCTATGCCAATGGTTTTAATAGCTGTTACTTTAATCAATCCGGTCAAACCACTGTGCTGTGCGGTACAATGAGTTTACGATGGACGGAAACCTTGTCTGAGTTCATTACCCACCCGTTGATGGTGTCCAGTACAATTGCTCGTGGCCTGTCCAAGCCAGTTCTGGGAATTATTGTTCTGTGCCAAAATCCTGACAGCGTCATCATGCCGATCACGCCATTTTCTTCTTCAGTGTAGAACACTAGACGTGACACAGGGTCCACAGCTATTCCCAGCGCTGAAGACTCTTCACAATAATATCCGAAACTTATATTTTAACAACACTCGTAAAAAGCTATACATTAAATTCTAAAACACATGTTATGCATACGAATCATAACGTTCAGCTCATATATATGGGACTTTTACACTGGCTGTTGTGTACGACTTTTCTCGGAACTCTCCTTTGAGTAGTGAAAAAGGCGTTTGTGTGGGAAATACGAAATTGGTGGTCATCCTTTTAGTCTGAATTTCGGAAATGCACTACTAATTGCACCAAAAGGACCACATGTTTGTATACTGACGAGCACAAGAAATGTGGCATTACTTGAATCATCGGAAACACTTAGTGTTTCCGATGATTCAAATGATGTCGCATTTTTGTCGCTAAAAATCTGTTACATGTACATGTATAAGGTTCGCACGACGTCATGGATGCTATGTGTGTGTGTCTACTTTAGCCTTCTTGTGATAGTGGCTCTTAGCTCATGTTATACTGAAGCCATTTACACGTTGCAAGCTTCCGAAAGCTCACTTCCGGTCTTGGAATATGGACATGGTTGAAGTGAAACATCACACAATCCAAAGCTTCAAGTACAACAACCAGGGTCGTATTATGAAAAGGGAATTTAATCCACCCTAGAGTCGACTTCCCTAAATTTTTGCAGTTGTCCTATGAAAAGTGCATTACAATCCAAGAGACAGGTTGACCATGATAGTGCAATGGTGGTGCCAGAATAGCTCGGCGCCCATAGGCGCCAAACTATTCTGGCATCACCCTTGAACTGTCATGGTTGATCCATAAGTAGTTATGGTGCGTCTGGATTAAATGAGCTAACCTGCCTGTGCACATGGCCTATTGTTTAGATCATATGTGTGTTGGAGAGTAAGTTTGAATCTTGCGGCCCATAAAACTAGCTGTCATTTACCTTTCTCATTATTCAGGTTCCTGAGTGACGTCTGACCGCTACCATCGAGGTAAGCACTGTTTAGAGTATTGACGCCGGTGTCTGTCCAGTATAGCCGCCCCTCTATGGGATCAAAGTCTACGGCAAAGGGGGCCCACACACTCAAGCCAGGAATTGCAGTGGTGCTCTTCGTCTCCACATCTATACGATGAATCTCTGGGCCCGTGTTGGAAGCAACAGGAATGAGGAAAAAGGCGTTCTTCACAATGCCTGAAAACAGCAAAACTATGATAAATGACTAGACTCAACATTATTCCCTACCAGCTATTTCCTAGCATACACGGTGAAAAATGGCTCGCAAGCGGTAAAATGTAAGATTAATGGCACAGTTTGTCTGAAATTCATTGAGAAAATTGTACAAACACATGCACGAAAACCATCGGAGATCATTTTTATCTCAGAATGACGTAAGTCTCAATTCGGTTCAGTTCAGTTCGTTCAGGTTCAGATCGTTGAGCTTGGAAAGGCACATACGATTTCTACCCCAACCATCGGAAGTCTTCCCATAATTCTTTTTGATATCGTACCAAAAGAGAGAAAGAGTGAGAGGAGAGAGAGAGAGACAGAGAGAGAGAGAGACAATCACAATGAATCTTTATTTTCCAAGGATAAAAAGATTTAGGTCTGAAGACTTTTCTTACATCTTGTCCTTGCTAAACTAAGTACTCCCTCTCTCTCTCTCTCTCTCTCTCTCTCTCTCTCTCTCTCTCTCTCTCTCTCTCTCTCTCTCTCTCTCTCTCTCTCTCTCTCTCTCTCTCTCTCTCTCTCTCTCTCTCTCTCTTAACCACATGTATTATATGTCTCTTTCTATGCTGGGTCCATTTATTCCCAATTTTGTGCGTGTGTGTGTGGAGGGGGGCGGCGGTGGGGAGTGGGTGGGGGGAGGGGGGTGTCTGAGAGTTTATGAGTATGTCTGTCTTTGTGAATAGTGTTGTTAATTGTTTGTAAGTATTATGTTTTATGTTACGATTGTGGTTGTGTTGTTCTGTGAGAGCATGCGTGTATTAATCGTAGAAAACGATTCGATATTAATTTATTTGAGCTATCATGATTACGAATCACGTACCTTTTCAGTAAGATTCACTATCGTTCGCACAGAGAGCGGAATTGGCTTTGTTATGATACGCTAAGATTAGTCCGGAAGTTTCTAGCAAAGTCGCACAGAGAAGAGCAGTCGATTTTTGTGATGCGTAGATTCGCTGAGAATAGACCAGAACGTTCGAGCAAAATCGCACTCTGTCTCGTATGTGTGACATCAAAGTGTCGGCAACATATTGCAACACAGTATTAAAGCCGCTCTAATACTCATAGTCATAGTTGTTTTCTGTAAGCGTGAAGTTAGCAGCCGGTCAGTATGTATTATGAAAGATCGTGAAACTTCAAGAAAGTGTGGGCAAGGTCGTGAACTGCCTGACATACTTTTGTGAGACGTCATAACGCGCCGGGATTTCCCAAAATAGGGGCTGGAAATAGCAGCCAGATTTTTGTAGACCATTCTTGAGTATTCTTTCTGATTAATATTTATGATGGTTGGTTATGTATTCTTTTCTGATTGGTTGTGTTGTATTAAGTTGTTGGATTATTTTGGAAAGGATACCACTATAAAAGATGGTGCTAGGAAGCACGTGTGTACATTGTTCAGTTGTAGAATTGCGATGTAACAGCGTCGGTACATTATTCAGTTGTATAATTGCAGTTTATCGTAAACACATTGACATTGAGAGAGCTACGCAAGGTATTGTCGTTCATTGTCGGTGACGGAGTTATGCAGTGAATGGTGATGTACATTGTATGAGAGACGCATCGTGTCAAAGTGTGACATTTTTGCAGAGGAGACATTGTATCATTGTTGGTGGATTCAACGCATTGTGTGGAAATCGCATCGCCGCAATAAAATATCGTTGGAACTGTTACTCCAGTGTGGTCTACATCCTTAAGCCACGTGTGACGGGTTGCAGCTGAGAGAAGTTTCTTAAAAGAACTTTACGTGCGTGCCGTCTGGTGTGATACCATACTACGACCACGATTCAACACGTAACATTTTACTAATATAATGTGCATGTGTAGATAGTTTTGTAGTTGTAGTTGTGTAGTTTGTAGTTGTTAGCAACGCAGGTTTGTAAAATGGCTGTATCTATGACAATGTCAATGCCTTAACCGTTGTAAAATAGAGCTTCATTGATTCATTGATTCTCTCTCTCTCTCTCTCTCTCTCTCTCTCTCTCTCTAAAGAATAACACAAACACAAACGTTGCACGCGCACACCATGAGCGTCCGACGAGTGCGTGCTGCTATGGTCTCCGCTAGCTCGGCGCCCAATCGGGCTGCACGGGGGTGACAATAGTTTAATATTGTACCGCCGAATATGTGCGCGGCGAGCGCGCGTAACCGCCCACAGGCAAAGGTCGCATTTCAACACGCACTCATCAGGCGAGATACACTGGATGCCTCCCTCGATCCGCAGCCGCTCAAAAGAGGCAGCAAATCGATGAATGCAACCAGTGTGGAGGCGACTATTCAGCAAAAATCATTTATAAACACACAAGTAATTAGATATACAGACCTACACGAGCTACCATCAAGCAAATGTACCATAAAATGACAAAAAAAGCAATCAGAAAGACAAAATTAATAACCACATCATTATCATTTAAAGAAAATAATAAAACGAAGGTCTCCTTTTAACGTTTTAGAAGTGTTAAAAGAAAGGCAGTTTACGCTTACATTTGTAGCAAGTGCTGATGAAGCCGCGTTTTGAAAGCATTTATGGTCGTGATAGACTTTATTTCTTTTGGAAGTAAATTCCATTCTTTGGCCGCTGAGTATGACAAGGACGATTTAAAAATGCCTGAGGGGGGGGGGGGGGGGGGGGGCTAGGCACTACCAGGTCGTTCCTCGGTGTCCGTTACGGAGTGTAGGGAGCCTTAAAGAGAGCAGCGAGATATCCTGGGGATTTGGTAAGAGTGATCTTACGCTTTAATACGCATTTATTGAATAGAAAGTGTTTACAAAGGGGCAACATGTTTTGTTCTTTAATTGTATCATCGGTACTCTAAGGGATGTGAGAAACTTTTAGGATAAGAGAGAGAGAGAGATAATTGAATTGAATTGAATTGAAACTTTATTTTCTAAGGATGAAGACAGTAGGCACGCAGGCCTTTTTACATGTCTGTCCTGAGAGAGAGAGAGAGAGAGAGAGAGAGAGAGAGAGAGAGAGAGAGAGAGAGAGAGAGAGAGAGAGAGAGAGAGAGAGAGAGAGAGAGAGAGAGAGAGAGATTAAAATAAGAAATAAACAAACTGTACCAGAAGTGTAGTTAACTCGAAATCGAATTTGTGACCCATCAGAGTGAATCCTCAAGTAGATGGAGTTTCCGAAACTTCTCTTCTGGAACCCCGTTGTCGGCATAATGCAGGGAAACGCTAAGAACCGTTCAGACCTTGCCGAGTCCCCATCTCGTAGCTGAAAATAGTAAACACTATGATGTACATTCAGAGAAATTATGTAGCCACACCGTGCATGCAGGCACCGGAACAGTACTAGCTGTTTTCCCATTAGCCTAGGCGCACTTGGGCAAAACAGACCGTGATAATTCAAGGGTAGTGCAAGATTAGCTTGGCGCCATCAGGCTCCAAGCTAATCCGGCACAACCCTTGAAATAACATAGTCGAACCATCTCGCGGACCAAGTACATACTTGATCAGTGACACCTCTGAAATTTGGGAAATGCGGCCTTGGAGTTAAATGGGTTAATTCAAGATTGACCAAGGTTTAACTCATTTGAGACGTATCGCCACCGGATACGCGGCTTAAAGCCGCGTATCCGGAGGCGGCACGTCTCGAATGAGTTAACCCTTTCACTGCCAATGAAAACGAATTACGCGTCTGACACGACTGCACATAGACCGACATTCGCGTGTAGAATGCAGATATATATAACAAGGATAACAATAAATTCTCATGAGCCCCCGCGACTGTATCATGAAAGAAAATTGAAGTTTATCCCTTTGTCCACCATTATCGAATACTACTACTACTACTACTACTACTACTACTACTACTACTACTAATAATAATAATAATAATAATAATAATAATAATAATAATAATAAATTTAAACAAAATTTTAAAAAAAATGATCCTATTACCCTTATTGCCTGTTTAATATCCCTTTAACATATAAAAAAAAAAATACCTCAATAAAATAGTAAATACATCTGCCGCTCTGAATGTCGAACTGTTCGAACTGTTCAAACGTCAGGGTGACGCGCTCCCCTTGACGAGCCCTGATGACGTAGAGACAGTCAAAACTGCTGTTGTAGCGGGGGTAACCAGGGGACACGAAAGACCCAGAGGGATCTTTGAAATTGCCGCCGCATGCTGAAAATAGCAATACAACACATATTCTATGGTATCAAGATTGTAGATTTACTCATTCATGGCGCCCCGCATCAAGAGCTGCCAAAGTGTCGTTGGTTAGTTGCTTGCTTGCTTGCTTGGTTCGGTAGAAATACCCAACAATCAAAGAAACATGCTTTGACACGAAGTGCACACAACGGTTTCGTGCTCGTCATTTCAAAACTCCTTTCTTTCTTTCTTGGTTATTGCACTTAACTCATTCGCAGCAAGCCGCATCCATAATATGCAGCTTTATGCCACGTATCCGAATGCGACTCGCCGCGAATGAGTTAACAGTCTTAGTTCTCTTTTCGCATGACGGCTTACATTGCCACAGCCACTGTGCGATAAGAAAAGGCCTGCCGCCACCCAAACATCAGTTTCCTCGTAACTAAAGTATCGTATGAAAGTTTATAAATACCGTCACTCGCACAGCCTTTCAAAACACACAAAGCGTGAAAAAGAATTAAGGACTTTCCGTGTAACACACCCACATAAGCGAGACACATGCTCACTCGCAAGAAAGAGTGCACTTGCAAAGCCTTTGGCTGTCGGTAGCGGCCTTTGTCGAGGTCATTCCTGCAGGAATCACTTCTACAAAACCGCCGATACCGACAACCAAAGGGTTCTCGGGACCCTTCGCAATGCGTAAAGGGCCATCGGGCGAACGGCGGCCGACGTCGGCCCGATGGCCTTTGTGCACCGGGTTGCAAATGCGTGACAGTTTCGCTCGTACGGCCAAACCACGACTCGGTGTCTGCACGATCGGTAGGCGGGCGAGTTAGTTATTTGTTTGTTGGGTTTAACGAGACTAAGGCGGATACCTGCTGGATAGATTTAAGTTTTTGCCGCCTACAACCGGTTTCACCCCAAGGGGAGAGGGGAGGGGGGGGGGGGGGCTCTTCAGGTAGGCATACGGCGTAACCTGAAATTGCAAACACAACGCATGTACGAGAAGCTGCCTCCAGAATTTGACTGGTAGCACCGCCAGTACAATGTGCATTGCATCCCCAAAACTTTATGAGGTGTTGCAGTGGAAGAAGACAGACTAATTTTGAAAAGGCAACACCTAGGCAATTTTGTGGTGCAATTATTCTTTACTTTTAACAAAGGCGTCGCCCAAAGCCAAAAAATGCACTCAATCACAATAGCTCAAGTACATGCGTTGTGTTTGCAATTTCAGGTTACGCCGTCGGCGCCAAGTTAATCTGGCACAGTCCCTGAATTATCAGTGTCCAGCCATCTCCTGCAACTGGTGCATAATCATTAGATGACACCTCCAAAATTTGGGAAATACGGCCGTCGGCTGAATGAGTTAAGCGTAAAAAGCGTGAGCATGAGTAAGTCACCAAACTTTGCCATTCATTCAGACCAGTAAACTGACTTGACTTTTTCAGCTTTCATGTCTTTACTCAGTGTGCTAGGTGTGCTAGTTAGTAAGTGATTTGACTTTACAATTTTACCTTAAAGAAAACTATATACTTTATACCCATTTCATTCTTGAAAAGTCTAACTTTGCTACACAGAATGGGTCCAGGCGAAGAGTTTACACATTCTGCCCCAGGACCGAAATCCCCAGATTTTGAAGTTGCCCTCTGAAGGACTGTACTACAATTCTAGATACAGATTGAGAATGATAGTTCAAGGGTGGTGCCAGAATAGCTTGACGCCAATGACTTGACTTGACTTCACACAAACACACACACACACACACACACACACACACACACACACCACACACACACACACACACACACACACAACCGTGGTACGATTCAGCAGGCAGATTGCCTCGTTCACTTTATAGCTCACATTTCAAATCCCCCCCCCCCCTCCTCACCACCACCACCAACAACCAAAAAAAAAAATAATAAGGTATGAAAATGGTTTATACCAGTTAGAAAAATGCTCGTTAAAGCATTTCTCCCACCAGATAAAAGCCAAATGAACATGTTTGTGGCTGTGGTTTTATAGTGATTAAGTAATAGGGTCCTTAGCGGGTTGTCGGAAAACTGCAGTTCTCAGACAACACACTAGGACCCCACTACCTACTCAGTATTAAACCACAGCCACAAAATAACTATGTCTCGCGCTACATATAGACCTAGTATACATATACAACCTTTAACCCATATCATACTGAGGCTAAAAGCTTAAAATTTATACACTGCCATATGCAAGCTACAGTATAGTACTTACAGATAAGGATATAGAACGGTGGCTTTAGTTCAAGGGTAGTGCCAGAATAGTTTGGCGCCTTTATGCGCCAAGCTATTGTGGCACTATCCTTGAACTATTTTAGTCAAACTTATTTCACACACTCGTGTATTCCGAATGATAAGGGTTAAGAATACAGATCGAAGTTTACCTTCAACGTCAGCTTGCAGAAAAACAAGCAGAATCAAAATGACCATTTTTCTTCTCAAAGCAGATTCACGGACTAAATCGTGGCTGTCACAACAGATATTCTCACTTTATTCCGACAATGATACCGGGAAGTTAAGTGAGTCATGTTGGTTTCAAAACCTGAACTGTTTTTGAGATCGAGTCATATGTGTGTGCAGGTCTGTAATTCTTAACTTCTGAAAAATCATTCACACATAGCAGCTCTAGCCCTTTGCGTGTCGGTAGTGGTTTTGTCGCGATAATTCCTGTACGAATCATCGCGACTAAAACCGCTACTGACACGCAAAGGGCTAGGCTAGCTTTATGCATACTATAGCGATTAAAGGACCACGCCGGTTTTCATAGTTATTCGCTTATTCGTATACACAGACATTTGTAACCACTCAACTCGTAGAAATATCACGCAGGAACACAAACAAGATACAGCAGACTTTAAATTTAGTAGAACTTCAGAGGACAAATAGTGTTTTATTGTTTTTATTTATGTATATAATATATATTATACTAATGGTCAAAACGTAAGGGCCACCCTACTCAGAAACTGGAAGGGCAGAACGACGACCCTGCTCAGGACGCCCGCGCTGCACAAGCAGAAGGGAGGACAGATACCTATGTTTGGCGGCTCTGCGCGACCGAACTGTCACGTCAACCACTCTGCGACGTCAACTGATGCAAGCTGCAAACGTTAACGTCAGCAGAAGCACAGTCTGCCGACGTCTGCGCGAAATTGGCCTGGCTTCATGCAGAGCAGCAGTGAGAATACCCCTCACTCCAGCTCATAGCAGAGCCTGGTTGCCTGGTGTCGTCAACATGTGAGTCAGCTGGGGGACGCCTTGAGGTGGGGGTGGCTGCTGACTACACGTTGCCCCAGCACGTCCCAGAGGTGCTCGATGGGAGCCAGATCAGGTGAACGAGCTGGCCACTCCATCCTCATGATGCCCCGTTGCTCAAGGTACTCATCCACCACATTTCCACGATGAGGTCGAGCGTTGTCGTCCTGCAGAACAGCATTGTCGCCTATGGCTTGAAGAGCTGGTTGGATGAGGGGATGCACAATCTCGTCCCAATAGCGCAGTCCAGTCAGGGTGCCTCGGATGACAAGGAAAAGTTGACTCTTACTTGTGTTCTGATTGCCGCGAAGGTGTTGTAACTGATCGTTAACAAGACAGCACTGAGCAGCCCCTGAGAGAGTGAAAATGCGTGAATGAACTAGTGCTCGAGTATGACTCCAAGCGGCTACACAGGGTAGTTATGACGGCTGTCAGCGGCCTATTGAGGCAACATAAACGCGGCGACACGCTTGTCGATTGCGACATGTATACTGAGGAGCAAAGGTCTCCAGTTGAACGCGTAGGAAAGATGGTACGGAATGTTGACATGTAGGCCGCGCACGTCACCAAAGAGGCATAGCACAAGTGGGCAAGTTTGTCACATTGTCACAGCGCTGTCACATCGAGCTGCAAGAGACATAAATCCTCATGACCCTCCTGTTCTTTGTGTCTAATTGTTCACACCTGTATTCTTCACAGCGAATGTCGAGTAGTGTGCAGTTGTTTCAGACGCACAATCCGTGATCACTGTCAGCAAAGGGTTAATTGTGACAAATGTGAAACATTGTTAATTCAAAGAAAAATTCAAATTTGTTTACTCATTTGAGACGTGCCGCCTCCGGATCGCGAATCCGCAGGCGGCACATCTCGAATGAGTTAAACCTTTCAGACCTATATGTGTGCGCAGGAAACAGATAATAGAAAATTGAATGAAACTGTTAATAAGAAACTTTTATGTTAACCCTTTGACTCCCACAACTAAACGACTTCCTTTCTATCGGGAGTCAAATAATTAACAAAACACACACACACACACACACACACACACATATATATATATATATATATATATATATATATATATATATATATATATATATATATATATATATATATATATATATATATATATATATATATATGTATATATATATATATATATATATATATATATATATATATATATATATATATATATATATATATATATATATATATATATATTTCCTTTGACTGAAAAAGAAATTAAACTAAACAAAGTCACAAAGTCAAAACTACACCTCCTGGGGTAACAAAAGGTCAATCGCGGAAGAAATGGCCGTATCTAAACAACCTGTCCCTCTTGAAGGCGTGCTTCCATAGAGCGGCGCGAGAGCGACACGAAAACTTTGGCAACAGCAACACGAATCGAGAACATAGAAATAGAGGAGTGTTTCCATATATGCGCGACGCGACAGCGGCGCAATGTGGTGCGACAGGCGACAGCGGCGCGACAAAAAAAATTTCACCCCATCAAAGGCGAGACCGCGATTCTGCTGTGAAGGTAGCGTGGCTTTCAGCAAGCACTAACAAACCATCACAGTTCTAACAACTTATAATAGGAGCGCGATGCTGCCTGTCTCACAGCCCAACCGATTCTTGCCGTGTTGCTTACCGCGCCGCTGTTCCGTAGCTATATGGAAAGACAGCCTAAAGCTACGGTTCCATAAGCACGAATCCTATACGAATACGACCCGAACCCTATGAGGTGATGCAATTTTTCTTCAAAACCTGCGTCATTTTCATTCGAAGTTGGTTGCAAATTCCGTTTCCGCATCGCGGGGCATATGGAAACACACAAACATGAAAAGAGCTTGCACGAACTTTTCTGTTTCGGGCCCGCTTCAGACGGATTCGGATCGGTTTCGTATCGGATTCGTGTTTATACCCATAAACACAAATCCGATACGAAACCGAGCCGCCTTTAGACCTTTTTAGGTCACGCCGCTTACCTGTCGCAAAATGATGGCAATAGTACGTACGCCGGAGCGACTGTGTGCTCGCACTGCTGCAATGTCTCTCTCACACACAGCTACAACACATTATAATGCACCTGAGCACACAAAAAGTGCAATCCTTTTCGAGAAAAATATGGAGGGACGTCCAAGCCTGCCGCAATTTGTTTGAAACAATCAACCCTTTTGTGCAAGCAGCGATTGGTAATACTAGGCTACTCACCGTACCGGGATTTATCCCCTTCATCTCCTGGCAGCGGACGCCCAAATTATGTTTTTAACTCATTTGAGACGTGCCGCCTCCGGATACGCGGCTTTTCACTGGGTAGTGCCAGATGAGCTTGGAGCCTTTGGCGCATGAAGGTGGAGGCGGCACGTCTCGAATGAGTTTTAAAAAAATCATTCAACGCTGAACAACCTAATCCGTCCAAGGAACATAAATGCGAAGTGGTGTCAGAAGGAGGCATATATCCTCATGAGCCCCCGCAACTGCCGGGGTTCATGAGGATATATGCCTCTTGCATTTGGTATAGTTCGCAGTGTTGCGGCAGTGAAAAGGGTATGCACATGAGAATTTATTCGTTTCTTAAGCATCATATTAAATTGCTCGTAAAACTGGAAACTGCGTGTTGCTTTGTTTGATGTCGGATATTTATAAAGTAGTCCGCACATTATTTGGGACAGTATAATTATATCCTTCTAATAACCCGCTTGTGCTTAATCTCAGTGCAGTCAGCGTTATCGTAAACATAACCAGGGAGCCAGGAGGGTGAGTCACCTTGACCTTCCCAGTAAGCAAAAGTCATCGGGCCGACTTCGGCCGCAGTGGGCCAACGCACGGCTGTGCGCGGGCTCAGTGCAGCAGACATCGGCCAGAGGACTTTTCGCTTCCTGGTTCGACTGTGTACCCCTGCGTCGAGACTCGCATGTCTTTAGAAACGCAGCACGCGCAGGGGTTCGAATTTCTTGCGAATGAGGAGAACGGCAGTCCCGGTGTAGCAAGCCGGGATGACACCTATGCCAGATCAGTTCACCAGGGATCACTTTCGCGTGGCAAACCACAGGCATGGGGTGATCGTCCACCACTTTAAAACTAGTAGTATATTAAAGAGCTATGTACACGGGTGTGTTAAAAAAGTGATCGATTACTGCCATGTTCATTTAGTGACCAGCATGTGGCAAGCGTAGCAAGTTTGCCACGCAAAGTGACCCTGGGTTGATGTAACGTAGGGATCATTCTGATGTGTTCCACAGGTGCGACAGCCATAATAATTAGATCATCCTAATCTAGTAGCTGCGCGTCCATTATTTAAAATGATTCTTGGTAACATTGACTTATGTATGGTGGCCCAGAACTGACTCAAAGCGAAGCTTCAGTTTTTTGCAATCATTACTCGTAAATACACTAAATCAATATGTTTACTATCAGCTTATTTCAGTCAAACATTTTGAGAAAATAGAAAAAAAGTTATCTGCATATGGCATTCATTTTCCCACACTACCAATGGCCTAGCGACCAGCGCGCGATTTTTAACTCATTCAGCCCGGACACACCACACCAAGATATGGATCGAGCATGTTAGTTCAAGGGTGGTGCCAGAAAAGCTTGGCGCCCATAGGCGCCAAGCTATTCTGACACCACCCTAGAACTATCATGCTCGATTTGTCTCTAGAATTGTAATACAGACCTTCAGAGGGCAACTTCAAAATTTTGGGGATTTCGGTCCTAGGATATAATGTTTTAAAAACAGCACGGAGGAACTCCGTAGCATTCTGACCAGTCCGTGAGTGGTAGCTTTGATGCAATTAGTCACGTGATTTTTTTTTTCAAGTTTCGCCGACCCGACTGGAGTTTAAGTTCATCCCTCTCACTGCAGAGAGGACTTGGGTGAGTTTAACCCCTTCGCTACGAGTATTCACGAAATTTGCATCTGAATACCACGCTGCACGCTGACCAATTTTTTCGCATCAAGACTCAATGGTTTGTTTGTTTGTTTGTTTGTTTGTTTGTTTGTTTGTTTGTTTAGGACGATGTAAAAGCCTACAAATTTAACCTTCTTGTAGGTGGTAGCCTTTGCCTAATCGAAAGACGGCATCCCGAATGCTGTTGTACAGTTTCACAAAGGAAGAGGCGTAAATTCTCATGAGCCAATGCGGATGTAAGGACTCGTGAGAATCCGAGCCTCTGACTGGCTTAGGTACTCCGTGTTGTTTTCCAGACGATTGGTACCACTCTAAGCTGGCCCAAATTTGCGGTGCTGCTTGATCTGTAGTGTTCTATTATCTGTGAAACGCCATAATTATTATGTTATTAACGATTGTCCCAAGCGACAGATTATGAAGAGCTCCGCACAACCAGAAGGAGGCATTGATGCTCATGAGGCCCTGCTAATGCAGGGCCTCATGAGGGTCTATGCCTCTTGCGTCTGAAACTATAGTAACTGGTGATTGACAGGGACCTAAGTATTCGCTGATCCCGGTGTTGTATTTTAACTCTACTGTGTTTCTGCTATCTGTTATACGCCGTATTGTTCATAAAAGATTGCCCCCTTCAGATTAACCCCTTTACTGCTGAGAAAAAAATGTAGCATCATCCAACTGCAAGAGGTATAGATCCTCATGAGCCCCAGCTATCGCGGGGGCTCATGAGGATATATGCCTCTGGCTTAACTCATTCTACCCCAAGACCGAAATCCCAAATTTTTGCCGTTGTCCTCTCAAGACTGCAGTCTAGTGCAGGACACAGATCGACCATGATAGTTCAAGGGTGATGCCAGAATAGCTTGGCGCCCATAGGCTCCAAGCTATTCTGGCATCACCCTTGAACTATCATGGTCGATCCATATCTTGCTGTGGTGTGTCTGGGGTAGAATGGGTCAAAATACTTCGTATCCATGTTTCTTGGCCTGGTTGGGCTCCTTGACCCTGAATACACAATCATTCCCAAAACACGATCTGCGTCCAGTGACAATGAAGGGGTTAGCTCATTCGATAAGCCGCGTATCCGCAGGCGGCACGTCTCGAATGAGTTAAAGCGTAGCCGACTATACCACGACTTTTACCTGGCAAGGCTGAAACCTTCCTTTCCTGCCCCTTGTATAAACAAGATCCGCTGCGGCAACCAACTAATAGAGGTAAAATTCAAAGTATGTTCGGGGCGTTTTAAGTGACAGAACGTTTCTCATGAGCTCCATACAAATCATTATCCAATAATAATAACAAAATAATAATACATGGAATTTATATCGCGCATTTCTCATATTTATAATATAACTCAGTGCGCAGGCGAAAACGAGACACACACACACGCACACACACACACACACACACACACACACACACACACACACACACACACACACACACCATCACACACACACACACACCACACACACACACGCACACACACACACACACACACCACACACACACGCACACACACACACAGAGTCTGCAAGGGGTGTGTACATAAATACCGAAGAAATTACACGAAAGTCTGCGAGAAAAAGTAAGTTTTTAACTTTACTTTGAACTGCGTAAGGGTGGAGGCATTTCTGAGCTCAGCCGGTAAGGGATTCCAAATTAATGGAATAGTATATCTGAAAGAGCGCAGGAGCTCGTGAGAATCTGTGCCTCTTGATGTCGAAAATTACTGGAGTGTAACTTTCACTGAACCTAGCGCCGAAATCCCCTCAAATTGTGCAGTTGTCGTCCGAAGTTCCAGAGAAAGATCGACCGTGATAGTTCAAAGGTGGTGCCAGAATAGCTTGGCGCCCAAAGGCAACAAGCTATTCTGGGATCACCCTTGAACCATTATGGTCGATTCATATCTGCTGTGGTGTGATGGGATTAAATGGGTTAAGCACTCCGCATTGTTTGACAACTATTAGTCTAACCCCGAGCTGACCCCTATATAGTTTGATCTTCAGTGTTTTGTTATCTGTGTAACACGACCCACTGGTCGATACGCTATGCTTGAGTGAAGACTAAAAGGCAATGGAAAATTACCAGGGATCAATGTGATGACAAGGTATTTCTCATGGGAGTGGAAAAGACTGATTTTAACAAAAATGTAAACGTAGGTACAAGAGTGTTGCTAGAGGTTGTGTGCATGAGTACAGAAGACACTAACAAAGGAGCCAAAATGAAAAAGACCTTCAGGTACTAAGACAATGTGAACATGTGAACTTGCTCTCGTGCGCACGCAAGTTCGCACGCACGCACACACGCACACACCAACACACACACACACACACACACACACACACACTTACACACACACATACACACAAATACACTCAAACACACACACACACACACACAAATACTCTCAAGCACACACACACCTACACACACACACACACACACACACACACACACACACACACACACACACACACACACACTTTGTTTTTACGTCTCCTGTCTGTTTATTTTTGTCTGGCTGCATGATTGTCTGTTTGTGTGATTGTTTGTTTGTGTGTTTTTTCTTTCTTTCTTTCTTTCTTTCGTTCTTTCTCTTGTTCTTTCTTTTGTTGTTCGTGTGTCTGTTCATTTGTTTATGCGTGTGCTTGCTTGTTCGCTTCCTTGTTCTCGTGTGTGTTAGCTGCATAACGTCAAGACAATACTGGACATTGACATACAACGTGCGATTGTGTGGCGCTTTCTCCGCTCAAGTGCCCGTGAATTAAACTGACACCTGATAGAAGTCACTCCAAACCTTGCATTGTTTGACAGGCTTTTCCCATTATCTGCTGCTTAGTCGCAAACCCATACACCCTACCACTTCCTTCCTCTTAATATGTCAATAGATTTTTGTCGGTCAGCAAGAGGCATAGATCCTCATGAGCCCCTGCAAAACAGGGGCTTATGAGTATCTATGCCTCATGCTGATGCAATGGGACCTGTCTCCTATTTTTTGTCTTCAGTCATAAACTCGTCACTCTAACACTTTCTTTGTTTTAGAATAATGATATAAATGCGCCGTTTTCTGTCTAGCAATTTGCATATATTTTCATGAGCCACCGCAGCTGTAGGTGCTCATGAGACTCAAAACCACTTGCAGACTGCGTTGGACTTGAAAACAGATCGTTCTGTCAGAGGCATAAATTCTCATGAGCCAAAGCAGCAACAATTCAATGGAGCCTGCTTAGTGTAAAGACAGTGATGTATGATCGAGTATTGGTTGACGGTGGCTGCATGGTTAAAAGAAATAGCAATATATTTGTACGATTTTTTCACAGTCCACTGCGAGATGGAAGGTGTCTATACAGAGAAAATGGAGCGCTGTGCAGGTATCAACGTTTTTTTTTCTTGTGCTGTTTTTTTTTTTCGCCAGTCGACCAATAAAGGCAAACAATATAATTAACTCATTCAGCACCGACACAGCACAGCAAGACATGGATCGAGCATGATAGTTCAAGGGTGGTGCCGGAATAGCTTGGCGCCTTCAGGCGCCAAGCTATTCTGGCACTACCCTTGAACTATCATGCTCGATCTGTCTCTAGAATTGTAATACAGTCCTTCAGAGGACAACTTCAAAACTTGGAGGGTTCGGTCCTAGGGCAGAATGAGTTAAGGGGCTTTAGGATGCAGTTACTTGACGTCTGATCGTCCGTGGTTGAGCTGAGGGGTTTTTTTTTTTTCGATTTTTTTAATTTTATTTCGCTTCGTTTTCTGTTGTTTGACAAGTGTGGTGATGTTTTGTTTTGTTTTGTTTGTTTTGGTTCTGGTTTGGTTTGATTTTTTTCTTTTCATGGTCAGCTTTTGTGTGTGTGTGTGCGTGTGTGTATGTGTGTGTGTGTGTGTGTGTGTGTGTGTGTGTGTGTGTGTGTGGTGTGTGTGTGTGTGTGTGTGTGTGTGTGTGTGTGTGTGTGTGTGTGTTTAGTTTGCCTTTGTGTTTTGTGTTTGATTAGTTTTCTTTTGTGTTTTTTGGTTTGTGTTTTTTGGTTTGTGTTTTTTGGTTTGTGTTTTTGGGTTTGTGTTTTTTGGTTTGTGTTGTTTGGTTTGTGTTTTTTGGTTTGTGTTCTGTTTGTGTTTTGTTTGTGTTTTGTTTTCTTTCGTGTTTTGTGGTTTGTGTTCTGTTTGTGTTTTGTTTTCTTTCGTGTTTTGTGGTTTGTGTTTTGTTTTGATTTGTTTTCTTTCATTGCCTTTTCCCTTTCTTTTCTTTTTTTTGTTGTTGTTGTTTGTTTGTTTTTGTTGTTTTTGGTTTTGTTTGGTGTGCTTTAGTTGGTTTTTGTTTTTTTCTTTTAAGTCATTTCTTCCTTTCATTTTAGTTTATTTTCTTTTCACCCTTTTTATTCTCTTTCCTTTTTCCCCCTTTTCAATTCGTTTTGTATGTTGTTGTTTTAAATGTAATATAAAGGAAAATTATGGGCATTTTACTGTGGATATAAATGCTTTCTTGTAGTCACCTCTCGTCGTTTGATTCACCACTAATACCCCGCGCTTACACAACCCTTTCTCTGGGGTCAGTTGCATGAGCGAGCTTAGTCCTGCACCAGCTACTAAGCAAGATGCGTTGCTATAGCGGCGCACCTTGCTTAGTGACTGGTGCAGGACTAAGCTCTCTCATGCAACTGGCCCCAGTTCTCTTGTTGTTAGGAATAGTGTGCGTTGCACCATCTATGTCCGGAAAATCAGTCGGTCAGCACTTCACTAACCGATTTCTGTCTTCACGTAACGCCAGGTAAGCCGTTCAGTGCCAAGAAAATTCCAACACCACACAACTGCAAGAGGTATAGATCCTCATGAGCCCCCGCGACAGCGGGGGCTCATGAGGATCTATGCCTCTTGCTGAGAGGGGACAGGAACCCTTTCACTGCCGACCAATGATCAGCTGCGATCCAACTGCAAGAGACATAGATCCTCATGTGCCCCCGCGATCTATGACTCTTGCTGACACCCCTTTTAATACATGTTCCTGTTCCATGTTCTTTATTCCATGTTCTTGGAATATTATTTTCAAAATATTTATTATTTATTTATTTATTTATTTATTATTTATTATTATTATTATTATTATTATTATTATTATTATTATTATTATTATTATTATTATTATTATTATTATTATTATTATTATTATTAAAATTGCAAAAACACAATTCTGCTTCAACTGGCATTAATCGGGTTAAACTCAACCATCCAAAGAACATTAGGATACAAGGTAGCCAGCAGGAGTCAAAGAACAATATGAGCCCACGCGATGATGTGGTTCGCATTTTTTTTTTTTTTAAATTGATCATGAAGGTGAAAATTAATAGGTCGAACTCTCCGAAACAATTGGGATTTAAAAGGTTTTCTCGTTGATTGCTGAGTTGTCGATGTTCATTTCCTTGAAAACAATGTCTCCACACAAAAACCGGACTCGGATCATCGACTAGAGGGCTACGCGATCACAATGGCCTTTATTGATTAATACCGAACGATCAACACACATTTTTTTTCTCCAGCGCCTTGCCTTTGTTTGATTGCACCTGAACTACGCTAAAATGCTTGTAATTTAAAACCGACGCACCTCTGAGATACTACGCTATAACAACAGCAAGTCATCGAGCGAGAGCAGAGGGAAGAACCATTGACCTCATGCAGCCCTGGCACACCGCAGTGAATTATAGATCGACCATGATAGTTCAAGGGTGGTGCCAGGATAGCTTGGCGCCCATAGGCACCAAGCTATCCTGCACCACCCTTGAACTATCATGGTCGATAGGCGCTAAGCTATTCTGGCACCACCCTTGAACTATCGAGATTGATCTGTCTCCTTAATTATAATGCAGTAAGGACAACTCCCAAATGTGGGTATTTCGTACCTGGGACACCATGGGTTAATATCAGACAAGAAGCAGGTCTGAAACAGGGGGCGGATCTGGAGGAGTCAAGGGATCCCCGGCATTCACTCACCTCCCCCCCCCCCCACCTTCCCCATCACCACCCCACACTCCACCCCAACCCCTATCCCAGGCCTAACAAAATACATTTTAAACTATATAAATTTAAAAAGATTAAAAAAAATGAAAAAACAAACGCGCGAACAAGAGGTTGGAAATCCTACTTGGAAAGGGGTAACTGATCCACTCAAGGGAAAATACGGTAGTAAGGGAAAGAACTGTGCCAGTTCTCTCCCTTTAAAATTTCTCCTTGTGCTCACTACTTACCGTTGGTTTACTTTGTATCAAAGCGCTTGCTTTGTATGGATCCATCTCCTTTCCTACGAAACATGCAGCTTTATCTTAACTCATTCAAGGCGCCCTGCATCAATAGCTCTGAAAGTGTCGTATAGCGTTGCCGCCGCCAAAGCTATACGACACTTTCGCAACTATTGATGCGGTGCGTCTTGAATGAGTTAACGCAGAAATCCATTATCATAATGATATTTGAGAAATTCAGCCGACTAAAAAAAACAAGTTCTACTCAGTGAGGCGAAAAACGGAACTGGCTTACAAATTCACGGCAACATTAAACCGACTTTCTCCATGGCACTAAAGGTTTATTGTTCGCAAAATATCCTTTAGAAATTCTTAGTGTATCTTATGATAATGCTGGACTGAAGGATTTACTTAATCCATTCAGCCCTGACGCACTACAGCAGGAGATGGGTCGACCATGATAATTCAAGGGTAGTGCCAGATGAGCTTGGCGCCTGTCGGCGCCAAGCTCATCTGGCACTGCCCTTGAATTATCATGGTTGATCCATCTCCTGCAACTGGTGCATAGTCATTAGATGACGCCTCCAAAATTTGGGAAATACGGCCGTCGGGATAAATGAGTTAAATTACAAAGTTTAAAAATGTCGTAAAATTAAATACTTTTCTGGTCTTCTGCTCATCTAAACAGAGCAGAGTTCCACCCATTACGGTCAACAAGGTAACAAAACCTGTGATACGAGTGCCTACTCAAATGGATTGTGAAAAGTAGGGTAACAAAGTTTTAGTTGAGGCAAGACAACATTGGTAGCCCCTTGTATTGTATTTTTAACAACCACCCCCCCCCCCCTCCCACCTCCCCTCCCCCGTGAAGCAGATCGTTTTAAATACACTAATAGTTCAAATATAGACATTCGTCTAGATCTAGTCTTGAACATGGGACCAGTTCGCTGGTCTGCTCAAAGATGCTCACAATCCAAACAGGTGAGGCTAGCGCTGGTAGAACTGTACACATACCAAGGGGAATTACTCAGCGCTGGACAAGCAGACAGTTAGATCCCCCTGCCCCCGCCTATCAGGCACCCAATCGGCAGCCCACCAAAAAAAAAAAAAAAAAAAAAAAAAAAAATACGCAGGTACAGAACAAGACGCTCATATACATTCCTAAAAATGATGTATCGGGTCAAGCCTGTAACCCATGTCTTTTTCTGGAACTTAGGAAGTAGGCAGAAAAAAACACACACATACACAAACAATAAGGTGCACTACTAAATGTGGTCGGGTGACGATTGGGTGCCTGATAGGCGGGGGCAAGGGGATCTAACTGTTTGTCTGTCCTGCGCTGAGTAATTCCCCTTGGTATGTGCTCAAAGATGGCTGGATCAGCAAACGTTTTAAACTGGCTGCCTTTGTTCCCATAACGCTAGCCGTCAGGCAACTACAGTTGGGAACAATATTTTCTAGGTTGTCCTGCCATTATATTATCAATATAGTCTCACATTTGAGCAACCTTTCACAATGAACGAAAGTGGTAATGTATGTTAGGTACTGAACTACTCGTTTTGCGCACTGAACAAGCCAGACGGACATGCAGGCATGTAGGGAAATCGTTTAACCACGTCACAGCCCAGAGAAAGTGAACACCATCCACCTGCAAGAGGTATAGATCCTCATGAGCCCCCGCAGTTGCGAGGGCTCATGAGCATCTATGCATCTTGCTGTGACCACTTGTGTCTATGTTTCTTTTAACGATTGGGGATCTTTGATGTTGAATTTACCATGCTTTCAAAACATAATTTGCGCCCACTGAGTGAAGGGCTTATAATATGATCTTAAACTTACGGTTTTGGAACCGTGTGCTCATTTATGACCGTCTACCTCAAAGCTTGAGCATGTCTGTGATTTTGGACCTTACGGCAACATCCGTAAGGTGCAAAATCACAGACCCTCACACACTGGAATGCATTTTTCGTGCCCTAAGCAATTTGTTCGGTGAGGACAGTGTGACCGTGTATGAGAGGTTCGATTCGAATGAATGGTGTGTTTTAAACGAAGTTCCTCACGCAAGGCTTTCCAACAGCAAGAAACATAGATTCACATGAGCCCCTGCATTCGCAGGGGCTCATGAGAATCTGTGTATCGTGCTGAATAACGCTGGAGCCAGAGAGTTAGGTAGAGCGAACGTGTGAACATGTCATAAAATTATTCTTGAAGCAGATCGAAAATTTCACCGCTGAAAACATGCAACTGCACTTGACAGATCAACAATGTCCGCAGAGAACCGTTGGTAGAACACGCCGACCACGTTGTGTTGTATTTGCACGCATAACACTTGTAGCTGTTGGTATTTTGTTCAAAATGAATGTTTCTGTTGTTGTGCACTTTTCTGATATTGTTATTTTTTTCCCTTGTTTCTCATTAAAAGCATATCTTCAGGAAATTGAACAAAAAATGCTGTCAGTGAACAGAAAATGCTGTCAGTAATAAACCTTGAATGTAACACTGGCTCGCAATGTTGTCTTGCTTTAGCTAAGTCTTTAATACTCTTCATTTCACTGCCAGTAAAACGGGCTTTCAGTGTTGTCTCGCCTCATCTAATACTTTCTGTTCATCATTTCACTATTCATGTTCGGAATACATAACAGAGGTTTTTCACTGCCAGGAAAAACGGGCTTTCAATGTTGTCTCGCCTCATCTAATACTTTCTGTTCATCATTTCACTATCATGTTCGGAATACATAACAGAGGTTTTTCACTGGCGCTTGTGCGCATCGGTGGTACTCTCCTAAGCTCAAAAAAAGAAGAAGACTAGAAAAGTCCTTCATCTGCGTCCTTCAAACTCCGTGATGAAACAAAAGTGCAACATCACTTTAAGACATGCCAAGATCATTTAAAAATGAGACATTTTGGACAATGCATCCTTTTTCATGGAGGTGATCGACTTAACCATTTCACTTTCAGTGGACACAGATTATATTTTTGAAATCTTTGACAGTTCAACGTCTTTGAAGTTCCCCGGCCGTCAAAGGAATATGGATAAACAGTGGTTTCAGGTAGAGGCGTAGCTCCTCGTGAGACCCCCGAAAGGCGTAGCTCCTCGTGAGACCCCCGAAAGGCGTAGCTCCTCGTGAGACCCCCGAAAGGCGTAGCTCCTCGTGAGACCCCCCGAAAGGCGTAGCTCCTCGTGAGACCCCCAAAAGGCGTAGCTCCTCGTGAGACCCCGAAAGGCGTAGTTCCTCGTGATACTCCGCAACTTGCAGTTGGGTGGTGTTCGATTGCTCCTACCAGTGAAAGGGTGAAGGTTTCATCTGGACATTTTGTTTAATTATGTTTGAAGATGATCGACATTATCAGCACTCTTAACACATTCTACCCCAGGACCGAAATCTCCAAATTTTCAAGTTGCCCTCTGAAAGACTGTGTTGCAATGAGAGAGAGAGAGAGAGAGAGAGAGAGAGAGAGAGAGAGAGAGAGAGAGAGAGAGAGAGATGATGATGAGAGATGATGATGATGATGATGATGATGATGATGATGATGATGATGATGATGATGATGATGATGATGATGATGATGATGATGATGATGAAACGTTTTATTGACAGGATAAAGTTTTAGGCGAAACGCCTCTCTTACAAACTGTCCTGTTAGAAAAGAAACATTAATAGCAAAGAGTAAGAGAAACACAATAAATCGAAACATGAAGAAATAAACTGAAA
Source organism: Semisulcospira habei (assembly GCA_036245525.1). Lineage (NCBI taxonomy): Eukaryota > Metazoa > Mollusca > Gastropoda > Semisulcospiridae > Semisulcospira > Semisulcospira habei. The sequence continues at coordinate 303,475,641 of BTPG01000001.1, read as the reverse complement.
TGAAAAAAAAAATACAAAAGCAATGCAAATAATGCGCACACATATCAGAGAGAGAGCATGATAGTTCAAGAGTGGTGTCAGAAAAGCTTGGCGCCTATGGACGCCAAGCTTTTCTGGCACCACTCTTGAACTATCATACTCGAACCATGTCTTGCTGTGGTGTGTCGGGGCTGAATGAGTTAACATGCAACATCACTTGAACGATCAACAATATCCCGAGGAACCGTGCATATAACACACAGACAACTGGGTACTGTATTTGCGCACTGCAAGGACTTGGGTTTACATTTGTCGATAGAGTAAAACATGAAGGTGTTTCTGTTACTGTGCCCTTTAAGACATTTTTTTCCCCATCTCTCTGTTATTTGACATTGACGTTTGACACAGTCATATCGTCATCCACACATAACAGGAACATAGAACAAAAAATACATTCAGTAATACAATTTGCCAGTAAAACCTAACACAGGTTTAATAGGGTCCGTGTTCGCATCGGGGAACTCTCATGATATGCATGAAAATGATCAGAAGTCTTTCATTTTGAAATATTCAAACTTCATTGATAAATACTAAAACAGTTTGCGCAGTATTATTGCACAGCATACTATAAACATTTCATAAATAGGAATTCTGCAAAAATATGTCTTTTCCGTTCCTTTCAATGAAAAAAACATTGTGTTACACATTTAAAATATGTATTTATGGGGCTGTGCAATATAACAATAGAAAACAATGGCTTGAGGGATTAACACATTCTGCCCGAGGACCGAAATCCCCACATTTTGAAGTTGTCCTCTGAATGACTGTATTACAATTCTAGAGACAGATCGATCCTGATAGTTCAATGGTGGTGCCAAAATAGCTTGGCGCTTATGGGCGTCAAGTTATTCTGGCACCACCCTTAACTATCATGCTCGATCCATGTCTTGCTGTGCTGTGTCGGGGCTGTGTGAGTTAAGGAATGATATGTGCGTTACCATGCCCGTAGGCTTGACGTAAATCTAAAACCGCAGCTTGATATTGTGAACATAGAGCACATTAAGTTAGACTAAGGACACGGTCATTGAAAATCAGAAAAATAAAACGATATCGAAATGAGAGATTATTAAGTGATTGCGCCAATATGTACGTTACCGATATGTACTTTAGCATGAATTTAGACCTGTTCAGTATCAGTGTATGTTGAGGCGGTTTCGCATAATTATTCTCTTTTGAAAATTGGAAAAATGGTTGTAAAATGGTTGTACCAGATACGAACTTATTTCTTAAGTTAAAGCTGAGGCCATAACTTCAAGGTCAAGGTTACAAACGCAAATATTTATATTTTTCTGCACTATGGCTAGATTTGATTTGAATTAATGTCAAACATAGTCTTAGACTGTAGCAACTCTTTAAAACAACATCATCATGATTTGTTAAAGGTCAAGGTCGCGTTGGCCGTATTTGTCTTGATTTTAGTTTCATTATTTCTGGGCTATGGATCTGGAACAAATAGACCGAATTCATTCGAGCTTTACTTATTAATAGTCCTTACAGTATAAGAACGTTTCAAGAAACAGCCTGGAGTCGATTCCCAGCTAGGTCAAGGTCGCTGTTTCCCCCCTTTTAAACGTATATATCTGAAAACAGGTGGGACATTAACTTGCAATATTACTTGATGATAGCAATGTGTCATCACCAAATATTGTTTCATTAAGGTCAAGGTCAAGGCCGCACCGCCTTATTTATCTTTTGTCCTTGTTTATTTCATGTCTGGAAAAATCTCTCTAGATCAAAGTTGTTCAAACTGAATATAGACACTGGTCAAAAGAAGTGCCGTGAACCAAAACTCGGCAAATATCTTCAAGTTTAAGGTCTGCTTTTGTGTTGTTTTTAAGTCCCTTATATTTATCGAAGGGACTTTTTAGAATGGGTCGCGGTGGGGCGAATTTAAAAGTATGTCCATGATGTCAAAGGCGGGCAGACCTAAACCTCTGACAACTGAAGTAACAAGATAAAAATTACGTCATGTCCAGTTACGCTAACCTCGATGCTAAACGTACATTTGGCGCGAAAGTCCGTATGTGCGTGCGTACGTGCGTGCATGTGTGTGTGTGTGTGTGTGTGTGTGTGTGTGTGTGTGTGTGTGTGTGTGTGTGTGTGTGTGTGGTGTGTGTTTGTGAGCCCCGGAGAGCGCATGAGGATCTATGCCTCTTGGAGATGTTTTGAGCGCAAATTATAGCAAGACTGAAATTGTACAGTAAAATTATAATTTTGCCACCATTTTCTCAAGTCTTGAAGCGAAAGTGAAACTCATATCACGTAAAATATAAAATTACGTAAGAAAAAAAATTAATTAAAAACAAAAATTAACCGTCATGACAAAATGTTTTAATGACGTTTGACAAACCAATGACGCGTATGCAGTGCACCCCTTATACAGCTCTTTGTCGCATTGGCAAATGTGCGAGGTTTTTTAATAGGAGACATTTCAACACCAGAATCAGGTCAAAGACAAAAGGTAGAGACCCTTGACAGCGAGGACAGCTCTCTTATAGGTTTGTGGGTTATGGTTCATTACATCTTGTTATTTTGTATGTTTGTTTTATGTTCATTCTAAAAGCCCTTTAGATAAGGCCTCCTCTGTGGTAAAAAATGGATTATTGTATGGATTATAGATAGACAAAACCAAGCCGGGGCAGTTCAAAATAGGTACAAGGGTATCGTGCAGCGGTTGGGACAAATCGTCTTGGAGAATGCGAGTTTATATAGGTGTCAGACCGACTAGGACCAGTTACATTAAAGCCTGTTGAATGCAGGCTGAAAATGCACGCCTTGCAAATTTCCAACCAAAGCACAAGTGTAACGCATGTTCCTGAGAGGATATGTGACCGCAAACTATGACAAGATAAATACTTCATCCCAAAGTCTACCGTATTGTTTGGAGCTAACATGCGTCTGGAAAAGAAAATAAAGCCCAAAGTCGATGGTTGCATGTGACGAAGACATGATCGAACTTTCGCTAGCAACGATTAAATGCAATATGGACTTGCCAATGATCTTGAAAATATCAACACACATCAATAGAACCGAAGACAATCTAAATATTATGTCAAAATACAAAATGATTCACGCTTGCTTTGCGTGCTTTTGCCTCCGGGATGTTGTTGGGATACAAAACATGGAATACTGAACGCAGAAAATTTCCATGCCTAATTCACAGCCGAGAATACTTGAACATAACCAACTACAGAGGTATAGATCCTAATGGAGGCAAGAGGTATAGATTCATTACCTGTCACGAAGTTAGCCAGCTTTGTATCTCTTTGTCTTGTTAAATAATAATTAATTCACTTTTGAAAATTTTGAACAGTCCGCCCTGGAAAAGGCTGTTTGGAAGACAACAGTCAGCCCTGGAAGAGGCTGTGTGGAGGGAAACAGTCAGCCCTCATGGAAGAGGCTGCGTGCTTTTCGGATGAGTGACGTAAAACATGTACACGGCGTCGTGGGACTAGCGATGTAATGACGTCAAGCTAAGAGTGACGTCATTTTGCTGCTCGTGCTATGCTTTTTCTCCAGCCAACAGAGCATACAAATGGCGGGAGCGCCGTGTATCCGTCTTTATTTGTGTGCGCGGATGTGTGTTGATCAGAGATTGGCTTAGAGAGGAGACAAATAAATGAGAAGGATAAGCTTAAAAGTATGAACAACAAATAATGAACAACTTTGAATGTTCCCAAAACAAAAACGCATTTGAGGTCCAAACAATACTGTAGACTTTAGGATGAAATCCTCATCCTGTTTTGATCTTGTTACTTCTTTGCCATAATCTTAGGCCCGCCGGCCCGTTAAGTCCCTTCCATGCTACGGAACGCGCTTTGACCAGCCCATGCCAAAGTCTACCGTATTGAAAATTCAATACGGTAGACAAAAACGTTTGTTTTCATCCCTTTGTCACACGACTAATCCCTTTAGTGCAACCTGTACCACATGACCGAGCTATAAAAACCCTTGTAGCGACTTATGGTGGACTTTTTGTAGCCCTCTGTCTGACGCGTCTTGTGTGCCAGTTTTGTTTGTTGTTGTGTTGGGTTGGTTTTTTTTTTTTTGTTTTTTTTTTTTTTTGGGGGGGGGGTTGTTTGTTTTTTTTTTTTTTTTTTCACCCAAAAGCTCAAAAATACAAAGTTATTTAGTGTTGTTCGAAACAGCATGCATATTACTAAAGTTGTTTGTAGCACACATCTGCAGCAATAGTGTGTAACAGACCACGAAAGAAAGAATCTTGACGGAATCGAAAGCACATGAGCATCCTATGTACTATTTTATTGAAGAATTTTAAATTGTTTTAGGCAAAGAGTCACGCACCTCTTCCACTGACAATTTGTAGACAATGCCGCTGGTCATGCAGACGGCAACGTCATGAAAGATCTTAAATTACGTCATAAGTTTATTATGTACATGTGTATCCTTATGACGTCAGTCATCTCAGGCGTGATCCAGGTCTGAATATTTCAGCTTGATTTCATTTACGAAATTTGTGGAGGAATGAAAACAAATACCTTAATGGTAGCAAGGGTTTGCTGCATGGACCCTTGTAGGCCTTCGGGAGGTCAAAGGAACCATTATCCCTGCTACCAATAACTTATAATATTCGGGATGTAAAGTGAGAGCGTCATCTCTTACCTACCTACAGAAGATGAGGTGAGCCATACCCACTGAAGATCATGCCAGTATGACTGGAATGTTTTTTGAATGAATGTTCTGTTTTCCATGTTGACACATATTGATCTCTAAGCGACGTCCCTCACGTTGGCGCTAAAGATTATCATTATGACGTAGAGGTCAAATTCGTCGAACAACGGGAGAATCACTTGAAGTATTCTGTAAATTGTGTAGTAATAACACAGCAGACTTAATTATTAAAGTTGCGCATTATCAACCGTGCACAAGTTTCTTTCAAGTTTGCCCAAGTTGAGTGACGACAATATTTAGGGAAAAAAAGTCTTTCTTGATGATTATTTTGATGTTTCAAGGAACACGAAACACAATAAGTAATTTATTATTTATAGACTTAATGGTTCGTGTTGCAAATACTTGTTTTGTTTGAGCAGTTCAGTCATGCAAAGTTAGAGATCCAGCTACCTGTCTGCTGCCTTTTTTAAATTAGAAAGTTTGAGGATATTCTTCTGTTTTCTAACAGTTGGCACAGCTGAAA